>CM018076.1:67183922-67885700 GCA_008658365.1 Alca torda | reverse complement strand
AACAAACCATAAAATTATTATCAAGGATTGCAAAGGCCACCCAGTAGCTCCAAATTGTACTGTAATTTTTGGATCAAAAAGGAAAGGAATCTCTTTATAAATATTTGATTGAACCTTTTTAATTCTTTTGTAGTAATTAAATTCTTTTTAAAATTCCCATTTATTATGACTTCCACAAATCCTTACATGAGAAGCTCAGCAATCTACCAATGAAATCTGGACTCAGAGTAAAGATCAATTACTGATGGAATAAGATTGTAATGATTGCTATATCACATAGCTAAGGAATTTACAATAAGTCTGTGCTCTCACAGGTTTTATTTAAAAAGTAATCTCCCACAAGTAGGTCACTATCTCGATTTAGGAAATCATTTAATTCACAGACTTCAACAATGCAGAGCCCACCAAGACCAAGAACTGGTTTTACTCTCACTGATGCTAAATATAATACTCTCAATCAGTGAGTATCAATCAGAATTTTGTCTGTAGCTGTATAGCAAATCTTAAACTCAATCCAAATTAGTAAATGCAGCTGCTCCTAAGATGCATATAATCATCAACATATTTTTACATGTAACATAATACAGCATTTCACCCATTAATTATGAATGGTGTAGTGTCCTGGATTCAGCTGGGAAAGAGTTAATTTTCTTTCTAGTGATTGGTCTGAAAGGAATGTCAATAATACCTATTGGTTTCAGTTGTTGCTAAGTGATGTTTACACTATTCAAGGACTTTTTCCAGCTTCCCATAGAAGCATAGACCAAAGGATGGAACGGCCAATTGAATATTCCATGCCATAAACATCATGGTATATAAATGGGGGTTGGCTGGGAGGTAGGACTCTGTGATTACTGCTCGGGATGGTGCCAATTCACCATGTGGTGAGAATGACACGTGTCATTATTATTATTGTTATTTTTCTTTTTCTGTTATTGTTTCTATTAAACTGTCTTCATCTCAACCCATGAGAGTTTGGGTTTTTTTCCACTCTTCTCCCCACCCTTCTTGGGGGGAGGAGAGGAAGGGGGACAAACGGCTGCCGATGGGGTTAAACCACAACATGTAGAAAGAAAAGTAAATGGTAAAAATATTAGATCTCATCATTTCTTGTAATATATATATATGTGCACATTCAAATTCCCCCAAAAAAGTCAAAATGAGATAACCCCAAAATTTTCTAAATCAAGACCTATGTTCTACAAACTCATTTCTTCTCTAGTTTGCAGTAACCCAGGAATTTCAGTTAAGTTCAAGTACAGAACTGAGCATTAGCACTTGGTATTTTACTAGTGCTAAGAGAGGTATAAGATGACAGTTACTAAAATACCAGACCAGCCACAGAGTATTCTATTCCACTACAGATAAGGGAAATGAGCATATCAATCAGTGCTTCTATGGGCAACTACAGGCCCTCAAAGTGACATGACAAGAAGCATATCTGGGTTATAATAACGTAAATTTGGGTATTGTTGGGTGAAAAATGAAAAACGAAAAACACTTCACTTCTACATTATCAAAACCTTCAAAGTCATATTACTGAACCTGACAAATAGTAACATTTAGGAAATCTAAGATATGAAAACACAAATAATAAAAAAAGAAAAAAATCCCAAACCTACCAATCCCAATTCAAATTGACAAATTTCAGGGCAAACAGCAGTAATCTACCTGCCAAGAATAGTGTATCAAATGGCATGCTTCTTTCCAGGTAAGATGTTGAACATTTGAATATGCTGGTGGAAATTCAGCAGGACCCAAGAGACATTGCTATCACTCATTTCATGAGTACAAGGCAAAGCCTCCCACTGAGTTCTGAAAGCAGGCCCTGGGAGGCATTTGCCCTCACAAATGTTTTTGAAGGGTGCCTGGTGTCCTAGATCTGCCTTTGTGCTGGCTCTGCTCTGTGACACTTAGTACCTGCTGTGTTTGACCGTTAGCACACCTGCCACAGGCTGCTCCCTTTGCTCTAAGGAGACTCGCTTCATAGCTCCAATACACATTCAAAAAGGCAGTGACAACAAAGAACTTCATGACATGTTTATTGATCAATTTGGTTAAATTGACATCAACCCAAAAGGAAAAGCAAACCAGCAGGTATCATATGCAAAAGAGGACTGTTTAGAGTAGCCTTTCAGTTCCCACAGAAACTTCTGTGAGGAAAATCAGGTTTTGAAACCAGCAAACTTTCCAGGAAAGTCTGCTTTTCTCTGGGTAACATTGATTTACTTTTGATGTACAATGTTTAGTAGGCTCAGATTTTTTGGAAAACCAAACGAAAATCAGATTCTGATTACCAGTTTGAGCACATTCTTTTTCTTATGTTGTTATCATTAGTACACCCCTCCATTTTCAGACTACAGAGGAAAAATCCACAGCATGTACCAGTCCTCAGAAACACCCGCTACTGCAAAAATAATCAAGAGTGTTTTCACAATGACAAAGGCAGCTTCCTCAACTCTTGTGAGTGCATCCCATCAGGTCTCAGGTATATGTCCATTTTGTTTACATGCTCCCTAACTGAACCTCCCCTACCAAGGGTAAGTATCACTCCAGATTTTCCCACCAGTCACAGAGGTGTGGGATTCCTGAAGGACAGTCTTACCAGTAAAGACTGAGGCAAAGAAGGCATCAAGCACCTTGGTCTTTTATTGTCCTTTGTAACCAGATCACCCACCACGTTAAGCAGCTGGCCCATATTTACTCTTCTCTTCCTTTTACAGCTAACATACCTGTAGAAGCATTTTCTGTTGCCTTTCACATCCCTCTCTGGATTCCACTATGGGTGGACTTCGTCTTTCCTAACTCCATCACTTCACACTTGGGCAGTGCCTCTGTAGTCTTCCTGGGTCACTTCACCCTGTTTCTGCCTATTGTATGCTTTCTTTATAAAATCTGAGTTTTGTTAGAAGCTCTGTGTTCATTCATGCAGGCCTCCAGCCACAATCGGTTTCCTGCATGTTGAGATCAACTGTTTTTGAGATTTGAGGAGGCAATTCTCAGAAAAAAAACCACAAGATCCTGGACCCCCCTGCTCCCCAGGACCATTTCCCATAGGATTCTTCCAAGCAGATCCCTGACCAGACCAAAGTCTGCTCTCCTAAAATCCAGGGTTGTGATCCTGCTATTCGTCTTGCTCCCTCTCAGGAACCTGAACTTTACCACTTTGTGGTTGTTGCAAAGTGGCCTCCAACTTTAACATTCCTGACCAATTCTTCCTGCTTTGCAACTATGAGGTGCATCAGAGTATCCTCCTCTTGTCAGCTCCTTGATCACCTCTGGCAATAAGTTATCACCAATGCACTCCAGAAAATTCCTGGGTTGCTTGTGGCCTCTTACATTGCCTTTCCAACAGATATTGGGGTGGTTTAAGTCCCACATGAGGACCAGAGCCTTTGAACATGAGGCTTCTTTCAATTGTCTGAAGACGACCTCATCAACCTCTTAGTCTTGATCAAAGGGTCTGCAGCAGATCCCTATAGCAAGGTTGCCTACATGGGGCTTCCCTACAGCCTTAACCTATAAGCTCTCAGCTGGCTCATCAGAGGCAGAGTTCCTAGGCAGAGGCTCTATGCACTCCCATTACTCCCTCACACAAAAAGTAACTGCCCCCTGTACTGTCCTCGCCCATCCCTCCTAAAGAGCTTGTACGCATCCATTACAGCACTGCTTTTCTGTGAGTTATCCCACCATGTCTGCAATTCAGATGAAATCATAGCCCTGAAACTGCACAGACCCCTAACTCCTCCTGTCTTGTCTGTTCCCTACACTGTGCGCATTAGGAGACAGACTCTTCAGATGGGTATTTTGTCATGCTGATTTCACAGAAAAGGTATGAAAGCTTTCCTTGTAATGCTGTCCTGTAGGCACTTCCTTATCGAGTGCATAGGCTTGATGTAGGCCCCCTTCAGTGCTGTGGATTAAGAGCTCTCTTGTCTGCAAAACCTTGCACCCTTTGCTTACAAAGTCAGTCCACCCCTTCCTCACTTGATTGTGGGTCATCATTCCTTTCCTCAGTCACTCCTAGTTTAAAGTTCTCAGCCAGTTGGCCAGCCTGCTGGCAAAGATGCTTCCCCACTTGGGATCCCACCTCTCCCTAGGTGTCCTCAATACTCAAGGAGGATCCCATAGTCATAAAAGCAGAATCTCTATTGTCAGAAGCAGTTGTGCAACCAGTTGTTCACCTGCAGGATCCACTCATTCCTCCTCAAGCTGCACTGAGGAGAATTTAAAGAAAAACATTTTCTAATGCAAAGATGTCAACCACTTCTAATTTGCATAAGCCTTGCAAAAGGCCTGAGTCATATTCCACAGAGTTAAAACCAAGATACGGAAGCTGGAGCAATCCAAAGCTAGCAACGTGTCCTAACATCCAGGGGAGAGTACAGTCTTTGCCTAGCAAATTACCCTAGCAAACTTTCATGCCAGGGTCCCATAAACCCATACTTTTTATGTTTTGAGCATTCAGTGGAATAAACACAAACAATAATAAGAAATCTAACCTCTGAACTAGCATTAAGTATTACATTACTTTAAAAAAAGACTGATAGCTCTTTCCTCTTGTGCTAGTTTAACCTCATTACTTTAAGCAGTCAAAATTCTGCTCTGGCTCACAACCTTGGCACTAAAGTCCCAGGTAAAATTCTAGCATCAGTGACAAAACTACCACTGGTGGCTTGCAGGAGGTACAATGCCAGGTATGAACCACCTGAACATAATCAGGACATGTTCTAGGGTCATAGGCCAGGTACGTCTGGCTGAGAGGCCAGAAACATTAACAAAAAAAAAACAAAAAAAAAAAAAACATTTTCAGTAAACAGAGTAAGAAACACAAACAGGTACCAGTGCAACTGCAGTTGTGAACTGAACAAAGATGAAGTGCATCAAGAGTCTAGATAATGACTCAAAAGAGGAGATGAATTTGACAGGAATAGCTCTCTATTTCCCAACAAAATTCTGAACGCCAGGCAACAAGTTCCTTCCTTCCACCTCGACAGCATGCAGGAGGTCCCCAGCAACACTGCAGCATCTCGAGTGAGCAAGCAGTCTGTCGTTTTATGCCCTTCAGTGGCCATAAAGCTACTGCAGCTCTCTATCTATCAGAGCGACCCAGACAGAACAGACAGGCTGAGCCTCACTCATCAGCGCAGCGTTGCCATGGCAATCAGCTGTTGCCAGGTAGCCCACAACTAAGAGAAGACTGAGAATTAGCAAGGCCTAAAAATAAAGATGTCGGGGTTTTTTTCCTAGATGTTCATGTGTAACAGGCAAAATAATAATAAAGCTCTCTCAAGATCTCGGCAGTTACAGGGTGTTTATATTCCACAGGCTTTGATCACCTTTTAAAATTAGCACATTTTTCTAAGCAACGAAAACAACAAAAACATGACAGCGGGAATATTTTCCCAATCAATGAAAACACAAGACTAAAAATCAGGAAAGGAGATAAACTGTTCTGAATATTCAAAGAAACAGATAAAAGACTAAAAACCTTCTAAATCTTTATATCGAGTTGGAAAGCCTGGCAGCTCTGCCGGTTTGCATTGTCTGCATAAGGACTGTCCTGTAGTTAAGGAATGAGAAAAAAAATGGATTTCATTTCCATCCCCTAAATATTCCCTATGCATATGGACCCTATAAAATAAGAGAAAATGCAGCTTAGAATATTGTGCAACCAAAGACTTCAAGGGCTTTCGCATTCTCAGATTGAAGACATGATGGGAATACAAGATATGCCGCATCTAAACTGCAACAGGGTTTATGAAAGCAAGTGTTGCAAAGACTCATCACCATGGAAGGAAATGCTGTTGAAGCAAAAAAATCTTCAGGAGACATTAATAAAACTTGCAACCAAGAAAACACAAGATGGCCTTCACTGCTTCTTCCTGGTCCCTACATGAACACATGACCAGAAAAAACAAACAAACAAACAGAAAAACCAAAACAAAAAAAAACCCACCCAAAAACCCAACCACAAGTCACTCCAAGGTCACATGGAAAGACAGATCTGCAGCACCTTTCTTCCAAGGAGCAAGAATATTAGAGGAGAGAAAGCTGTAAGAGTCCCTGGAAACTAAAATATAAAAACCAAGTCTGATCCTAATCAGTAGTGGTTTGCAGTTATTGACTCCAAGATCTGCATGGGTTTGTGCTACTGGATTCCCCGGAACCATTCCTTGGAGGTTTGAAGGGATAAGCCCATGGCAGAAATACAGCAGGGCTGAGCCAAACTGCTCGCCCAGCTGACTCCTTTCACAGGAAAAGCTAGACAAAGAATGAAATATTGAGTCCGATTCTGTTTCAGTGTACAAAGTAAACAATTCCTTTGGGTTAACTAAAAAAAAAGGAATTTTGCTTATTATTTTCATTTCAAGTGAGGAAAATCTGAAGAAACATTAATTCTTTCTACTAAGAAACATTTTTTTTCTTCTTTTTTGTAAACTGAAAACAGTGTAATGACATAAACCAAAAAGGAATTATGAAGTAGAAAGTAGTTTGAGATTAAAATAATGTAAACTTTCAGTGCTTAAGATTCAAAATTTAAACATTTGGTAGTTTTTGAACATTGCTTCTTCAAATGAATAACTTGGCAACAAAAAAAGGAATTTCTAAAACATCTTGGTGTTGCAAAATATGTATTTTTTTAGTAGCAGTAAAGTCTGATCAAAATATTCTGTCCTCTTCTAACTCAAGCACCCAGCCCAGACATTATTTTCCCCCTAAATTCTATGCTGTACATGACCCAGTGTTTAGAAAGGCACAGCACATCAGTTGCACTATGATGAAAATGATTCTCTCATTCCCCCCCATCCCATGTTTCAATAAATAATATATCTTTTTCAGTGTATATTAGGAATCAATGGCAAGTGGAAAATGTCACAATAAACACTTAATAGTGACATGGTGGATTTGAGAAACTGGAACAACATCCTTGCGCACAAGGACCTTTGAAACAGTAACATAAAGAAGCAGTGGATTTACTGAGAATAGTCTAAAAATAAATTTTTAGACATCCTACAAAGGCACCAAACAAAAAAAAGGCCAAGTTTGAGTAGAAAAATACTTCCAAAAATGAACAAGAACAATACAAAGAAAGCTAAAACAATGAGAGCTAGATTTCTTACTAGTGACTGTTTGTTTTCAGAAAGGGCTTAAAATTAAACTGCCTCTTCTAGTTAGAAGAATCATTCTTGCCATCTTCCCTTTGTTCTGGCATCCTTCACTGAATTTTATACATTTTGACTTGCTGAGTATCAGATAAGATTAATTTATACCAACATAGCCAGACACACAGAACACCTAATATAACTGTATCTTAACTTTGAATTAACTCTTAACTCTAGAATTTGATTTTTGTCCGGATAGGCTTCAGCTCCCCTAAAAAAACACAAAGCAATTGCGAACGTGGTGATAATCTTTAGGGAAGCCACAAACTCCAAAACTGAAAGAGTCTTACTTGGTTTTTCCCTCTTGTTGCACCCCCTCGGGAAACACAAATACCCAATCCAGGGATGGTTTCCAGAGATACAATGTTTTCTGAAGTTCAAAAGAGTTATTTTGAACTCTGAGATTCTTAGCTTTGTTTCTAAAATATAATTAGGGATTCCTCAGCCTGAGCCAAGTTCTCGCATATATGGAGGTGCCAGTTACCAGCTCCCCTGAAGAAGATCACAAAGTGGCATGACTTTATAAAGGCATTCTCTTCTCTGTGCCACGCACAAGACTCCATTTGTCTCCACAGAGCTTAACTAGTTCGGGGGAAGTGCTTCCCCAAGGAGTCTTCCATGGCAAATCCCTCAGCAACACCCAAATGGGAACCCTGCCTTAGGTACGCAGAGCAAAGCCCAGCAGTGGCTGCCAGTTGTGCTGGAGCACAGTTTCCTCACTTGGTATCACAGAGGCAGTTGGGAGGGTTGGGGACAGGGGTGGGGAGGCAAAAGGGAGAGGCCAGCTCTTCTTTCTAGTTTTAACATGTACACTACTAAGGGCAAATAAACAAAGAGCCATCACCAAGTGGTCTCATTATGTCTTATTTCTGCTGCACTGCTGGTACCTATAGTAAGTCTTTCTTTTGGTATCTTTTAAAGCTTAAAAAAAAACCCACAAAGAAACCAAAACAGCAGAAAAGTTCTCTTTTGCATGAAAATAATTTTATCAAAATTGCTGTTTTGCAGACATGTTGATATCAACTAAATTTTTGACAGAAAATTGTCAAAGCTCTCCACTTCGGATGTTGCACATAGCAATTAATCTACTCCTTCTCATATTAAACTACTAATTGTATATGTATATTACACTTAGTGAGACAGTACAATATAAAAATGGAAGTGAGATTAATCAAAATGTTTTGATACCATTGAAATGATTAGTGTACTTTGAATCTTCATCCAAAACCTGCTGGATGTATATTCCAACTTGAAATTATTTTCTACTTGAATTTGGAATTTCCCATGGAAGAGAAAACTGGTATTTTAGACACAAATAACTATCACACATTTATACAAATCTTCTGGGGAACACAGTTGCAGCCCAGGAGCATTAGCTAAGTTAAATACACTCAAGAAAAAGTGATTATTAATTTGCCTCCAGAATATTGGCATTAAAATATCATTTAAATTCAGACAATTCTGTATATATCTTTCTTCTAGCCTCAAGAAGCGTTTTATATATAATTTTTTTTAATCTACATTATATTTTATGGCTAAAACAACAGTTACCTCAGGAAATGCATGAAAAGAGCTGCCATAACATTAACCTACTTCACTGCAAAATAGAAATAAAAGCTTTGTGTTCAGATAACAAATGAGAGGAGCAGGGGAAAGCTCCCTCATGGAGTCCCACACCAGGAAGCATGCAAAACACAACAAATGTCTCTCTGTTATTCCAAAATTTAGAGATTGCACACTGGAGGAGGACCTGCTGATGAGACCTGTAGCCAAAACAGAACATAGATCTTATTCTTGTGCAGCCTTAGAATGAAGATGTGCTGATCTCACCTCTCAAATTCTACCAGACCATTGCTCAATTTGAGAAAACTTCACCTTAAACGCACTGTAAAAGTGTTATGTCATCTGAGGAAGTATTTTTTGTTCTGAATGTGTTGGAATTTCCTCCTGCATCACTTTCTCTATTTTGAATAATTAAATAACATGACCATCACTTACACCCTTAGCTAGAAAGGAAGGAGCACTTAGTCATTAGAAGGCCAAATCTCTTTAAAATGTCACCATTTATCTATTTACAGAAGTTATATGGAGTATAGTAGCAAAGTATCAATTTAAAATAAAATAAGTATTCTGGAATACCTTCCCATGAGGACATATTTATCCTTTTCCTTCACTAGACTCTTCTGTGGTTCTGCTCAGTTGTAACTAATTCATTAAGTTACAGGATACTCTACTCGTCCCTTGACTGTGTAAGAATTGCAGAATTTCTCACTGAAAATGTACACATCTAAGATGATTTTTACAGGAACACATATACGTTTTGGTGTGAACATTTTTTTTTTTGCCAGTTAAACTCTAATTAAACCTAAAACTTAGAGTAAAATCCTCCCTAGAATCATTGAATCGCAATGCATTTCCACTATAACCATGTAATTGACTCAAATATACTTGAAAGGTTCACAAATCTCTTTATGGTTTCTCCTCTACAAAGCAACCCATAGAAATAATTCTATCAACATGAACACTAGCTATACAACATTGTCATAACTAATTGCCCTAAGGTGCTGCTTTAAATTTCTTTTCTTCTTTCTATCAGTGAGAAAGAAATGTGTCTATCAGACAGGTTCATTTTTGGCTTATGTGTCAATTTACAGGTTTCCATAGAAGTGCCAGATCTGGAAGTTTATGGCACTTGCAAAACTACACTGAAACAATAGGCCTGTATAAGTTTCACTGAGAGTCAAATCTATGTCGCACAATATTACTGGTGATGATGCACAAGTAGGAAAGAATCAGGCTTGTCTTTCTTTGCTAAGTCTGCAAGGCTGATGGCAAAAAATATCTGTAATCTAAATATATTTGATCTGAAGTTATATAGAGAGAAACATGACAACCTATCACATCTTTTTTTTCTTTTTAAACAAAGTCACATTTCTGAGAAGAACTGCAATTTAAGGAGTCTTTCAAGTTTTGAGGTCTGAGTCAGTTATGAAAGCAGAAAGTGGGCATAATGAACATGCAAAGCTTCAGCAGGTATCTTTAGGTGCAAGTCAATCATTTTATATGCCCTTTGGAAGGGTGGTTTTCCCTCAGAGATATACAGGAGAACTGAGAAGAACTTTGTCCTCCAGGAGTGATCACCATCTCACACCTCCTGGGAAGCTCTCAAAACCAGGCTAGAAATCAGGCTGTTGGTCTGTTGCAGTAGTTCTGCACCATTCTCCTCACGAGATTTACTTCATAAGAAATACCAGGAGACCCGCCAGCCAGTCTCATTCCTGTCTCTCCATCCTCCTGCTTCAACCTAATTTCTTCACAACACACACAGTGGTCCACCATTTTGGGTTGTGGTTTTTTTTTTTTTTTCAAAAAGATTCAGGGTGCTACTACATAAGGGTGAATGAGTTTTGAAAACCAGATACGCCACTTTCAAAGGCAGTGTGATCACCAGATCACAGAGATCTGTATTTTCTACTGTTTATTATTTTTTAATTATTCTAGACTATCTCATTGAAGCAGGCTCATCACCTTCAAACAACAAACTATTTTATCCATATGGAATATTGGTAAGGCTGGCAGGAAAACAACAAATTTACATATTGAAAGTGTTTGAAGTTTTGATTTCTTTTGTTTTTTGATCAGCAGATGAAGGACTTGATCACATATCTCCCACGCCTTGTGTACACACTATTTACACTAATCCGTACCTATTTTGCCAAAATTCTATCCAAGATTTTATATAACTGTCATCAAACTGAAACATCTTACTTCTTGGGGAGAAAAGGAAAGATTTAATCAGCTTTAATATGACTTTTAGTGAGGGATATACCAACATGAATTTATAAATTAAACACTGACTTGCAAACACAGCCTCAAAGATTAAAAAAAAAAAAAAGAAAAGAAAGGTAGCATGACACATCCTTTCACTTCAACTAATAAGAGACACAAAGGAAAAAACAGAGATGTTGATCAGCATCCAAAGAACATGAGGTTCTTGAATATGGATATTTCTGATTCTTTTGGAAGGTCTCTGACATAGCACAAATCTCCTAATTTACAATCTTCAAAGAAGAAGCAAAACAAAGTCAAATTAAACCTAAAAATTATCTTTTCTCTCAATAATGGAGTCTGAAAACATGCACAATATTTAAAATAAAACCTATGCAATTCAAATCTATCTTTGGGATGAGGACCCTTATGCAGAGATGTAAGCACTAAACCTCCACCATATTCGGCTCTACCTAAAAGAGGAAACAGTGCACTCACATCCTCCCCCCAAAATAAAAGGGAACAAATGGCTCCTGAGGCAGGATAACTAATAATATCAGGGTTCCAACAGATTTACACTGGATATCTTCTGTCTCCTCCACTTCCATGACAAGAAGCTCAACTCACCCATGTTTCCTATTGTACTTCCACTAGATCTTCCACATTTCCCCAAATACCTGCAATACTAGCTGCCCGTAAAAGACCACCTTTTCCTGCCCATATTTGCATTATTTCTCCATACCATTCTCAGTGTTCCTTTACCCCATCTCCAAGCAGCAGTATTCCTCATTTGCTCACAACCTCATTGACCTTTCTTGTTTGGGCGAGGCATAGCATGAGTTTGTCTGGAGCCACACATGCTCTTTGCTGATGTGCTATTCATCTGCTGATTGCTTGACTTGTACACTTGTGCTGACTGCCCAACTGGCTGATGCCAAACTCGGTGGATAAGGGCTGTTTTCTCTGCCATTCTCTCAGCGGGACCGTTAACAGGGTTTATCTCCTTTAATCAGCCACCCTTTTTTGATAATAATTTTAGGAAATTAACACCTTTGAGATCTCTGTCTACCTGCAATTTTGATTAAAATTTGCCAACAAACTCAAAACTTATTAGCAGAAGACTGACAGAAAGTGCTATCACTTATGCTTTTTTCTTGAAGAACCTGTGCAAAAAACAGTTCAAAGAGCTGTTATTTGTGGTGTTATTCTTTCTTTCACCACAAACTCATCTCAGATTCAGTATAAGTTTTCTTGTTATATTATACTTTTTTATTGACCAAATCATCTAGAGCTTCATACAGAGCTACAAGAAATTGAAAGGTCTTTTGCACTAGGTCCATACAACATGTCACACATAGAAGTGGGATTATATTTATTTTTTTATTTCCCTATTCAGTGTCTCCCTCTCCCCCTTTTATCCTCCTTCCCTCCTATACCAAAAATCCCCTATTTGCTTTTTTTTCAACACTGGAAAACACAAGGTGTGGCCCTGCATTGGTCTTTCTAAGAGGATATGAATTTCACCTTCTTTATAGAACAAAGATAACTAAGAAAGTGTAGGAAAAATCAGGACAAACTTGCCTGAAAGATATTTCATTCTAGTTATTAAGGCAGTTTGTAATGGATGGGGACGGGGGCTTTTAAAATTACTGAAATGCTGCTGCAACTACGATGGGATTTTTCTATCCTAAATGTGATTAAGCATTTTGTTTCTATTAATTGCTGCCCTTTAAACAATTAAATGAATAATTCAGTATAAAATTAATAAATACACAATCAAGAACGTTGTTAGTTTTCTACCAAAACTTTCTGCAATGCGTTAAAAATAAATACAATGTTCCCTCTTTCAAATACCTGACTCCTATTTCAACAGATAGGAGATGCAGCACGGTCCCTTTTGACTGAATAAATTGCACCTCAGAGTCTCGAATGAAGCCACACAAGAAGGTCACAATATTTCATTCCCTTCTGTCGTGGTTTAGCCTCAGACGGCAACAAAGAACCACGTGTCACTCACTTAGATCTTCCCAATACAGGTCAAAACAGAAGAAAAAGGCAATACTCTTGGGTTGAGACAAGGGCAGTTTAACAGAACAGCAGAGGGAACAAAAAAAAATAGCAACAATAACACAAATAAAGGAATATACAGACCCGATTACAGAACCGCCGCTCCCCGACCGCTCCCGGACCGCCCGGCCCGGGCCGCCCCAGCCCGCTTATAAGCGGTGACTTCCTGGCCCCTCCCCCGGCAGCTCAGTGAGGGCGTGGCTCACATGGCATGGAATACTGTTTCTTGGGGAGAATTAACCCTATTCCCGCCGGAACCAGGACATTATCCACCCCTTATTCCATACCATTTTTGCCATGCCCAGATCTTACAGGGTTCCATTTGTTAGAACAGTCTCTCAGGGCGGGTGCGATGGTGTGTGGTGCTGGCCTATTGCATGCTGTATTTTCAGAGCCTGACTGGTGTACCCGGCGTGGCTCACACACACACCCAGTCCATGGGCTGAAGATGTAGATCTTGAGGAAGTCGCTGGGCGCCAACTGCTGAGGTCAGTTCTGATCCCATCACCGCTGTGCTTTACTCGATTTTTCATCAGAGTCCATCTGTCCTTAATTTGGGTGATTCATTGGCTATTCTCACCCTTATGTTGCCAGTCCAGATCCACCTGAGCCACTTCAATCCGAGCAGCCCGATCCACCTGCTGGTTGTTCTGATGTTCCTCCGTGGCCCGATTCTTTGGTACATGGGCATCTACGTGGCGTACTTTCACAACCAGATTCTCTATCCGGGCAGCAATATCTTGCCATAATTCAGCAGCCCAGATGGGTTTGCCTCTGCGCTGCCAGTTGCCCTGCTTCCACTGCTGTAACCACCCCCACAGAGCGTTTGCCACCATCCAGGAGTCAGTGTAAAGATAAAGTACTGGCCATTTTTCTCGCTCAGCAATGTCCAAAGCCAGCTGAATGGCTTTCACCTCTGCAAACTGGCTTGATTCACCTTGTCCTTCACTGGCTTCTGCAATTTGTCGTGTAGGACTCCACACAGCAGCCTTCCACTTTCGATGCTTTCCCACAATCCGGCAGGACCCATCAGTGAACAGGGCATATTTCTTCTCATTTTCTGGCAGTTTATTATATGGTGGGGCCTCCTCCGCACGCGTCACCTCCTCCTCTGGTGACATCCCAAAATCCTTGCCTTCCGGCCAGTCCATGATCACTTCCAGAATTCCTGGGCGACTGGGATTTCCCATTCGAGTTCGCTGTGTGATCAGTGCAATCCACTTACTCCATGTAGCATCAGTTGCATGATGTGTGGTGGGGACCCTTTCTTTGAACATCCACCCCAGAACCGGCAGTCGAGGTGCTAAAAGGAGCTGTGCTTCTGTACCAACCACTTCCGAAGCAGCTCGAACCCCTTCATATGCTGCTAATATCTCTTTTTCTGTTGGAGTGTAGCGGGCTTCGGATCCTCTGTATCCCCGACTCCAAAACCCTAGGGGTCGACCTCGGGTCTCCCCTGGTGCTTTCTGCCAGAGGCTCCAGGTAGGGCCATTCTCCCCGGCTGCGGTGTAGAGCACGTTTTTAACATCTTGTCCTGCCCGGACTGGCCCCAGGGCCACTGCATGGACTATTTCCTGTTTGATTTGTTCAAAAGCTTGTCGTTGCTCAGGACCCCATTTAAAATCGTTCTTCTTCCGGGTTACTTGGTACAGAGGGCTTACAATTAGACTGTAATTTGGGATATGCATTCTCCAAAAACCCACAATGCCTAAGAAAGCTTGTGTTTCCTTTTTACTAGTTGGTGGAGACATAGCTGCTATTTTGTTGATCACATCCATTGGGATCTGACGGCGTCCATCTTGCCATTTTATTCCTAAAAACTGGATCTCCTGCGCAGGTCCCTTGACCTTACTTCGTTTTATGGCGAAACCAGCTTTCAGAAGGATTCGGACTATCTTATTCCCTTTCTCAAAAACTTCTTCTGCTGTGTTTCCCCATACGATGATGTCATCAATGTATTGCAGATGTTCTGGAGCTTCACCCTGTTCCAATGCAGTCTGGATCAGTCCATGGCAAATGGTGGGGCTGTGTTTCCACCCCTGGGGCAGTCGATTCCAGGTGTACTGGATGCCCCTCCAAGTGAAAGCAAACTGTGGCCTGCACTCTGCTGCCAAAGGGATTGAGAAAAATGCATTCGCTATATCAATCGTGGCATACCACTTGGCTGCCTTGGACTCCAGTTCATACTGGAGTTCTAGCATGTCCGGCACGGCAGCGCTCAGCGGTGGCGTGACTTCATTCAGGCCACGATAGTCTACAGTTAGCCTCCACTCTCCATTAGATTTTCGCACCGGCCATATGGGACTGTTAAAGGGTGAGCGAGTCTTGCTGATCACTCCTTGAACCTCTAGTTGGATTTTGTCGTTATCTCAACCCTTCGAGCCCCACGTTGGGCGCCAAAAAGGACTGTCGTGGTTTAGCCTCAGACGGCAACAAAGAACCACGTGTCACTCACTTAGATCTTCCCAATACAGGTCAAAACAGAAGAAAAAGGCAATACTCTTGGGTTGAGACAAGGGCAGTTTAACAGAACAGCAGAGGGAACAAAAAAAATAGCAACAATAACACAAATAAAGGAATATACAGACCCGATTACAGAACCGCCGCTCCCCGACCGCTCCCGGACCGCCCGGCCCGGGCCGCCCCAGCCCGCTTATAAGCGGTGACTTCCTGGCCCCTCCCCCGGCAGCTCAGTGAGGGCGTGGCTCACATGGCATGGAATACTGTCTCTTGGGGAGAATTAACCCTATTCCCGCCGGAACCAGGACACCTTCCTTGCAAAACAGTCCACAACCTTGTTCTTAAATTTCTGTTGTATATACATCAAATGCAAAAGATATGAACTGCAACAGATGAAAATAGTCTCCTAACTTCATTATGCCTCATTTTAAGTAGCTATATGGTTTCTGAAAAACGTGTTATTTTAACAGCACTTACTGCAATATTACATGCTTTAATTTCTGTTATTTCAGGTATGTAACTGTTTTCTGGCTAGTTCTGCTCTCAGTTGTTGATTCTCCAGCTGTAGCACCAATAAGAGGTCTACAATGACCAGTACTGAAAACAGTGACCTACAAACTATAACCTATAGGCCACTAATGGTCCCTGCAGACCATATGCAGAGCAGCTTCTGACTCAAGAGCGAATATTGTTTCTTCAAGAAGCAAAACAATTAATCTGTAAAGAATTATAGAAATTTTATAATACACCTTTCCTGCCATTTAAGATTTGGAAAATTGTTTGCTTTAAAAATGCAAAATACGTCCAATTTTTTTTTAATTTAAAAAGAATCGGAGTACCTAGGTACTGGGTAGAGAATGCCTCTGACATGTAGAAAGGGAGAACTAAAACTCCTACCCACAGCCAGGACAATAAAGTTTTTAATCCTAGATAGTCTAAACTCAGCTGAGGAGCTAGTCACAGTTGTTCCTTTCTAGTGTCTCCTGTTGAATTGGCCTATTTTGTATGAATAAGTAATAAGAGGGACAGGAAAATACAGTCCTCACAGTTTAAGAGTCTCTTGTGGGATGAGGATAACCAAGTTTCACCTGCTCACTGCAACAAACAGAGCTGCAATTTTCCAGCAGTTGAACCATTCCAGCTGAAGTCCAGTCCCAGATTCCCAGTAGGAAACAGCAGAGAACTTGAACCCATGTTTCTTGTGTCCCAAATCAGTGCTTCATCCACCAGAACACTGGCTATGCTAGAAGTGCTTTCAGCCAGGAATCCCATCCAAGATTTCAGAACCCCTTCTGGTTTAAGTTTTCTCAGAAGCGCTAGGTTCCTACAAAAGCTTTCTTTTCAGTGAACTCATGTTTTCAGATGGAAACATTTAGCTAAAAAAAAAAGTGCTGACCTATTTGCAGTTGTTATGCAATCTTTTTTAAGGGGTTTGCAGACCCTTGTGGAAAAAAAAAGTCCCAAAAGCAAGCATTTATCAGCATTTTGCTAAGTTTAGGTTTCCTTTGGCACTCCTTTAACACTGGCCATATTTGTTCACAAAGCGAGAGGACCAGGAAACAAAATTTCAAAGTGACCTTGAGATATTAGCACCTCAGGGATGCTCATTGCTTGCAAGGAAGGGGATACTGGAGAATATATTCAAACTGATTTTGTGGAAACCTATAGATCTACAACATCTATTGAATGAGCTCCCTTCAGTTGTGACCAATATTTGATTTACTCCAACCCCTGAGAAGCCAGCAAACCCTACTTCAAGTCACAGTTGCAGATACAAGGGATTTTAGAATCTATTAGGGTATAAAACCGAAGCAGTTGTGCTGTCCCCAATATTTGAATGGGACACTCCAATTGTCTGATGATATACTATTCATCTTTCTGCTGCTCTTAAGAGAAACATGAACATCAATCTAACTAGGATAGACTATGAAAGTGATGTAAGTTTGTCACTGCTTGTACATAAAAGCAAAACATTCCTCAGTACTCACAGACCTGAGCTCCTTTCACTTCCCCAAGATGCTCACGCTCTACTCAGCTCAGCCTCCACCATTCCCCTAGTACCGGGGCTTGTGGTAAGGACCTTGCACAACAGCATAACTCAAAATACACATCTGGGGAAAATTCTGTTCCTGAGTTTGCCTGGGGTTATACTGGCTGTTTAAGAAAGACGGGGGAAGCACACAGCAGAATCTCTACAGGATCTTTGCAGAAAGCCTCATCCATGATTCAGCACATGGCTTTCTCTTACAGAAGCCAGTATTGATAAATCAATAATTGAATGACTGATCTGACAAACTCTTAGAGGGTGCTGTGCTGTTGCTAACATAGGCACCATTTTACAGCCACGGCTCTCTAGTATTTACAATCATTAAAAATCCCACAGGTCTACGTAGAGGACATTGCTATTCATGCTTGTTTGAGTTATTACCTTCTCTGCTTCCAAATAAGTGGTGGTTGTTTGGGTGTTAGTGAGGAATGAAAAAAATTTGTCTATTTTTTCTAGATAAAATCATGTACAAATTTAAAATGAGGCTTAATAGTGTAATAAACTTTTACCCAAAAATGTTGTAAACCATTAAATTACCCTTTAAGAAAAAGTATTTTTCTCCTTGATACTTATTTCCTGAGAACTTGTAGGCAGTAACTTCACCTCCTCTCCATCTTTGTTTTGTTAAGCAGGACTAGAGAAACTACTGCAATCAACTTGATAGATAATGGTTTCCATTCTCTTACTCCTCCTCTCATGCCTTTCCCCCCACCTTCTGTTTCGTTCACATCTAATATTAAAGATCATCTTCTGTGGAGTACCATGTATGACAGGGTTAATACCTCTCTCAATCTAGTGGACTTCTGTTGACACAACACATTAACCTCCTTCTCAGCTAAATTACACTGGAAATTCATACTCATCCTCTGGTCAACTGTACCTATCTTAGTTTTTTCCAAAAATTGCTCTTCCAGATGATACTAGAAATGTCTTCTTGTTAGTCCTTAAGGCATGACCTTGCATTTTGGGCTACAAGACTACATCTGATTTTTACTACTTTAGTCTAATCATCAAGTTGTTCTCATATATCTGGTTTTCTTTAGTAGTGATAATGCCCCATAACTTTAGTGACCAGCAACTTTCCTCAACACATTATTAATTTTTTAATTCAAAGTCAGTAATGATAAAGAAAATATTTAACAAAACAGGTTAGCTTTCAGGCAATTTCCATCACAGGAAACAAACAGACAAACAAAAAACCCCACCAAACAAAACCCCCTCCTTTGGTTACATGCTAATTTAGAGAATAAAGTAAAATCATTCATTTCATAGTTTAATCAAAATTTGTCGCAGAAATCTAGGGTTCTGACTAGCTCTGTATAACTATATCGATATCCATATCTGTATGTACATCTAGCGGGAAATGTTTGCTTGTTATAATCATCTTGGCAATAAAAGCTTGTTGTTGCTTTACCCCTTAGTGTAGCAACAGCATGCCTTTAGTTTCCATCTTCATGACATGAGCTTGCTAAACCTGCCACACGTCTCCTAGGCACAGTCCTGCAGCCAGTCACTAGCTCCTGCCTCACATTTGGTTGATGCAAATCATTATATACAAGCCATGTATATGTTATGCACTATGAAGTGCAAAGGAAACAGTATCCCTGCTAGTCTCTAAACAAAAGCGTGCTTAAGTATAAAATAACAGACCTACAAATTGCACATAAATATAAGAGGTATTTCCAGCAAAGAACAGCTGATTTGAAAAAACACATTACATAAAAAGACCTGTGGATATAATGAGCAATTTCCAGGGTGAAACAGGTCTCCAAGGCCAATAGTGCTACACAAACCAATCAATCATGTTTGAGCCTGGCAGAAATAAAGAATTAATTGATACATCCATCTTGAAAGTGCTTTCCTGTTTTGTGAGTGTTTTACCATGGAATTAGAACTGCTCCCTAACTAAATGTCAGACCCCAAAGGAAGATAAAATTTAGATTCCCAGATCAGATTTTTGAGATCTCTGCATGTTTTCTTCATTGCCTAGTCCAAAAAAGAATTCACAAAAGAAAAAAAATCACTAAAAGACTTTGTTGGGTCTCTTACACACATCCAAATCTACTGGCCACTGACTCCTGCTACATCTTTGATTAATGATGTACTGGCAACCACAAATATGTTAAAACATTCTAATTATGCTTGCTATTTCATCAGATCTAGATGAGACATACATGTTCTCTGTGTTTCCAGGGAACATCTAAAACAACCTTGAATGAGATTTAAGGAACTGACAGAGATGATGGAAGATACGGGAATATTCAAGCTGTTAATGTATTTATGTGGAAGATTATGAGATAATTTCTAACTATGAAACTGCTTTCTTCACATGACTAGAATGCCATGATTTCAGATACTCTATTTCACAGCATTTGTTCCATCTTCATTCCTAAAGCAATGACACTTAGCATCATAATATTCTCCCTCCCAGGATCAAGCAACAAGTAACTTGCATCAGTTCCATTATGAGAGGGAAAAAAAAAAGGAAAATTATTGTTACTCAGAAGTTTTACAGAAAGGAAGAGTCCAGCATGTTCTGGACATGGACAACATCCAAGAACAATGGTGGCTATGAACTAAAATAAAACTAAAAAGTTAATGCTAAAGGAAGGGCAAAGTGAGCAGGCGCATCTTAGCAAAATTAAATCAGTTTATGCAGCAATGCAGCTGAACCAAGGTCAAATCAAGGAGCCGATGCAAAAGATGCTGTCATGGTTTCATCTGGGATGGAGTTGACTTTCTTGCTGGCTGCTGGTATGGTGCTGTGTTTTGGATTTGGGATAAGAATAGTGTTGATAACACACTGGTGTTTTTAGTTGTTGCTAAGCAGTCAAGGCCTTTTCTGCTCCTCATACCAGCCCACCACTGAGCAGGCTGGGGGTGCACAAAAAGTTGGGAGTAGGCACAGCTGGGACAGCTGATCCCAACTAACCAAAGGAATATTCCACACCATATGATGTCACGCCCAGCATACAAAGCTGGGGGAAGAAGAAAAGGGGTGGACACTTGGAGTTACAGCATTCTGTGTTCCCAAGTAACCATTACGTATGATCAAGTCCTGCTTTCCTGGGGGTGGTTGAACACCCGCCTGCCGATGGGAAGTAGTAAATTAATTCCTTGTCTTGCTTTCTTGCTTGTGTGGCTCTTACTTTACTTATCAAACTGTCTTTATCTCAGCCCATGAGTTTTCTTTATTTTTTCTGGTTCTTCTCCCCATCCCACTAGGGCAGGGGGAGAAGTGAGTGAGTGGCTGCATGGTCCTAGTTGCTGGCTGGGGCTAAACCACAACAGATGCCTATATAGGAAGGAAATCTGTTTGGCTAGAAGAGTCTCACTCAAGAAAGCAAAAAAAAGGAAGAAATATCTATCTGTATATAAATGTACTTACCCCACACAGCAAGCACCATGGAACATTGTTAGAAGTCATCCAAAACACAAAAAAAGAAATACTTCTAGCATTTCTTGCCTATATGGATTGCAACTGAAAGTGACACATACCTCTAAAACCTTTGGTATAAAAACCATTGAGTAGGAATAATTTCAAATAAAAATTGAAACTGTGATTTCTAGTCCTTCACTACCTATGTAAGGGAGTTAAACATACAGATATTTAATTCCTGGCACATAAAGATATTCAGATAATGATTTCCTCTATATATAGGTTTTGCTGCTGCAGAGAACATTTCAGTTTTCACAGGTATATATTAGCATAGCAATATTAAATCTAAGTGTTTTGAATTTTGTTCATCTTTTTAGTGCAATTTGGGGATCACATGACCTTATACATTCATAAAAAAAGTCACGCTAATGAAAAGGAACAAAACTTTTCTTTAAGAAATAATACCTTCCATTTTGGTACCCCGAAGAAACATACAGATATTGAAGACTAAGAGTTAAAGAAAAAGGTATCTAGTTCCTAAGGGTTCAGACACCTCATTTGCTTTCTCTCCTAATGTTATATGCCTAAAAATTATTTAGGATAGAAGTATTTCTAGTTTTGTAACTAAAGCTTGCCAGAAAAAAAATGAAATGTAATAAAAAGAAATTAGTATTGAAATGTTCTTTCTGAATGATTAGAATGAATTGCAGTTTCAAACTACATATATATCATTTCTGTCATAGCAGGATGTAACTCAGACCAGACATTACTTATACAGAAAAACTTACCACAGAATTTCTGATATTAGGAAAAACACTTCATCACAAATGGGTTTAAACTGACAGGCTGTGGACTCTCCATCCTTGAAGATCATCAAAACTCACCTGGACATGGCACTGAGCAATCTGATCCAACTGTGAAGTTCAATTTAACTTCCAAGTTGTCTCTGCTTTGAGTGGAGGCTTAGCCAGATGACCCTAAGTCCTTACTAACCTAATTTATTCTGTGAGTCTATTTGCAAGGTCAAGTTTTCCAGGCTAAGGACAGAAGCATCTTACAACTCTCATGAGTACAGGCTGCAGTTATCAGACTACTACAAGGATTCTTCACTGAGTTCCACTCACTGTTCTTTTGCAAGGCCTCTTTTCAAAGTACATCTTACATTGCATGACCATCCCCCCAGCCAGTCATCATCCCGGCTCGCACATATTTCCAGCCCCTCTAACTTTTTTTGTGAGCATCCATCAACTCATACACCTTGGAGTCCTGAAGAAGGAAGGACCCTAATGGAAGTTTGCCTGAAGGGGGAGCTTCTGTGCTTTTGTCCCATTCAGCCAATTGCATCTGCACCAGAACTGGGAGCAGAACAGATGTCTCCATGTTGTAGTTCAAATGGGTGATGTATAGGTGCAGAATTCAGAAGATCATGAGTTTGAAAGTAGCTGAGAATGTCACAAGCAAGTATGTGAGATAAGAGACATCTGCGTTATGAGGTAGGAATGACAGACATTCATAGGACTTATGTCCAATGCTCTCTTCAACTTTGCTAGAATTTTTATTTTCTTTTTAGTGTTGAAGGTCTCATTATGCGTAATCAGACAGTTTATTCTTGACTTTGAAAATGACCAATGAACATGATGTGACAGTTACCTTCCGACAGATAATATATTTTATCATCAATGTTCTAGAAACTCCATTAGTTTCCAAAGGTTAGCCTTATTAGGAAGCAACTTTAATTTCTAAGGAGAATTATCTGCCAACATGTTAGATGGGGGTGGGAAGGGAGAACAGACCTTAAGGTACACAATATCATAATCATAATAATGCAGATAATATTAACTATCACTCCAGGGAATGTAAACAAATTTTATTCTAAAGTAAATAGTTATTCTTTTTTTTTTTTAAACAGTCACTGGGCACACAACTGTTAACATACCTCCAAGTGTTAGAACCACCACACAACTACTTCTGCTCCACTGATGCTTCTGTACAGTTGGTGTGCAATTCACATCCAGTTCTGTGCACCTCCTAGACTTCATTCTTCTACATTGCAGGAGACTCCCCCGGTTTTTAACTCATAACCAGACTATGGGCTATAGTATAACCCAGCAGATGTGACTGAGTTAGATTGCTGTGGTTTACTCCAGTTTGGACTTCATGATCAGTAGTGCTGAGTGAGAAAACAGCCTTCCAAAAATCCAACCTTAAAGTTTTTGCTGTGGAGGGAGTACCTTTGGGCCATTCTTTTTTTTCTGCTTGTTCTGATTTTTACCTGACTGCCTGAATTAGACTAAATGTGTTTGTAGAGTAAATACTGAAATAACCTAATCAAAGTACCATAACGTTCCTACCATCATCTGTCATGCTACTCTGAAGTCTTACTCACTAATTATCTCCAACAGCATATTGAAATAAAGTAGCACAAGGCAAAACAAAAAGTACCATGATTTTATCCAACTCCCTCCTAATGAATTAGTCGATATCTCCAGTGATTTTATTCTTTTAATCTGCCATAAGCAAAAAGATTATACAAATGCAATCGGCATGGGCTTTGCTGCCCACAATTTCATAGCCGCAGCATATGGATCACTGATGCTTATTAATTAGTGTTTCAAGAAAACCAAATAAAATTCTCATTTCAAGAGTCAATATTATGTTTCTCTGAGGAACCTACTCTTTATGAAGTTATTATGGTGTCCTAAAAGAATGCAGAGACTGGCTTTCCAATTCAGGTGCATGTGCGTGCATGCACACAAGGTACTGCATATTCCTTGGCACTGTTGATGTGTTAGCTCTGGCTTTATTGTATTATCACTGGGGAATATGGTTCTCTGACTTCATCTGACCTTTAAGAGAATTGTCTGTTAATGCTAATAGCATACTACTGTGTCTGAAGCACACTAAAACAGAGACTGGCTGCTAGATATGCATAGTATACTCAAGCAAGGAATGCCTTTTTAACTCTGAACAGTGACAGTCAAACCACTGGAGGCTTGAGGTTCTGTTAAGTACACCAAATGGTTGATTACCCAAACCTTTACCAAACCTCTTTGGTCTTTTAACACAGAAGGAAGTCTTTCAAGAGCAGATGTGGGAATTTATGTTTCTAGCTTTGTTCTATTTGGTTAGTTTGATTTTATTTTTCCACGGGGAAGTTTCTGGTCCCTCCCAAGTCTGGTCTGGCTGGAATAGCTACCCTTACGTGATGCAGATTTTGCACAAAGGCCATCACTAGAACAAAAAAGTGCAGAGTGCATGAAAATGAACAAAAGTGGATTAACTTTAAGAGCTTAACAAAATTGAAAGATCAGAGTCCTGAATGAGTGATTCCAATTAAAAATCTGTGAGAGATTTGACAATTACTTCAAAAGTAATCTGATCTAGGTTTAGTTCAAGGACTTGGTAAAGAACAGAGACAGTTCTAATTTTATCTGGACTGATTCATCTATTTGTAATGGCTGTCCTACGTGCTCTAATAACACAGTCCTGTGGATCTTATACCCACATTGTTACACAGATGTCAGATTTTTAAGACCCTGAAGAGGTTTTTTCACTGACAAACTGGCAGCTTGACCAAGCATATTTTACTAGCTGCCATTAAGGGGAACATATTGTGGAAATTCCCTAGGACAAGCAATAGGACAGCAGGCAAGACAGTATATGTCTCATAAGGAAAACTTAAAATAGCAGCCAACTCAGAACAACTCTTAGAGTACACAACAGGTTTACTGTATTAAAGGTAAAGAAAACACCAGTGAGTGATAGAACAAAGTAAAGAATCGAAGAACACAATTTCTGTGAACACTCAGAAACAGAATTGCTGTTGATACTACTGAAAAGACAGCAGCATAAGAATAATTGAAACATCAGCCATTAGAACAGGAGAAAGTCAGGACCATATAGTCCAATGCCTATCTTCACACTCCTCCACTCCATTTTCATCGAATTTTAGTTTGGACAACAAATAAAACCTTTACAAAATCAGAAATCAAGGGGTTTTACCTAAAGAACATCAGAACATCTGCAGTAACACTTGCCAACCCCTCCCCCCCCCCCCCAAATTCCTTGTCAGTGCTTTTTAACTTTAGCAAAACTCCTTTGAAAGGCATTGAGGACAATCCTGCATGAACATGTTCACTCAGCCAATTATGGTCAAATATTAGTGGTGACTTTTCTGATGTGGGCACTACTGATGATTTATAGAGAGACTATTATTGTAGCAGCGAAACATTTACTAGAAACTGGACTGGGGCCACCAATTCATTTCACACAAGCTATTGAAGCAGTAAAATGTTCTCTTGTCTCATTACTAATTTGAGCCAAAGTTGCTCGGCTCCTTTAAATCAATGTTTCTCATTAGCCTGCTTTGGGTTCAAAAAGGCTGCTTACAATCTTTGTGACTATTTATAAGGCTTTTAAGCACTTAGTTTAGTGTAGTTCATTAAATAAGGGTTAAAATAATTGAAACATCCCAGTGAAACATACACAGGCCTTCTCTAAAACTTTTCCTGTTGCTATACACTTGAGGCATTTCAAAACAACGAAGGCAGTTTAACAATGCAAAGGGTATTGCTGTTATTACTAGCTTCCATCATTCTTTCTGACCATTTATATGGGGAACTGCAAAAAGAAGCCAGCTACAAGTAGTTTGGTACATAGAGGCATATCCTTTGTCCGCAGAAGATCATAATGAAACAGCAGCAACAGAAGAAAATACATATAAAATGGAGTGGAGCCACCTATTATCTTTAACACTGAGGCATCAAGTAACGACCCAAACAACTGAATCTAACCATGAAACAGGTCCCTAGTTTCCTAATGCAAGAGTTTGAAATTAAGTGAAACAAATTCTTCCTACCGATGAAGGTGTTCTGGAGTATAGAAGAAAAAACAGAGAGCCCTTACCCGCTGCATAACCAGTAGCTCTGCAGCTGATTACAGCATTCATCTTGGGTTTGGGAAATCCCAATACGCATCTTTACTCTGCTTATTTAAGTATATGAAACTTAATTTTTAAAAGAATGTCTTAGCAACTAGATTGCTAGGGTTTTCCTGTTGGAGACACCTTGTTATGTATAAATGATTGACTCAGTGCAGACCAGGCTTGAATCTCTTTTGCACATCTCTAGTGATTGTCTTAACTGTGGACATGGATTCAGTTCCCCTCACTTTTTCTGCTCTGTATTCAATTATGTTCACCAAGAATATCTCTGACAGGCAAAAAGCCAAGAATGATCCTGTAAACTGGTAGCTGGGGCATTTTCTGGGTGGAGGAGCCACCTCTGAGCTGTTTGAAGACTTGAATCTGAATCATCCCCATATCACATGGCCTGGACACTGAGCTCTCAGTGGCTGTTTCAGGTTGGGCATTTTCTCATCTTAACTATAAATTCCACTCTGAACCTGAAAAGCTTTTCTGCAGAAACTGGTAGTATACATTGCTATAAGAAGTGCCTACTGTGACACATGCTCAAATCAGAAAATTCCAGGCTGACATTTATGCAACCTATATGTTGGAAACTTATGTTTCTCCAGGCTCGCTCTGAGCTAGAGGACACAACTGCTGGTTAGTCTCCGTCTTAAAAATGAGGTTTTATAAAAAAAATTCTCACCTGCTGCCTTCATTCTTCCATCTCTGTATAAACAGACTACCACAAGAATCTAGGTGTCCCAAGTAAAAACCTGACACATATGAGAAATACAATGACAAATATGATGATGCCATCTCCGGCTGAACACCTTCCTTCCACTCATCATTTTAACAAGTACATTCTGATGATCACGTTCCTAATCTCCTTGCTCCTCATGCACTGAGGAACACACAGACTATGGAACTGCCAAAAGGAATAATCTCCTATCCTGTTAAATTCTTCCTCCCCTACAGCCAAAACCAGGACAGTAGGCCATTCCAAAACTAAAGTTTGCTAGCAAATCAAGGAATGTCATTACCTATGTTATATAATTTGCAATATATATCAAAGTTTTTTAATGTTTGAAAGTGCTTCTGAAAGGGAACTAGTACTTCAAAGGAAATAAACACAACAAATGTCCCAGATGACCTTTTACTGCCATAAACATAAGCTTACTATTTAAAAACTTTACCTGGGATGTGACCAAGCAGCAGTAAGTACCAAATGAATTATAAATACATGCTGGCAGTACAATGTCTGTGCATGTGAGACAGAACAACCATTGGCTCAGTAAGAGATAACATAAATGTATTTCTCATTGGATAAGACAGCCAGACTTTAATCCATAACATTTAATTTCACAGCTGTAAGCATTAAAATTTGCTTAAAAAAACCCTGAACCCTAGTTAGGAGTACAATGTTTCAGAAAAGTGAGGTAATCAAATAAGAAACCCCTCAAACCTCCACCAGGCAAAGTTCAGTCACCATCTGATACAATATTTGCAGAAAATCTTTACTCACTCAAACAGCATACTTCATACGACTCAGGTAATACACCCATAGTTTTTGTTTGTGCTACATCAAGCAGTCTCTGAGGACAGTCTCCTGAAATGTATTGTAACTGCACAAATAGATTTTGTTCCTTGGTATGACTGTTAAAGAAAAAAAGAAGACTATGTAGGTGGACGGCTGCAGGAAAGTAATAAAATAAGGAAAGGCCCAGGGAAGTGGAGCTTATAGGTAGGTTGTTCCCCACCCTCACCACAGTTCAGTTTGTTTTTAACATGACAGCCATGTTTTCAAACAGTTATAACCTAGTCCCATTGAAATCGGTGGGTTTACACCAGTTTACACAGTCTGAGGATCTAGCCCTAAGACTAGTGCTTTTCTTTTTTATTGTAAACCATTTCATCTTCACAAATAGCTCATCACCATAATAGTCTCACATGGGCAGAAGTGATCTCATCTCACTAGCTTTCCATGAACTGTAATTAAATAACTTATAGTAGGAGACCTGAGACTCCTGCTCGGTTTTAATTGCATTTTCATTAAAGCAAGCATTGCTATTGTCCAAGAGAACTGCAAGTTCTGCAGCGTGGCCTGAACTGCTTCTGCAGAACCTACATGAACTACAAGCTCCAGCGTACCCCAGTTGAGCTATTATACTGTAAAGAAATTAAATGCTACAGCTAGTAATGCAGGTGGTCAATTTTAAAGGTACTTGATTTAAAAGAAAGCAACAGACATAGCTGTTATTTCCTTCTTTTACTTAAATGCCAAGAGAAATAATCATGCTAAGCCACTACTGAGGAAAGCAGCCTTATGCAACAGACAAATGGCACTTGCAAATACACATACAAGTCTCATGGTACTGTTAAAGTAACGCAGGCACAGTATCTTCCTAATAGAGGAGAAAAAAAAAGGACGATACTTGAACAACATACCTTACAACTGAAAGCAAGCAAAGCAAGCAAGTATCTTGCACATAAGGTCTAGGCTATGCAGTTTTGGTTTAACATCTGCTGCAAGAGTTTTCCCCTAAAGCCCCTGCAGTTATTAATATTGAGAAAATAGGATTACTGTCTGAACAGCACAGAGATGAAAAACTGTTTGTATCTGCAAGCTGTCTGCTTATTTAGAAAGCATCCAAGACTGTTTCTCTTGATAACACATTTGAAGAGCAATTTTGGGAAAATTAATCTTTTGGACTATTTTTTGATTTCTCTTCCTCCCTGCAGATTACCTGTGATTTTTTTGTAAGTGACACAGAGCACACAAATTCTTGCCTCTTCCTACCACATGCATGGGAATGGTTTCCAAGAGATTAAATTCAAGGATTCCAAATCATAATATTAGAATAATAAAGAATGATTTGGAGGGCTTCCTACCACGGTAAGCTTGCCCTGAAGTACATAAAATCAGCTATTGCCATTACATACAGAGGTAAATGTCTCTCAGGCTGTTTTTATTTCATACCCTAGCTAGAAGAAACTGGAAAACACTTCAAAGGGAAAGTGGATGAAAATACTGGCCCTGACAGTGGTTGCTAGGCACCAAGCGATGCAGAGAGGACTACAACAAGCCAAGTTTCAAGCAGATTTAGATATTGTCCTAATGAACATAGAGTGTCATTAAAAACCAAGGGCTGGTTTAAACAATTTTGCCCAGACTATTCAAAAAGGAAAATTATTTCATGTTGGCTAACTCTTCAAAAAGAAATACGATACAAATATAGGTGAACACACTTACAGCTGCAAACACAGAACTCATCATACTTAATTCCCAAACGAAGGAAGATTAAATAGCATTCAAGACTCCTACTGAGTACAAGCTCAGCGGTTCACTTGCAAAGCATCTACTGCAGGCTGGGAATCCAAATCCTAACCCGCCCACCCTCATTGCACTCGTGGAAGCATTCACATCTTTGCAGCTCTTGGCTGTGTGTCCAGCCATCTTGGGTCCCTACCCACCTTGTCCTGCCTTGCTGGGAGGGGATTGGGCCCACTGCTGATATACTTGCCAGTCGGCATGCTGCCTGAGCGGGACACTTGCACGTGTGGCAAGTTGTACCATATAAAGAAGCATTTCCAGGGGAGCTGCGGTGCCTTTGAGTTCATCTGGCACGAGTCCAGGGTAAAACGTACCTCTCTGTGGCTACTGTAAAACACACCAGAGGGAATCAAAGAATCATTAAATAATCTAGATTGGAAGGGACCTCTGGAGGTCATCCAATCCAACCTCCCACTCAAAAGACAGGTTCTGCGCTCAAAGCAGACTTCAGGTCTTTAAACAGTTCTGTCCTTAAATAGATTCAGTTTCAAAGTCTGAACAGTTTGGGGATTTTATATCCTTCCCCCCCCGCCCCAAGTCTTTGATCAGAGTTGCTTTTGTGGATGCATAATGTTTCCTCACCCATATCTGCCATTTCTTTTTGCGCTTTAGATCTAGAGACTGACTGAAAATAAAATAATACCCTAAATTATCCCAGATTTTGGAATCTAGATCCAAACTTCTCAGTTGTTGCCCATCTGTTCAAAATGCTTCTGTGAACATAATTTGATTCTGGCATTTTCATTCCCCCCCCTCCCCCCCATATACTGACTATTACTATAGGTACTTAAATAAAAGATAATTAAAAATTAGCAAACTGTCGTCACCCCAATCCAAAAAACTCCAAACAAGCCTGAGCTAGTCATGAGCAGATCAAGCTAAAAATACATAAAAAGACACAAACTCTATTTCAAAAGTTTTATCTTCAGTTGAGGCCATACTAAATTTCTCTACTAAAAAATATAGTTTTAAATGAGAAATTTCTTCAATGTTTTCTGCAATACAGAGAATTCTTTAGGTCATCTGCTACTAGTGCAGAAGCTTCTGTTTATATATTCAGTTACCCTACATCCTACCTTCAGAGCACTTTCTTGTTTGTATTTATCTTCCTATCTTTTAATAAATGTTATTTTCAGGTTGTGTCATAACTTGTGCTCCAATCTACAAATGGTGTTTGGACAGAATTTCCTTTTTTTTTTTTTAAGTTATTTTAGGCTCTAATGAATTAGGTTTTTTCTGTGATTTATTGTGTCAAACTTAGTACCTTTATTCTGTTATTCCATTTACTCTTGTAGCAAAATGCATTTAAATGGCCTTCTCCAGGCTGGTTTTATAGTTTAAGATTTCTCTTGTTTTTCCATCTAACTTTCAATCACATTTTAACTATTTTCCTTCAAGCCTCACAATAACGAAGCCATGTAAATTCCCATCAGAACACGTCTGCTAATAAATTAGAGTTTCCTCACTTAATAACTGAATTAGTCCTAGCCCTCTGTAGAGAGGGTTGGTGTATGATTTTCTGCCATTATAAACTGGTAAAAAATTACCATGATTAGAAGAAATAGTTATTGCCCTACTACCTCCAGCTCTTCACCCAGTTCTTTGATGAAGTTGTGATCCTGACAGAGCAGTACGAGCAGAAGGAAAAGAAAGTGGTAATGGGACAGTTGAGCGCAGCTGCGGGGCAGGCACCCCTTGGGAGCTGCATGGACTGGAGCAACTGGAGAACAGGTTCATTGTGCTCACTGGTGCCCCAGGTGGGGAGGAAAAAGGGTTCGATTTCATAGGCAAACCTGGAGACAGTTGAATATGGCAATAACTTCGATCCAGTGTAAAAGCCATTGCTGCACCAAGTGATCTGCACTATCATTTTGCACGACCGGATAACTGTCCCTGGAGCTTGGGCAGCAGCGCACAGAGCGTCTGTCAGTGATTCAGCAGCCACATTTCACCATCTAGTGTAGCAGCATGACTCCCAAGGCAGGCAAGTTTACCTTCCCAACTGTAATGGGTAACCAAGGGAATGGCACATTATTCCCACTATTTGGTGACTTCTGTGATGCCCTATTTGCCTCCATCAGACCCAATAAGAAAGTTCTAGAGTCCTCCCTCTTCCTTTATGTGCTCCAAAGCCAAACATTTATTACGTTGTAAAAAAGTATTTATTTAAAATATGTCCTTATGTGTTATAAAGTGATTTAGTATTGGGTTAATTATAGTAATTCCTTCATTCTTTCATAATAGATTTCAATCTATTACCATACAGGTCTTTTAATTATTTAGATTTCTGTCATGATGTGGTATACTTCCATTATTACCTGTATTCACTGATATGTGTAACAAAAGCTAAGAATTTTTAAAGTGACTGCTTGAAATTAGCATTCTGCATCTATACTTAGGCATCTAAAGCAGTGATTTAATTTTCAAAAGTGTTAAGCATACAGCTCCTACTTTAACTTTCAGGATGAAGAATAAAGGCCACTAAAACTTGGATTTTTAAAATTTTTTTAAGAAAGTGTGTTTTTCAAAGTTTGACATATTTTGGTTTTATTTTTCATGATACAGCTTGAAAATCTGACAGGTGAAGCAGAAAAGCCTGCCTAAATAAATAAAAGCTTTTATATCAATACTGGAATTCATTGCCATAAGAAATGAGGGAGTTCAGAACTTCAGTGAGGTTTTAAAAGGTATGTACATGAATAAAAGGTCTTTTAGAGCCTAAGCCAACTGGTATGAGAAAAAATATTTTCCTCCTCAGATAAGCTTGCACATTACAATGGCTTTTCCTCTTCCACTCTTCTATTCAGACTCCATTACAGTCCTCTACCAACGGAAGGACAGTGAACAAGAAAGCCAATATCTTTTGCAACATTCTCATGAAACACCCTGAAGCTCACTACAGCACTACTCCATGCTCATTTTTAAAATCCCGTGTTCCCATTCCGAAGTTCAAAAATCCCTCTTAGATACATGGACACAAAAACAGCTATATTCTTCCTTTTTGGTCTAAATACCAATGTACAACCAGGAGTTTATCAGGAATACAAATTTTGACATTCCAGATCAAAGACAATGATATTCAAGACTACTGAATTTCAAGCACAATCACAGGATGAAAGACCCACCACCCCAATATGTAGGAAGTCAGAGAATAAACTTATCCTAAGAATCCATTACGTTCAAATCATGAATGTAGTCTGAAAACTTATATTGGGTAATGACCAGTTTCTGAAATTTCCGTCATACCTTTGGATGAGAGTAGAGATTTGTGAACATGTGGGAAGTATAGAGATGTCAGGAACTTCACTGATTCCCACAGGCAAATTTCTTATGTCAAAGTATGTGGCATAGTTAAACTGTGATATTCATTATATTATTGCACTGAAGTCCAGCTACCACATTGTTTTATCAGTCAGTCTTACAGTTTAAATCTTTCTAATAATTTCACAAATTGCTGCACGCAGTTACATGTGAAGAAAACAAAAATACTTGCGTTGCTAGCAAATATGTTTACCCTTAATGCAATTACATACTATGAAGCCTATGGAAAACAAAATGAAGGTAAATCACACTCAAGGTGTTCTTCCTTATCCTGGCACAAACTAGAAGTTGCCCCTAGTCAATCAGTTAATTTTACCTAATGTAGCTGGAAGAGTGTCAGGCCTGTCAAGGAGATAGACGTGCTCACACCTCTTCCCTGCCAGCTGCACAGTTCTTCCAAGTGACTTCTTGTGCGTGAAGAAAAGATGGAAGAGTCTGCCTTAATCCACTACTGTGTCAGAACAGAAAGTCTTCAGGACAGTGACTCACTACAGTGACTGAAGTTGAATTATTACACTTTTTCTTATTTTATTTGAATCACTCTGTATTTAACAGACAGCTCTCATTCTCTGTCCTGGTCCTACATCAACCTTTTATACCATGTAAATGTGTAACAACAAGTCTCCCCTTAGTTTTAGACTTCAGGAATGGAATACAGAATTTAAAGTGTATCTAACCAATTTGCTGTAAGAGACTGAAGAAGGGAGGAGAAAATAGAACTGCAAGGGCCACAAAATAAGGATGCAGCTTATCTTGATGACTTTATTCCAAACTGCTAGTTACAAAACATCTTTTTTTTTTTAACAGGCACTCTTACTATTTTTTAACAAACCCATAGTTCATAAGAAACTGCTTCATACAATCTGGAATTGTTACCTACCTGTAAGGGATCTAAAGGCAATGAGAGACTACTATTCTCATGTCTATTGTTCCTTCTCTCCACCTAGACCACTCTCCTGATTTATTTTTAATTACAGCACCACAAGATTGGAAAGTTTTGGTAAATTAAAAAATGTAACCCTTTGCCCACAGTCTCAAACCAACCATTCACAAATTAATTTCAAAATACTGTGACTATATCCATGATTCTTGGTGCTTAATCAGTTCAAGTTGTGACAGTTCTCAAACATTAAATCACAAAAATTAAGGAGGTTCGGGTACAAGGAAAACCTGAATGCAAAATCAAAGCAGAAGTTTTGTAGAAATTAGACTGGCTAATTATAGTGGGAATAGTCTTCCCTTCTAATCCTCTGTGAGCCACTATAGTTAGACTGGTCTAGATACACAGGTTCTGAACACTTGCCAGCAATGTACCATAATGGAGTCTCGTGACATTTATTCCAGGCAAAGGGAAAGGGTCAGTAAAGCCTGGGCAAAATCCCACTTTATGGGTTTTTTTGTTTGGTTTGGCTTAGTTTGTTTTAAATTTGCTTTGTCCTCTTCTGAAAAGTAAATGACACGTTTTCTTCCATAGTCCTATCACATTGTCCTACCCATACACAAGCTGAATAAGTATGTAGAGTACTTCAAGGAAACTAAAATGAGAACATGCCCATATCTGCCAAAATTCACTTCAAGCTGGTGGTCATGTGTGTCATGTTAGCCTTTCAGAATAGTTGGTAATTGGAATATCAAACAGTATAGAAAGCACACAGGAGAGGAGGGTCCCACAAGTATGTATCAGCAATTTCGAAGCCCTAACTAGCTTTATTCACAGTAAAACAGGAAGGAACACCTGCATATGCCACTGGCTGGAACTTCTGGAGCAGCAAGGCTAACAGTGCATGGAAGCAATACCATCTGTCGAATCTCAGCCTGCTGCCTTAAATTTAAACGTGACATGCAGTAAAGGTGGCACAAAACTTTTACTGTGGGGTATCAGACATTGCAACTATTGAGAATTCACCTTTGGGTTAAAAAAAAAAAAAGAGGGAAAATAATATTAAACATGGCCTGAAGATAACACTAGCACCTTTATTTTTTTTCTCTTGACAGAAAAAAAAAGATAATCTGACATGGCCTACAAGCTATTCTCTTGAGAATACTATAAGATCATTGGAATAATGTTGCATATTTTCTATTAAAAATTTCTTCCCCATATGTTTTGTCTTACATTCGTTAGATGCAGGTGAAAACATAGGTATCATAATTCAGAACTAATTTTATAAAGCACAAAAAATTCTAGTGACATTCTTCTATTCTCATATATTTTGTTTCAGGGCAATGGTACTTTATTGTACTTCTAGACATGCAAGAGCCAATAGACATCTCTTCCAATTGCACCATTTAAGAAAACATAGCTTAGAAAAAGTAAATCAATATTACACTGACATATATAGTGTATAGTCCTACCTCCGCCCCCCTCCTGTTTTCATAACTTTGCACAGCTTAAGAAACTGAAAATACTCGGTAAACTCATGTATTCTTAAATACAGGCATGTAAAGCAGTCATTTGCTATGATATATGCCACTTGCTATGATGTGTGTCTCTTGCTTCGATACAGCTCTTGATACTCAGATAAACTCGCTCAGATATCAGCTTGTACTGATATATACGTTCTCTGTTCACATTCAGGAAAAAGAACCCATCACTTTGAAAAAAAATGGTTTGAGTTACACAGGATTGCTTCTACCAAGCACTACACTGAAAGATTTGGGGCAGGGATCATATTTTATTCTCCATAACGCCTAGCACAATGGGGCCTGGCCTACCACTAAGGCTCCTAGCAGTTTTGACTCTTTAAATAATTTTACTGCAGTCTAATGGCATAGATGGCACAGATCAATCTGTGCACTAGTCTGTGCTGGTAATGCAAATGCTATGTGCTACTCAAGCGTTATTTCACTATATGGCTGCACTCACTCGAGAGAGCAAACCCAAGAAGACAGCTTCACCTGAATTTGTATTGAAGGTATTTTCATAAGGACACACAAAATGCTTCTAGAATCAGCTCCAGCCTATTGAAATTCAACCTACTCCTCCAATTCTGCAGCCCCTGTCGGAAGCAGACTGCTACTATACTGCTTTCACTGAATAGTGATGACCATAGACTCTCCTCTACCCTCCCAAACACACCCATAGACATGCTGTCCTACATAGCAAGCACTCATATTGGTTTGGAACTAAAAACTTGCCAAGCGTACCACAAACATTCGTATGTGTAATGGAAGGAACATAGCACTTCTGAGAGCATAAATATGACTTAAAAACAAAAAACCAACTCGCAATTGGTAACAATTCAAAAATCAGTATTTACACATTATCTTGCTCATGTTATTTGAGATAGTTCCACATTGCTTAAAAAAAATCAGATAAATATTAGTAAATACAGCTTATTTTTTCCAATAAAGATCTTTCAAGAAAAAACCCACATAATTTATATTGCTAGTGACTATTTTTCTGCTTATCTCATAATTTACATTGGAGAGAAAAATAGTTTTCTTCTGCAGTTTTAAATTAGTTTTTTTAAAAAGTGGTCATCAGTGTTTATACTCAGAGCCTATAGTAAGTGTTATTTGCATAATTTAGCCATATATATTTTTACTGGATTTATTTGTGCTGGATGAATTAGAGCTATCAGTTTGAATCACTTACCGGAAAGTTTGAACTCAAGGATTTTTATAACCATTTCATAACTCCTTTGTCCTGTGTACTATCAGAGTATTTTCAAAAGCGTATAATTAGTGTTCCTAAGAGAACTGAACTGCTTTTCTTCAAATCACTATATTAACTGTTATTAAAATGACAAAGGCATTGTCATGATACATACACTTTTAATCTACAAGCGAAACATACTGTAACACCTCACAGATGATGCTTCTATGGGCTCTGTGACCTACACTTGACATGGTTAAAATTGTTCTCTTGAAGAAGTGTCAAAGAGGAGCTGATGCCTGTCCTAAATCCAGGTATGCAACTTAAATGATGGAAGTGAAAGCAAATGTGGTGAAACAATTAAAACAATTAGCATACTGCTCATTTCCTTATTAGTGGTGACTGGATGATTATTTTTTCATGTCAGTTCTATACTTAGAAAAGTTGTGAAAATGGGAATGAAATAACAAGAAGGGTTCTGGTCAGATTTCTAGGCCATAAAAAAAAACCAAAAAACAAAACAACCAAAAAACAAAACAACCAAAAAAGAGCTTCATCGATATTTTCACATAGGGACTGAACCTAGGGTAAGTCCAGCAAGAGGACCTGGTGACCTGAAGAGTCATTACAGGACCCTCTTGATCTTATGTGATGCATTCCTATATTTCTGTCCTGTTTTGAATCTGAGCATCCCAAAAGTTCACTAATCTAGGAAATGGTTCATGCTAATCACCCTCCACATCTGCTGCTATAGAAAGAACAACAGCCAATTAGAAGTCAAGTAGGTCCAACCACAGATTACGTAACACAGCACTCTTGCTTTGCCCATCCTTGGAAATTCAGAATTGCAATTCTAAGTTTCACTAAATTGCTTTAACACCCTCAGGAGATCAGTAGCAACCACTAGGGGTCTATAAAAGAAATCTTATCAACAAAAGATAAATTTAACAGCAAAACTTAACAGAAGCATGTGCATAGAGAACAGGATCTCGAATTGGAAAAGCATCACTGTCTGGATTCTAATGGTGTTCTGGTGATATATTAGTGTGCTAAAAAAAAAACCCACCACATTTTCAGCTTCTTTTTATTTGGCTTTCAGAATAATTTTGCTGAACTGTCTTCCTAGAGAATCTGAGAAATGCCAAAAAAAAAAATGCAAAACCAGCAGGATATTTTCCAACATAAAGAGTCAGCATCCAGACCTTCAGTTCAGACAACACTAGAGATGACCTAGATGCCACAGAGCTCATCCCAGGCTAAGGTTCCTGAGCCCAGAGAAATTCCCTTTCATTACTGATACAGAGAGAATGCAGTTGCCTCAAAGTTCTTACATACCCGGTTTTGAATGGGTTGCAGTATAACCACTGCACAGTTGGTAAACTGGTTAAGCTACCCTGGAAAAAACTAGTCCTGTGCTTCCTCTATGTAGAAAGTAAAAAGACTGAAAAAGAAGCAGATACCTTGTTAAAAATGGGTAGAATACCCCTATGTGATTAAAGCTGGCACTTGCTGATACTGTGCGCAAGTAATAAGCATAGCCTGTTCCTGTAAGCTATCTTCTAAGTTCCCCAGTCAGGAACTTTATTGGAAAGACTGAGAGGATTCTGTTCAGGCAAGGTTTCTGAGGCCTTAGAGAGATCCATTTTTCTGATATCTGGGACACTTATATCTGGACTCAAACTTGCTAGGGAATTGATGAAAATAGGGACAGTATCTAGACCGTGCTGCTAGGTCTGTTTTCCTTAGAGAGAGGCTGAAATGTCTTGGGTCCTGCCATCTCCTTTATAGTCCTTGTATGTGACTCTCCACTGAAAACTCCTTGAAATAAAGCTACTGAAGGACATAATGAATAGAAAAAAAGTGTCACAAGTCTGATGGTAAATTGTCAGCTTCTTTGTGACATTACATTGCCAAGACTGTAATGCAGGATTCGTGGTGTCACTTTACACATTTCCAATTTCACTTGCTTAACTGCACTGCAAAAACAAAATTAGATTTAAAAAGATATGTTTTGAATAGAGGACTATATCACAAATGAGCAAACCAACTTCATGATATTATCTGCCTCCCTCCTCCTCAATTTCTAGCTGAGATGGCAGCTTAATACCACTCTTCCAACTCTCTGTACCATCCCTGAGATGAAGAACTTTTGCCGAATACTCTTTCACAATTACTGAATTCCCCAAACAAAGACTTCTTTATATAACAGGAAGACCACTTTCACCTTCAGTGCTTTGGACAATCCATGACAGCATCCTGAAAGATTCAGGAAAGCACAGAATTTAGTTTTGCTGTTAACAGTGCCACCTTAAATATATCTGGACAGTGTTATCTCATGGCAGGAATTACTGGTGCTTTGGGTTTACAAGCCACAGCTTTGATGACCAGCCTAATTAATTCCCTCTTATTGGTTTCTTAAAGTGATGTTCTCAGGAAGAGTTCTCCCACATGAAGGGATGTGAAAGAAGAAAATCCCCTATGAATAGTTTTCAGATTTCATTTCCCAAATTCATTCAGATCTCAGTCCACAATACATATGAAGTCAAAGCTTATTAGCAACAAAATTAGCAATTTGAGGTAAAAGTGCATTTTCAGATGTCTACCTGAGTTTGGCAGCTCCTACATTACTGTTTCAGGATGAGCTGCTTAGCTGACAACCTTGAACCTTCCTCTTTCCTCAGATTTAATTACAATAACAAGCCACAAATCTTCAACTTCACTTACAATTATGTTATGTTAAGCCAAATTCACTAAAAGGCAACTGTCCTTAAAAGACAGTTTCAGCATTATGAGTCTCAGGTATTCAAAATACATTGGTTCCTTTTCTTTCCTTCCCCTCCATGACAGCAGAAGGTTGTCCACAAAACCATAAAATATGAAGTCTTGGATTCTCTCGGGATTTTGAATCCTAAAGTTCTGGTTTTCAGGCTTCCCCAGCCCCCCCCCCCACCCCCCCAAAAAGGGTTCATCTAACTCAGTACCATGTGTCCAAGAGTGACCATAATCAAAAGCCAAAGGAAGATCTTTTGGCTTCCTTTGTCCTATAGGCCAGGCATGTACGTCTCCCACCTACTGTCCCAGCCTTCAATGATTTTCAGCTCAGGGGATTTCCTCAGACTGATGCAGTTTGTTTATCCAGCCCTCCACGGACTTCTGCCAAATTCTCCCCTAGAGTTAATGTAAACTTTCTGCATTCTTATACAACAGTCATACTTTAGACTAAACCTCTTGATTGTTCATGAAGTAATGTCAGAGGGGAACTGTACAAAGAATGAGTCATTTCTCTCTCCTGACTCAACTTCTGTCCAGGAATGCTATTTTCCTGTAAGGCTATAGGGAAGAGGTGGAAACTACTGCTCCTTGCACAAGTCAGTCAGCTCCCAAATGCAAAAATTCGTTTTAATAAGCTAGCAAAACAAAAAGCTTTATTGAAAGTCATAAAAGGCTTCTATGTGTTGGTCATTTTCCATCTTTGAAGTGTATAGACTTCTCTGTGATTCACTGGAAGCAGACTGGAAATGAATTTTTGCTCACTGAAACAAAACATCACCAAGTAGCAAGAAAAATTCTACCAAGAATTCAGTCCACTTACCAGAAATCCAGTCTAAGATTATTTAACTTAAACAAGCCTCTGTTGTCACAGGATTATGAGTATTTCAGCATGAAAAAATTAATTTAGGGTGAGAAAGAATCATCACAACCACCATATCCAACTCATGTTTAGCACAGACTATATCATTTCAAATTAAGTTAGGACTCTACTTTCCCTCCCCCCCCAAGAAAATCGTGAAGCAATGAGAAGATTTTAATTTTTAAGTGAATATCATCCCTGTGAAAATACAGTGCTTTTGCTTTCCTTCCTCCCTTCTCCCTGTTCTAGCACTCAGTGATGGAAGCAAAGACAAGTATAAATCACTATATGCCATCAAGGCAAAATTGTCCCTGAGAGTCTGGCATCATGCCCAGGATTTTACTCACTCCATGACAAGTGGTGTTCTCTTCAGCTAGGATTTATCCAGCCTCATCAATAACTACCTCGAGCATGGTCATTTGATGGACATGATGAGATTAGATTCCAAAACATTTAGGACTGTATACAGTATTTCACTATTGTAAAGAAAATGGCAAATATCCTGAAGCAGGAATGATTTCTTTTTCTGACATTAAATGTCTGAACAAATTGTTGTACAATCCTTGTTGGCCAGGCATAACATGAGGGCTTTTTAAAATTCACTTGGTGCTTTTTTTTCTGTACGTTATCCTATGAGCCATTTTCCCCTCAGTGTTTGCTTTACAATCATCACCGCCTTTCTCACTTATGTACGATGAGGGAGAATATGTTCTCATCTGTGTCTTAGGAAGCAGGATCTGGATTTGTTTACAAGCTTTCAGTTCTTGCTTTTCTGATTCATACCAGGGGATCTAAAATAACAGGCTTTAATATGGCAAGTAAATACAACAGACTCAAAGCCCACAGTCTCTCTTGCTCTCTAGTCCAATTAAAACGTATTTACTGATAGCAGAAAAGAATAACTACATAATTATTTGTATACTATGCAGGGCTCCAGCAGGTAAGATGGAGAAAAGATCTAGAGACATGACAGGAGTAGCCAAACAGGAGAAGAAACACAACGTCTTGTTTGCAAGCTGTTCGAGACTCACTTACCAACAGAGATCAATCTGCAAGCTTCCAATTTTGCTAAAGCACTACAAGCTTCAGAGTATTTATCAGAGAATTGGGAACCATTGAATAATGTGTTTCAGCATAGCCAAAAACAAAGGCATATGTCTGGGATCAAGGAATGTAGGCCAAACTTATCAAAGTGTCATTATATATTGCAGAGCAACAGTTCTTCAGGATGGCTTCCAGATCATGTCCAAAGTCAACTGAACGTGAGCATCAGGGCAAACCTCTTGGATAAGATGGCTGATAAGATTCTAGGATGCCCAAGAAGAAAAACTGAACTAGAGAAGGGTTATTAATTTTCTATGCTGTGTTAGTGAGAGCACCATTGAAAACTTTATCTACCTCCAACGTCCATCCTTCAAAGATGATGCTGATGAGTATTTTCAGGAGAAAGAAATATAAGAGTTATCATCAGGAAATAGTGAAAACAATTAAGCCATGAGTCAAGCATAATCTGTCAGAATTTACGTGGGGCTAGGAAAGTCATTTTCATTTTTTGGTGTAAATTTGTATAGTAGTAGAATAATGTATGGAGGAATGAAAAAAACCAACTCTATCTTTTTTCATGTTACATTATTCTTAAGCAGCTTTAAATTAGAATTGAGGTTGTCCTTACAAATATGCTATACACATCTTCCCTTTTCTTGACAGGGCAATTACTGCATGACTTTATATGACCAGTGGAAAGCAAGACCAGAGGCTTGAAATCACCAACTCCTACTTTACAATATAGTCTGATCTATGAAATTTGCCTTCAAATTTGAGTTTGAGCTCACCTCTTGGTCCTGCTATGGTCTAGTTCATTTGGTCTCTCCCTATTCCCACAGGGTCAGACATACTTTCAAGAGGTCATAGGCCACTTTATTTTAAGCAGTTCTACAAAAAAGGAATCATTTTCAGCTCCCTATGGATTTTCATGCTTTCAAAAGGTCAAAGGCTCCTCTGAGCCCAGTTTGCCTTCTGGGCTGGAACAGTAAAGGCACATCAGTTCCTATAGCCAGAGGCACACAGAGCAACGTGGTTATCACTGTATTTAGCTGTGTTCAGCCCTCTGTCCATATATGCAGATGCATCGATTAGAGGCAATTTTCAACGCTCTCCTGATCAAAACTTAAAACGGTCACCCATGGGAGAACAGTGAAAGGCCTCACCTGCTATTTCAAAAACAGAACAGCCTCCTTTCCTGCACAGACTGTCAAATGGACCTGCTACCCATCCCAGTGAGACAGGAGGGAAGGTGCAAGGAAGAGGAAGAGGCACTCCTCCTACACACACAGCTGCTGCTGTGCCTGCATGCAGAGACAAGGGAGAAGCCTCCAGACTGTGTCAGTATAAGTGTATACTTTTGTTCAGGATGGGGACTGACAGGAACAAGGCCTACCTCTGACAATTACAAAGCCACTGGGTGGTGTGAGTTGCTAAGAGGACCACCCAGAAATATCCATAACCCTGGCCCCCAAGATCTCAGAAGTGGATCCTAGCAAAGGTAGAACCATGCTCTTTGTAAGTTCTGCTTCCATATATTAGTTCAACAGAGGCTTTTAAAAAACACCAAGACATATTTAAGAATCAATGATTCAAAAATCCTTCTTTGGAAATTATAATTCTTTTAAGAAAAGGAAAAATGTATAAGTTATCATCCAATGAAACCTTTCTTTGTATTTTATTGAAGAGCAGCAGCAGGCACACAAGATGGGAGCCATGTTAGTTCAGGTCTGAATAGTGGAGGGGGGGGGATGAGCCACAAAAACCACTGACTGTTTTAAACACACTACTTTAGATTCATACCAGAGCCCAACAAGGTTACGTGCCTACCATGGAAAGTGACTTGAGTAACCAAGATGAATAGAGCAGAGAAGCACATGAGGAGCAGCTTGAATAGAAGTTGTGATCTCTCTTCCTCTGAAAGGGGGATCAATATCTCTGTGGTATCCTTTTTCAACACAGTATTGAAATGTGAAAGCAAAGGTAAACATTTCCAAAAGGAGCTGTCAGGCAGGACTGAATTTATTTCAAGAGATATTTATCAGAAATATTTCCATAGTTGTATCAGCACTTACTTCTCTGAAATGCCACATCGCATTTTCCCTAGATTAGCTCCTGGTCTTTAAACCTTTAAAACACAATGTCCCTCATGGAACCATAGCCTCTGCAAGGTAACTGCTATGTACATGCTCAAAACTTAGCAGAATCAAACTTTCTGAGAGTTTCAAATACATTCCAGCGTATATTTTTCCCTCCTCTTTCTCTTTCACTCCATAAGATTCAGTGCAGCAGATCATCCAAAAGACTCAAACACGTTCTCATATTTCATGGCCTCTGAAAGGCTGAAACATTCAACTTTGCTTCATCTGCTTCTTCCTTTTTCCCCCTATTCCCCTATCAAATATTTGCATGTAACAGCCTGATGCTTCAAAAGGAAAACAAAGTAACAGCAGTGCGGGCTTTATCATCTCCAATGAAAATTGGAGACAAAATAGACTTAGACATTAATATTCATGTCCAATATTAAAAAAAAGAGGCTGAAACTGGAATGTAATTTTTAAGTGTGTTGCAAAATGTGTTAAATGTTTAATTTGAGTAAGTAAAAGGTAATACTGGAGTTTGAACTGCTATAAACAAGAACTTATTTTATGTCAGGATGAAAGCATCACACCCCAGAGATGGATAAAAATTACATAATTGTCAAATGAGAAGAAGGATACAGTGAAAGTGTTAAATAAGATAAAAGCTATGAAAAAAAGTCAGTGACTTGATTCACAGCTAAAACTTGATCCAGGTTGAATAAGGGAAGAATACATCACGATTAATGGCTTATAAGAATTAGGATACAAGTTGTTTGGTTTAAAGGAGATTTATCAGTTTCTTGCTGGTAGAAATCAATGCACCTGGAGGTGTACACCACGTCTGCACATCCAGCCCAGGTATCTACGTGCAGACACCAATTTTAACCTACTGTTCTATCTAATTTGACATACAGTACTGGATTTTATAGAAAACTCCAGATGAAAATAAAGTACTACTCTGTTAACATAGTTGCACATGATTATTCATTATTTGCACAAGCAAATGCTTAGTTAGTTTCTTGGACTCAGGAGGCACCTGAGGCATTTAATAGAAGCAGGAAGCTGGAAATCTATTTCCTTCCCTTTGTTGCAAGGACAGCAGTGGCTTTGAAGAGCAGAGACTGCAGTTTTCCTTATTCCACAGAAAAACAATCCTTAACAGTTAAGTGTCCCAATATCTGTCACTAGAGTGGTACAAATCTTATGTGTGTTTGAGATCTTAGTTTGTCATTGTTATGATTTAGAGTTAACAGCTAGAGGAGGTGAATAGGAGCTGTTCATTCTCTTCGATGTTATTTCATCTTGCAGTCTTTCATCTCAGGCAACTACTCCTGAAGGGCATTGATGTGCCTTTTGTTCAGATTCAGACATTATCTTCGTGACCATAACGAGGAGAAGCTTTCTGTTTGTTTGTTTTTAAATACAAGTTTAGATTGTGAAACAATTATGCAACTAGATCTTTAAAAATCTTTTGTGACCACATGTTTGGCTGCATTAATCTCATTTAAACAGGGATTCTTGTTTTAAAGTGACTCTAACAAACAATAAGGCCACACAAGGATAACAGTACTGCAAGTGGTTTTCAATAGATAAAAATAACAATAGTAAAATAACATGCAAGTTCCACTTCTGAGTGAGGATTTGTATTTGAGGGTATGTAATAGAATTAAAACATTTTAAAATGTCCATATAAAAAGCCTTCACCATGCTTCAGATCAAAGACTAGTAGTAAGATATTAAGCACATTTATTGCTAACTAGAAAAACATTTCAACATACCAGATGAAGATAATCATATGCAAAAGATGGTTGCTTCAGTTTCTAATATAAGCTACCTAAATCTAAATTTTACAAGCAACAGACAATAGCAAGTCAGTAGAAGAGGAAGAATTCCCAAACCTCAAAACTCTCCATCCGTGCAAGTTTATCAGAACAGCCTGAAAAACAGTTGCACACTTGCCAACACACCTAGCTGGGGAACCACGTACATGTTACTTCTGGAAAGCTTATACTATGGAGTTGGGCATCTTGCTCCTGCCATTGTCAAGTTTAATGCATAGGGCTAAAGGTGTTAACACCACTGTTTGAGAGACTGGAAAGAAACTGTACTACCAGCAACCACAGGAGGGTAACAGTTTTCAAAGAGCAAGTATGGTCCTTTAGCCAGGTGTTTTGCATTACAGCCTGACGTCTGCATGGAAAAGCTCACTATGAGCATCAAGACATTAATTGACATCATGCATGTATAAAACTTCACAGGTATACATCATCAAAGTGTCTCAGTGTCCCATAGACCATCACAGGTTGTTAAGGTTATAGCAAAAGGTTAGAAAAACACTGCAGTCCAAAGATGGTCCAGCTCCCTTGCCCAGGCTTAGGTGAAACAGAACTTGCTCAGGATGTCTTAAGGAGATAACCTGCTGTGCCAGCTTCCCCGCATCTGCCAGAAATGCAACATACTGAAGAGATGTTAATGAATATTTCCAGCTGCTTACTGGAAGTCTTCCCCTAACTGGTGAACTTCCAACATCATATTCTTAATAGAGAGATATCATTGGTAAGTTACTCTTCACAGTTACTGTACAAGAAAAGATATTTTTATTCCATGAGGTTGTAGACAAACTCATTTATAAATTGTCCAGCACTTCACAAAAGTGAAATTCAAGGATGGTCTTAGCGTGCTTTGGAGCATAGGCTGTCTTTCGTTCAGCCAGGAGGACTGAAGAGCTGCTATGACACATGGGCCCTCATGTTTTAGGAGTTAGAAAGCAGAGGAAAAAATAGGAATTGTCCCTGAGAGGAATAGCTAGTCAAAGGTTTGATGAACATACAAAACATATTCTTTCCTTCTGGCAATTCTGCCCCTTGGCAAGCAGCACATCCATTCTTTTATTTCTAAAGGGATTATGAAAAGTTGTTGGTTTTTTTTTCTATTTTGCACAAGTACAAGAAGTATTGGCTTTAGAGTCAATGATTTTGTAGATGTCAGCAAAGCCCAGTGTTCCAACAATTGTTTGTCAATATTATGCACTAAATTAGTGGATAGAATTGGGTGACTCTAGACAAATAAACTCCAGTGAAGTCAATGGGAAGTTTGCCTGACTAAAAACCCGAGAATGTGGTATAACACGAATTATACATAAAGGAACCCAATAATCATAAACAATCTATTGAATTTCTAGATAGAGATGCTTTTTTCTTAACATCATTAAAAGGATTCTGATGAACGCATGAACAGAAGTCTAACAACCCACAGACTTACAGAGGGATAAGGATACTTGTACCAAAAAAACAATACAAAAAAATCTTCCACTGCTTTTAAAAGACCGTGTTACTTTTGCAGGGGCAGGAATTAGATTACAGAGAAAACAACAGTACTTGAAATCTCTTATTTGGCCTGCTTCCACATTTTTCCTATCTTTCTTGAACAGGGAAAAAAAAAAAAGCATCCTACAGTGAACATCAGGTTTGATAAACAAGAATAATTGCTACCTGAAAAAAAAGAAGAAATATTTAAAACACACTTGATAAGTCAAAGATTTAGAAAGCTTACACATAAAGAAAGGGAAATTGGTAATCAGAGCTGTCTAAAGAAAAGGGATAAATGGCTCTATGTTTGGACTAAACCAATAAACTTGCTGCCAATCAGAACCAAAATATATAGTTAAAATTTCAAAATCACTTACATAGAATCATACAACCTGCAGATTTCAAATTACTGTTTCCATGGATGTACTAGGTTTGTGTAACAGATTTATTTTTTTCCACCACAATTTATATTCCTACTTATACAACTTACACTTACAGTCTTACTGTAAGCGAGGAGTATCCATTTTTTCTACCAATCTTGTAGCTCTTTGTACAAGGGTCCTTCCTCTGCAGCTTCTCCAAACCAGGACAGCCCTTCTTGAATAGTTGAATTTTGCCTTAAAGGTACATATTTCACTTTCGAATCCTATCTGAAACCTACTTTTTCCCCTTGCTCTGTATCTCTTAATCCTCTTCTCTTTACTACATTATATACTGCATAATGTAAACATACTTGATATGGTTACAGCATTATATGTAATCCATTATTTAATTCTGAAAGCCTATTATGCCACTTTTCAATATCTCACTGATTCAGTGAAGCACTGTGTCACACTTTAATATGGAAGATATTAGTGGAGGTGAATCTCTAGCGCTAATTCTGTAAAAGTTACCCAACACTTTCCAGTATTAAGATAGTTTTCAGCTGCTTTTAATTGTGATTTTACTAGTTAATACTACAGTTTGAGGTTGGTTTCCATCTCAGGCTGAATACTTGTGCACTGTTTCAGACAGAACAGTTTAACAATATCCACGGATTTATCCCAGTTTAAAAAAAAAAGCAATTCAATACCTATTTTCTTTAGGGATCATATTCTTTGCAACAAGGTTATATGAACTGCCAAATTAATGGTCTTTGTATCAGGGCTGCATCTTGTGCCTTGCCTACCCACATAAGTTTGGCCAGATTGGCTTTTAAAAACCTCCATCTGCACAGGCTCCACAGCAACTTGCTAAGACTTAACACCCAAACTGTCATTACAAATACTAATCAGGCATCTTGCAGCTTCTGCAGACCAGAATGTATGTCCCACAGCCACAGAGCTGAGCAAAGGCTACAAAGGCTTTCAAGAGCTCACAGAATAACTGTTCTCAACTGGTATGAATCAAGCTGGAATAAAACAATTGAACTTTGAATTGGGGCTGCTCTCTCAGTATTTCCACCACTGGCATTCAGACATCATTGGGAAGGGCACTACTGATTTCAAAAGCAAAAAGGCTAAGGACAAACGAGGGACAGGCTCAGACTGGGAGACCAATGTGTTGAGAATGGAGTTGGAAAATAAACAAAGCAGCTGAAAAGCGCACTGGGATTGCTTAGTTACAGAGACCAGGTTTAGGAGCAGAAAGGAAGTCAGGACTGGAATTAACAATAGAAGTGGGCAGGGAGCTGAAGCTGAGTGAGGATAGCACTGAGATCAAATGAGAAAACAGGTGAGTAACACATGAAACCACTATGGAAGGGAGACTGCAGTCGGGAGGAGAAAGGGAAAGCAAAAGGGACAGGTCTTATGGAAGCTCGGCTAGAGGGGGAAAAATTACTTGGCAAAGCAAAGATAATGAATCAAAAAGAAACAAAAAAAATGGGAACATGTAGACATGAGAGATCTCAGAGCAAATCAAGAGATGGTAACCAACAAGCACAGACTAGGTGAGGACATTAGGACCACTGGTATAAAGAAAAGGAGAAGGCTGGGATTTTATTGGGACTCAACAGCAAGACCTGTGCAGAACAGGAAACTGCTAATGAAATCATAGAAAGATAAGAAACCTGAAGTATGAACTCTAAGATTGGTAAAGAAAAAGAACAGAAACTGCAGAACTGAGGAAGAGTTACAGCTCAGACAACTATAGCTGTGATAGGGGGAGGTTCAGAAGAAGGCATTATTGGGAGAAAAAGCCAGAAAAAGCCCTTTTTTCAAAAATACAGAAGAGCCCTTCAAGTATATTCCTTTGCAGTGCCTGGAATAGAGCACAACATTCCTCTTTTTTGGGAAAACACCTCTGAATCCCTCTGCCAAAAACTTTCCCAATCCTATCTTCACCTGGTCCAAGCAGAGAACCACCTCTTACCACTGCTGATTATCCAGACAACTCAAGTGGCAGAGATCTGCCCAGGGGATCCAAAGTTTTGTTCCTGTGCGTAACACATATAGGTGTTAATATCTGCTTTACCCGTTTAGTTTTCACGAAGACTAGGAAATGACACCACCTATATTAAAAGAAAGATACAAAGGCTGCAAATTTAACCATCAAAAGTTAAGAGCCCCCCTAAAATTAATTGGGCACATGAGCAAATTGTGATAATGCAGTCCTACACGCTTCTCTGTGGAAATTAAATTCTGCCCCCACCAGTGCGAAGAAATGAGACCTCCGTCCTACTTTTTACCCTTCTTGTTCAGTTAGTGACCACTGGCATGGAACTGATTGCTACACCATTTATTCTTTTCTTGACAGTCTGTTCTACAGCATTCTTTGTAGTGGTCTACGTGATGTAAGGCACTGACTAATTACCGTGAAAGCAGTAACCAACCCACTTTACAGATGGGAAAATTGAGACAGCAATTTAACCAAGGCCACACAGTTTGCCAACACCAGCAGACAAGCTTGAATATCTTCCTCTCAAACCCAGTGCTTGCTCTTCCCCTCCGTGCTTCACTACTACTACAGATGCCGAGTATCAGCCTCTCCCTCATGGAAGCAGGGCTTCTGAGGACTTTGGGAAATGTCAAGCCTAAAATCCATCATATTCAACTTCCTTAGCAAATCACAAGTCCAGTGATTACTGGAGGAAGTCCTCAAGGAATTTTTGAAACAATCTCCTTTCTTCTTCTCCTCATCCTGACTCCAGTCCCTTTCCAGCCTTCTCAGCTCCTCTCTTCCCACTTCTGTCAGTTACTCCTTGGTTTTAAATTCTATAACTTCTCCCATCTGTAGCAGTGCTGGCATGAAGCCCAAGCTAATAAATCTATCAGAGCTTATTAGCTTGGTATCCACTCTATCCCGCCCTGCACCTCACCCCTAATAGTAGCATATCTCATTACTGTATTCACTTACTAGTTGGGAACTGTCACACACAGGAAGACAACAGCAGTGACACAAGAAAGCCAAAAAGCTTTTGTGCAGTATTCTTCCTTATCCAGAAAATCCATCCCTTCTTCTCCTGACCCCATCACTTCCACTTTGCTCTCTAACACTTTCTGACTTTGCACAAGAAAAATTGAGACTGCTCAATGTGCTGACTCCAGAATTCTCTGATATAAAAATGCCGAAGCTTGTTATGCGAGTATCACAGAATCACAGAATCCTCAGGGTTGGAAGGGACCTCTAGAGATCATCTAGTCCAACCCCCCTGCTAAAGCAGGATTGCCTAGAGCACATTACTCAGGACTGCATCCAGGCGGGTCTTGAAAGTCTCCAGAGGAGACTCCACAGCCTCCCTGGGCAGCCTGTTCCAGTGCTCTATCACCCTCACCGTGAAGTTTTTCCGTGTATTTGAACGGAACTTCCTATGTTCCAACTTGTGCCCATTGCCCCTCGTCCTGTCATTGGGAACCAATGAAGAGTCTGGCTCCATCCCCCTTCAACCCACCCTTTAGATACTTGTATGCCATAATAAGGTCTCCCCTCAGCCTTCTCTTCTCCAGGCTAAAGAGTCCCAGCTCTCTCAGCCTTTCCTCATAAGGGAGATGCTCCAACCCTTCAGTCATCTTAGTTGCCCTTTGCTGGACTCGCTCCAGCAGTTCCCTGTCCCTCTTGAACTGGGGAGCCCAAAACTGGACACAGTATTCCAGTTGTGGCCTCACCAGCGCTGAGTAGAGGGGGAGAATGACCTCCCTCGACCTACTGGCCACACTCTTTCCTATGCAGCCCAGGATTCCATTGGCCTTTTTGGCAACAAGGGCACAATTGCTGGCTCATGGATAATTTACTGTCTACCAAGACCCCCAGATCCTTCTCCTCAGAACTACTTCCCAGCAGGTCCACCCCTAACCTATACTGGTGCCTGACATTCTTCCTCCCCAGGTGCAGGACCTTGCACTTGCTTTTGTTGAGCCTCATTAGGTTCTTCTCTGCCCAGCTCTCCAGCCTGTCCAGATCACGCTGGATGGCAGCGTGGCCCTCTGGAGTGTCAGCCACCCCTCCCAGTTTGGTATCATCAGCAAACTTGCTGAGGATACACTCTCTCCCCTCATCCAGGTCATTAATGAATATATTGAACAAAATTGGACCGAGTATTGACCCCTGGGGGACACCACTGGTTACAGGCCTCCAACTAGACTCTGTGCCACTGATCACAACCCTCTGAGTTCTGTCACACAGCCAGCTCTCAATCCACCTCACTGTCACCTCATCTAGCCCACACTTCCTCAGCTTCCTAATGAGGATGTTATGGGAGACAGTGTCAAAAGCCTTGCTAAAGTCGAGGTAGATGACATCTACGGCTCTCCCCTCATCCAGCCAACCAGTTACAACATCACAGAAGGCCATCAAATTGGTCAAGCATGATTTACCCTTGGTAAATCTGTGTTGACCACTTCCAATAACTTCCTGTTCCTCAGGGTGTTTGGAGATGACATCCAGAATGAGTCTCTCCATTACCTTCTCAGGGACAGAGGTTAGACTAACCGGTCTGTAGTTCCCTGGGTCCTCCTTCTTGCCTTTTTTGAAGACTGGAGTGATGTCGGCCTTCCACCAGTCCTCAGGCACCTCTCCTGTTCCCCATGACCTTTCAAAGACGATGGAGAGTGGTCTAGCAATAACATCCGCCAGCTCTCTCAGCACTCGCGGGTGCATCCCGTCAGGGCCCATGGACTTATGAATGTCCAGCTTGGCCAAGTGGTCTCTGACCCGGTCCTCCTCAACTGAGGGAAAAACTTCCTCTCTCCAGACCTTCCCCCTTGCCTCCAGGGTAACAGGATTCGTGAGGGACAGCTTTAGCAGTGAAGACCGAAGAAAAGCAGGCATTCAGTAACTCTGCCTTCTCTGTGTCTTCCACCACTAGGGCACCCATCTCATTCATCAGTGGGCCCACATTTTCCCTAGTCTTCCTTTTTCTATTGATATACTGAAAGAATCTCTTCTTATTGTCTTTAACTGCAGTGGCCAAGCTGAGTTCTGAATGAGCTTTGGCCCTTCTAATTTTTTATCCAGAAATGTAATATATATATACAGCCACATCCACACCTATTGCGTCAGTCTGCTGCAAATGCAAAAAGATTATAAACACTCTTCTTTTTTGTACAGGAATCACCTGCTCAACTGGATCCTACCATAATCACCAGTTAATAAAGCAGCCATACCTTCCTGAAAGGCAAGCCCCCTTTCCGTAGGCAGGCATTCCCACAAACACCGGCTGGCACAAGCACTGACAAGCAAGCAGATATCCCATCTTTACTTTCACAGTGTCCTATTTCAGATTTAACAAATTAGTCTGAAGGTGACATCCCATTATAAGCTCACATATAAGCACAAGAGATCTTTTTTTTAAATTTAACTAGCATACAACAGGATTTCCTTCCTGTAATAAGAACAAGGGAGAGAAAGTGGAGCTATCAAAACAACACAAGGAATCTTCTGCTATTAATCCAAAGCATAAACAACTGACTGAGTTGACTTCCACAGAACGTGTTGTAAACCTTGGTCTTAACCTCATTATGTTATCGCCATACTGTGACATTGACCAGGCATGTGCCATTTGCAATTGCCAGTAAAGTGACAGAAGCATTTTCCTCTCAGCTTCCTATCTTAGGCAGTCTATAGTTTTATTCCTAAATGTACGTTATCTCTGTTCTAATGCATAATTGCAGGGATAATAAGCAGAAAGCCTCCATATCAGTTCCAGCCTCTCGTGCAGGCTAACTTTAATTCCACTCAAACTAGCTCCAATGTTCCTGACTGCATCAAGAAAATAAATAACTGTTCTTTGCACAGAGTCATGCATGAGCTTTCTTTACTTGTGAATTTTAGCAAAGTGTCAGCAGAGTTCATTAATACCAAAAAGATTTTGCACCCAATACAACTACCCTTCATTTGTGAGAGTTCAGTAATTTTCCAGCGAACACACTGTAGAAGTAAAATATAAAAACTGCTGAAGCCAAGTTCAAGCATTTGTTTTTACTACGTTATATTGTTCTGGCATTTTTCTTAAACCCAGTGATAAAGACACTGCAGTGAGCATAAAAATACGAAATCTGGGGTTTAGTATAAATGTGCGTTTGAAAAATGGAAGTGCTTCACACTCCAAGTTACCACCCCTAGACTTGATAAAAATGGCTTGAGGATTTATAGGAATTATTATTATAGGAAGCCAGATTGCAGGGAACCAGTCAGAATATCCGTGTGGTATTTGGCCTAAACTTGTAATACGTAACAGCTAATCACAATTCCTTGTTAACAAGAGAGGGAAGGAATTATTTATTGGACTCTTCTGTATTTAGTTCCAATGCTCATATTTATTACTGTGGCATCATATCAGATAGGTCTTGCACCTAAAGACAAGGCTTATCAAAATGGAGATATAACTATAGGTTACTTATTTTGTAACGTGTCTCCAAGACTTCTGTGGAAGGCATACAGCAATAAGTATGCCCTATTTGACCAATGGCTGATCACATCTGTGAAATTCATATAGAGCAATTATTTATCAAAACATTATTTAGCTATCTTTTTTCTACTTTTACAGAGAGAAGGAAAGAAGCTACACACACAATTCAGAATTCCTTTCTCTTCTCTCACCACCCGCCACTCCGTTAGCTTGTTAAAAAACAACTGATTGAATTTTTACCTCAGTCCGCAAAGAAAACATTGTTTGAAAAGTTATGATGAAATCTTAGAGAAGGATTTTCCCCTAAAGGAAAAGCGGCAGTTTATTGGAAAACTGTTGTGTCACTCTCAGGCCTGGTTAAACAGTTACTATCCATCATATGTTTTCTGTAGATAGTTTCTTCACATCTCAGGATATTAGTGGTGGCTCAGGGAGCCAGGGACATGAGAGTTCCTGTGGTAGTTTTCCCCCTAAAAAAACTAAACTGCAAAATGGAAATGAATCAAGAGTTCTTGCACGAGTGAAAGTTTCTTCTGGGCAGATTCTGTATACGTTCAGTCAGACTCACACTTCTGCACAATAGACCCATCTGTGCACGCTATTAACCTACATGTACACATTGCAGACATACACTCCTTTCCTGTTTCAGATTATAGCCTTTGGAACTCTAGACTTCATGGCTACAAAATAAATCTGATTGCAAAATACACGTTCACGGGTAGGAAAAAAAAAATTAAAAAATCAAGTGAGTACATGAGCTTTTACAAGACAATATTAACCCCAGCTTCTTTCTAGTCGCTTCCATGTAGTTTGGCTCTTTGAGAGTAAGGTCCCACTCTCCTGCAGTTCCTGCCATCTGGAATAGCTTTTCTTTAGCTCCAAGTTGCATCTATTCTTTCATCCCATTCCAAAACACAACACATATTTTCACCCATATCTCATCCGTTTGCCTCTACTTCCCCTCCCTGTTGCTCAGTATTTTACTCACTGATCACAACATACAATTCTTCACAATTCTGTGAAACGTTTCTGAATGCAGCATATGACATATACTCAAGAAGTTTGTTTCCCAACAGCTGTATATACATGCCAAGATATATGTATATCACCCAGAGAAAACAAACAAAAAAAACCCCAAAACCAAAACATACAAACCCCAACAACCACAAGCACAAACAGGGATTAACAGGAGATCATAGGACAAAAGGCTACAGAGCAGTCAGAGCTTCGGGATTTATCTACGGTGTAGAATAGTGCCTTAATTCCACAAGTGCATGCCCCTCATGGGATACTAAGTATGCCATTTTCCATTTTCAATTACTTTTTCCATTAAGACCGAAAGAATGAAGTGTAGTCAAGCAGACTCCCCATTTTACTTTCTTCTCCCCTTACTTCTGTGAAACAGAAGTTTAGAAAAATTGACAGTGCCTCCTTGTCCTCCCCCCCCCTTTTTTTTTTTTTTTTTGCAGAATAGCAACTCAGGTCACAAAGTCCATATATTTTCTGATAGTAGGACAGTTTCAATATACCTCATTCAATTATGAATATGCTCCCAATCTAGCATTAGCCAGCAGTCTCCTCACTGAAATAAGGCAAATACCTATACCCACACCCAATTAAACTCGAGACAAATTAAGAGTCCTCTAGCTTTCAACTCCGCTTTGGTTTCCTCTTTCAACCTAGCAAGTCAGAATGTGCAACAAACAACATACTGTCTTTTATAGCCAGAGGATCAATTGAATCTGAGTTTTTTAATAAAAGATATTAATTTTTGAAAGGTACCATACTTAAGTGTTTTAAACATACACAGCTCAATTCATCATTGTTCAACACTAAGTCAAGCTAACAGAGACAACAGCAAAAGAGAAACAAGACCAACTCGCTTATTCTGTAAATACAGAGAACAGTTAGAAGTTAACAATCACTTATCTCCTCCTGCTCCAATTTAAAACTTCTTTAAGGAGTTACAGTGGAAGAGCACTACACTACAATTTTTTTAGTTCATTTTTGTTTGTTTTTAAACACAGAAGTACTGTTCCAGCAAAGTCCTGAAGTTTGCAATTTGTTTTATACAACTGCAAGAGATTTTAATCATATGACTGACTTCCAAGAACAGCATGGATCATTTTAATTACAACGTCTGTCAGCCATCCGAATTACCCCTACTTTGGAAGTATAGCTTTGTTTTCCTCCTACATTGGTCTAAAATTTCTTATGTCTCAGTAAATTTTCATCAGGAAATAACATCCCAACTCTTAAACTCTAGCAGCAAGTTTTCATCCCAATCCAACCAGACAAATAGAAGATTTGTTCACATATTTGAGAGGAAGAAAAATGTTTTCTGCTAATTCAGTGAATTGTGTTCCAGAGCTGGTTTGTGTTGTGCCCTTACTGAACCGAATTCTTTGCTATAACTTCAAGCTAAGGCAAAAGTAAATGCTCTCGCCTTTTTATATGGACAGCTCTATCCCAAAGTACCAACATTAGCATCAGCAGTGACAGAAGAAGATGTATACTCCCCCAACAAGTAGGAAAAAAAAAAGAACCAAAACCCATAAACATTGCTCAACTAACATGCCTGTGAAATGCAAGCATTGATGTACTTCCTAGAAATTAGTCATCAAGCTGTGCTCTCGTGTATCACCTGAGAGGAGGGGAGTATCAATTTCACAATGGCACTTTGTAAGACAAAACCCACCATATAATCCACGATCAAAAGATTTCTTCCACAAATACCTGCAGTTTAAAACTTACCAAGTACTCTGCAACATGCAAAAATTTGTTAACCAAAACATCACATTCAGCACCCGCGCAATTTCTGGAACATTCTTTTCTAAAGCCAGCTCAACTGAAACAGGTGCTAACATGAATAGAGGAGACATAGCACTCAAAAAAACAACTTTTACTCTATTACGTTCTCAACTTTGATGGATATATTTATGTTCCCTAGCTTCAACAGTCTCTCTGGTCACTTTTTAAAAGGACTTTCAAAATAGTAAGCCTAAACACCATCAAGGACTTACCAGATTGGAATTGGTGGCATTGGAATCATCTTCTGGAAAGGGGATATAGATAGCTAAGGCCACACAATTGGCAAAAATAGTCAGTAAAATAATTATTTCAAATGGTCTGAGGAATGGAGTTAAGGAAATTGTTCCAAAGTGTGTACACACAAAATAAAAAAAAATAATAAAAAAAGATTTATAAGAATTCTGTTTAAAGAAAACATTCCAAGCCCCTTATATTCTGAAATGAAACATATGCCTTTTTAAGTGCTTTTAGGAGCTCCCAGCCAAGAATCTTCCTAATATGTCAAAAGCAGTGTAGGCCAGTCGCGTGCCAGAGTAAACATAGATTTCTTAAAAGTTTTTTCTTCTTCTATTTATTTAGATTGCATTTTCCCTATTTTCCTTCAAGTGTGGCTGTACTATTCTTAATAGCATAAACCGGTTCTAGAAGGACTGTCATCTTTCCCCTTATGATTACTTTCTCTCAGTTTTTTCCATCTGCATTTAAAAACCCTGAAATAATTTTAACAAAAGTTTTGGGGATTTTTTTGTTGTTGTATTTCTTTTTCTCCTTTCTCAATCCCTCTCTCATATCTCAAAGTTAAATGCAAGGTCCTAAGAAATACATGCATATATTCAGTTAGAGGACACTTAAACGATGATAGTTTGTTAAGGCAAGAAAAATGGCTTTGTCCAAAGCGTGCTTATACTGCACATTGCCATGTATACTTGTTTTGTTTAAAAATTATTTGAGGGAGTATTTCTTTTTCTTTCACTTGCATTTCATTTAGCATCATAGGGAAAACAAGCATGCCTACACAGTATATTAAGGACACCAGGAAGCTAAGAGTTCCTTATGACAGAGAAGCTAGCATCAATTCAGGGGCATTTCAGCCTGGCATCAACTTTGTTAGGAAAACAATCCCAAACATTTCAACGTTCAGTGAACAAATCCTGCACAAACTTTATGCCCCACTGACTGTCCATCAGAATCAAAGCATTTTTCTACTGACCAATTTACTGGCACTGTACTTCATCTACTCCAGTGGACTACTCTACCTTAATTGTTGTGAAGTGTCTCCAAACTCAGACTAGAGACCAGATTTCCTGTCTGTCCACGTATACTTGCCTGCAAGAGTATCCTGGAGGCTAGCTCTGAGATAACTCACCAGTATTCTGGAGGGGAATGAAGAGCAGGATAGGACAGGGAGAATGTCAACACAAACAAAAATGTCAACACAACATCTATGAGTTTGGTCAGCAGACTACTGTTTTCAGTAGATTTTAGCAGGAAAGAACTAGAGATCGCGAGGTGCAGCAGCCTGAACTGCAAGAAACACACAAATTCCAAGCACCTGACCACTGTGTATGCTCTGCTATGTTCTACATTTCACATATGGAAGAGTCAAAGGGTTCCAAACTCTCACCAGGCTACCATGCTTAAACCTATGAATAATAGGATATGTATGATAATATGGAGGTAGAAGAGTAGATCAGGGTTAGTAGATTACATGTGAAATCAACAGAACATCTCAGACTGCTCAGGTTGTATATATAGCGTTTACTCCATAAAGATCTGAATTTCCATAGGTTTTCCTTTTCTTAATTGCTTTTTTTCCTAGACTTTTTGGGTTTGGCAGGGTTATTATCTATGAAGTTATCACTGTTTATGCATATTTTTTTTAATTTCCATTCTCTTTTTGCACTGTAAAAATAAAATAGTATAAAATCTACAAATACACTGCACACATAGCAGAAAATTAATACACAGTCAGATCTGTGCAAAATAAGGTAATTACTTGATTTCACTTTTTCTTATACACAATTGCACCTTCAGGCCCTTAATGCGATAATGCTTGGGTAAAAAACACCACGTAAGTACCATTTGATATTTATTTAATATCTACTATGCTTAGACTTTAGTGGTTCAGCAAATTAAGCTAAGCTTTTCACAGTAGTTTTAAAGCAATTAGGAAAAAGTCAGACTACAGAATAAAATTAAATCTTCTCACAACCCTTTGATATTGTTACTTGTCATTGAAGTGTTTCACACTTATAAACACTAGATGTCCAATGACCAAAAAATGCAAGCATCAGCATCTTTGAATTGCTTTAATCGCATTGTTTGGTCCTATCTTGATCTCAGCAGTGCTGTATCCTGTTTTACAACACATCATTCCCATCATTCATTGCTGACCTTATTCATTTATTAAATGTCACTCTGTGCTCTTCCTCTAGTGACATGTGGATACTGGGGTGCTGGCAAGTAAACCAGTATTCAGCTTCATCCTGTTAGTCACCATCCATCATCTTATGCTTAAAGTATCAGAGCTATACCAGAAGGGACAAAAAGTGGCAAACTTAATCACGGGGATTAAAAATTAGCATCTGAAGAAGAAAGGAATAGGCAGGTAGGTAGTTTAAGGACATCTAAGAATTGACAGGAGCATTTTTAACAAGTTCTTCGTCTGAAAAATATGCCGGTGTCAGCAAGACCTAATATACTCACGTTCTGTTTTCATCTTTCTAGCATCCCACCAGACCCCCGAACGAACAACATTATCACATTCTCTTAAATGCCATTATTCATTTTTTATCATATTAAATACCGCCAAGTTCTGTACTACCTTCCCTTGACATGCTTATCTACCCCTAACAACATGCTTTCTTTTGTATTTACTAAAGAACCCCGTTAGCTTGCGATTTACTGACAATTACTGTTCAGGGTTAGTCTTGCTTTCTCTTGGGGGAGGCGAGGGAGGTATATTTTGTTTCAGTTTGCGTTTCACACCAAATTCTCAGATTCCAGCTTCTGCTAAACAGACTTGGGTGGCTGAAAAGGCTTTGCTCCCTCCACATGACAAAGCCAACAGCCAGACTCTCACTGACTTTCCAGGGAAGCAGCACTGACCCTTACATTCTGCAGTTCTGTGCCACTGGTTATCATCTAGGATCTGTGACACAGTCCGTCTCTTGTTCAGACTACTAGATCTGGCGCTGTACTGCTTTTGTACATTTTGCAGGATTACTTAAACCATCTTTCTTTTTCCCTGCTTCCAGATTACCGGTATCTCTTACCACACATTAGTGAGCCTTAGTAGTTTAAGTGGAATTCCAATACAATTAACAGACATTAGCCCTGTTTCAGGGTCTTATTGCACACGTTTGGGGTTTGTTTTTTTTTTCCCTCCTTTTGTCCCATTCTTTTCTCCCTACTGTAGAAAGTGTGATGCCATGTGTTTAACAAAAAAGCATATGATTCAAACTACTAGAGCTGTTTAACTTGTAGCACCTCTTTAAGTGCCTGTAAAAGAAAAAAAGAATGGAAAGCCAGCAGCTGCTATCAATCCCATAGAGTCAGTTCAATTCTGGCCTCAGATATCTTGCATATCTCCCATCGATTTCAGCCTGGGCCACATGTTTTTAAAAGAGCAGAATTCAGCCCCTAACCTTTATCATTCAAACTTCTAGTGGTTTCTTACACAAGGGTATAGTTAAGACTTCAATTCTAAACACTTTTTCCCCCAGCATAAATGATCTTAGTCAAGACATCAAAAACTGTTCGTGTACTTTACGTTCCCAGTGATGCCTTTCAACTTAATGTATTGATTTCTTCACACTTATGAATAGTGCCTGGTACGCACAATTTGCTGTTTTCCAAATGAGAACATCAAAAAGGATATTTCCATTCGACGATGCTGATGCATGCCCTCCGGATGGGATTTTTCAGTGTTAAACACAGCAGTGCCCGGGGAGGACGTGTAGCTGTGGTGGTACCCTGTTTTTTCTGTTTCCCATACTGCTGCCGTTTTCTCTGCGTGGAGCTAGCTGTGGATATTGTTGCATTGCCAGCACTACCCATCAGTTTGGCTTGCCTGGCAGCATCAATCGCAGCTTGCCAGGACAGAGCTGCCCCCGGAGTAGGGATATGCTCTGGGGCAAGCCCTGCAGCTGCATTGGCATTCATGTTGGCATGAGCTGGACGGGGACTCCCATAGTTGGAACCTGTGAAAGGAGAAAAAAAAAAAAAAAAAAGAAAAGCAGAAATTTGTGAAGACATTTTTTAAACAGCAGAAGAGACAAATAGTATTTTTTTAAAACTTAAGTATTAGTAGAATCAAGGACTACTGTTAAGTGTAGGGTATCCACTTACTACCAGCTTCTTCCTCCAATTGAAACTCTTAATTCTAAAGTAATACTGCTATGCAATCATTTGTCTTGCAACAGTCTCCCAACAAGAGCCAATGGACACTGAGATGTTAGAAGTGCGTCCAGTCAATAGTATCTCCAGGGTTTCACAGAAGAGAAACTGTCCTTTTCCTATTTTACCCACACATTTTGCAAGTTGGATTGTTTGAAATCCTCCAGCTCTCTTCCCTTTATCACACAGATGTGCAGCACTATGCTATTTAGTACATGGCAAAGCATCCAAATTAGATTCTCAATTGCTATTATAAAAATCCTTGTGTTTTCAAGATTATCTCGAGGTAAAGTGAAATTTTAACAGTGAACTTAATTCTCTCTGCAAACAGTACATACGTACAAGCCTTAGAACAGCCTGACTCAAAGGTACACTGAAGCAGAAACTGGAACACAAAGGCAGAGTTCATGGCTTTTGTGCTCTGTAGAATGCTGTCCAGATAGTTTAGGCCAACCAACATATATTTAGAAACTGGAATACTTCCTTATCCTGATAAACTGATTTTAAGATAGACGAAGTATTGAAATCAATGGAGGAACAATTATTTAAAAAGCATTTAATAACAAGAATGCTAAGACCCAGCAGTCCCAAGTTCTGTACCTCTCTTAGCCAAAACTGACAGAGCACATGCTTTTGCCCAATCACGATAATAGAATATATATGACAGGTGACATGTGGCTAATATTTAAAAGGTCTTAGCAGTACAAAAAATGAAGGTCACCCTTTCAAGCTAGTGCAATTGTTCCATTGTTTCAGTAAAGACAGTTAAGTCACCTATGCCCCTTCAATGAGGCTTTTCCAGCAACTCAAAATAAAACTTCAATTACTTCAAAATGAGTGAATTTTGAAACTTCAAAACAGACCCCCTTACTCTTCGGAGTATGCTTAAATCAAGATATGTGAGAACTTGTGAGAGATTAACCGAATTTTGCCACAGACACTTCACAGAAGAAAATATAAGCCACGTTAGAAAAATACAACAACATAAAACCTACACAAGGTGACATCAAACTTTAATTAGGAAGAAAGTCTTGTTTGGATAAGCCCTGTGTAAGATTGAAGAGACTACTTATCTTTTTTGTGGACTTGCGAGTTTGCCTGTGGCCCATATATTGAGATGCAGGTAAAAGGAATCCCAAATGGTCTACAGATCTTATTCTTTCACAGGCTGTGAAACCAGAGTTCAGGTTCAACACACTGCACACTCAAGAGATTGTGTTTCCCCTTACAGCTGATTGGCAGACACTTTGCTGATCAGAAAAAGTGTGCATGCGAGAGGCAGATAGTAGAAACCCAGTAAAGGAGTTAAATCACTTTTTATTTCAAAGCAAGTTCAGAGTCTACTATTGATCGTGTTCCACATGAGATTAATATAGAAATATGGTGTTACTAAATAGATTAGATGGGCTTCTATAGACTACTGGACAAAGGAAACAGAAGACCACATGACACTGTGTTTCTTAAAATATCGTATGAAAGACATTTAAAACCGGGTAACTGGCAAACAGTTCTTGAACAGAAATAATTACCCAAGATGCATATTTCATAGCTGGATGTGCAGTGCCAAGATATCACAGCAATGACTGCACTACAAATGAATTACAGTAGGTAAAATAAATACAATCACATTGACACACAGAGCGCAACAGGATATGCCTCTACCTAGAAAGCATGCAAGATTTTTAAATTCATCTCACTGAATCAGAAGGAAGGACACGATAGAGTCAGATATTATTTTATGTCAGGCATTGCCATAAAAATTCCAGGCTGTTACAGTTTCATTGCATAGCAGGAAAGTCTAGAGCTTGTCTCTGCTCACTGAAAAACCTCCTAGTTGCAAACCAGCCAAAGGAAGCTGGTGAGTAATATGACTCTGATATGTGAAAGGGAAAGCTGAAAGAAACAAGAAATGGGAAATAGTTAATTCACATCCCTCAGATTTTGAAACTGAGGAAAAAAACCTTTCAGAATCTCACAGGCTAAGCAGATTTCCTCGATGAAGCAGGCAATCAACTGGCAGACAAACTTAGTTTTCTAAGACTAAGCAAATTGTACACAGCACTACTCATCGGATACATATTTATTTTCAGACTAGTTCCAGATGCAGTTTTTTCTCTTCAGTATGTATTTGACCTCCCTAGCCTGAAGCAAGCTGGAAAGAAAAATAAATGGAAAATTACTCTGATTATTCTCCAACTCCAGCTCTTCTTTAATACTGACCCGTTAGAGCGGATGAGTGACGTGTGTGTTTTCCAGTAAAAGCAAACTTGCTGATCCATCGCCACTGTGTTCTTATCATGCTGACTAGACCATGTGGACCTGAAAATAAACAGCTGCTGCATCTTAATGAAGACTTTTTTGCAATTTGGGAATGTGTCAAGCTGCTTCATTATTATTGCTTATTAGTTAGGTTTCACATGAGGATTCAAGTCTATGCATTTTGACTTTAATGTGCCAGCAAAGTTAAGGATACAACTTCTGCTGGTTTCGTTGCATTTGCTTCTGCCATGATCACCAGTCCCATAACCAAGTGCTTCATCTCAAATTAACTTCAAAAGATGAGTCAGTAATGACAGATTCATATTAACAAATATTACAAATATCGATTACTGATAAGGATCTGTCTGTTTTATGAAGCTCAGAGACTGCAGACTCTATCTGTACTAAATAACTAATGGCAGTGACAAATGATCTACAGGCAGTTTATAGAAAAAGCATAAATGAAAGAGTGAAGCGCACACAGCTTCACAGAATACATTCAAGAACTGAGCAAAATATTTTCAAAGACAGCATGGCCAAACTTTCAGTGAGAATGAAATTCTACCCTATAATCTAAATGCTTAGTCTTAATTCCTAGGAATTAAGCAGAACACAATTCATATTGAACTTGTGAGGCACCCTACTAAATTACACCTATAGCACTCATTTCTCCCCCACAACAAAACTTTGATGTAACCTGAGAGCTGCAGTTACTGGATTTGCTATTTTCATTTTGCAATGTAGCAGTTAAAATACTTCACCCAATTTCACCACTACAAATAAAGTTTCATGATACCTAAATCACTTTAATCATATTTGTTCATACTGTTACTAAGCTGGAAGTTGACCAGAAGTGGGAAATGGAGATTCAAGCCTCACCCACATGCAATAACTCACTAAGCACTGTGATCCGCAGCACCATCACCCTGCTAATCCCTATCACCCTTTAGCAAGAATTTGTGCTGTTGACTATGCCCTGCTGGTGCACAAAACTCTTTCAGGTAGTTCTGTGCTATGGATCATGAGTTTAAGTATTTGAATAGTAATTAAACATAAAAGTCCATATAAGTGAACAAAAGTGATTACAAAGTGTTTGGGAGAGACTTTAGTTTCTGCAAAACTACTTCAAATGCAGACATAACAGAAATACACAACTGAAGTACAAATGCAGACAAAATAAAAATAAAAATCAGAGTTAAGTCAGAAAAGTAACAGATAAGGTGGCTATACAACAGTAAATGAATCACATTGCACAGAATACCTGACACTGCAAACTTACAACTAAATCACCAAATTGGTCATCACCAAAATCACCATTAAAATATACAGTGATGACCATTAATACCTTTATAAGTGCTATTTGCATTCTAATAACACCTGTCATGCTGCCTATTAGCTATCTCAAAAGCATCATTGAAAAAAAAAAAAACTAAGCAGTGACTGTTCTATATGAGAAATAGGCAAGTTAATGACACAACAGAATTGCAACTTTTGAGTTTGACTTCATCTAATTAGCCACACATTTATTTTAGAGGAATTTGTGCTTAGATTAATTCTCTAAATGAAAATAGAGCTATGCCAATGTGTAGTGACACCATTCTTTTTTTCCATCGCTTTAAAAACATCAGAATACTAAAAAAAAATGCAAGCCTTGAAACGCTGTTGCATGACTGTATTTTTCCCCAAAACAGAGGAGAGATGGGTACAGTAAAAGACAAAAGTGGTTAAATCATAATGTCTTAACTGAACACTGAAAGAAAGCAAACGAAGTAGGAAACTGGTTACACTACTAAGGTCGCGTGTAAGACCAATTCAAGCACCCAGGAAAAAAAGTTACAAAAGACTGAAGTGAGAGGTACCTAACAAGAAACATGAAGAATAACACACAAAAAAAGTCAGTGCATGAGACTATCTGTTAATAAGAGGAAGAATGTGGAAAACATTGACCCATTAACCCATGGGAAAAGGAAAGCATTTGATAGATGATTGTAAGAAGGTTTAAGTGTTACATGACATTTTTGCATCAATTTTTACTAAAGAAGGACCCATCCAGAACAAGATGACTAGCACAATTAATCCCCAAACTAAAACAGGTATCATTTCCAACTGTAAAAGGGAAACAACAAGTTGGAAAGTCCTTAAATAATGTCCAGCTAGACAAGTTTATTTAAGTACTATTTAAGTACTAGAAAGTACTTAAATAATGGTTTCAGCTACTTAGGTACCACACCCTAGAATATCCCAGAATATTTAAAGAGCTTTTTGAAATAATCTCAATTCCATTAGCTGCTGGTTTGAACTCATAGAAGACAGAAGAGATCTCAGAGGACTGAGAAAGGTTTAGTAGAGTTCTCAGTTAAAAAGGTGGAAAGAAAGGAAATTTAAATCCAGTTGAATTTCAGTCTCCAGAAAAAAAAATCTGGAATAAGTACAATATACAAGTGTCAGCAAGCACTTGGAGGACAAGGAGAAAAACAGCAGTAGACATGGATCTGTCATGAATACATTCTGTAAAAGAAAGCTAATTCCTTCCAGACATGTGTAACAGAATTCACAGGCAAGATAGAAGCAGTAGGTGCCGTGTCTCCTGACTTTATTAGTTTTATGAGGTCTTGTATGACAATTTCACAAGGACATATGAACAAGAAAAAAATTGCTATAACATGAGTATGAAAACAGTGGATGCCTGAGAGCAGTTCCCATTGGTACACAGTCTAAATTGGAGGATGTATCACATGGAGGTACCCAAGTGCCTGCCCTGGATCCAATTCTGTTCAGTGTTTTCATTAATGATCTGGATGATGAGATGGGGAATAGCGTTATTAAACAAGCAGGTAACTATGAAGCTGGGAGGTAAAGCAAATACACTGAAGGACAGGATTTGAATTCAAAATGAACTTCATGAATTGGAGAAAGTTTTAAAAATAGAATGGAGTTCAGCAGGGACAAATGCATAGTATTTAAGCAAAATGAATCATCTGCCCAAATTATTTTCGGAAAAGCCTTGGGGGTTATATTGGATCCCCAACAGAACAGAAGTTGATATTGTCATACTGCCTTCTTCCCACAAAATGCAATCATCACAACTTAGTATATAAACAGGGATAAAATCCACGCGATGCTACAAGTAATACTTCTCTTCAGCTCAACACTGGCAGGGCTTCAGTTGAAATAGAGTGGGCAGTTTCAGGTTGCACACTTCAGGAAAGATGTAACTCAGTTCAAGCTGCCCAGAAGAGAACAAGGAGACCAACCAAAGGCCTAGAAAACACGAGCTACGAGGCAAAGTGACAAAAATGGGAATGCCAGAAGTTGGACTGCTGTTCCTGAGGGTGTGAGGGGGAGGAGGGTATGATAACAGTCTTTATGAATGTGTGTGTGTATATATATATTATATATGTTTTTAATATATATTTATAAATACGTGTGTGTATAATTTCAAAGAACAGAAAGGGAATATCTATCACCATATTCATACTGAATAAGCAGAAGTAATAGTTTTTTGCAGTAAGAAAATTTCAGTATGTACCTTAGGAAAACACTTTAACTGTTGTGACACTGAAGTAAACCTATTGACTTGCTGGATTGGTGGCAGCACCTCCCACGCTCTAGGCCTTTTAGACCAGACCAGAAAAACATTTCTCCAGAATCACATACACGAGGCAAGATTTATAGTGAGAAGTCATTTCTTTTGTTAGTCTAAGGCAAGTTTCACCTGAGGGAAGGCCTTTGCATAGAAAGCTTATGTATTTCTTCCATCAGTGAAACTATCAGAAGAGACCACTCCCAAGTAAACCCTGCTTCACTCAAACCTTTAGATCATCACAGCTACATCAGCACATTGTGAGACTTCCACATGCATGCTCATCACTCTGCAGGAAGAAAGGTGAGGGCCCTCAGCCCAGTTGACCTGGAACTCTATTTCTTTGGTTTTAAAACCTCACTCTGCAAATGTATTTTTCCAAAAGCCTTTCAGTATCTCAGGACAATAACAACTAGCCATACACAAAGTTTAAGATCTTGCAGTGAAATAAACCTACTTATTTGTATTGGTAAACAGTCTTTTCTGGAAGTCTTTATTAAATTTTCAGTTAACATCCCTGGAAATTTCCCCTAGCAAGCGCAGGACTGCACACACCTAAAACTCACTTTCTTTAAAGCATGATTTGGATAGTTTTCCTTATTTGCCTTTTTTAAAAACAAGCTGAAAAAGACATTAATTCTGACAGCTAACTGATAAAGCAACAGTAGTTTTTTCCAAAAAGAAGATTTTGCTGGAGGTAATTTGTAAGTAGAGACAGGGGTTATAATGAAGGCTGGATTGCAACCTGAACTGTGGCTTTTTCTATAATAAAATTTATAGTATACCTCATGTCAGAAACATCATGTCAGATTAAAATTCAGTCTGTAGTTGTTAGCACAGATAAGAGAGTTAAAGAATTTTTTCCTGTAAATTGTTTTGGGGCTTCAGAACACACACATAAAAGATACGTTATTTAAGACAGTTCATTTGCCACAGTTGAGACTAAACATTTTTTAAAATCTAAACAAAAAAGATCTTATTCAGGAACCATGCTTCTTTTGCAACTAGATCTTTGTTTTCCTTTATCTCCCCCCTCCAAACAGAGGGCTTTTTTACTGCATGCCATTAACATAAGAAGACGTAATGAGCTACTAGCAATGTGAAAAAAACAAGTCCATTTCAATGAAGAAAACAAGTGCACAAGCTCCTCTCACTTCAAGTATTGAATGCCTCCAAGTTAAATATTTACGCTTGAAAATTAATTATGGACACTGCATGATACGTTATTGCAATTTTGCCAACACTATTTAGATTTCGAACTTCCTGAGAAAGGGACAGACTTTTATTCTACATTGGTAGAATATCCAGCACAAGGGATTCCTGGCTTATGAGTAAGACACAACAAGAATACAAGCAATATCTATCAACGCTGGAATAAATCATGGGACAACTCTTCCCTTAAGTTTACCACATATGTAATTCTCTTCATGCAAAAATACCTTGTTTCAGAGTATGTTGGAAACCCATTGCTTCCTGACAAGATCTTTCCTCCATATGCACTGTCTTAGACATGGAAAAGATGTAGGCACTGAGACACACATTTCTAACATTTCTCTTACTTTTATGTTTGAAAATGCTATGGTTCTTAATGAACACAATTCAGGTGTTTTTGGTGGGGTGGTTTTTTTGCTTTGGGTCTTTTTTTGGGGGGGGCAGGGGGTGGGTGAGGGTTGTTTGGATTGCGTTGTTGGGCAGGGGGGAGGATGTTTTTTGGTTTGCTTTTTTAATAAAAGACATGATCCTGTACTTGTAGTAAAAGCAAATTATATTTTTATTTGCTGACAAATTTGGTTTTTTACAGCTCAGTCTGCAATAACAGAAATGATAGAATCCCCCCTCTCCTCCATTCTAATTATCAGGTGACAAGAAATTATCATCAAACATTTCATTACAGTATTCCTTCTTTTACTTCTCTAGTTTTATTCTTCCATTCTGAAATAAACTAAAGTAAAGTGACAGTCTGTTCTGCCTCCTTCACCAGAGGTATCTTGTCAAATCTTGCTCAGAAGAATCTAGAAAGCCGCAAGTTTGAAAATCCTCAGCAGTCACAAAAATCCATCTAGCTTCTGACTTTCTCTTCTGCAACCATGGATTCAAGAGAACTAGACTGGGAGGTAAGGTCTCTTTTAGAGAGGAGGAAGAGGGGGAAAAAAGCATGGAGCCTACTAAATATTAAGCCCCAAGGTAAGTGTCTAATATGAAAAGTTTGATAATTGACAGATATCAGGACAGCCAGAGAAGCTTATAATACAACTCAGATGGACTAAAAATTCTATTAGGAGATGAATTTATTAGGCTGAAAGGGTGGGGGAGTGGCAAGAGACCAATTTACTTTGAAGCACTTGCATTTTCTTTTGGCTTTCAAGCTCACGAAGACACAAAGAAAACCACAAAGAATCAGTTTTGTATTCTTCAGACATGTTTCTGGTGACACCTAGATTAGGCTCTCAGAAATCAAGTCAGGGAACATTTTTCTTTCCTTCAACCAAAGATCACTAACACATTCATAAAATTCCAGAACAGCAATGGAGGACTAGTGACATAAAGATCCTTTTTACTACAACAGTATTTGTATTCATCTCAAACCTGAGAGAACCCAATAAGCCACGTATTTAAAGGAATGGCTAACGAGCTTTTTTTTTTTTTACGTAAAACCATAGCTCTGCTGGGATAATGCAATCACCCACAGAACGCAAAACGTAAAGGCATTTGTAACACCAAATGGCATATAAATTAACAAAACCAGCTTCCTCACTTGAGGCAGTAATAGATGCACACGCATGGTATAGTGCATTAATACATCTTTTTGAAGTATTTTAGGGTACCTATCAGTAAAAAACCTTTGCAACAACATGCATGCATGTCACGGTGAGTTTCTTGGAAGAACAACGTGACACTTGGACAAACTCCAGGCACAGATACCTCAAATGAAGACACCAAGAGAGAGTTATCTCGCTTAAACCTATGTTTTTGCACATTCATCTAAGTCAATGTTACCACCATTAAGGATGCTGGGTTCAAGCACATCTTTGGTAACCAATTTCCTTGACTTCAGTAAAATTCCTCTGGAGATTAACTGTAACTCAATAGATTGGATTCTTCTGACAAGCTTCTCAACTGCTCATCATTTTCTTATTGGTGGATGATTACTCTTCACTTAGTGAATAATCTAAGTATAACTTATCAGAAATTAAGCTTTTACAGGTTTAAAGTAATCTCTACTGTATTATAGAGTCTTCAGATTCTTTGTCTAAGAATGCAGAGTGGGACAGAAATCAACACACAAACCTGTTAAGTGTGATTTGTCTCACCCTACCCAAACCATTTTTAAAAAGGGATCTTGTCTAAGCTCCCTCTAGAGTCAGTGCAGAGAACCATGTCTTCCATTCTTAAGAGAGATATCTGAAATACAAGTGAAATCAGCTGCTGGAAGTTCCAATCTCACTTCAGATTGTACGTAGGTAATCTAAAAAATAAACTTAATTCAACATCAAATTTAAGTGGATTAAATGAGCTTAAATGACTCCCACTTATGTGTGGGGAATACATGCATGCACGTGTGTGTGTGCACAAGGTACAGAGCAACTCTGTAGCTTCTTTTGGCCCAAAGCATGTGACCAAATTTGGAAAATATGTACAAATATTTTAATAATTCAAAGCCTACAATTTCAATGATTCTTCATCCTAGAAAAATCAATCACAATTCTTTCACAACTCATAGTAGTCTCACTCCAGAAACAGCAGTCTATTCCCAGTTACATCAGGTAGATGATGACTAAAAAGCACAGAGACATCTCTGTATAGGTCTATATCTGAGCTACAGACAATATGAATTTCAATAAAGACAGACCCACACACACACAAACCAACAAACCAAAACAGAAAAAAACACCTTTAGCATCCATGGAGATCAGCCCTGATAAACAATACTCAGTGCACATTCTTACAGGCCGAGTTTTTTTGCTTCCTCTTGCTGTTTATGGGATCAGTGTTCAGCTGCACAAACCCAGACAGCAGGCAGAGTTTGTTGGAAAAGGCTTAGCAAGTGTATAAAAGGAGACTGTATATCTAACCTTCCTATACAAGCCATAAGTATTCCCTGCCAACCCCCCCTCCCAACGGTGATGCTCACATCAGGAAGCCATCAATCCACATTATCATACAATAGCTTGGGTTAAAAGGGACCTCTGAAGGCCTCTGGTTCACATCCCTCCTGCTTTTTAGCCCCCTCAAAGTGCATAAATTTCATCAACTCCTTTGGTTACCCAGCACCATAGTTGGCACTGCTACTACTGTCCCCGAGTCTGTGGGTAGCACTGCAAGGACTGATCACAGTAGGCACACACATCAAAGGTTCATTCAGGTATTGGGGATAAAATTAGGTATATACTATTCTCTGAATTTGTAAGAGGTATCTACTACATTATACTTTGTGAAAACCAGACATCTGTAAGTTATATCATTAGCACCCACACAAAGAGAGTCACCCCAAAACTGTTTGTTGCTTTTCAGAAAGCAAAACTTCGGATTTATTTTAAACTGCATTTACCTAATTTTAGTCTATGCATGCAACACCCTAATAAATTAAAGATGCACTCCCTTCTTGAAATGCAGGCAGTTTCAAAGCAAAAGGTATTAAAAGGTGTTTCAAGTGTCAAAATTGACTTTGATTTCAGCTATTAATCTTACTGTTCTAAAAACCACATTTTTCTATTTTTAAAATGTGATTCCCACACACCCCCCTACTGCTTGAAGTAAGGTCACGAAAACATCAGAAAAAGCAACTGAAGAGGAAAGTTTTGAAATAGCCTATACAAGAAGTTCTAGCAAATCTTAAGAATCAAGTAAAAATAGTTTGGGTTTTCTTCTAATTTCAGTCATCTAATTAATATCTTATTTTTGAATAATTTTAGACAAAACAAAGGTATTCAAACAGGAGGGTTCTTTTTAGCTTGGCACCATTAAGGTGCTAGAAAGAGGATCATGCAGAAATGGCAAAATTTGAACTGAGGGAAGAAAATAAAATGCTGCCTCAGTCTTATCCTTCTATTTCCTCTCACGCACATAATCTCAAGAGGATGCTCCATATGCAACATGCTCTGCAAAGCAAGAAAAGGAAGCCCTTGCACTTGCAAACCTCCATTAAAACAAACCCATAGAAAATTACTAACTGCATGAATATAAACTATACTATAAAACAAAGGAAAACAGTGACCTGTTTTGATTTCAGGGTGATATTAAGAGGCAATTTGAAAAAAAAAAAAAGAAAAAATCAAACAATACCCCCAACAACCTTTTATTCAAACTACATTTCCATTATCTAGAGGCATTGCAGCATTAACAGATTTAGAGTCACATTTTTATAACCACTTTGCACAGAAGAAAATAATTCTACTGAGCTGTTTGGTGTCTAAAGTAGTATGTTCTATCTCTAACACACAGGCTTTTCTCTAACATTATTTTCTATTTACTGGTATCCTCTTGGAAGGTGTTCCAAGTCTGAATATTAAGCATGTGTAATATCCAGATGCAAAACCAAGCACTGTTGACTTGCTCTGCTACTTAAGAGCATTTCCAAACTAAATAAGGCACTAAGTCAGAAGACTGCAGCTGTACCAAAGTGGGAGGGGGGAGGAAGGCAATAAAAGGTGGGAAAAATTAGCAAGAGACAATCTTTGTAAGCACCTGTATGAGAAGAAAACAGCATCTGGCTTACATCTTAGGTTTAAGCTCTGCAACACAAACCCCTGAAATAGTTCTTGTGTCACTGGTTGTCTATACAAACATTGTTAACCAGCTTGTCTGTGACCTTTTCTGCAGTAGATGCAGACAAATGTTTGAGATGGTCTTTATAGATTCTTTCTAAAAATAAAAAATCCTGCTTATATAAAAGCAGATTCATTGATCATTACTGAATTTACATGTACCAGAGCAAAGGTGGCAAGAGCAGATGCACACCAGGTTTGTAGAGCACTTGCTTGGAAGTCAGTGGGCAATATTTATGCCCTGCCATTGAGTTAATGCTCCAGCCACTGCTGCAGCTCCATCTTTCTGATGGTTTTCAGATCACACTGAAGGTGGTGAAAGCTGAGGCTTTTGCATTCCTTTATCAGGGCACTCTGCACTTCGTAGGATCAGCATCACAAAAGAGGCAAGAAATTCCCCACAAATCATTTATTCTAATAGCATCTGAACACTGGGCAAGAGATTCTACATTTCTACTGCTTATTAGAAAAACAAAACAACAACAAAAAAAAACATCCAGCCAATCTACAAGGAGTAGGCATCTCTCGTTACTTCTGGAGCTTGGCATCAGTATTGTGCCCTCCCTGTTCGGGGGCAGACTGTGCATACAAAATTTCTCCTCTTTCATGACTGAGCTGCTTTTCCTGAGAGGCAGTTGACTGGTGCTAAGGGTCAGAGTGAACCAACACACAGGCAACATGGACCTCAATGAGTTTCAACCTACATGTGAAGGTTCTAGAATCCACACCTCAAAAAAATAAAATAGCTTAAAGAACTGAGAAAGAGAGGTACAAGAAAATGTAGAGTGCATAGTATCTTACAGTGAAAGACTAAAGACATCAGAATCATTTAGTCTTATATAAGAGACAGTTAAAAAAAAATTGATCAGAATTTGGCAGCATGAGCACGCGAAAGATTTTTGACACCACATGACACTTTCAACTAACTGGAAACACCTTTATGAAATTAAATATTTGATGGTTGTAACTAAGCAAACTCAGATACCTCATAAGGTACACATTGCTAGCAACAAGGAGGCAAAACCCATGGAAAACAACTGTGAAATGTCAGGGGTCATTTCCACTTTGCCTCCCCAGGTCAGGCCAGGGTATTTTTCTAATGTCCCTGTTGGTGCTCAAACAGAAGGATTCAGAAACTGCTGGGTGATATTCTTCAGCTTAGCAGACGTCCTCAAAAATCTGTTATCCATAGACAGCCCAAGGACAGTGGGAAACACAAAGCTATTATGATATTTAAAATACATCAATTGGAAATGTCTCTGTAAAATGGTATCCTTTACAACATATTGAGGCCTGTAGGGGGATAAATGCAACATTTTCACACATAGACTGGGAATCCCCATTGTTTTCCTTATTTGAAGTTATTTGCAGCACAATGGCTTAATCAGAAAAGTAGTGTCATAAAACCAGTTCTGTTAAGTAAATTACTCCCACTTAAATCTATACATTTCCTGAAACATTCTCTTGTCTCAAGTTTTGAGTCACTGTACCATTACCAGGCACAGGCAGTAAAAGAGCGTTCAAAAGCAAATGGTGAAATGATGACAGAAATCATCATAGACAACCCTATGCAAAGTTATCGAATAGCTTCCCATAGAGGGACAGCATATGTTTGTGATTTCTATAGAAAGTTTAAAGTGGAAGCCACTGACGGGAAATACAGCTTTTTTTTAATTGTTATTATTCATCAAATACTCCCCTTACCTCCTACTTTGAATTCAAAATTGAATTCAAAAAGTTCAATTACTTTATAAACACCTCAAAAGAAAGAGTTTACTTCAAGAAGGGCAAGTACTGCTTTGAACTGGTCTACCTCATCACAGATGATAATTTCTGTGAGCAGAATTTCTTGTTGATGCTCTTCAGGAAGCTGTAACAGTTGTTTCACATATCATAGCCGCTGCAGCACAGCCTTTCTTTCAGAGCACGGCAGGCATTTGGCCACTATATAGCTTATGCAAAGGGCAGCATGATAGAATATGCTATAGATTCTGGAAAAAGAGGTAATAGGATGATACATAAAGACTTCATATCCCTGCTTGTTGCAGTGAGAGGAAGAAATTTCAAAAAGATGCATGTTCTTTGAGATAATATAGTAGTATAAAGATATAAAGAAAGTGTGTGTGTCACCCTTTATTTACAGCAATAGAAACCTGCCCTGGGTGATAAGGGTTAACCTTTTCTCCTGATGTCACCAGAATGCAATACCTTTCTATCCCTCCTCTGGCTGCATCCTGGAGGAACAAGGGCTCTGCCTCTTGTTGAAATCATGGACCCAGCACACTTTGCCTGGTACTCCAGGCTCTGGCAGGCAGAAGCTTGTTTGCCAACATATCCAGAGTTGGACAAAGTTGCAAGTTAAAAAGACCAAATGAATTCTGCACCTCAATTTATCTTCTCTTTGGGATTCTGTTACTGTGTAAGTTTGCAACGATTCAGAAATGGGACTTTCAAAGTTAGGCATATTGTATTTGTTCACCCAAAAGCACAACACACAAAAACCAAAGAGTTACTGTAAAGAACTCTCTCCACATTGCTATTACCTAACTAATCTTTCCTTGTAAATTTTGTACATTCCAGCCACCCGAGCTAACCACACTCTCTAGCTAGGAGAAGCAGATTGAACTGATTACAGCATGGTTTCTCTGATGCTGTGTCTTCTGGCATGCCTGCCATCCCTCTCTGACACTGCCTGGAAAGTCCCATCTCCTTCCTGAAGGTACCTGTTTCGCATTCACAATATTCTCCACTCCTAAACATAATCTTGGGAAAAATTAATTGTTCTCACACCAGATGGAGACAGGGATATTCCTCAAGAAGCAGCTTCCCTGAATTTACAACAAGGATTTTTCTTGTCATGATTCTCTTTAACGATCTCTTTAATTTAATGGGATGCATTCAGGCAGAATTATACATTTAATCTATTTGCATTCACACAGGTCACCTGAAAGGCAGGTGACTTACTAAAAACCTATTATAGGCACATAACTCCTTTCTTCACATTACACTTCTGTTGACAACCAAAATTAGAAATCAACACACACACAGAATGTGGAATGCATTTCACTAGTTCTAGTAATCTAAAATCTGACATTTAGTCTAACTTAGTCATCAAACCTTTATCTATATAACCAAGGCACAGTTAAGTACCTCCAAAAAAGCAGTTCACTCCACCTATTTTAGATATTTATAATGTTTTGTGGCCATGGCTGCGTCCTCTCCACTGACTACCCATGAACTCTAGATGGTTAGATCCAACTAGACAATTTGAACACCTACAGTGAGGTAAAATGAAATCTATGCCAAATGATTAGTTTTACTATGTGAAGAATGACAACCTGAAAACATAGACCATTTCTCTCTTATTTCATACTCTTCGATTTCTTTCCAAATCTTTCATAATGCAGCTAGATCCTTTCAGCCACAGTCACTTATTCATTCTGGTCCACTAAGCAAATTATACTTCTGTCTATATATATATATATACACACACACACACACGACTGTGTAGGCACAGTGCAACTGCAGACATCTGTGAAACATTCTAATGGTTCCAGAGCATAGATAATTTTTTCCAACTATTTGAAAACAAAAATAAAAATTCACCATGATACAGACACTGGGAAGATAGCAGATATAACCAGAAATCTGCATATCTAGGTTGTTCTTCAAGCCCTGGTGGTGCTTACTGACAAGTATGTGCAGAGTTGGGAGGAAAAGGGAGGCATAATTCCTCTTACCCATTAGTACCAATTACACTGTGTGTGTACCACATGCTACCATGTGCAGTCCCCAGAGGGAGACCAGACAGCAGTCCCCTTTTCCATCAGATTCACATTTGATCATGGTAACATCTACATTCAAGAGAAGCACACTTTATCTCTGCAACTTATATCCAAGAGTGAAACCACACAATCCCTGATGATAAATTACCAGGTTCAAAGTTTATACCAAGACCTCTGCACTGACTCCTCATAAACCTGTGGATCTCTCACCAAACCTGCCTTATCATTTGTTTCCGGTTACCTAAGATATTAGTTTCCTTCCTTGACCATTACATCTCCTGACTATAAAACTGCTGATCACCAGGGAAAGATTGTAAGTACAGAGAATCCTCTTTACTTATTAATATACAGCACTCACTTGCCAAAGTTAAGACTACTCAGAATACTTGGTATTAGGGCTGCAGGCAGGTGACTCTGTCCTGGCCTAGGTCACGGAAAACTACTGGATATGACATGAGAAATTACTAGACGTGACAACAGAGTGAGAAGCTGACAATAGTTACAGGTACCATTGTGAGGAACGGCCAGATTTCACACACCATTAAGAGGGGCTTGAGTCAGAGATGACCAAACTTCACAGTTAAAGGAAGGGAAGTGCTGGAGTCCCATTGGGGATTATTGCAAGGCCAACAGTGCCCAGATAACTGTGTCAGAAATGCCAAATAAGGCCAGGATTACTGAGTACCAGTATCAGAAACACCAAATTTGGGTATGGATGTAGAAAAGCTGGGACCAGTGAGGGAAAAAAAAAAAGTAACTAGGGGTAGGTTGTTTATTCTGGAGAAGACTGGACAGAGAAGGCAGGCACAAAGGCAGAGAAAAGGAAAGTCACCAGAATTGAAAAGGTATAGTGCAAATTATGGGACAACAGTTGTATGGGGGTGCCCATCAGGAGCCCTGCACTTGATCACCAGAGCTGGACCAGTACAACAAAACAACCTGTTGTTCTGACCCTACCACAAGATTCAGACCTGCTTGTTCAGCCTGGAGAACCAGGGCAGGGGCTGATCTCCCTGGCTTACGCCCAGACAGATGGATCGAGGATCCCAGTACTGCCACGTCAGTGTCTGTTACAGGCTTGATGACATCAGTAATTACACACAATTTCATAACATTCATCTCATTAAAATGAAATGCCGTATTAATTTCTTTGCCTGAACCTCCCAGCGTAATACCTTCACATAAGCAGACACTCAAAACGTAGTTAATGAAGAAAACTAGTTCTCCAAGCCTATTGACCTGGAATATTGGGAAGAGCAATAGAGTGTTTAATACTGGGAGATGTTCATACTAGAGGAATAGTGGCCATGTAAATACATAGGAACATAGATATATAACTTCACAGAAAACAGTTCTTTGCCAGCCCTCCAGAAGAAAAGATACATAGCCTTTGTGAAGGTATGACAGACTTTCTGGAAGTCTACATCCTAACACAGAAATAAATTAAAACATAGGCTGGTCCTCTAAATGTCCATACTCTGGTCTCTACATTAATCTCCCAAACAGCACCTGACAACCTGTCAAGTCTCTCAGTTCAGTGTTTTGTAGCTGCAGACTAGGGTTTAGATAATTTAAATACTGTTATTAAAAAAACTAGCTACATGAACTAGAGGTTTAAAACCTAAGATGACAAGTGGGGCTTTCCATCTTCTACACTAATTCTATCTTTAAACAGTATTTGAAAATAGTATTTCAACACTGACATAGGGAGACGAGTAATAACATTTGCCAATATATTAAGCCATCTGGATGCACTTACATCACATTCCTTTTGAAGTATCAAAACACCACTGATACGTGGTATAAGAAGAAATTTCCTGCCCTCTGATATTTGTAGAATTGATTCCACATAGGGTTTCTCCACCCCTGTTTCTCGTAAATGATGCATCCTCTGGCCCTACAGCACGTGTGCCCACATCCTTAGCAACATTCAGTCAAAGCCAGCTCCATACTCTAAGCACTAATGTTCTCCATGAGAAACCACCTTAAAGTACAACAGCCAAAATCTCAAAAATGCCTACCACAAAACAAAAGCAAAAGAGTACTCTGGTGAAATAAGAGCAAAATCAAGGCAAAACAAGATAACAGCAAAGTTCTCAACAAGAATGCTAAGTACTAGAAAAATAGATAGAAAACTACTGAACCATATGTACTGTAAAATTCAAATGAAAACTTACTTCAATAAAAGCTTTGCATTAAGACAGCAGGATGTATGTTCCGGTCAAATACATATCTATTGACCAAAATGCTCTAAATTGTGCAATTCACATGGCAAATTAAAAGCATTAAAGAAGACGTCTAAGCATAACACTTCATAGGAAGCAATGTAAGTTGTATTATCAGCATTAAAAACTTTTTGCAATGTTTTGTTGAATTATTCATATTTTAAGATGTGATCCTCTTTAAAGCACTTCAAGTTTGATCATGTGCTAAGATATCTCTCCGGAAATTCTGCCAAGCCCCTGTAGAGCTCCATGCTCAAATTTTCTGAAGCTTGATATCTGACTTCTTTATTTTATTTTAAAACACCTTAGTTGTTTTTAGGAACTGTCAGTAGCGAGTACCTCTAGTTATTTTTTGACTGACTTCCTGGCATGTGTAACAGCTTTTATCACTGCATGCGAATTAGGACACAAGTTTTCATTTCTTATGCTCTTTCTTGACACCCTTTGCCTTATAGCAGATAAAAGCCATCAAGCCATGTTCATCTTGATTTTTCACACTCTGCTTTTATTTCTGACTTTTCCTATATTGGCCAAATTGACAAGAGATACTCTCTTTATTACAGTCATCACTATGCCATTGCATTTGCTTTCAAATCCAAAATTAAAATTAAACTATAACTCCTTTGGTCATAATGTAAATCCAAAAAACAAATTATGACTTAACATAGAATCAACATAGTCCTTCATGAACTTCCCAGGAATTTGGCATCCCCTCACTTCTGATTTAAGCAATAAACTTCATTACATTTAACAAATAACAAACAACTCTCTTCCAAGAAAACTGTAGAGAAATATGTTTCAGAGCTCAGCAGAGAGTGTACAACTCTGTACAGGACTAACACATTCCAAACACCTGCTAACAAACACTTCACACTCACAGGATTTGTGCAATTGAGACAAAGCCAGGGAGAATCTGACAGACAGAAGACATTAGAGTTACATCACTCAAGCCATGCACTGATTTAAGAATTCAGTTTGACACTACCTGCACCAAATCTAACTGATGTCTGCAAATCTCCAGCTTTTTACTTAAAAAATTAATTTAAGTGAAGGTGATGTAAAAATTTCATATAATCCACTCCTACCTGTTGCTCCTGAATACAGTCTTACAAAAGTTCCATTTAGACCACAATTAAGCCTGATCACTTTCAGTTTTCACTCTATAAATGCATTTTACTTCTCTCTAAAGACACCAATTTAAATTACACCTGAAAACACTCTGTGCATCTATACAATTTATAAATCAGCAATAACAGGCAATTTAAGTATCATATAGGAATTTCAGCACACAAGTGAAGCTTTCCTCCCTATGCATAAGTCTATTTGGTTACAACTCAAGAAAGTAATGAATACTATGGATTTCCTCTGTTTTCTTAATGGCATTTGGGCTTATCTGACTTAATTTGCTAACTGCTGTCAATATGTTAACTTCATCCCAAGGAAATCAGACTCCTTCATACTTAACTGCATCCAAATTTCTAAAATTTGTATATAGGGTCTGCATGGAAACCTGCTTTTGTGAACTGTATGAAAGCTACAAGATAGAAACCACATGAAGGTTTGGCATTGCATATCAGTCTTAATTTTTAGCTCCCTGATATTTGTCGATCTGTATCAGAGTTAAACATAAAGTTCAACATAAATACACTATGCAGTGTATGTAAGTGCAATAATTAATTTTCCTCTATCTTCAAAAACCATCAATTTTAATTCCTGAATTCACTTGGTTTCCATTGCTTCTCACACGGTCCACTGTAGTGTTTCTGTATCTAAAAATTCATGGACTCTACTACTAACAGCTATATCACGCAAGTTTCAATTTCAGAATTATTGTCAATAATGCATGAAGCAGAATATAGCTCGTACCTAACAGAGTTGGACTGACTTGCAAGCAAAGAGACACAGGTACTTTTTTGTATACTTCAAAGATTATCTCATCTGACAAAAACTGTTAGAGGAACATCTGATGTATCAAAAATACACATTAAATTTCAAAAACTGAGGAATCTTAAGAAGTCTTACATCTAGTCAGCCATATTGAAGAACAGAAGTATTTTTTTTCCTCCTTTGGAATAAAGAATCTGAAATCTGATCAGTAACATGAATTCGTTCCTACAATGCCTTTAGGAAGAAATGTTGAGTTAATTACTCAATTAGAGCATATTTACTTTGTAATTATAATGTCATGTTCAGTCATATTTAATTGTTTTTTCCAAAATACCCAAAGGCAACCATCCACATCATGGGCTGAAAACCTGAAAAATTTAAGATAAATAACAATACCATTTAGAGAAGCATATTTTAAACATATGGTAAAGCATCCTTTAAGGTTAGATGGATCTCAGACAGTATTTTCCTTAAAATAATTAACTCTTAAGATTTATGTACAAGATGCAAAGAGTTCTCCAGATTTTTTGGTTTCCTTTCTGGGCCTGGTTTGCAAACCATTAAATCTCCAGTCACCCTTAAGAATTACTTTATTTTAATCTTCTGTCTTTTATCAAAGATGCAAATTTTCCCTCCCTCTTAACTGTGCTAATTTTGTTGGTGCCCAGCTCAGGAGGCTGATGAATCTTGTGGATTTCTTTTATTTCCTTACATGTGCCACGTTAAATAACCTTTCTCCCCCCCTCCCCAGACAAGGCTTTAACTGGTACCCTGATAACTCCTCCCAGCTGTTGAAGGAGATTCTACTTGCTGGTGTCTCTTTATGGATTCTGAACATTTGGCCTGCCGAGACAGCCACTGTGATTTAGAATTTAATATCTGGGATTAAAAAAAAAAAGAAAGAAAAAACCACACAGAGAAAAAAGGAATATTGCAGAAGTCCTCTACAAATACATAGTCTTACCATTCCTATATAAGCTTCTAACATCCCATAGAACATCCATTAACAGTTTTCTTAATTTTCCTTAGTCAGTAGGGAAAAAGGAATCTAAATCAAAGTTAGGACCCTGATCCTGTTTGGATTCAAGCCCTATAGTCATCAATCCCAAGGTGATTTTATGTATGGGTATATATATCCCAACAGTAAGTAATTAGATTCAGCGAAATGTTTGTAAATTATAGGAGGATTCATCTGTTGACTTGATATGTTAACATGTATTGGAACATTAAAGTGAACAAGTGATAGATTTGTACCACCTCATCATTATATGTACAGGTTTCCATCTCTAGCCACAATTCTGCATGGAAGCTGTTCTAGCACGGTGCAGGGAAACAACCCACTCAGCGTGTCTATCAGAGCTATTGAGACTCCAGGCTTGTCTCGCCTCGCCAAGCAAACTACTCTGAAGCTGGTGCAATGCATTGAGGAAAAAGTCCCTCAAGTCCTCCATCTCAAAGTTTCAGCAAACAGCTACTATGTCTGATTAAACACAGAAACGTGGTTGCAGTTTAGCTATTGGCTGACATATGTATATTAGCTCTCCATCTTAAAATATACAGATTTAAATATACGGAGTAGATACTAGAGAAAACGTGTTGGGTTTTTTTGTTTGTTTTTTACCATAAGGGTAGTTAAATACTGCAACAGGCTGCCCAGTGAGTTTGTGGAAGCTCTGTCCTTGGAGACAGTCAAGATTTGACTGGTCACAGCCCGGAGCAACCTCATCTAATTAGACCTGTTTTGAGCAGGGTGTTGAACTACTTGGCCTCTGCAGGTCCCTTCCATCCTACATTATGATTTTATTTAATCCCTGCTCCTTAGAAATGCAATTCTTTGCTGTGAAATGCATACCAGTGAGAGCAGTGTCTCACAGAAATATCCTTTCCGGGAAAGATGAATGTGGAGGTGACATACAGAGGAGACCAGCTTCAAAGCCATCATCACTGGATTCCCCTCAACCTAAGTTTCTCTCGAGGATGAACTGTGCTAATAATTTTTCAGCTGTAGATCACAATAATTCAACCTTGATATCTGGACAACTGCCAATATGACCAATAAAGATAAAACGTGATTCCATCAAATTTTCTGTCACCTTCCACGATACATATTTTCATCTTTTCTCCCTTTTTCCCCCCCACTCCCCATGGACTATCAGATTCAACAATCCAAACCATACAATCTCTTATGTTATATTTAGGTTTCTGGGAAAAATTCAGCATGACCTTTTCTTCTGAAAATCTCTATACACAGTACAGATACACCTGTGACTCTTACAGTTGAAAGAAAGCTACCCTGAGCCTCTCTCAAGTTCTTGATGAAGTTTATAATGTTCTCATTATATCCCATCCATAGCAACTGACAAAAACCATTTTAAGGACTCTTTCAGGCAAAGATTTCTATGTACTATTGACTACACTCCGATTTATTCCACGACAACCTTGCAATAGCAACAGGTGCCCTTGTGATCATACAGTTTCATCACTGTATTTCAGAGCTCCCAACAGGGCCACTCCACCACCTAAAACTACAGCTGTGTCTGGCAGAAGCACCATAAGCCCATGACCATGCTCTCTGCACAGAAGGCTGACTGTGACTTCCTCTGCCATAAGAAAGAAGAGAGTATTTTTTTTTTCCTCATCCTTCCCTACGTAGCTTAAATGCACAATGACGCTTTTATTCCAATAAAGTAAAAGTTATCTAAAAATGGTAAATAATATTTTTTTAAAAAGTTTCCATTGGTAAAATTACAAGAAAAAAATGTCAATTTTATGGTAAGTAATATATGAACTATATCAAAAGGAAAAGTATTCAGTGGCAACCAATATATCTGAATGCTTAATAATGTCTTCTTTTCTTAAAATTAATGATGCTGAAATCCAGTAATAAACATTTTAATTAATATAGTTTCTCTCATATTCATCTCATCCCCACTACCTAAATAAAAAACAGCATTTCAGGCAAATGGTTGACTCAAAAAATATATTGGGTTTGTCTGCAGTCTTAAAAAAAAAAAAGTAGGCAATTGAACCATTTAATAACATTATGTTTTGTAAAGCATATATCTGCCATTGGTAAAAGCTTTCTTCGGTGTTGATCTGATTTGTTGTTTTCAATAATTTAAGAGAGACTTTTACTGCACATAGTCACATCTGTTATGTTGGTTGAGAGACAATAAATTTAGAGAACACATTTACTCAGAAGAGATCTTGTATTTGCGGTTCCTGAACTTCAGTGAGTCTGTTCCTTGAATTAATTCCTCAAAAGGGTTAAACAAGACAGTTCCTAACTAGTCAAATAACCATGATGACAATTTGAACACACACACAAAAAGTAAATTTAAGAGTGATTACCATTCAGATGAATCCTATTTTAAGCATGGATGTAGACCCATTTTCCACAAAATTCAAAGAAAGTAAGCCAAACCTAAGCATACGTGATAATACTGCTGGTATACAACACGTTCTATAAACTGAAGTGTTTTGAGGAAACAAAACAAAAAGACGAGGACAAATAATTCAAAGTAAATATCTCAGTAGGGTAAGTTAATTCCATGTGGTAAGGGTGCGTCACCTCTGCTGCAGTGAATTACACAAATGTAATCCCCAAAACATATTTGATTACAGAGCACAGATGCAACAAAGAGTGGGCTCATAAGGGTGTCTTGGTTGCAGAGAGTATGCCAACTACGTCTTCACAAGTAAGTGTTCATGATGGCAGAAATTCACAGACATCAAGAAGAGCCAGTCAGCAGGAACACTGGTGATGACCTAACCCAAACTGGTGTCCAGGACTGAAGATAATTTCAAAGAAAGTCTTTCAAAAGTATATACTTTAAATTCCATGCCTTTAGCAGGATACTTAAATGCTCCTTTTAAGGTCAGGAAATGGTTGAAAGCACTTGAATACTTTTCTGAAGACTCTCCTGGCAACTTTCACAAGTAAATGCAGTGCACTGCATTATGCAGAATATTTAAGTACTGTTATTTAATGTTATATTAAATATTTTTATATTACACTGCTATTTCATATTATAGTGAATTAAATACTTAATGAATGTTCCAAGTACTTTGAGGTAGAAGATCATACTTTATAAAAACAAACGTTTATTGTTAAATCAGTGGAGGCCTGAATTTTAGTGCTGCATTTTAAAACAGTGATTCAGATTTTTTTTCCCCAAAAATCCTGAAGATAAGCTGTTTCAAACTGCTTAGAGGTATTTTTTATGCCCCACAACTAACAACTGTTCTGACAAACCTTTACAGCAAAATGAGAGCACAAAAACAAATACTCAAAAACAAAGACTCAGTTTGCTAATCTGATCACTTTGTCACCATGGAAAGAGCACGGTTTCTCCTACACGTAAACGCACTGTCCAAAAAAGATACAGGAAATAAAATTGGCATTCTGAAAATAGAGCAGAAAATTAAAGCAAATATCCAATAAGTTCTAGTCTGTATCTCCAATGGTTTTGTCTTGTAGCACAGCATGAGACAGATTTCAACCCTTCAACTGAAATCAGCTGTGAAGTGTACACAATCGTCTCTATAGTTATACCTGCAAAGTTAAGGGGAATATTTGTGGGTTTGACTCTCACTTCAGGTCAGAAAATGCATTAGGGACTATGCTTGTGACTTGACCCTCTCACTATCAATAGACTTCTGAGAAATAAAAGGAATACTAATTAGTTCCTAATTTAACAGATACGAAAGATACAAGGACTATGAAAAGACTGTCTTACAGGAAAAGATTTCAAGAACAGAATATGTGCGGGTTAGGAAAGGAGGTTGCAAGAAGACCTAATTATGGTTGGCAAATACCTGAGGGGGTTCTTTTTTACAAGCAGCAGGTAGAAATCTGTTCAAAATATGCAATAAGGACAAAGCCCAAAGGTATTATATGAAATTGAAGGAAGGGTAGTTCAGACATGGTATCAGAAATGGCTTTTCACTCAGAGAATCATTACTACATGGAATAAATGACCTACCAGGGGCTCTTCAATCCTAATGAATTTTATTTCGGGATAGATACCTATCTATCAGTGCTACCTCTGGCCTTTTCTCCTGAAAAGCAGGGGATGGATGAAGCAGACCTAGAAGCATCTTCTGCCAAACCCCTCTGGAGCACCGCCAAGACTCCTGGCTCCGCAGCCCTGTAGTGCCACCTTCTGGGAGAGGCAGTACCGGGACCCCCCATCCGCTCTCCCTCCCACCTCCACCTCATCCCTGGAACTGAAAAACACACCAAAACTACTGGTTTTGTTTCGTTTCCTGGCTGGTCACCAAATCTCACTAGGAAAGATCCTGCCGAACGCCAGAATTGCAAGCAGAGAAAATTAACTAGATGGTTAAACTACGCTTGAGATTCAAACTTGCAGTACCAGAGGCCAGGTTGACTCATCCAGCTCCCTCCCTTGAGAGGGCTGTAAAACGTGGGTTTGCAAACTGATTTTCCATTTTATATTATGGGTGCAAGTTTTCAAAATATTATGAGGGAAGACATTAAAGATGCCCATCTAGGATTCCACCCAGTCCCACATGTGCATTAAATGTGATGTAGTTAGTTTTGAAAGCTTTTTCTGATGCTTGTCGAGTGGTTTTTTAAAATTTTCTAGATAAACACATGCTCTATGGTAACAATGAATAATTAATTGTTATAAAAATGCATTCCATTGTCTAGCAAAAATAAACATTGAAAAATATCTCAGCATCAACAAGTAATACTATCAGCTCCCTTTTCTTTATGCAATAGGAGATTGCAATGAAAACACAGTAGACTTACATCTACTATCTAAAAAAATTACAAAGTTCTTACTTTACAGTAAAAGATTTTCAGTGTACAAAAATCACACTCAAAAGCATAAAACAAGTATCTTACAAACCTACCCAAGTTTCCGGTTAAGAAGTCAACAAAGCACTTTCAAATACAATTCCGCTTCCCCATAATTGTCACAATCTGACCAGTGGCCTCCAGCATGCTTTATTTATTTATTTATTTTAAGTAAGCCACTATTACACCAGCTCCCCTGCTGCCCAGACTCCTGAGTGTAAGGCTGTTCAGGTAGGCTCATAAGGGGCTAACTGAGAACAGACATGTGCAGAAAGCAGCTGCCAGCAGAGGCCTAGTCACATCGCTCACATTTCAAGAACAGACACAAAAATTTGTCTTGCATCAGTAGTACCTGGAACAGTCACCTTGTTGCCAGCAACTGAGGAAGATACAAGAGTAAGGCACTTATCCAAATCCATCTCTCCTCTTATAAGCAAGGAGCAAACCAGTATCACAGACCTAGCTTTGCCTTCTGCTCATCTTTTTTACCTCTGCCTTGCAAGTGGGAATCTGTGGTTGCTTTAATTACTCCATTCCACGTTGTGATTGGTTTGCTCCCATCTCCTTGACACCAGGTTTTCTTGACTACTAATCAATTTAACCTTTCAGGTGCTGTTTGCACAAAATAAAAATAGATTGTAAATAAATGGCAGCCCAAGCACTATCAGGGAACAGAACTTTCTTCCACCTGGCTGATTTTCTGTTTGTTTTAGAAGTTGTTCTTTCACCTGGGAGTAATGACAATCCGCATCAAGAGACAGATGCAAAACTGTTCCTCCAATTATATAATCACTGCAGCTGATAAGGAGGGAGCTGGATTTAGGTTGCCATAGTGTTGGCATATTGCTATGGAGGCTGAGCTCTTCGTCCACTTTATCAGCTCTGGCCCGGGAAGAGCAGTTCAATTATGCCTGCTGAATGCGTGTGCTGCGGACTTGCTCCCACTTGGAAGGAGCACTCTGGATCAGGGGCTGCTTCCTTTCCCCTCCCACCTCATTTTGATAGAGTGGCTAGGGGTGGGGTGCTGTGGGGTTTTTTTGTTTGTTTTGTTTTGTTTTTTCATTTTAATCTGTATTTAATCAGAAGGAGGGTGGTGTTATCTCTGAAACCACTGTCCCTCCACCATTAAGGGCTGCCACAGTGCTAATACACCTCCCCAGCCTCACCATCGGCTGCCAATATGGGGGTGAGGGCCACATAGGGAGCTCACCGGGGGTGGGAACCCTCTCCAGGCCTCTGTTCCCACCGCTGCCTGGGCACCCTTGCACCCAAAGCAGGTGGTCCATCGCAGTGGGTGGGGGCTCGCTTGCAGGCAGGCAAGTTGGCCCTGGCCGAGGAATGGGTTGCCCTGCAGGTCAAGGCCGGGGGCGAAGGGGGGAGATGAGGAAGAAGTTGGCCGCGGCTGGGGGGTTTTGCTGGGAAGGGAGAAGCAGCCCGACAGCCCGCTCCTGCCAGAGCACTGCTCCTCTCTCGCCGAGGGGAGGAAATGGCTCTGTCTGCTCTGCAATACCGACGTGTGTGTGCAGCCAGGGCTGGCGGGGAAGGGAGGGGAGGGGGTGACAACATGCAGGTAACAGGATAAAAATAACTTCAGGAACGGCAGATCGGGGTTGGGCGGGGGAGGGTGGAGGGAGAAAGGCTTCTGGAGTTTGGACAAACAAAGTTTTACTATAGGGAATAGCGGGGGATGTTTGCTAATGCCGAGAAGCAGCAGCACGGGTTGGTATCCATGATGCGAGCGATCCTGAGAGGGGCTCGGCGAGAAATTACTGCCCCAAGTAAAAGCCAACTTTAATTTTAATACAGGCACTCCCCGGTGTCCCTTATTCTCAGTACGTGCGTGTATGGTGTATATGTGTGTAAATAGATAATTCCCCCTTCCCCTCCCCTTTCGTGTGAGAGATTAGAAATAGCGTAAGAGAAGGGAAGGGCTCCTCTCCCGGTGTTTTACGAAACCGTACCCAGATGGGGGTTACGAGGACCTGGACGACATTAATTGAGAAATATCCCCCAATTCCGGCCGCACTGCGAGGTAATCTCCCTGTGACACTGACGAGCGGGCTGTTCCGCGGCTTCGCTTAGCCCCCGGCCACAGCGCGCAGCCCCTTCGCCGGGCGCCCCTTCTCGCCCCTCCGCCTTAGAAGGCGACGACGGCGACTTAAGGCAACTTTTCTTTGACCGGGGTTTCCTATGAAACACCCGTTCCCCGAGGGGCTGCGGGGGTCTCCCTGCAGCACAGCCGGCTGAGCGGAGCTGTGTGCTCCGAATGGAAGCGGTGTCAAAGGCTGTCCTCTGCCCCGGCCCCTCCGCCTGCCGCTGGCTGTGGGCAGCGGCGGCAGCAGCGGCTGAACTGAACCGAGAGATTACGGACAAAGGCTAAGGGAGAGAATGGTTGCTAGATCCTTGGAGGTAAATCTCAGGCTTACCTTGATGGTTTTCTTCTGGAATGTACATCCTCTTGTTTTCATTGACCATTTAAAACGAGTCCAGATTAATCCCTCCGAAAATCGGCTTGGTAAAATTCAAGGAAGAATGGAGCTGCAGAATTTCCCCTTTTATTATTACCTGATTCCCATTATTGCATCAAACACCAAAAACTGATCCTTTCCACTACTGCCTCCTTTAGTGAAATTGCAATGCATCCTCAGTACATCCGGGCCCCTTCCAAGAATTTAGCACAGCACCTCTGGCTGTTAAACCATAAAAAAGAACAGGAAGGGGGGAAACGAGAGAGAGGGAGGGGGGAAAAAAAAAAAGGGAAAAAGCAAAAGCATCCAGGACAAACCTCTGAGGGTTAAATGTCTTTTTTAAAATCCACCAACTACAAGAGTAAGAAAAGGAGCAAAAAAAAAAAAAAGAGAGATGTTCAAACGCTGCTGCTCCTCCTCTTCAAAGCCATTCTGAGCGCGTTGTGTTGGCAGGGAGCTGTTTCTGCAGAGGAAGAGAGCACAGTCCCAGCCCCTTACTCCCTCCCCTCCCTCAGCGCGCTCGCTCCCCGCTCTCTGCCTCTCGCCGACAGACAGACACACTGAACGCTTCCAGATGTTCCAGCTGCGGCGGCTGCACGCAGCCCCCCGCGCAGGGCGTTAGGAGCCGCCGGACTTGATCTGAAAGTTTAACACGCTGCCTCGCCTTCACTGCGCCTGCTGAAGCCTTGCTACAGACATGACGTCAAGGAGGCGAGCTGGAGCCGGCTGCCTGGAGAAGTGGGGGGACAGGCGAGGGGAGAGCCGGCGGGGCCGGGCCGGGCCGGGGGGGCGGTGGCAGGGTGGCACTAGCGACACAGCGCCGGGCTCGCCGGCCGGCCGCCCGCGCCCAGCACCCCCCCACACACACCCCGCGGGCAGCCGGCGCCGCCGTCCTCCGGCCCCGCTTCGATCCGGTTTCTCAATACTGTGGGCTCTGCCCTGCGGTTCCACTACGGAATGCGACTGTGAGCTGCATTTCAAGGAGGACAATATCATTTGCTGAAGCGTTGGGTACCGGCGGCATCGTGTTGCGAGCGTTTAGCGAAACGGCAGAACGGGCTGCGGCGGTGCCTGATGCGTTACGAGCAGGCAGATACAGGCAACGGTAGGCAGGCAGCGGAAGAGATACCCGGGGATAAGTTGCACAGACGAGAGGACGCACAGATGTTTAAACAGATTAATCAAGCTAGGATTTGCAAAATCCTTGGTGGAAACACCGAAGTGCTCCGCTGGTATCCCACCACTTGCCTTAATTACGCCTGTCGTTTGGCCCTCTATAATTGAAGCCTCCGCAGGGAGCAAAAATGACTTCTTTAAAATGAAATGTGAACTGAATGCAGTACATGTTAAATGTATCTGGACTCTCCGAGCTGCCATGTTAAACAGGAGATGCAGAGTTCAAAAACGCCCCTCAGGAACCACTGCAGAAACTGCCACAACCTGAGAAACTAACCCCCCCCCCGACTCACATGGGGGTGAATGTCCTCAGTACCCTGCCCTACCAGCAAAACCGTGTCTGTAAATCCTCATGGTAACAGAGTATCCATTTAACACCACGTGCATGCAATGCTGTATTTGTGGAACTTAAAACAGTGGTTCTTTCCTTTCAAGTGGCTTTCCATTTCAATTAGAAAAAGAGTACTTTAAAGTTGGCAATACCCCTATATAGGAATTACTTTTGAATGAACTTAGTGCCTTCCCTACAAATGGATTTCAGGGGGATGTATCAAATATCTGCCTCTTTTCGAGGCTTTCCCCCCACCACTTTAAATGAGCTGTCTCTCAGATGGAACTCAAAATACAATAGAAAACAACACCAAACAGATTTAGGCAAAGAAACAAGAAAACAACACATCCATTTGGAACTACAAGAAAAACTGGAATAGATGTAAAGCACTTACCAAAAACTGGATGCAGCCAAACTACTTGTCCTAAAAAAAGGTCATTTTGGTTTCTAATAACCACTGATCATCACAACTTCTGCATTAGATGCTATTCAAAGGGTAATTCACCAACAACGTATTGCCATTGACAGCATGTAGAGACGCAGCTTTATTTCTGACTCAGGAGGAAGAGTTCCTCTGAGCAATTAAAATACTCTGTCCTCTATTGCCTAGTTTTTGTGTAATAATGTCACATGCACTTACCCTGTTTAACTTACCAGATCAAGCAAGATCACAGCTAGAGGTGGAATGGCAATATATTAGCTTTCATTTTCAATTCAAGTTACCTTTTTCTTTAAAAAAAATGTCCTCCCTTCACCATTATAAGGACTGATCAGCAAAACTTTCACTACCTATATTTGTTGTGTAAATATACATTTTATTTTTCTCCTTGTGACCACAAATCCTTGCCATTTTGGATTGTGCTAACTCCATTTTTTCCAGCCATGAGGCAACCAAGAGTTACAGGATTCACCCTTGCATGGACATAATTTCTTAGGAAGTAATTAAGTGCATGCTGATCACTCTTGTACAAAAATCAAACACCAGTGGGGCACCTGTAAATATTTCTTTTGCCCTTCTTGGGTCATATTCTCAGATAGATAAGGATTTATATATAGCATTAATTAAACAGCTAACGTCCACATAGCCTTGCTTTATGCCAGCTCACATATATAAGCAGCCACATACACAAGCTGTCCCTGCCACCTACAAAACTTTTTCTCTGTTCTATATCCCTCTCTGTCTGCCAAGTTCCCACAGCGGGACACAAGTTGGGCCAATTACCAAAAATCAAATACAGAAGAAAAATAGAACAAGAAACAAGAATATTAGCTGGCATTGATTTCTTCAGCATGAATAAAATTTTACTATAGCTTGAGGTTTCCTTACTCAGCAATTCTAATGCAAATAATTTTCTATACAGAGAAGTGCAAAGAAACTGATTGTAGGATTAAGGTGGAAAGATCCCACTAATGAAGAAGAATCAGGTGACATAAGAGTGAATATCATGCCTTCCTCTAAAGCATTTCTTCTGTCAAAGTACACTAAGAAGATGTAGTTCAGGAAAACAGGTTTGACAAAGAAGTGGCATTTGAAGTGAAGGTGCTTGTAAGATTTTTTCTTAATAATGCAATTACTGAAAATCACATTTAATAATAATTCTTGCAGGAAAGAAGCCAAGGTATTACCCTCCACAGAAACCAGGAAAATTCGATTGGCCTAAAATTTGTTTCTTTCCATTCTTTACACTTTCTTTCCATTTTTCACAGAAATTCTGCAGAAGGGATTTTTTTAGGGATTCCAGAGCAGCACTTTGGAGACTTCAGGAGGGACAACAGCCCTTCCCTGCACGGCCTCTGAATCCTGAGCTCTCCAATCAGGTACATTCTGGGCCAGGATTCCAAAAGCAAAGCGTACAGCCTAGGTGAATTAGAAGGCTATTTTTTGAATGACTGCTGTTCTGAAAGCCTTACGGCCTTCTGAAGGGGGAGGATACTTAGCCTTCTTCAGAGCTAGATCCCCACACACACAGCCCAAAGATGAGTATACAAGTGAGAGAAAGATCTTAAAAGATTTATGAAAGATTTCTTCTTTCAATACAAAAACAATTAGAAAGTTCTTAGTCCCTGAGTGATATGGCAGCCAGCAGATTTAGAGGTAAGACGGACAGTGTAATGACTGGACACAAGGGTATCTCACACCAGATTGAATCCATGCTTGTAGACTTCCTCCAGACAGATGACTATAGATTGGACAAACGATCCAATGTATGTTCAGCCTTAGGCCAGCTCTAAAGTGGAGATACTAATTTTCTACCCCACAGGAATGCTAGGAGGAGAAAAATTGTTCTGCAAGTGCTCTGAGAACAATAGTAATGAGGGCCATATAAAGCACCAAGACAGAGATTTCCGAGAAACAGCTATTTAAAGTTACAAAGTGTCAAAGATGATTTGTAGGGTGCATAATGTGAACATGCAACAGTCCATTCTGCATGTCAGGAATTTTTTTGTTCTGTGTGCAATGTAGTATGCCTTCCCTCTTACCCAGCCATATATAGAGTACACTGGGGACAACAGCTTGTTCAAAATCCAGTATCAGAACCCACATCCATCTTTTGAACAGAAATCTCCCAAATTGGGTGCGCGGGAGAATTTCTCCTTTATTGAAAAAGGAAGAGTTACTGTCATGCTGTATTTAAAGATGCGGCTAGAAAGCAATGGGATGAAAACAGACAAGAGCACACAATAACTCTGCATTGAGATACTTGTATAACTTATAAAATTATTTGAAAGGCTCTTTTAAGCAGTCTCAGTACTTTTTAAATGATCTAGGGGTTTCATTGGGCCTACTGCATAAGTTATCTAGCTACCTAATTGCAGTAGATTACGTTCACACAATTTTGGCAGTAATGCCTTTTACTATAAAATAAGAAAGCAAATTATTCAAAAGTGGAAAACAAATATATTTATCCCCAGAAATAGTATTAAGGCTCACAATACAAATGTGATTCTTTCCAGAGCCAGCTCAGAGAACCAGTGCCAGAGCTCTTTATTACTTTGCTGAAAGGTATTTTTTCCCCCGCAGATTTAAGGTTTTGCACCTCCGCCAACAAACAGAGAAGGCTTCCCATAAGAATCAGCACTTTCTCGCATTGAAAACTATGGGATTTTTTTCTTTTTGCTCACTGTTTTAAATAAATGAGCTCTAAATACAGTGCAATCTTTGCATGGAGCCTTTGACTTTCCTTTTTTCAAAGGCTAACATGTCAATAATTCTGGTTTTGGTCTAGTGTTTGTTTCCTTCAGAGCATTCAAACCTAAAGTGATAGCCTGATTAGTCCTGTGTACATTAAAAGAATCACCATGCCATACCTGTTCATATCTATGAGTATGGATTTCTAAAAGTGTTCTATATTTGACTTTTTTTTCGGTTGCTTAATTTTAATTGGAATGAAAGCAGTTGATAGTCCTATCTAAAGCTATTCAAAGTGTGGTCAGGAAACTGCAGACCTTTCAAAACTATCAGCTGGCTAGAACACAGAAGACTTTCTCAAGAAAAAAAGAGAACCGGGATAGAAGATAAAAGGAAAGTTCATGATCAGGATTTTAGGTGATTTCATTTCTTAAAATCTGTAACAGTGCCATTTGCACAGGAACTTTTGAAATTTTATACAGTCAGAAAGACTGATTTTCAAAGTCAGCTTGGAAAATTTAGTGGTATTTTTCACATTGAAATTAATAGGAGTGGTTATTTGGTTTTGAAATGTAAGTCATTAGCTTTTATATTTGTATTGAAATGTCAACATGCAACTACAAAAAGTTAGAAGGAAAATAGTAGGATTTATCAGGATATTTGTATGGTGTACTAAAGCATAGTAAGGCCTAGTATGGGTAAACAATAGAAAATATTAGATCAAAGGGGGAAAAAAGGAAAGAATTACATAACTGATAACTGGGTAGGAAATTAGCTAGTATTTAGAATAAACTGTCATTAGACTGAGAAGTAAGATGAAATTGATAGCCTTTAAGTACTATATCCAGCTCTGGGGCCCACAACATAAGAAGGACATGGACCTGTTGGAGCAAGTCCAGAGGAGGGTCACAAAGATGATGAGAGGGCTGGAGCACCTCTCCTGTGAAGACAGGCTGAGAGAGTTGGCGTTGTTTGGCCTGGAGAAGAGAAGGCTCCAGGGAGACCTTATAGCAGCCTTCCAGTACTTAATGGGGGCCTACAGGAGAGATGGGGAGGGATTCTCTATCAGGGAGCGTAGTGACAGGACGAGGGGTAATGGTTTTAAACTGGAAAAGGGTAGATTTAGATTAGATATTAGGAAGAAATTCTTTGAGTGTGGTGAGACACTGGCACAGGTTTCCCAGTGGAGCTGTGGATGCCTCATCGCTGGAAGTGTTCAAGGCCAGGTTGCATGGGGCTTTGAGCAGCTTGGTCTGATGAGAGGTGTCCTTGCCCATGGCAGGGGGGTGGAACTAGATGATCTTTAAGGACCCTTCCAATCCAAAACATTCTATGATTCTAAGTAGGTTTTGATTTTCTAGACTGCAGAAGCTTCTAGAAAGTAACTTGGATATGTGAAAGTGTCATTTTCTTCAAATCTTGCCAGCTATCTTAGCTCTCACCTGTGATCTGTGATTTCAATGGGTGGTGGCAGTAGTGATTTTTTTTAATTCCAGCTGCAGAAATGAAAGAGCTCACCATTTATCCTTGTAAATAGGTGATTGGTGTTTCATGATTACTATGTGGCATTGTATGAATTCATGCACAAATCTGAAGTGTAGCAGCAAACAAACGCTTGAACACACTGAAACAACACAATAGACATTTATCCCAAGTAGTCCTGGTTCCAGCGTGGACAGGGTTAATTCTCCCCAGGCTCCGGCAGGGACACAGGTATTGTATCCCATGTGAGCCATGCCCACCCTGAGCTGCCGGGGGAGGGGGCAGGAAGTCGCCGCTTGGAGCGGAGTTCCATAATCGTGCTTGTATATTCCTCTGTCCATGTTATTATTGTTGTTTTCTTGTTCCCTTTGCTGTTCTGTTAAACTGCCTTTGTCTCAGCCCATGAGTTTTGCCTTTTTTTCTTCCGATTCTTCTCCATATTGGGGAAGCCTCAGAGAGCGGCACATGGTTCTTTGTTGAAATATGAATGCAGGTATGCTTATCAAACTTGAAGAGAACTTGTGGCAGTTTTCACTATGCCATCACCATCACGGACACCCAGCCGCAGTCCTAATTAGTGCATTGAGGAAGGTCTAACACCTTTCCAGAATTTTAAACAGAAGTAGTCTCTGTTCCTCAAAAAGGGAAAAGGTCAATTGTTGACTCTGCCATAAAAGCTTAAGGGAAAGACTTGAACTTAACAAAAAGTGTTGCACTGTTTCTATTTTACATAAGAAATAATTTTGCCTATCTAGATTGTGATATGTACCAATACAAAGAGATTTAAACTCAGCAGTTCATCATTAGCTGCTGCCAATTAAAAACGAAACACCCCCCATAATACAGCAAAATAATTACTGTTAATAATAGCCTAAAATCATGATTGAAACAAAAGACATGACCTAGTAATGTCTACAGGAATATCTACAATGAAAAATTAATTTTTAATCCAATCAGCCTACACTTTGGCCAAAAAAAAATCATCACACAAACTCTTGAGGGTATCTTAGATACTTGCCACTGCTTACACAACAAAAATGAACAAGCTATTACTATTTTAATCTTCTAACATAGTTCTACAAAATTCTCAGGAATATGTAGTTTGTATCTTGTTCGTAACTAAGCACCATGCGTAAGTTAAGATGGTACAATGAAGTACAATGAAGGACTTTTTTTTTTTTTGGAAGGGATGGATTCTTCAAAGAGTAAATTTTTGCAAACTGTTGAAGTCTTTACAGTCATTAGAAGGATTACAGGATGTTGGCATTTGGAAACCTCAGTGGATCTAATTATTAAACAATGAAAACTACACAAGGTCAAAATAAGAAGGTAATGCAGAAAAATATATTTAGCCAGTACAACTAATTCCAAGTATAAAAATCATAAACTGAGTTCAAAAAAGAGAGAGAAAAAAAAAAGAAATATAGGGGTGGGCTATAAGACCAAGTTCTTTCCTTCTCATTCAGCATTTAGTTTCGTAACTTCTAAATCTGTGTTGTCAACACAGAAAATTATTGACAAACTCAAGGAAGCCAACAATTTGGAATTCTCACAGATTTTGGAGGATCTACAATAACCACTAATGAGATAAAATGGTCTAAAAATACATGGTCTTATACAATGTCAGGCATTTAATTTTGCACAATAGGTCTTTCTATACTGAAGGACTAAATTTTCTTAGTAAGTATATCTGGTTATAACACAATCTTTGTAGTTTTCTTCTGGCTTTTTTCATTATTATTTCTCTACAAAACACAGAAATTCACATCTCACCCAGCAATCAGCTTCTGTTTCAACTGCAGCACCTTTAATTCATGTAATCTTAAAATCTGCTCTACATCTTGCATTTCTCCTACTGCCTTCTGTTAAAATGGGTGGTAATTGTGTTTAGCTGAATAACAATTTTGTGGTCAGTTCAAATGGGTGCTAGGTTAAAGACAACTTCAACATATAGCAATGTTTGATTTCAATCCCAGTTTCCAGAATTGTATGGCTACAGAGTATAGTCAGCCCAGGGTTATCTCAGTACCTCCTAAACCTTGCATTCAAGTGATCTAAAGCCCTTCTTTGCAAACAGTCCTTTAAAAAAAAAAAAACTTAGTTCCAATAGTTTGCTCAAAATAGCTCACTCTGTTTCCATAAAAATCATCATCAAAACACCACAAGCGAATGCTACAGAGACCCTAATTGAATTGGTTAAATCATCAACTTTAAAACTGTACATTTCATTATGGTTCCATCTTGACTAATCATTCTCCCAGGACTTCCAAAAGCTCATTTAGTGGGACTTTAGTAAGTGTTACAGAAGTTCTGGAAATGTGAAACAAAGTGTTTCTAAGTGTCTTTTGCTAGAGAGACATCAAAGTCATCCTGGAAAGGCTCCTGAATACTGTATAAATCAAATCCGCTCCGATTGCGTGGATGTGGGTTTACACACAATGGTTATTCAAATAGCTTTGATTTAAAAATCACTGTGTGGCTGTCAGTGTTTATAAACTCCACAACTTGTGCAGAATATTCCAAATACTCGTAGCAATATGTAATGGGTGGTTTTCTGAATATGTGCCCTCCAAAGCTTCCTTAGATACAGTGGAAACAAGTAGTACAATAGGTGAAATGACAGGCAGCAAAGTTGAGAGCATTATTTGATTTGAGGGATAATGCAGTAAGGTAAGATTTGAATCAACATTGTATATTTCATATATACATATAATATATATATTGTATGTATATATTATATATGTATATTTTATATATATTATATATGTATATTATATATAAATATACATATATAATATATACCATATAGACATATATAATATATGATATATATTATATATGTATATATAATTTACAATATATATTATATTATATATTATATATGTATATATAATATATATATGAGATGTTTGTTATGTTTTGCAGTTTCTCAAAAAAATCAGTAGCTTTAGAAGAGGAGAAAAAAATGTTATATGTTATTTAATCTACCCCTCCAGCACGCAATCAGAACAGTTTGTTTATGTCTCCCTTTTCATTTCTTCCCATCTTTGCTTAAACATGCAGGCAAACAAAATGAAACAAATAAACAACTCTAAAATCTTTACTTACTACTTCCACATGTTCTGAAGGAGTTATTTATATTTCCTTAACATAAATAGTTAAGAGTTCAGTTATTTTATAATGCCACTGATGTGTACACCAGTTTGAGTTGCCTCTCAAGAGCTCCATGAGACAAAAATGACCAAGAAAGCTCCAAACACACACACACAAGAAGAAACTAACAAACCAATCAAAAAAAATCCCACAACAAACAACAACAACAAAACCCCACAAACCAACAACAATAAAAAAGAAGGCGGTTTTTTTAATCTAAAAGAAATGCATCACAAGAATTAAGCTTTCCAGATCAGGTTTAATATCCTCTTTGATTTAGGGTGAGAGTAAGTGAGAATTACAGGAAGACCACCTTTTGCTGGAACTTAAAATAGTAATAGTTTTACACTGAGAGGAAAATTTGCTTTCTCACCAGCTGATCAAGACTACGCTATTCTGCAAAGTAACAAATTAGGTCTGTTTCAGAATAGGTTACATCAGAGGCTAAGGCTGCTTGAGCTGTTATTCATAACTCACCCTTCTTCAGATCACCATGGAATTTTTCAGTCTTTATTTAATTTCCTCTTCCACACTATGGGAAGAAAAACTAATCATTTTTTAATTTAAAAAAAAAAAAAAAAAGGAAATTTCATGCCAATTACACATATAGCAAGCATATGCGATAGCATCATTCCATTCCTTACCATTACCCCTCCTTCCTGACCTGTTCTCCTCACTTTTCTGCCTTGTTTTCCTAAATCAGGAAAAAAACAGGAGTTGTAAAGAACTCGGGCCTTGATCCTGATCCAGAATTTTGGACATTAAACCAATAAACAGATAAAATACAATAATACTTATCATAAGTAATCTTATAAATTGGGAAAACAGAATAAATGTCTGACCCAATGTCCACAAGCAACAGGCTATAAAGATAACAGAAGAGGTCACACTTCCCCCTTTTTTCTTGATTGCCTTTCCAGGAGATGTTGTGTGTATCTCATTTACTTGTGTTTCCATGAGACAATCTGAGTCTTCTGACATAAGAAGACAACTGTGTGAGTGAAAGCAAGATGAATATTTCAGATCTAGCTCCTTAATGACTAAATCCCTGAAGAAGTCTCTCTGTCCAGTTCCTTAGTTTCTTGTTCTAGACTTCCACAGCAAAACAAAGCCAGGTTCTTTACCACAGAGGCATGTGACAATGGTCATAAACTAAAACACAGGATGGTCCAACTTGACATAAAGAAAACTGTTTTTCACCCTGAGAGCTGTCAGGCACTGGATCAAGTTTCTCAGAAGGGTATCTGAGAAAATTATGCATTTGGAGACATTCAAAGTCAACTGGACAAAACCCTAAGCAACCTGGTCCCTATTTCAAGCAGGAGACCTCCTGTTTCAAGTAGGTGACCTCCTGAGGTCCCTTCCAACATAAGCTGTTTTATTTCCAAGACTGAAATTCCACAATTTTTATGAGACTTTGCTGGTGTTTCTTTTACTGTAATCAGTATAAAATGTCTAATGATATACTGCAATTATGAAACAAGAGTAGGTGAAACAAAACTGTTCATTCACTTTCAGCTGTACTTTACCATCTTCCTGTAGTCTGGAGGGTACTTCTCTTGCTTCAAAGGGACACAAAAAGCTCAAGATCTTACTCAGTTCCATCTATATCGTCGTAACGCAAAAGGCTTGATCATTACGTTATTTAACTGAGTAACTCTTGGACAGAAACAAGGATTCTAAATTTTTCTCCTCTTCAGTCTCATAGGAGAGTCCCTGACTTTTACAATTACTGTATCATCTGCTGCCATCTCCTGAAGGAACACAGTTTGAACTTTGGAGGAAGGCAAGAAAATGGAGGTATGGACATTCTAAGCTTTCTACCGGTCAATGCTGCCTGTCAATCCCAAAGGAAACATGTAGTCTGCAAGTTCCAGGCTGGTAGAGTTTGAGAATGTAGAAAATGAATATCTAAGTAATTTAGGACTATTACAACCCTCTGATTCCGTTTCTCTTCCATTCAAGTCTGTAGTGTTTATGGCAATTGCTACCATGCACAACAGGGGCTGCTGGTTTTCACTACAGCCTGAGGAAGGAACTCTTATCAGCAGAAGCACAGCAGTGGAGCTTATGCAGTATATAGCCGAGCAAATTCACAGTACATGGGCCGCACAAAGAGTACCTGATTTAATAAGACGTGGCTGTTGTTCTAACATGAATAGGCACAGACTTGTGCCCAGGGGATGGACTGACAGATTCATGTTTTGAATATCTGTATTTAGCTGTACATTACTATACTGCTGTTTGGCAGCCTAACTGATGTTTTGACTTGAAAGACATCAGTTAATTGAAGAAGGAAGAAACCAGAAAGGAAATTCTGTTCTCAAAAGAAAACAGGTTGATAGAAGAAGAATGCTATAGAGAAAACAAACAAACAAACAAACAAACAACAAACAAAAAATCCTGCTTAGCCCAGTGACCCAAAGACATGACAGTAAGATCATCCTGTCCACAGCCTGAAATGACTCCATATCTATATTTACACAAGTCTTCCTTTTTGTGCTACTCTAGTGTATCAGATAGCTTCAGTTTACCAGAAATAAAACTACAGAAATAGATTTATAACCATATATAAACAATTTTTTCTTCTGTGCTCCTCCAGTTTTAAAAAATCATTATAAAATCATATGGCTATTTTTAAACTAGATTTTTGCAGCTTAACTGGCCTAGCATATCAAAACAATGTAGTCATCAAGAGAGTTACAAAGATAGAGGAACAAGCACACTATGAAAGAATGGCAGATGGTATTATTGTCAAAATGGAAACGGGCTCATGGTCAAGTCTAATCATTCATTGAAAGCTACATCATGCCCAAACTTTCACACAGGAAGAGCACATGGCTTAAACATGTTCAGTGAATTTATTTTACAAATATTCTACTGGTGAATAACAATCAGAATCCAGACATGCTCACCAGTGCATGGGAAATCCCCATACTTTTCAGGGGAAGTAAATAAATGCATTTGCTAAGACCAAACCTATTTCCAGTGAAGCTGTTGAATCTGACAAGATCTCAGACAAGAATTATACTGATGTAGGTCAATCAGTTTTACCAAACTACTCCCAACTTACATTATTATAAATGAGATCAGGATGCCAGTTAGTCTTCAATGGAAGTAAAATCTAACCCATAAAGATGCATCTGCACGTCAGCATTCAGCAAAATGGAAGTGATGAATCACACCCTTGCCCTAAGAGTGACACAAAGGAGCAATCAGCTTGAGCTAATGTTCTGGCACTAGTTAAGAACATACTCATGACTCCCCCTGCTCTACGTTTCTCAGTCCTTGAGATGAAGCTCCTATGGTCTGCAGCAGCATCAAATACAGTCACTGACGATATTCAGCGTGCCTTGCATCCAAAAAACTTCAGAGCACACAAAAATTGTTAAAAATAATTTTACTAGTCACAAAGATAGAATTGACATTTGAGTGAAAGCTTCATTTTGAATTAACACCACACCATACTTTGAGACTGGGATTGAAAAATGCCATGTGAAATTATTTAGCTATTGTAAGAATTTTGTCAGAATATAATTATAAGAACAGGAAATTATCTTGGTCCTCTAAACTTTACCAAAAGGTTCAGTGAGCTCTACAATGACCATAAATTGTTGAGCTATCAGATGTATGTTAGAGTTACAGAAAGGTAGCATGCTAGGCAGCACAGTGAAACCCAAAGCATATAGTTTTGTTGGCTCAGTACTTATTCCAGGAGAAGAACGCAACCTGCTCATTAGCTTTACTACATCTGGTGTCACCCTGAATTCTACTGGAAGGCTCATTCGATTAATAACTATGACTGATTTTGCTTATTTTGCAAGAGTTCAATTCCCGGTAATATGGCAAGCAGAGCAATTAAAAGCTGGACTACTCTAGAGTACAGAACAAAATTATAATGCTTACATAGCATTTTTAATTCTTTAAAGAATTGCAAAGCATGGGCTAATTAATCTTTGGAGCACCCATGAAGACAGAGAATAAGATCTTGTTCTTTATGCTCGGATTCAACCAGACTAAATTGCAAGGATCTTGGAAACTTTACTTGTAGCAAAACCATACTTATGGAGGTAAGATCAAATGTCATTTCAAATAAAGCAAGGGTATGTGGTCAATTATGTGTTAGGAAATAAAAAGATGAGTAGGTGGCTGCCTAGCACTATTCTTACATGCTAACATTCCTCTCTCTATCCATAAATACCTCTGAGAATAAACGTTAAATGGACCCTCACAGAAGAGTATACAGAAGAGTATATTCCTTCATCTCGGTAGTTAAAAAAAATTTTTGTGTGTTTTTTAAAAGAAAACTTAAGTTCTATATCAGCTTCCACCTGCTTTTTGTTTTCCTTCGTATACTTAGTGCTCTAGTGTACAACAAATATTCTTTTCTTAATAGATAAACCAATACAGTTAGAAGTATTAGGTTTTTGAAAGGCAAAATGAATGGTAGACCATGGGGAGTCAAGAGTAAGGGGTAAAAGGTAAATCACAATTTACTTCCAATTAATCTTCTGTTTCCTGTCAGCCGTGACTAAAGGATACTGACCATCATTTCCAAGCTGGTGGAGCCAGATGGTGTGATGTGATACAGTTAATATTAATGGTTGCATGCTGCCTTCTCTTGACTAATCAAGAGTGCTGCTGCACACTTTTTGGGGGGAGAAGGGTGCGAGCCAAGGAGATCCGTCATCCTAAGGAAACATGAAGCAGGAATTTCTCTTTGTTCAGACAGGCTTTGTTTTCTATAGTTGGTACCAAAAGTTTTAGGCAGATTTGTTTTCTTTAAATTTTTATTTGAGAGTGTTGTCCCAGTACTGGGAATATTTTCAAATATTGAAGAATGTGGAGCAAAACCCCTCATCAAAACACATTCAAATTTTTGATTTGGAGATGTGGATAATTGCTCTGAGGACACTTCCTTCCCCCCCAAGTGTGCTCTAGGATAGTATTTGAAAAGTCAAAGCAGTAACGCATGACTGTTACTCATTTTACTCCCTATCACAGTTTAGAATTTTACAAAGAATGTGGAAGAGTTTGTTTCATTGAGCTGAAAAATACCACAGTATATTACATTCTATGCCTGCCTTAAAATAAAAACAAAGGATACATTTTTACTCTTTCAATCCCATCAATATATGATTTCTCAAATCAGTAAGCATTTCCAAATAACCCAAATTTGGATACACTTTTGATACTGGAGCACTAATGATTGCCACCACCTTAATATCATTTGGGCCACGCCTTGCAGAATTTGACATTCATTCAGGTAAAATGTTAATTAACCTAAATAGTGACTTCAAATCAATAATGACTTCAGGATTCCACATATTGTTGCTTTTCATTTTTAGTAAGGATGGATTTTACAAGTCTATGGGATGGATTTTGAAAAGTCTATGTAATCTTCTCACAGGCAATTAAGGAAACTTTTGATCCTAAATAATCCAGTTTTTAATTTTAATCTGTTCTAGAACACATTTTCATCCTAATTTATAGCACTTTGTCACTGATAGATGGGAATCCCATCTTTTCATAGTAAGCAAAATTATCTTTCTACTATCACTTGCCTCTGTTTTAATTTGAAAGATCTAATTTCTATGGCGTATGTTCTGATAGTCAGTATATTTTCATCTTTAAAAACCAGTAATTCAACTATTTGTCTTTGCAACCTCTAAAAAATACAAATTTTTTTTTTTCTTTATAACATTTAGTAACAAAAACACTCCAAAACCTACACTGGAAGAAAATATTTTCAGCTAAATTACATTATCAAATTTCATGCGATTTCTATTAATAATATAAACTAAAATCTGGTTTTGTTTTTCATACTGAAGTGGTACATCTGATCTTCTCAGGCACAAATGCTATTTTTAAATAAAAAACTGCTTCTATAAATATTTCAGCTTTAAACACTCATAATTCAGTTTTTCTTTTTTTACATCTAGAACTGCAGCAGGGCCTTGGAGAGGTTAAACAACTACAAAAAAAAGAACATCCACATAATGACTGCTAGTAGCATTTCCCCATGTTCAAAGCAGACTGTCCATAATTTAGAGGACAAGACAAGGTCACTAGTAAACATCAGTGAACTGTGTCTGCTTTTGCAAGTTCCACATAAAAATAGTGCATCCCTAGGAACACAAAACAGACATAATAGATTGGTTGAATTCACATCAGAACACACATAAACACAAGAAACTAATCATCTTTTGATGATTAGCAACAGGCTCTGACTCAATTATTTTGCAATGCTAGCAGCCCTGTCCTTTGTATAGGGTTAAAAAAAAAGAAAAAAAAGTGGTTTTGTAACTTTAAACAATTAGAACTAATGCTAGAGCCAAATTCAGCTTATCATAGACAAAAGTAAAAGACTGCATTTGAACTATTATGGTTTGCACATCTGGCAGAATTGAACCTGAAAAACTACACCACACATCACAAATGCATCACCAATTGAATTATTGTCTCCCACCAGGAAGCACGCATACAAAGATGTTTTCCATCACCTCATTTCTTCTGAATGTAAGAAGTGATTCCAGGAGGGACTGTGGGTAATGCTTACCTGCAGCTATCTGTGTCAAAGAATACCTACCAAAGCAAAAAGGACTCTGTGCTCTCCTAAGTAAACTATCTTCAGCTCTGAAAGGAAAAAACACCTACCAAGTGAACCAAGCCATGAGCTATAAGGTGGGGGAAAACTACTGGGTAATCATGAACTCACCAAGTAAAATGTCAGCCTATGAAGGGCCAACATCTGGAAGTTGCTACAAGTGGTACATAAAGGTGCTCCTGAGTCATCTACTGTCATAATAACAAAACATGAAGGAAGACAGTGTGGTCATCCTTAATACCCAAGTGACAACAACTCTTAATCAGAGAAAGATCAATGACCTCTGAATTACTCAAGAACTTTGTTATTACAGATACTTTCTCTTATCCAGTAGCTTACTAAACACATGAAAACTGTTCAAGTTCCAAAGGATATGCCAGAGTGTATCTTAAAATACACTGCATTTGAATAAAAGAGATCTACCGGCTGTCCCTTTTTCCCCCACCCAAAAAAAAGAATGCATGACATATTTTATTTTTGTTTCTTCAGTACTTGGCACTATTTAAGGTATCATAATGTATTGCATCTTCTGCATACTTTCTTCTTAGTTTTTCATTGTTATCCCTATTTAACTTTCTGGGTTCAGGTCACATTTTAAGTACCATAAAGAGAGAAAGACAATTTCTTCCTTAATATCAGTTTCAAGACATATCTTGACTTAGCCAAGCTGTCATGTCCTCCACCCTTTACTTCACAGCCATCACATACAGTTAGTAAGGATGTTTGTACTGACATCTCTCTGTCTTTCCCCTCCATCTGTGAGGCACTGTGGAAGCTAGTGTGTTCCCAGCTGAGGGTGGGAGGGAGTAGATTTGTAAGTACAGGGTAATTTATTATTGAAACTTGCAGAAAGTGAAAGAAACACTTGGCATCTCCTTGCTAACTTCTAGTTGTACCTCTGCCTAGGTATATTCCTGCCCCTCCTGCCCCCCCAAAAAGAAAATTTAGCCTCTTGTAACACTATGAATCAAATTGATCTTTCTCTCTCCTCTATGGGCTGTGTTCCTCTCCTGAAAGATTCTGGTCTCCACATTTCACAGAGAAAGACAGCAACAGGGAGACACAGTTACAAGAATGAAACCTGATCATGGCGTGCATGTGGCTTTCTATAACTACACCTAAGCTTCACATGAGGACATGAAGTCTTCCTGATAACCTCAGGTAGAAGAGGTCTGACTTGCAGTAAAAGTTTTATGGATTTTTGGAAGTAATGAAAGACCTGGGAGAACACAAAGCTGCAAACAGTTTTAATCTTCAGGTAATTTTTCTCATGACAGGATGCAGCGTGCGTCACAATTTCTTTGTATTACTTTTCCGAACCACCCCCCACTTCATCTCACTCTCCAAGACTGAATTTTGACTTATCTGTTTCATATATTTTGCTAATACCATACAGGCATTTAGATAAACAGTGACAGGGGAAAGCTACATGCAAATAGGCCTCCCTTCCTCAGATCAGAAAACTAATGATCAGAAAAAAAGATTTTTCAGAAAAGTAACGTAAATCCTGAAAACCTCTGAAGAAGACAGAGGATGATTTGCGAAAAATAGTATCCTTGTAGATGCTAATAATTCACTAACATCTCAATGAGGGAAACTGCATCATTTACATGCAGTACTGGCAATATTTTTGTTGGTAAACTTTCTGAATACTGGAAATATTTTTGAAAAAAAAATCTCATTATTTCATCACTAGCAGAAAACTGTCCAGACAGATGATATATTAGGTCTCTTCAGAGATATTGCATTAATATGGGCAAATCCTGGGTTGTAAAGAGGTTAATAACTTCACCAAACTACATGAGATAAAGAACTACTGAGCGGTGCATAAGAAATAAAAGGTGGAAGTAATTACAAATGAAGAATGATGCTGATCATCATAATAAGAATGAAAAGCAGAAGATAAACAAACAGTATCAGTGTTGACTTTTTAAAACTATTTCTAAAAGATGCAGGCCTATGACTAAAACACATTAAAGATTTTTCCTCATGCAAAGTTTTGCTTGATAATGTCCATTTAATTTGCGGTCAATGGACTCTTTATTTAAAGAAAGGGCACCAAGGGAGTCCTCTCTTAGAGCTATCCAGAATTATTTCCAAGTTAGTCTGTGTGTTGACAAGTGCTTTTCTAGACAACAAGATGTCACAGGTGTTCATGGTTTTCCACTAACCAGGCCAAAATGACAGAAGTAAATATCTAAAATACTTGTTGATTCAATGACCAGGCACCTGGGCAGGACATGCAGAGCATTACCTACAAAGAAACATGGGGGTAAAAAAAAAAAAAAAATTATAGATTCTTGTCACTAAACAAGATTTTGTGACTGTGCAAGTAACAGTAAGAGAACTAATTCAAAACTCATTGAAGTCAATGAGTCACGTTGACTTCAGCAGATAATGCATCAGTCCTAAACAAAGATGGAACTACTAAGTTTTTCCTAAGGATCCTTTCAGAAGGAAGAGCTGCAGTTTCAAAGGTTAACAGGAAGAACTTGGTAAACTATTTCATCTCTAACCTCAAAGGTATCTTGCCTCTTCACTCACATTGATCAATTGAAGCCTTTTACTCCCTATTTTTACTTAAAAATAAGATTAATATAGTATTTCTGCACCTCACTGAAATAATATCTGTGAAGTTATTTGAGATCTTGCAATGAAAGAACTGAAAACCCATATTAGTACACATGAATTATGGTGTCACTAAATGGCACCCTGTAATTTGATTTTAATTTTAAAATAACCCTCTCTTACACAACATAAACCCAAAGCAACACTATCACAAGACATTCTTTTCAGTTTTTGATAGCAAAGTTTTAACTGTTTGGAATTCACTTTCTCAGGTTGCAGGTTGAATATCTTCTGCAAGTTTCTGGAAAAAAAAACCCAGTCATCTCTAAGACAAAGTTAAGGAGTGTTTTTTCCTGCAATATTCAAAAATTCATATACTAGGAATTCCCAGAGAAAATGGGTAATAAATGCTTCAGAGCTAGGACTTGTAATCTGACAAGAAAAATTGCTCAGATTTCAGGGCCTTCTGTCATGTACATGACTTGAATCTTGTCAAATTAAGGTTCCATAAAAGAATCGTGGCTTCCATATGCTCAGTATGGAAAAAGAACAAGCTATAGGGCCAGAAACATCCCAGACCACAACAGTCACTGACCTCAAAAGTTAAACTAGAACACCACACCTGGGTCTCTAGCATCCTCTGCTCAGAGAGAACAGCTTCCACATGTTCTGCAGGTGTAGTCTCTGTTTTCTTTCCAGGACTGACATAACAATAAGATCATCTACACTTGTTATGAGTTACTCCTGTTTTTCCAATAGCAAAATAAGGGCTATAAACAGAAATGTTTCAGCTGTTTTAATAAACTGTGCAGCAATACTGTATATATTTAAATTTGGGGGTGGGTGAAATTCTGTTTCAGGAGGCGCATAACAAGAAAATTATATCCAAAAGGCTGTGAAAGAAACAGTAATAAAGCCTGGCTGAGTAACCTTGTAATTCTGTTTCCATGGAGCTATGTCCTGTAATACTTAAGTTATGTTCAAGTACTACTTTCTGACAGGACCACTGGAATACCTTACTTCTGTGATACTGATATGTCTTCTCTTCCTTTGGAACCAAAGGACTGAGCAAAGAGGTCATATTTACAGTAAAATCTCTGCCCCTAGGAAGAAGGCACATCTCTATACTGAACCAATCTAGTGTTCCTTTAGCTCCAGGCAGGAGTCACAGTCTTTGCTGATGGACAAATGGGCAAGAGTATAGAAGTGTAGAATCATAGAATGGTTAGAGTTGGAAGGGACCTTAAAGATCATCTAGTTCCACCCCCCTGCCATGGGCACGGACACCTCTCATCAGACCAGGTTGCTCAAAGCCCCATGCAACCTGGCCTTGAACACTTCCAGCGATGAGGCATCCACAGCTCCACTGGGAAACCTGTGCCAGTGTCTCACCACACTCAAAGAATTTCTTCCTAATATCTAATCTAAATCTACCCTTTTCCAGTTTAAAACCATTACCCCTCGTCCTGTCACTACGCTCCCTGATAGAGAATCCCTCCCCATCTCTCCTGTAGGCCCCCATTAAGTACTGGAAGGCTGCTATAAGGTCTCCCTGGAGCCTTCTCTTCTCCAGGCCAAACAACGCCAACTCTCTCAGCCTGTCTTCACAGGAGAGGTGCTCCAGCCCTCTCATCATCTTTGTGACCCTCCTCTGGACTTGCTCCAACAGGTCCATGTCCTTCTTATGTTAGGGGACCCAGAGCAGTCTGAACACAGTTATTTTTAAACTATGTCATGGCCATTTGGAGATAGCCATCTTGTGATTTCGTACTCCAGACCAAAACGTAATCCTTCTTCATAAGCAAGAACTTGTTGATGGTCCCACAAAAATGACTAATGAAAATGAATTTTCTTTCAAATATAGTGGGACAAAGACTGTTCTTGCATTTACATCTCTAGCAGAATGTCTTGACGGCCAAATTAATTAAAAGTTGAAAAAAATCGGTAATTTGCTGTTTGGGAGACTCAACTTTTACAATCATCCTGCAGTTGCAGATTATCTGCTGTTCTTCTGGGACACTGAATACCTCTATAAGCCTGGGCCTTCAATGATCAAATTATTCAGTCTTATTTTACAGTAATATCTGCTGTTTTCTTTGTCCTTTGGCAGGACAAGGACATTTCCAACTTTTTGACAGTACCTTCATGAATGTCCTAGTCTCAAAAAGGGGAAAAACCTCAACTATATGAAAAGCAGGAAATACTTCCAATCATGAATCTGTGTATATAGATGATGTACAGTAAGAATATAGATAATGATGTTCCGCTTTTATAAATTGCTGCACTTTAATGTTTTTAACATAACAAGGAATATATTTCAATTATAAGGTTAAATATCTTGAGATTTAATATTCAGTGCAAGAAAGCATTACAAGATACGGCTGTGTTGTGCACACTGTGAAATTAGTAAGTTTTGTTCCTGAAGCTTTATATCCTTTCGAACATGCAATAGCTTGCACTATATCATGTCCTAATTTCATCTCTAAGTTTATAATATGTATGTGTATAGTTGACTTATTTTCCCACAAGACAATTTTCTAGTGTTCTGGACAGTCATAAACTTCAGGTTTCTTATCATAAAAACATTTCCCCCCTTATTTGCTTCCCTTTTTTTTGTTTAGGATGAGTAAGCAAAGCAAACTGATCATTTTCATAATGCATTCCTTTTTCCTCATACAACACATGAAATAATATCTTAAAAATCAAACATTTGAATAAGAACTTGCACATGACCAGAAAACCCTTTTCTAACTCAGTTTGACAAAGGTTACTAACTGCTCTGAACAGATGCGTATAACAGGACATTCAAATACACGTACAACATTTCTTGGAATAGTATGTGGAAAAAAATTCTTAGTATTTGGTCTCTTGGACCTCTCCTCTCCAACACATCTATCCTAACAGCATGCTGTGCCTGATCCCAAAAAGTCATCTTGATGGCTCCTTTTAGTCCACTTCCCTGGAATAATGCCCTCTGATAAATGACTCAAAAGTACACGCTGGCTTTCCTGTACTGGGCAACTCAACGGTTGACTATGTACAGTAAAGTCAGTTCACTTCCACAGAACAAGCACTGATACCTGATCTTATTAGCCTTTTTACTCTCCTGAGAATCTTTATGTAATGTTGCATTAGTAGCCTTTACTAAATTAGAAAACCAAAAGGGAAGATAAATCAATATGAATGTACGTTTGCTGATATTGATTTTTCCCCTCATAGTCAGCATGGGAATATTGTGGCTCCTATTAATATAAGGAGTGGGAGAGCTTTAAACGGTTCTGTCTGCATAATTACCCAGTAGTTTTGGAAACTTATTCAAACTTTTTTAGTCTGTAATTTTGAACTAAACATTTCATGAAATTAAATCCTTCTCATGAATAATCATGTTAAGATGTTGATGAAAATTTATTGATGTAGATTATCAATGAGATGACCAGGAGAGGCATTCAACCTGTTACTCATGAAAAAGGATGAAGAGGTGGGCAATGTGAAGGTCTAGGGCAGCCTAGGCTGCAGCAAACATGGTATTCTGCTGTTCAACATCCTGAAAGAAGTGAGCAAGGTAAATACTGGAATCAGAACTCTGGAATTCAGGATATATTTCAGCTTGTCTAGGAATGTGCTGAGTGGGATCCCACAGAAGACTGCCCTGAAGAGCAAAGTGGCCCAGGACAGGTGATTGGTCCTCATGGACCCCCTTTTCAGTGCACAGGATCAGGCCATTCTGGTAGGCAGTAGTGAAGCAAGCATGGCAGAAAGCTAGCATGGATGAACAGGGAATTCCTATATGAGCTCAAATGTAAAAAAGGCAGTATGAAGACGGTGGAAGCAGGAACAGGCTACCCAGGAGGAATACATAGACATGGCCCAAGAATGCAGGGGTGGAGTCAGGAAAGTTAAATCTCAGAGGGAGCTGGAAATAGTGAGAGATATGAAAGGCAAGAAGGGCTTCTCTAAGCACATTGGTAGCAAAGGGAAGGCTGGGAAGAATGTCGACCCACAGCTCAGTCTGGCTGGAAACTAGTCACAAAGGACACAGATAAGGCTCAGGTACTCAATGCCAGTTTTGCCTTACATTTTGTTTGGGATTTTTTCTTCCTAGTAAGGTTTGTCTTTAGGCCTTCCAGGTCTCTGAGCCCAGTGGCAGCCTGCGGGAGTGGAGCACTTAAGCCAGTTGGACATACACAGATCCTTGGAATGACATGAGCTGTATCTGAAGGTGTGGAGAGAGGTGGCCAATGTCACTGCAAGGTCACACTCATTTCTGAAAGGTCATGACTATCAGGGGAGCTTTTTGATGACTGGAAAGAAAAAAATCACATCCATCTCCAAAAAGGAGGATGCAGGGAACTGTAGGGCAGACAACCTAACTTCAGTTCCTGGGAAGATTATGGAGTAAGTCATCCCATAAGCCATATTCAAGCACATGAAGGACAAAAAGGAACAGCCACACTGGATTAACCAAAGGCAAATCAAGCCAAACCAACCTGACTACCTTTTATGGTGAGATGTGGACAAGTGGAGAGTAATGTGTGTCACTTACCTTGACTTTAGCAAGGCCTTTGACAGCCTCCCATAATATTTTGTAGCCAAATTGTAGAGATGTGGACTGATAACTAAGAAGGATGAAAATTTCCCCAGACTGGCATGTTCAAAGTGTTGTGATCAGCAATGTAAAGTCCTGCTGGTGGCCAACTACTAGTGGCACATGTCCCTCAGGTATTGACATTGGGGCCAATACTGTGTAACACCTTTATTAACAAATCACGATTATCAGAGGGAGAGCACTCTCAGATAGTTTGTGGATTATACCAAACTGGGGGAGAAATCAATATGCTGGAAGGCAGAGCTGCTATCCAGAGGGACTTCAGCAGGCTGGAGAAATGGACTGACAGGAACCAAATGAAGTTCAACAATGGCAAGTGCAAAATCCCACACCTGGGATGGAATAATCCTATGCACCAGTAGAGGCTGGGAAGCAGCTTTGCAGAAAAGGACGACCAGGTGTCCTGGTAGACAATAAGCTGAACATGAGCAAGTAGCATGCCCTGGCTGCGAAGGCAGCCAACCACATCCTGGACCTAATTAGCAAGAATGTTGCCAGGAGGTCACAGGGAAGTCATTCTGTGAGACCACAACTGGAGTACCCAGTTGAGTTTTGGGCTATCCAGTAGAAGACATTGGATAAAGTCCAGAGCCTCTAAGAAAATGAAGCGGCTGAAGCACATGACGTATGAGGACAGGCTGAGAGAACTGGGCTTGTTAAGCACAAAAAAGAGATGACTAAGGCAGACCTCATTGCTGCCTTCAGGTTTTGAAGGGGAGCATATAGAAATTTTGGTGCCAGCCTCTTGTCAGAGGTACATAGTGAAAGGAGGAGAGGCAGCAGACAAGTCACAAAGGAGGAAATTCCAATGAGACATAAGGAAAATCATTTTCATTATGAGGGTCGTAAAACACTCGAACAGGTTGCCCAGAAACACTGTGGAATCTCCAATCCTATTGCTACTACTTTTGCTTTAAGCCAAGGATCTGTTAAGAGTCACTTTTATGGAAAAGGCACATTTGGGATCTTTTTTTTTTCTGTTACTGTAGCAGTTTAAGTACAGTATTCTCATTCACAGAACAAAGACCATATTCCTAGGTACCGTAGGACACCTAAGAACCAATAAAACTAAAAACTTAACATGGTTATAATTCTCTCCTAGCATATCAAGATGGATTTGCCATATGAAAGGAAAAACCCATAAATCAAGGCATCTTATTCACTTACACTGAATGCAAACAGAGTCATCATTGATGGGATTAATGCAGATAATCAAATGCTAGAGAAAAACCAAACTTCAGAAAAGCTTTACATTATTTCATTGCTTGACATTTTTAGTGACAAGTGAGCCCCTCTCCCCTTTTAGGCCTGTTTTTCTGTATACAAAACCACATACATATACTACCAAAAGCTCAGACAGAACAGCTTGTATTTTATAATTTTTGCAAACAGCAATATCGAAGATAGAATGCTAAAAATAGTACCCTACGCCTTTTCCTCCCTCTATATCCTAAACCACATTTCAAACAGCAGTATCTATTGACATACAGTTACTTTTAGGATAAAATCTAACTGCTATTTATCAGTTGGAATTAATGATACTAAGACATTTGAAAATGTTAGACTGTATCATCTCTCTTGGAACCGTACAGGAGACTTTTACATCTTGTGGCAACTGTTGCCAAGTAGTAGGCAAAATAGATGCTTTCTAGCAGGCTTTATCCTTTCATAAATGTTTCCTCCATCATTACAACATTTGTCTTGATGGTCAACCAACTTCTCCTACAACTCCTAAGTCTATGTCCTAAGTCTATGCAGGCAGAGAAAATGCCTCTTGTTCTGTATCCCTCAGAAACCACTTCGAGACAGAGAGACAGAAAATTTACGTGATGCTGTATCTGGTTCCTAATTGCTCAGCGTTGCATGAGGAGAGACTCTCCATAAGTTCTGTTCCATAACAGCAAACACTTCCAACTAGGTCACGTCACAAGCAGCAATTAAAATGACCTAAAAATGGTTGTGGCACAAGGGCAGTTTCCAGTAATGACGGCACACTGTTTACCCTCCCTTGTGCTCAGCATTTGCTTCCATTAAAACCTCAAAACACTCCTCTTACTCTCCTTCCAGTTATAAAATCTGCCTGCATTTTTCTGCTCCAAGATCTACACAACTCTGTCCTTTGCATTTCCTTTTATTCCTAGCAGGTGTCACATTCTGGCTGCAAGCCTCTTTCAGTTTTGCCCCTGTGTTAATCCTGCCTTCCACTCCTCCATGGCAAGCCTTGTCCCACCTCAGCTCTGCCTCCTGTACTCCATCCCACTCTTTCTGGTTCTTCTGTCCCCTCATCCTGCTTCCCAGTCTGTATGCTCATGCATTATATCAACAATAACACAATACTATCACTAGTTCTATTCCCATCCTTATTTCTCCTTAATAATCCAATCTATCAAGTTTGCCTGATGCATTTTCTTCCCCCTCCCCACCCCCCTTTTTTCTTGTTGATTCAGAGATGAAACCAAACATGCTGGCTCTTGCATCAGAAAGGGGAAAAAATCAAATTGATTAGAATAAGGACTAGAGGAGTTAAGATGTTAAATTCCTGTTTAACAGAGTGCATCCTCAGCAAGTTTGCAAATGACACAAACTAGGAGGAGTGGCTGATACAGCAGAGTCATGCTGCCATGCAGAGCAACCTCGACAGGCTGAAGAAATGGGTCAACAGGAACCTCATGAAGTTCAACAAGGGAAATACAAAGTCCTGCACCTGGGGAGGAACAACCCCATTCACCAGTATATGCTGGGGGACACCCAACTGTACAGCAGCTTGGTAGAAAAGGACCTGGGGTCCTGGTGGACACCAAGTTGAACATGAGTTAACAATGTGCCCTTGCTGCAGAGAAGGTGAATAGTATCCTGGGCTGCATTAGGCAAAATGTTGCCAGCAGGTCAAGGTAGGTGATCCTTCTCCTCTGCTCAGCACTGGTAAGGCCACATCTGGAGTGTTGTTCTAGACTCCTCAGTACAAGAGAGCCATGGACATACTAGAGAGAGTCCAGCAAAGGGCCACAAAGATGGTTAACGGTCTGAAGCATCTCTCTGATGAGGAAAGGCTGAGAGAGCTGGGACTGTTCAGCCTAGAGATGAGAAGACTCACGAGAATCTTATCAATATACATAAATACCTGAAGGGAGCGTGCAAGGAAGACAGAGCTGGCTCTTTTCAGTGGTGTCCAGTGACAGGACAAGAGGCAAACACAGGAAGTTACCACTGAACATCAGGAAAACTTTTTTTTTTTTTTACTGTGAGGGTGACTGGCATAGGCTGCCCAAGGAGGTTGTGGTATCTCCCTCATTGGACTATTGGAGGTCCTGGGCACCCTGCTTTAGGTGGCCCTGCTTGAGGGGGTTGGACATCATGACATCCAGCAGTCCCTTCCAACCTCAACTATTCTGTGATTCTGAGAGCACCATGAAACACATTGTATTATCTGATCTGTTAGTAACTGAGCTCCCTCAGAAGCCACGCAAAACTGTTTCAGAAAAATTTTCCATAAAGTTAAGTAGTAAGTTAAGAGTAAATAACAGAAGCACCCAATAAAAATGTCCTGAACCTGTCTTAGTTTTATGTGGTCTTGTTTGGTTTACTACTGCTTAAATAACACAGCAACTTCATTGTAGATCACAAAGCAAGTTCAGCTGAAGATCATATTTATAAGATTAATTTAGGATGATAACAAAATTAACATATTTGGGCAAAACAGCAGGAAAAATAAGAGGAAGAAAGAAACCTTGGCCTGTTACTGCTTATGGAAGTTTCTTTGAAAAATCCATGTAGTTCATGTTTCTGTCAAGCAAGGCAATATGCCTGTAAGTTTAACCTGACAGAAGACATAGCACAGCATCACCAGAAAATGACAAAATCAGATTGTAGGAGAGGGACTGCCAAACGCCTTCACAGCTCTCAGAATTCACTGGGGGAAACAAATTCACACAAGTGTAATAAACCCAGACGCAGACCTCCCAGACACCACTGGAGGTTTGTGGTGTTAATACCTTTAGTTTTCACTTCAAAATCTCATTCAAAGTGCTTAAATCTTCTATTGGTTGCCTGCTGGAAGGTGCCTTTGCCCAAATCCATCCCTCCTAAAAAACAAGGATAGACTGCATTCATTGTTTCCAAGGGCAACACTTCAATGTTATCAAATTTTATCTTCTGGTGCAGTTACACAAATCTGAGCTCCTTTTTCTACCCAGGCTTTTCTTCCCATACCCACAAACCCTACAGCAACACAAATAATAATAAAAATGAAGGCACAAAATCAAAATGAAGCCATTTTAAATTTCAGGAAGAAAGTAAGTAATTGCATTTAAAGCATAGAGGTGATTGAGGATCCTTATTGCAACATGCTGCATAACAAAAGAAAAAGGTCAATTTTCAGCCTGAAAGGAAGTCTATTTTAAAACAAATATCTCATTGATATTTGCTAGCCAAATAAATCCAGTAACAAACAAAAATGATCACCCAAAGCGTTATACCAAAATAGAAAGACAAGGCTATTATAAGTTAGGTGATCTCATGCTGAAAGATATGTACAGTAGGTTTTAAGCCTAACTTTAACTACAGAAGATACATTTGTGAGAACCTTCACAAGCTCTTATCACCTGCAGGAGCAGATATGAAATAGCCATTAGCATCACAAGAATTTCCCCAGCAATTTTCATGGGCAGCTATCAAAAATACAAAATGATTGGGGGGTATTTGAGGCTGAAACCCCACTTGGGTTTCTTGCTTGGTTATTTTGACTTTAAGGATCCTTTCTTCTATCATTTATCTATTGTAGCTCTCTAGAATTCAGTAATGTTACAACACTCTAACTTCATTCACTCATGCTATGTAGAAAGCTATGAAGTCTTTTACCAGTCTTTAATAAACACCAACATTCTTCATTTAAACACAAACAAATAACACAACCCAAGAAGATACTTCTGTCAGCTGAGAAGGCAATAATGAAAATTTTCTTCATAGAGTAACACTGTAACAGCTACAGGTATAATAGTTATTCCGAGTTTGTCCTTACTTCATCAATAAACTCAAAAAAAACCCAAACAAAAAACAAACAACAACAAAACAACCCCAAACTGATTTGAATGTACAGAACTCATTTCCTTAAAAAGATGCTTTGGCACCACAGACACAATGCCCTGTGCACCCTAGCCCAGCCCCCTGACCAGACTCAGCCGGCGTCCTCCACCAGCCTTGCTACCAGCTTTTTTGCAGCAGCAACAGTAGCACATCTTGGTGGTGACTCCATGTCCTTAATATGGAAATAGCTCCTATGCCAGGTGAGGTGTAAAAATGAGGTCCTGACTTAATGTAATTATCTAATGGAACTTTTCATATTAGGAATTAATTAAATGAGGCCATCTTCTCTGTAACTAGTTGGAAATAACACTTTCAGAGCTACAGGTGTTTGATTCTGCCAAATTAAATGGTGATTACCAGAAAGATGTGGTTGGAAAGGTATTATCCTCAATAAGATATAATTACTCTTATATCTTATTAACCTATGGAAATAGCAGGAATGCCCTATCCTCATCAGTATTTTGGTGGCTTGCCTAGCCAATCAACCGCGTAAAGCATTAAACTGATGGATCAAAACAGTTTATGGCAGTTTATCAGGATAGCAATAAGGTAATGGCTATCAACAATATTTTATTGGTTATAAGCACATACAGTTGTGGTAACAAAATTACTGAAGAACTCAAATCTGGACCAAAATGGTTGCCTTCTCATAATAAAATCCAGCATCAATTTTTTTAAACTGTAGTTAAAGTAGTATGGGGATGACAGTAAAGGAACTTGTAAAGTTAAACCTTATGAAAAATATTCCTGACGGAAGTCAGTGATTTTTGCTACATGTGATTTTTGCTACATTAAATAAACAAAGAAGGTGAAAAAAAGCTAACAAGTTTTGACAGTATTTTTTCTTTGTTATAGTAGGAAAATCAACAATGTATGTTTAGAACATTATCAGTGTTAGGGAGAGACTGGAAGATGTAATCTAGAATATTATTAAGAGATCTGGCAGAATCATGCTCACAATTGTAAAGTTATAGGAATCAGGCAAAGTTTATGGATAAAGGTAACACCTTTGTATCTAGAATAACTGGGAATAAATATTCCATGCACAAAAATCTTCCTTCAGTTTATCATTTTCTCATTTCTGCTTTACTGAAAGACAAGACACTGAAATCATATAGTCGCTTAACACATCTGAAATCTAACACTGATAAAAATCAGATTTTTTACTGATTACATGTATACAAGAAAGATTTTTTTTTCCATATAATACTATAAGTCAATGCAATTATATTGGTACGGCCTCTCCCTTCCTCCTACTGTAATAGTCTTTTCCTGGTATTATAGTATTTTTCCAGCTCAGATCATGCCCTCCAAAAAGTGATTAAAGCTAAATGAAAAAGAATTCTTCACTCCAGAAGAAGAATATCTACATAGGAAGTTAGAAAGAAAAAACTGTAGTTCAATTAATGATAGTAGGGAACTTTCCTTTAGTTCTCCTCCAGCAAGGCCACTGGCAGAAGCTGAGCCTATAAAAAAGGTAAAGTTCAGTATCTTGCAAATAAGTGTACAGCAAAAGAAAAAGTGAAGAGTTACTTACTACCAGAATCACTTAATAAAATGTAAGTCAAAGAAAGAAACAGTCTTTTGTAAGAACCCAGGCTCTTACATGCAGAAAAAAAACAACCTTCAACTGATAATCATAGTAAATTATAGTTGATTATTTCATACACAGTATGTATAATATCAGAATTTCAAAACCAACAATGCCAAAGAATACTATCCCATTCTTGTGTGGACTAACATTTGCAGAAAATCTCAAAACAGTCTCATAAACTTCACCAGGGAGCAACATTACAGGCACACACGTCCATGCTAATAACTTAATGCACTGGGGTTTATTTGGGGACAGGGGGGAGAGCTGTTTTGAATTGGAATGAAAATAACCAGATTTAGTTTTAGCACAGAGAGAGATTTTTTTAATAACTGCACCAGATGAAACTATATAGTCTGATCCTATACTCATTAAGGAACCTTTAGCAAGTAATAAATTACTAACAAAAAGACTAAAATTGCTTTAGCCATTAGGACTGGAGTTAAGAAGTGGTCCAACAGTACAATCAACAATTTCAACTTTTGAGCATGAGGAAAGCACTCTAAAGATAGCTACTGAGAGCCTGTAATAAATGTGGGCTGAAAAGACCGTACATTTCAACAGCGTTTGGGAAGGCATGCAGCTAGCTTCCAGCACAAACCACAGGGGCACTGGTTCCCAAGTGGCAAGAGGTACCATATTGCAGAGCTGCGAGCACATCCCCAGCAATATGCAAAGCATGGGTAACCAAGCCTTGTGGGATCATCCTGCCTCCATGAGAGCAACCCAGGAAGCCAGCATTCTGGAAAGCACCACGCAAAGATATTCAAGTGGCTCTGGATGGATTAAGAGCAGGTTATTAATGCTGCCTCAGCACCCTTTCCGCTAGCAGGGGCACCAGTGGTGCCACCAGTCAGTGTGAGAAGAAAATTCTGGCAGCCTTGGGGAAGGAATAAAAAGGAAAAGGCAACTACCATGCAATAACAACTCCAAAGGGGCTGGAGATGAGGAAGTGAAGCAAATGAGGTGCTCAACACTACATTTTCTCAAGTGATTCCTGCTGTTTATTAAAAAACTGCTGCTCAGAGAAAAGACTGAATGAGAACAGGTAGGAAAGCAGTCAGTTGAGGCTGTGATCTCAGCAGTAGTATGAACACTTGTTTTTCCATCAGTTCATTTCCCCAGTCTGTCTGGTTCACACTGTGGCCACAGACACACCTGTACCAGTACAGTGCCAAGGTGCCAGAATGGCAGGACTGAATGGCTGGGACCTGGGACAGGGCTTGCGTATGCCCAGCAGTGCGACCAAATATATTCACATAAAATCATATCCTCAGTGTCGATCATTTGCTGTAGGAGGCATGGCTTAATCTTTACAAGTGCCATAGATTCTTGAATGTGAAATGAAGGCTTAATATCTATTTGAACAATCCCTGTGAAAAGGTTTGGCCTAACCATCTTAATGTTTATGATTAATGGAGACCTTAAGAACATCATGCTGTGTGGATTTTGCCTTAAATCAGTCTGGATATTACCTACACAAAATCCCTTTCATACAGTGTCAAAAGCATAGGTGTGGTGGGTTTTTTTAACAGAATAGTATCCAGGTGGGTGGAAGACAAAAATGTGACATTCTAATTATATACTTCATGAAATTATGACATTTTGAAAGCTAGAAAATTACTTTGTTTCATAAACAAATTACAGAAAAATCATTCTAACTCTATTTGATAGTTATTATGGACTACTGGATTACTGACTGTAAGCAAATAACTGCAGCTTAAAGAATCAACCTTTTTAAGTTGTGACATTTTTGCTAAAACGTCACTAACTTTTTAGATGCAGTGAGAATTCACAGTGTTTTTCCTCTTAACAAGATCTTGTTTCAGAAAATTTTTAGTCTACTATTAAGTGATCCCATAAAGCAGGGCAGAACTAATGGCTTTATTAAGTACCTTTACTTCAGGCTAAATGGAAGGAGCAATTACATCCCACTTACATAGCAAAACAGCTGGAACCAGCAGAAGCTACCTCACAGTGCAACAGAAAATATAAAAAGGCCTGATAAGAAGCTTGACAGGTTTGCTGACTCAAAACACAGGGCTAGGGAACTGTCTGTCCAGCTATGTTAGAAAGGCATGCAGTATTCCAGGAGGGAGGTAGTTCTAAAGAAGCATCCGCAAACAGGGCACCAAAAACAGACAGGCAAAATTTTTGACGGGCCTACTTCAAGATATTTAACCTCATAGTTGGGTTTTCTTGCATGGAGCTCAAGGAAACAGGACATTCTACAATCTTCCTATGTCAAGAGAAGGGCACAGGAGACACACTTGAGCCGGTCAGTCTGTCTCTCTAATACAAGAAACATGCAAGGCTTCAAGTATTGGCTACTACTTGGCGTGAGAAAAGGGGCAACAACAGAAACAAGGTAAGATGCAAAAGTTGAAAGACACCTTACTTCTGCTCGGAACATTTTTTTTTCAGTTGGAACAAGGCTGCAATACATCTTCTAAATTCTGTGTACTGCTTTCTCCTAGCCTGTAACAGTTATGAGTAACTATTTTCAGTTCAGATGAATAGCCTTTGAAATAAAGTTTCTATAACACATTCTTCCTTATGTGACTTTGCAATAGCTCCACCTCACCACCATCAAAAAAAAAGAAAAAAAGCAGGGCACCTTTTTTTGTAAGTATTATTTTTGGATGGAGCAAAGGCATCTGGAAAGGGAAACTCCAGGAGTGGGACTCCAAGAGTTTGACACTTCTATGCCTTGGTGACAAGTTGGGACTTTTTGTAAGCAGAAAAATTGCCAAAGAATTGGAGATGAGATAGTAATGAGAAACTCCAGCACATGAGGAGAAATGTGTTTAAATGAGCCTGGAAACTGGAAACTGAGGACAAATCAACAAAAAGAAAAGATTGTGCATCTGTTCACTATTTGAGCAACATGACTTATCTTTCCCACTTACTACTTTTTCTTTTTTTGCCATTCTACTCTGGTAATTTCCAGACATAAGACAGCAGTTTCCCTTGTCCACCATGAGCCCATGTATCTTCCTTGCTGTTAAAGGATCTGTAAGTCAGCTGGAGCTTTGCAATGGAACTGCTTAGAGCCATTTTCCTACCATGAGTATACCAAAACCACTTTAAAACTTCTAAACTCTAAAGCTGGGTTTCATTACAGCCCCAACTGAAACAAGGTGGTTTTAGAAAAAGAAGAACTAAGAGTGAAACAGATTACAAAAGCGTATGTATAGAGGTTTCCTCTCCCACTATATGCTTGCAGAGCAAGCTGTGGGTCCTTATTCTTAGTAATGCAAATTTTAGTGGCCTTCTGGGCTCCAACAAAACTTAGATATTTCCTCCTGAGTCCCAAAGAACAGTCTCTCTTTCTGTCCTTTCTGAGAGCATGCCCATTCCTAACTCCACTCAAGAGACTCACTGTATCTACATTTAACACTATGAATTCCCAGCTTGCTGTATCTCAGTTCTCTCCTATCCCTACTTCACACTATGGAAGCTTTTTCCTCTGGGCTTGCTCATTTGCTCTCGGAGCAGATACCAATGCTCACTCTGTCCCACAGCCTCCACCTGGCCTAGAGTGAAAAGGAGGGAAGAAAACAAATGGCAGTTTTCATCCCCTATGTCCAGCTACTGCCCTTTTAAAAATGTTGTGTCAGGGATATTGCAAACCAACAAGATAGCATCCACTACCTTTGCCTTTAGTTCTTCCAGGGTATCCCGTTCTCTGGAAGGAAATATATCATCCTACTGCTTCCGTATACAAAAGGTGGGAACTCCTTCCAAAACTGCTCCATTGGCCTGAGGTGATGAAGTAAAAAAATATGCTCTCGCAGGGGGTTCAGGCTGGATGATTAGGCAAATCTTTTAAACTAAGTATGTATTGAATTTATCAGCATGCCACATAAAGCTCATGGATTTGCTGTGAACTGTTGATATCAATAGATTAATAATAAATATGTCTGTCTGACAGGAAAATATGGTAAGTAAATTCATGGTCTTGTCCATCTGTTCCTCTGCTGTTTGTATATCTCCATATCATAGTATGCTTGTTTATATTTCAGCTGCTTGTCACATGTACGTATATATATATATGAGATATATATATACAAGAGTTGTATGATGGCTTAGTTTGCACTCGTGTTCTTTTTCCTGTAAGTTCTATGCAGAAGTCTGTGAGTGTATGCTAGCAAATACAGACTGTGCATACTCATTAATCTGAACCAACCTCTCTTCCTGTTTGAGTGCCGTGCGTACATTGCATTGGTACACATGCGTGAGCACACAGGAAGCCCACACGTCCTGACAGACAGAGGTGCTTACAGATACATGTGATAAAACTTTGCACAGTCTCACATGCATGTTTTCTCCACAGGCACACCACTGCACCGGAATGCTCCCATCCATATGTGGCTTCGGCTCCACCTTGGCATGTGGCTCCCTGCTCTCCTGAGGCCGTGTACACTGTGGTGCACACCACACCTTCTCCCGCTTCGTTTAATGGGCATGTGGTGAGGGCCACAGGACTCCCTGCTCCGCACAAGCGCCCGCAGAGTTTGACCGGTTCTCTCAGGCCTGCAGCGGCGGGAACCATGTTGTTTCTCGGGCGCGCAGCTGCCCCTCTGGAAAGGAAGCCAGCCTGAGACCTCTCCAGTGGCAGGGAGAGGCCTGAAAACGAAGGGTGCCAGCACCGAGGAAAAACCAGCCCGCAGAGCCGGCTGGCTGCCGGAGGAGGAGGCGCGGGGACTCTGGCTGGCCCTTCCCGCTGGGGCGGGCCCCGCCAGGCCTCCCCTCAGCTTGCCCCGTCGCCAACGGCAACAATCCTGATCCGGAGGCGCTCGGCGCTCGATTGCGACGCCTGGTCTCCGACTCCCCCGCCCGCTCTCGCTCCGGCTGGGCGGGAGCGGGAAGGAAGCCGCCACCCTTCCTCTCGGCGCTGGATTAGTTGCGCCTACTAGGAACCAGTGTGTTTGTTGTGGGGAGGCAAAATGGCGGCGGCGGTGGCCGGGGCCGGGGCTGGGGCCGCCCTGCTGGGCAAGGGGCTGGACATCAGCCTGGCGGCGCTGCAGCAGCACGACCCCTACATCAGCAGCATCGTGGACGTGGCCAGCCAGGTGGCGCTCTACACCTTCGGGCACCGCGCCAACGAGTGGGTACGTGCGGCCGCCCCCGCCCCGCACCCGGGAGGGGAGCGGAGGGGCGTGGCTATGAGAGGCCACGCCCACACTGTACTTTGGGGCGTGGCTTCGGGGAGGCCCCGCCCTGCCTGTGTGGGAAGGGGTGGGCGCCGCCATGGCTGAGGTGTGAGGGCGGTGGTGAGGGGCTGCCTCGGCCCGGTCGGGTGTCCCACGGTGCTCCTATGCCCTCACCAAGCTGGGTGAGGGGTTGTGGCCGGCTCAGGGTCTCTGAGGAGCGTGAGAAGCCCTGCGGTTTTGAAAGGCTTATGGGGTGGTAAAAGTTTTATCCTGCGGGGCATAGCCTGGGGCTTAAACCCTAGTGGGCCTCAGGGGCTCCTCTGCTACCAGAACATCTACAAGGGAACCAAAACGCGTGCACCAGAGTGTCGGAGTCACAACTACTAAAAAGGCTATTTAAGATTTTAAAAGTTAATTAACTTGGGGAATCTTTTTGGTGATTTAACATTTTGGCTGCTTGCAGGTGTTTCTTGGTTTGCCATAATGATGGGGCTCAGGGCCTGTGTCTGAAGAACCTGCGCCATCCACCTTCTGTGTGGTTTCCCCCTTACCCCTCCTGAGCATCCCCCCCAAGAGCAGGTGCTGTTTGGAAAATCCTCTCCCTGACCTTGGCTTGTGCATGGCCCTCAGGCGTAGCAGAGCGTTCATCCAGTGTTTAGTCTCATGGTGTCCAGCCTTTAGCCTTTTCACATCTTGCCATAAAGCTTGGGTCAGCTGCAGGGTGACCTGTGCTACCTGTACCCTCTCGCCACCAGCCGATGACGCTGGGTTTAGTTACTTTTTTCATGGCTTAGGTGAGAGGGGTGTAACTGATGGTATTGGTAAAATAGAGATAAAGAGAGGGCTCACTGACAGCTAGCAAAACACTACCCTGGTTTCAACTTTCTTAACTTTCCTTTTCTTCAGGAGAAGACCGATGTGGAGGGAACGCTGTTTGTTTACACAAGGTGAGGATGTAATGTTTTAATGTCTGCAGGTGAAACCTGTGGATGTGGAAAAGCTAGCTCAGGTGGATTGTGGCTGAATGAAGTAAAACGCTCCTCCTTGTTCAAGCGTGAAAAGAAAACATTAGGAAGGAGACATCACCTTATATTTGGATAAGACTTCCAAATGTGATTTAAATCTCAATATGAGTAATGCATAGAAATCTGTTATGTTGCTTTAAATAGGATGTAGCGTTTGCAATTTGAAAGGTGTCTGAACAAAAAAACAATTAGTGAAATAAATAATGGTATTCCTTAAAGTAAGGGAATGGCAGAACTCTACGAAGTATTGCATTCCCTGCTTAGGGAACTTTCATACTGCTTGTGTCTGATTATTCATTTTTCATGCATATTTCATTAAACGTTTTGGATGTTTTTAATGCTTTCTTTTAGCAGCAGCTCTGGTTGTGGCTTTTCAGAGCATTGGTTACATCATTCATTCTAGCATGTGTCTTAGATCTGTTGTGAAGCCTGCCCTCCGTTTGGGTTTACACATTAGTGCCCCAGCATTTCCCTGTGACTGTTGTTAAAATCAGAAAATAATACAGTAAGCAGATCTTGCTTTAGCTGCTGGGATAGGACACCAAAGCAGAAACTTTCTCCTTCAACATTTATTTTACGAGGATCTGGTAGGTAGACCTGAGAAAGCAAGAGAATGTTTTGAGAAGGTGAGAGAGGTGTGTGTGAAGTGACAGGGAGGCCCAAGAGACTGTGAGCTTTGTGTGAAGTGGGAATGCTGGTTTTAATCTTTTGAGCTCTTTTGTACCAGCAGTGGAAATTGTCATGAGTAATTTTTCTAAGCTGCTTTCAGGTAAGTGGAGATAAGATGCTGTTATAATTACCACCATAAGAGGAGAGAACTGGCCCTTAGTTGTGCTAGCAGTAGGTGGAGGTGGCTAGTTGTGTACTGCAAAACAGAAGTAGTATTTCTCTGGTATGTTGTTTTTAACTAAAACTGACATGTAACCTGGCACTTCTAGCATCTGGGATCTTTCACTGTTCTTGTTGTTGGCTGAGGAAGTTTCCATTTACAGCAGAGATTGCTATTCTGGCTGCCCTATAGGCAACAGTGTGGAACAGGTTATGAGCTGTAAGTAACATCATACATTGCCCTCCCCATGATTTTTAACTGTAATTTCATGTGACTTTGAACGAAGTCATAAAAGTCTTGTGGAAAAAAAATTGCCAACAGATCATACGTTGGAGATCACTGGTGTTGCCTCTGTTGGTTCTCATTACTGTTGTGACAAATGTGACCATTTTACTTGAGCTGACCTACTTGACACCTATCTCAACTTTGCGAATTCTGACAAATGGTCAAAAAATCAGAATTCTGACTGGGTTAACACCAGTGGAAGTGGACTGGGTTTTTGTTTCTTTGTTTGTTTGTTTGTTGTGGGTTTTTTAAGTGAAGTACTGACTGTTGGAAACAAGGATTCTTGTTAAAGGTTCCATTTTTGTTTAATTTTCTGTTGACACCGATCCACGCAGGTTCCTGTGTTTTGGATTTCATAGAGAAATCCACCACCAGCAATTACCAAAGATGGCACTTCTACCAGATTTTTAGACATCATCTTTTCCTTTATTGTCATACTTGGTTTGAAAGTAATATCACCTGGTAGAACTGTGCTAGGTTTAACAGCTCACATTAATAAAAATTATCTAACTGATTTGAAGTGTAACCCCCATGAACAAGCATAATGATTTAGAGTTATGGAATGATTTGCATTGGAAGGGACCTTTAAAGATCATCATGTCCAACCCCCTGCTGCAGGCAGGTACATCTTTCACGAGATCAGATTACTTAAAGCCCCATCCAGCCTGACCCTGAACACTTCCAATGATGGGGCATCCACAGCTGCTCTGGGCAACCTGTTCCAGTGTCTCACCACCCTCACTTTTGTTCTTATGCTTTAGATAATGTGGAAAGTCCCATCTGGAATGACTGTCGCTATCTGCAATTGTTAACCTGAGTGTTAAAAAATATACTTGCTCTGGCCCATGACTGAATCGTTTTAATTGCTGTTTTCTGCTCCAGCGAGGAACTGTAGGGTAGATGGTTGAATAACGTGATGCTTATGGTCTGTAACATCTTGCCTGTTCAGAACTTGTAGGCAACAGTTGAAGTGAAAACTGGACATGCAGATATGATTATGCTGTGACTAAATCATTGGACGTCAAATGGTAATATCACAGATGTGTCATACTCTCTGGAGCTATTGTGAGACCAATGGTACTTCTCTTATTTCTCACACATAATGTAGAGTTTTGACATAATTAAAAGGATCACATGAAACACTGCAAGAGTCAATTGTTATTTCCTTGGCAACAAAATTAGATTTCTGTAGTATCTCTTAAAAATTTAAAAAAAAAAAAAAAAACCACAACAATTTTGGAGAACTAGACAACAAAAAAAAATAGTAATTTCTTTTTTTCCTTGACTTGATATGATTTCTAATTGATGATTTTCAGATCGGCTTCTCCAAGGCATGGCTTCACAATTATGAACAGACTGAGCATGGAAAATCGAACAGAACCTATTACTAAAGACCTCGATTTCCAGCTGCAGGACCCTTTTCTACTGTACAGAAATGCCAGATGTAAGTATGTGATATGTTGGGTTAAATACTGAAGAAGTCAGCTCTTCAGAGTCTGCTCTTGGCTAAGGCCGTCTAAATAACTGCATTGCAGCTTTCAAGAGCTGAAACTAGATGGATAGCAGTTACAATTGAAGGAATACATTTTGCCTTTGATGTGCTGAAAGAGAAGAGTCGCTCAGTGCTTCCTAAAATGCTACTTTTCTAAAGAAAGTATTAGAATGTGTTTAACAGTAGTGTCTTCATTTAGCTGACAAATAGTAGACTTTTATGATCGTGTGCATGTGATGGGTGTAGAGACTCACAGGGATATTGTGTGTGTTCTGAATGTACCCCAGTCACTGCTGGGAAATCTCACCATAAAGCAGATCTACTGAGGGTTGGAGTAATATTTGTAGTCTTGGTTTTCTGCATAAAAATAGATAAATGCAGCCAATTCAAACCCTGTCTTCTGCTCCAGCTCCAAAATACTGTCTTTACAGCAAGTCGGAAGGGAGATTACTTCTAAACTGTTAAGGGTAACTCTTGACAACATAGAGTTGAGCCTAATTTAAACCCTGATGAAATGACAAAGTTACTACTTTGGGCTCTGTGTCTATCTTACATGATTATCTTTATACAAGAATTAGTAAGTGTCAGGCAAACTGAGAAATAAGTGGAAGATGTGAGAAAGCTGTACTTTCACGTGCAGATATACATACAGACTGTTACAATGTGCAATTATATGAGAACGAGCAGTTATAAATACACAGTTTATATCTGTACTTGGAAGCAGAGCTGTAGTGTGATCTATGCTTTGTGCTTGATGCATAAAAGCAGATTGCAAAAATGTTTTATGTAAACTGTGACGCAGAAGTGTTCCCTCTGGATGAAGTAAAAGCAAAGGAAATTCATGGCATGCAAAACAGCCCAGTTTCATAATCTGCTAGACCTTTTTACTTTGTAAACTTAATTTGGAGTTGGAAAGTATATCAAGGGGGAGTCCTGTTGTTCACACACACTACGGGGTAGAAACAATTGAGAAATAACATTTTAAATAACCTAAATGAAACTTCTATTTTTGAGAGTATTTGATAGGCTGACAAAAAATTGAAATTCCCAAAGAAATTGAAAGGAAATGCAAGTGTTTCCAGGCTAACCTAGGCTAGACCAGACATTAGGATTTTAAGTACCGTGAGACTTATTTATCCCATCTGATTTTGAGGAGTCTTTTTTACGTATATGTAATCTCTTTTATCTCATTTTGAAATTCCATTTGGAGTTTATGTATGTATATACTAATATCTACCTTATGAAATCTGTTCTATTAATTTTTCATTTTTGTTGAATCAATTGGTATAAAGAGTAATTAAATGTTGTCATAAATCAATGCTTACATGAGTTAAGACAGTCTTTAGTCTGAGTACTATATATAAACTGGGATTCATTTGGTTTTTTAATTAGGAGAAAAATTGGAGGTTTTGGTGGGGGGTGTAAGCTGTTTGTTCACTAAGAGATGTCAGAATTTTAGATTTGCAGGGTCTTAAATATAAGTACTAACATATGCTTCTGAGCAGTGGGCCTGTGTTCAAATAACTTGTCTGGGGCTTTTTGGCCAATTGTGCAACAGCAAAATGCGAAAGGCTTCTGTTCTAGGTCCTGTCTAGACAATTTTAGGGTAGTTACTGCTGAACTGTGTTTGCACAGCATCAAGGCCTTCTCTGTTTCTCACACTGCTTCGTCACAAGGGAATGCACGAGAATTTGGGAGGGGATGGAGCTGGGACAGCTGACCCCAACTGACCAAAGGGATACCCCAGGACATATGACGTTGTGCTCAGCAATAAAAGCTGGGGGAAGGAGGAGGAAGGGGGGATGTTTGGAGTTACAGCATTTGTCTTCCCAAGTAGCCATTACACATGATGAAGCCCTGCTTTCCTGGAAATGGCTAAGTATCTGCCTGCTGGTAGAAAGTAGTGAATAAATTCCTTACTTTGCTTTGCTTGTGTGCACAGCTTTGCTTTACGTATTAAACTGTCTTTATTCTCAACCCATGGGTTTTCTTGCTTTTCCCCTTCTGATTCTCTCCCCGTCCCTCTGAGGGGAGGGAACAAGCGCTGTGTGGGGCTGAGCTGCCATCTGGGGTGAACCCACATCACCTACACTGACAGTTTGCCAATGGCAACATGAAAGTAATAACACATTTCGTTCAGTTTAGGATCTCTCAGCCACAAGATCTGAGAGCTTCTTGAACTCGTGGCACTCTTTAATGTATCATTCCCTTGAGTGCAACCATGAAAAAAGAACTAATAAGATCGCCAGCCAGTGCACTCCTGATTTTATAAAGTCATCTTCAGCCTTGGTCTGTGAGTCTGATTTTTTACCATGGTTAGCTGTTTGATCTAACCATGGGTAAATATATATCTGTTACTTAATTTGAGAATTTTGTTGTCTGAGAGAAGATTAATGTTTGCTTTATTAAAAAAATCCACTAGTTCAGGATTTCAGTTAGTATCGGATGTCTTCCAGGTATAGGGATATGTTACCTCTAGTTATTTGCCTTCTAAAATACTCCTACAAAGGCTTAATCATTAGTTCTTCAAGAAAACTGGAGGTCTTGGTGCTTCAAAAGAAAAACTTTTTGTTTTCTCAGATTTTCATGGAAACGTCTGTTTCCAGAGCAACCTAGCATTACAGACTCATGGAAGAAAAGTTATTTACCAACTCACTTGACTTTTCCTGATTTTCTTTAGGTCCCTACAGATTGTTCACATGGTGATTTCTCCACTGAGAGAATCTAGTCCTTTCTTCTTTACTGTGTATTTCAAAGCCTTTGCTACGTAAAATAAAGGAACCTCTTTAAGTATCTGTTTTCACTAGGGTGTCATCCAAACATGATTCTGAATATCCATCTTGAATTTTCTATATGAATATTTTCCTTGTGTTTTGCTTTATTATACAACTTGTCTTTATAATTTTTGCAAAACCAAGACTTATTAAATGGAGCTTTCATCCAAAACTGGGTTTTTTAGGCCCTAATCTTATAATATTATTTTATCTCCTACTTCCAGACACTAACAAGGAGTACTCAGTAATAGCTGTTTACTTGGCAAAACAGCGGACAGTTTGGCAGTAATACTTAATAATATCTGGGAACAAGTTATCTTTTTCTAACCTTTTGTTTGACTTGGTTACTTCTTACTCTATTTTTCATACATACCTTCTTATTAGATATAACAAAACTAGCAGAGTTTCCTCTGTTTTTCTAATTGGTATAGTTGCTTTCCCATATAACAGGACTTGCATTTGGGTTTTGTGACAATGTAAATTTCACAAAAATACAAAAGCAAGCATTTGGAGGAATAAAGAAGTCCTGCCCAGTGTTTTTTTTCTTCCGATATTCTGAACGTTTGTTGAAACCAACTTCAGTACAGCTGAATATCTATGGCTGGTCGTATCACACAGTCTGAAATAAATGCTTTTGGCAGCAAAAGGTGGTACTTCTGTACTGGACAAATCTGCCAACGTTTTGTCATGTTATAGCTATCATTTTGTAAAGATTGCTTTGCATCTAAAACATGATTACAATAGAAAAAGCTTTCCAAAATTATACACAAAAGATGTAAGTTTTATGAATACTTAATATCAGAAAAGGAATATTTTGATCTGACTTTTTACTTTATTGGTTTTCGTATTTCTTTTGTTGTTCCGTATGATCTTGGTCTTCTAAAGTTGAAATACTGTCTAAACACTTTGTTGCGGACACCTACATTCTAATTCCAGGACTTCTCAGGCTGGATTTGGGATCCATGCCAGTTACTGTTTGCACTGATCCACTATTTCACAGAAAAGTTTAGTTTGGGAAATGTGTTAGGCTAGAGCTAGGGTTATTCATTTCAAAGCCAGGAGGGAAGCTCAAATTACAGTTTTTAATGCCAGCAAAAATTCTTGTTCTCCAAGAAACAGAATGTTTATGGATCAAATAGGTGCTTTCAGTGTGACCTTTAAACTTGCATAGTTGACTGCAATTGTAGATACTTTCTGAGAGCAAGTAAGGCAGTAGTTCTGGTTTGGTTTAGAACATCTAATGATTTTAAGGGTTTTAAAAAATGTCCTGGGTTCTATATTTGAGTAACCTTAACTACATAATTACATCTTTTTTCCGTAATCTTTGGTGATATTTGTTGTGAAAACCAATGTTTAGAGCCTGTTGCTTAAGGGTTGATGCTGATTAACATGAGATAGTTCAGAAGAAATGCATAACTGACAGTTATTGGTTAAAATAACTTAATTTTTTCCTTTTAGCACTGATCAGCTATATAATAATTTGCTCGCAACTATTCCCCACTGTATATTGTACCAGGTGTATATGGGTGTATGCTGGGTCAGTGAATTATATCTTGAGTAGACTGATTTATGATTTCATCACGAAGTACTCTTTTTTGTGTATATAGGACACAGAGAATTTGGTGAATATTAAGTTGCGTATCTTAGAGTTAGGTTCACCTTGAGCATTTCAGCTGCCAGAAAAAAATCCAAGATAGTTAGTATGCTATTTATGATGATGATCTGATACAGGTTAAGTGTGTGCTTTTGTGCTATAGAAAGTGGAGAAAGAAACTGTGTGACAGATCAGATCAGCAAATATTCTGTATCTGACTATATTCTCTACCTATTTGGGCATAGAAGTTACTTTTCATTTCTGTGCCATAATTGTAGGAAGGCCTTTGATCATGTCATTTCCTAGGCTTGAAACTGAATGAAGCCTCCTGGTCAGATGTGGAATATTCTACTGAATTTGATTGTAGAGATTCAGGGAGCGGTACAAAAGCAGGCCAGACGTGGCTGGTTTTGGTAAAACTGTCTAGAGACATGTGATACGTACGTAACCTCTTGCTAGTTCCAGTTGTCCAGTTTAACTTGCCACCATATGTCTATCAGAACCCTGAAAATTTAGTATTATTTTCCCACATTCCCGCCCTGCAAAAAACATCAAGTAGATGAGATGGGGTGAGAGAGAAGTTTGCCATCTGTCTGAAGAAGTAGCCTAAGTTTTGTTTTTCCTTTGGGGATAGGTTACCTGTAGGTCATAATTATTTATGTATGAAAAATTTTCCAAATATATACATAGGGGCAAGTGATTGTAAAATGTTTAGGAAAAGATAATGGCACATATTTTTCTCAAACTATTATTTTTCATGCTTAAATTCTACATTAAAGCATCCTAGAGCCCTCTTAAAAAGGGCAGTCATCTTCTTGGAGACTGTGGCTCATTTCAGTTCACTCTTCTAATTAAATACGTCCTGGTAAAAAATACTAAACGGATAACAAGTGTCGCACTTCTATAGGCATTTCTGAAGACCCATTGACCCTGCAAGTAACATTTCTCTTGTAAAAAACACCTTAGTTTGAAGACTATTAGAAGTTTATTTCCAAAGGGAAAGCAGGAGGCAACAGTAATAGAATTTGAGTGATAAGTAAAAATAAGTCATTAAAAACAATCTTCTTTTTGATACTGTAATTTCTTTTTTTTACACTGAAATATGTTCTTAGTCTATACTACATCATATATTCTATAATTCAATATTTTAAATCTCTTTTTTGTTCTGAAGTGTGTTTTTATTTGAGAATGAAACCAACAGTTGGTGGTTAAATTTACTTTGTGTATACGTTTAGATTCAGCCTTCTGCATATTGACCAATAAACAACGACTTGCTCAATTGTTTCCATTGAGAGAGGCAAAACAGATATTCGAGGCTTTGTTTTTATGATGTAATGGAGTTTCTCTTTGGGTTTTGGTTTTGGTAAAAACATAATTTTAAAATGGAGAGCCTTATTTATCAGCTTCCTACCTACAGTAAGTTGAAATGTGTGTTCAATTGATTATTCCCCAAATGCTCACTGTTCTTTTTTGAATTTTGAAACAAATACTTTTAAATGTTTTTAACTTCATTCAATTTTTATTATTTTTCTCTGAATTCACTGGTCTGCTGATTGAGAAATATTACATGGCTTTCTGTTCCTGCATCATTAAGCAAAAAAGCAATGTTTTTGTCACAGCTGAATGACTTAAAAACAATTTTTTTTGAGGTTAAGTTTGATTGCAAAATTATTACTCTGGCCTGCATGTTCTGTTGAAGAAAGTATTTCTGTAGTTTAAAACTTTGAAAAACATTTGTCAATTTGGAACAAAAGCGTTTGAAAAGTGAAAGCTCAAACTATAGAAATTCAAAGTCATTTTGGCAGAGTGGCCTAGCCCTCATTAGGGGTGTATTCTCCTCAGCCTGTTGTTTGCTAAACAGATTTGGGTAGAGCTTTTTTTTTAAAAGCCTGCCTGGACCGACCATTGCTATTTGTTCAGAATACGAATGCTTGTGGTTTACTTGAGGTTCTGTCCTTGGAGACGTTTTTGTCTCAGAGAAATAAACAATTTTCTCCTCCTTCTTCCCATTCCACCTTCTCTCCTTTGATCAGCAACTTCATCATGCATCCAGCAAGACAGAAACAGCAGCAGAGGTCACAATTGTCTTCCCTGCATGTTATTGACCTTAAAGTGAAACCTCAGTTTTGCCAAGAGTGTTGGAATGATGACACTGTTAAGCATAGATATTATTTGCCTTTTTTAAATTTAAAAGGAAGATATACATACTGAAAATACATTTACGTTGTAGTAAGAGCTGATTCTAAACCCAGAAAATTAAGGTTGACTTTCAGACAGAATGAGCTTTGTCATGTTGCATGGATTTTTATTTTTTTTTTAAAACCTGTTTTACAGTTTGTGTCAAACTTAACTATTTTATAATTTGTCATGTGCAAATTTTCTTCAGAGAGGCAAATAAATAGGAAAAGGAAGAAACTTGCTTATCAAATGCATAGTGATGATACTTTATTTTTTGTTTCATGTGAGAGCAATGCTCTAGTGCTCAGTTTAGTGACTTCCTTGTACCTACTCAGAAATTACCTGTTCTTAGACCAGTTTGTAAAAACATATATAAAAGCATTACTAATTTCCTACTATATTTCCCATATGGTTCCTCCCTTTGTGTTCTATACTTCAATCTGCTAATGATTTTAATGTGCGTTGAAGATGGTAAAAATTGCTTCAGAACACCAAGAAAAATAATAAACTGACCTTTGGAAATGGTATTGATTTACATTTTTATACATAAAACCATAAAATATATACATACATATATTCAATTTTGTGCTTTCTGTGTCTCATTTTAATTTTCAAGGATGCCTAATAGTCTTTAATGCTTGGCTTTTGAAATATAAAAATAGGATTTTAACTTGACGGCATAGCTAAATGCTATTTTGCAGTCGGGTGTGGATGGACATGCTGCAGTGCTGGCTTGAGGCAGGTGATTTTTAAGATCAGGAACCATGATCTTGCTGTCTAGTGGTTGGCTGGCTTGCCTCTTCTAGGGTATACAACCTGATATGCCTGTTTTTTCTGTAACTAAACTCTGCGTGAGTCTATGGAAGTAGGAGTGGATTTTCAACATAGTAAAAGGGCCAGGATAACTTTTTGCAGCGTAAAGAAGTATGCATATATGCAAATTACTGTAAAAAAAATTGACTGAAAAAATGCAATAGAATATACTTTTCCATGGTAACTTGTAGTTGATCACAATTTTTTCTTTTCCTAACTCTTTATCTTACTGAAGCTAGCCCTGTTTTGAGCAGAAGGCTGGACTAAATGACCTGCAGAGCCCCCAGTGAAACTATATTACTGATGTGAAACTATATTACTAATGTGATTACGATTAGAAGGTATTGGTTGATTCTACTTCAGGGTGTTTGGGATTTTTTGTGTTTATTGTGGAGAGTAAATGTAGTTCTGTGACTTAGGTTTTCAGGGTTCAAATAAATAAAACCGAAAACAGAGGAGGAATTGTAATATCCCCTTTTTGTTGTTCTTAAAGCAAAATTGTTCTTACTAGTAAGTATTTCTAAAGCTGGTTGGATTTTTTTTTTTTTTCTGGGGCGGCCTTATTATACCTGTTTTTCCTTAAACTAAATACAATATATGTTTTTCAGTTGAAATTGTACGTGCCAGTTGTGAAGGCCTTAAGATTAAGATGTAAGTTTTGATGACTAAAACCCTGTCCCTTGTCACCTTGCCCAGTTCAGCACAGATATTTCTATTCAGACTTTCCTAAAAGGACATTTTTTTTTTGTTTCTTCGTTACGCTTCCTACCCTAAGGATTTGGTACCTGTCGTGGCAATCTTTGACTGAGCAAAGCAAACAATTTAGCATGCTTTGCATTTGTAAAGTGGCTTTTTGCAACTGTAACTTATGACGACTGCAGCCATCTTTTTGCTCTAATGATGTGTTTCTGTTGTGTGATGAAGGTGGTAAAAACAAAAAAACGTAAGGAAAAGAAGTGCAGTATTCCTAACGTGGGTTTTCAGTTATGTGGAACGATGGAGTCCAATCTGAAAGTCAGAGCAACTGTATGTCTTGTGAGAAGAAACAGACTAAGGAGCTAAGATAACAAAGCTATGTAGTTTTTTTGATGGCTGGTAATTATTTTGTGTATGGTGGAACTATATCCCTGCCTGGACAAGCAAGTTGGTAGAAAAAGTATATAGAATAGAATTAAAAGCATTTATGAACCACCCTGCAGTTGTGGATGAGCTTCTGAATAGAATGGAAGGAGTATGATACTGCATATATCTGCTAGACACAGTCTTTGTTTCCCATTTATGGATGTCAGCATATAAGCCACATATTAGCTTGTCTGGACATTTACTGCTGAGAGTGTACTGCCAGCGCTGGGAATTCCGGACATCTTTTCAAGATAAGATAGGCATATGATGCAGTAAAGCTGAAGAGTTCAAGTTGGAACAGATAACATTTTTTTTTAAGAGGTTATTTTCATGTGACTACCTGTGTAGCCTCTGCTTCATACACACCTCCTTGTATAGCATAAAAAGTAGATTTTTCCAGGTCAGTGTAAATATGTACATGAATTCCTACATATTTCTTCTGCAGATGAAAATATGACAGAGATAGTTGCTTTTTAGAAATCTCTCACATAACCCCCATTTCAGATTAGTCCCTTCATAGGCGCACGAATGCATTTAATATTTTGAGCTTTTGTATGTTTTAAACTTCTTAACCTCTTTGTCTACAAAAAAACACTTTTTCTTTCTTGTTCCTTATACTTACAAGCCTTGCCTGTGACTTTTTTTTTTTCCCTTGTGGCAAAGTGGAAGTGGGAAAGCAACGTTCACTAGATGCGCAAAAGACCAAGAGAAGCAGTACATTTACTTAAGTCCACAAATTTGAGAATTGCCAGAATCATCTAAATCCTGTGGTAGTGAGATCACATTTACAGGACTTCACAGTAAGTTATCCCCAACTATTACTGTAAGTTATTAGTGTAGTTTGATATATTATACAGACGGTTCTATTTAAATAGAAAGGGAATACTTATCCCAGCAGGTTATATACCAGTACAGTTTGCGTGCACGCAACCGGGTAATGTTGTCTTACCTCCAGGTTTGATGTAGAAGCAGTTAAGCTGAGTTTCATGCACCAGCTTCCCCTTATACTTCGTATCGGGTTCCCCTGGCTGGTGGCTGTGTAGCGGGTGATATGCTTGCCGAACAAAGGCTTGAAACATTTTAAAATTCCAAGGAGCGTTGAAACAGCTGAACCTGAGTATATTTTCTATATATAGTAAAGGTAAATTCCTTTCAGTCAATTGTTTCTTACTTAAGAGTTATTGTTAAAACCTGAATGTTGCTTTAAAGTACTGACAACTTGGTCTTTTAATCTAGAGACTATTTTCCAGCTCTTCAAAACCTCTGCAATATCTCTTGCATTGTCCTTCCTTTCCTTGCTCTTCACTCCTAATCCTTTTCTTGTCCTCTGTGCCTTATGCTCAGTTGGAGCCTTCTCCTCCCCCTGGGGTTTTTCAGGAAAACTTGGATTGAGAAGTGAAGATAATGGGCGCCGTCCACCCGTCAGCTCATCACCTCACTGAGCCATGACGATCTCTGGTTTCTGTATATCAGCACGGTCTTCTCTGATAATATCCTCTTGTGTTTGAAAAAAAATAGGTTTGTCTACTAGGGGGTGGACTTCACTCCTGACATAGCCAGAAAAGTTCTTTTGGAATGTGAGCTTGCTCACTCGCACTCTTTTATGTGTGTGTGTATATATATAAAAATATTTGTAACCTTCTCTCAAAACATGGAAGATAAATATGTGAGCAAGTGTATCCCACAGTGCATATACAAGCTGCTCACTTCTGTCTAGTATTGATTTAATACAAGCTCTTGAGTGCCTCATCAGCTCTCTCTTCGTCAAAACAAGCCTTAAATCGGCAGTAAACAATACTTTTCAATTACAGGAGGAAAAAAGAAAGAAACCCTTCTCAAGTATAAGATAGCATACCCTTTAAAGGACAAGGAATGTGTTCTATACAGAAACACGGTGCAACTCTTCCAGCGGAATTCCACTAAGGCTGCAAATCCAGTGTTGCTTTTTTGTCTTAACTGACGTACAAAGTAGTAGGAGCATTGGGCTTATTATTTGCTATCTGCTGTGCTCTAATGGTTGCGGCTGCAGCCCAGTTGTTGGATTTGCAAAGCAGAGCTTGCTTTAATAAAATGTAATAAAATATGAAGTCTTCAAATCATAATGTATTGTTTAAAATCAATCATTAAAAAAACAAGCATGGGTTTTACCTGCTAGCTTCACTATTTTGGATATATATACTCCTAGGTCTTTTGGAGCCTGTTTCAGTAATCCTTTTGCATAGCAGAGGTATTATTTATATGAATAAAACCAACCAGAGATCCTGTAGCCAGGGGAGGAAAAAAAAAAAGTAAGTGATGGAAGACACATGCTTCAGGTCAGAAGTCAACAATAAAGGGATTAGGAAGATTCTTCCTGTGAATCATCTGGTGCTGGTCATCGTCTTAGACAGGATATAGACTTTCAGTTTGATGAGCTCCACCAATTCTTTTGTCTCTGTCAAACAAACTGCCTTTCTGTAAAATTTCAGTATTATTTGCTTAGCAATATACAGTGTTAAATCCTCTACACAGGAATGCGTAGCATCTCTCAGTGAAGAGGTTCGTGAAACTTCATAATAATTAGAAAAGGAGAGAAATAACATTGGATTTTTATGTAAGGTATCATATGCCTTCCTGGAGTGCTTTGCTTTTTTTGTTGTTGTTGTCATCTCTCTTTTGTTTTTATTCTGGTTTCTCTCACATGACTATTTTGTACCTCTCTCTCTCAAATATAAAACGAAGTAGAGGTTCAAATTTGCGCTGAGAGAGTTAAAAGTAGGAGGAGGGGAGTGACTGAGGAAGCAGAAGATGATTACTGATAAGTTTTATTCCTAAAGGTTCATGCATGAGCTAGTAAAATACTGCTGACTTCTGAAGCAAAATGAAATATGCACTTTTACTTTCTGTGTGAAAATAACACAGTTGCAGTAATGAAAATCACCAATGCAAAATTCCAAATTTTTATTTGAATTGAAATATATCCCTGTTCTACATTCAAGGATTAAAAATTGCAGGATATCTCCCAGTGCTGCTATTGTGAAATGTCTAGGTGCTAATATAAAATGAATTTGATAAATGTGGGGGGGGTTTTTTTCTGTTGGATTACAGGTTTAAAACAAGGAAATGCTTACTGCTTAAATTGCATTTTCTTGGTGACAAACTTGATCTCAGGAGTACTTTCTTTTTCTCCCTCTTTACACATAGCCACAGAGAATGTCTTGTGTACAAGAAGGTAGAAAAGTCAGTAAACTGCTAATGTTCATAGTAATCTGAACACTAACTTCAGTAGTTAATATAATTTTTTACAAGATATACAAATATGTTAAAAAATAATTACAGCAAGTAAAAGAAAAAAGCAATAAGGTAGATCAAAGGTGGTATTTGTATCTTCATGAAAGAAATTACTAAATTGCAACTTTCCCAAGAAAAAAAGTAGGCCATAAAATATATTTTAAACATTTTTATTAATACTGTAAGATTAAATTTAATGATCCTTCGGTTTTCAAGTATTTAAAAATGCAGTGGCCATATGTGAATGATAAAGGGTCCAAGTTGCAGCCGTCTACTGAAATGTGGCTTGTGAGCACAGTGTGAACTTACCCACAACTGGAGTAAACCTGTTACTGTTTGCCTGTCGTTATGTGAGAAGTCCTTTCTGTGCATGTGAAATTGTATTGTATCGCTAAAAATCATACGTACTTAAACATTTCCAACAGCAACTCTACAGATAATCAGTTGTTACGGAAGACAACGTAACAGCCGACTGTAAGAGAACGAATGGCTACAGAGTAGTAGAAAAGAACATTTCAAGGTGTTGAATATAACATGTTAACAGGCTGTGGCAAATCAATAAAAGCAAATACATAAGATATGCTGTAAATATGAACTAATCGTTTGACATTTCAGAAATAGTACTTGACTTTACCTTTCCCTATTTCTATGTAGATTTTTTAATTCTTTATCTAACCATTTCAGAAATAGAGATGGTGTAGGAAAAATGAAGAAACTGCCTGCCTCCAAAATGATGGCATGTACAGAGTATACAAATGGAAAAATACAAAGTTGTTTGGGTTCTTTTTAATTCTGTTAATCTTACGGTATTTCTTATGTGTTACTTGTTACGAGAACAAGTATATATATACAAGCAACTTAGAATTTTGTTGTTGCAGGTTAAGAACTTAGGCCAGATCTGCAAATGTGTTTCCATTTCTTAGGATCTGAAGGTATGCAATGAAGAACTAAGAGATGAGATCACAACAGGCAGGATTAGAATCATCATCTGTAGTTAAGATTGCTTATTTTCCTCATGAAGCCCTTTTTGAAGTTGTTCATAATTTTGTGGGAGTTAAACCATTTGGGGTGACAGCTCTTCAGACTGATTATAGTAAAAATTCAGGTTTCAGGAAAAAATAACATAACATGCTATTGAACACCTATATGAGATCAAAATATTCTTCCCTCTTTTTTTCATTCTTTTCTATTTTACTGAAAAAAGCTCATTGGCAGAGTTTGGAAAAGAACTTGACTATAGCTCTGGAATTAGAGATGTCCTTTGACCTTTGTCAGGTACCTCAGAGGTGCACTTTCAAATTCACTGGGAACATATTCTTAGATTTGACTAAATTATAAATGAAAAACGTGGTGTTCAAATCCTGATGAGTCCGCTACCAACCGTGTATGTCGCATACAGTAGAGCAGGCTTTATCCCCCGCAGGACTAGAAGCCCAGCTACTCCACAAGAAATATAACAGAAGCTGCTGCTCTTCTTAACTTAATGGAAGGCAGGATGGAACTAAAAAGGCTGGAAGTTGAGAAGGTGAAGGCAGCTCTCCTTCCTATTCTTTAAAATAAAAGCAAGTGCTTTTTTGTCTGCAGGCTGGAAAGGTGGCGTTGTCCCCTTCTCCTTGATTGAGGAGAGTTCTTATTGCTTTTAGCTACTAGGTATGACATGACATGCACAGAATCAAGAAAAGAGTGTGGTTTCTAGCTTAACCTTTTCCACTTATGATAGCGTTACGTTAGTGTAAGCTTTCTTTGCTAACACAAGTTATGGATATATTTTTAGCCTAGATTTGTGTAATGGCTTTTTTGTGTTATGTTCAGGTGATTTCTGTAGATCAGGGCCTGGCTTCATTTCAGTGCGTTGAAGGCATGTTTTATGGTTTGCTGTAGAAAGACAGCAGAGAATATAGAGCACTGGTAAGCTAATACAGGTAATAGTTTAAGATGCTGAGGAGTTATTTTTCTTTTCCACTGAGCCATTCTCTGATGGATTTTTTTTCACAGGAAGGATGCTTTTGTTGACTGAGGATATTTGGATTTTGTTTTTAGCCTTGCTGCAGACTTCTTCACTTATCTTTCTCAAGTCAGTGTCTATCATTTTTCTATACCAATAATGGAACAGTACTTTCCCCCACCATTTGTTTATCTTAATACCTCTTCACTTAGATTTTACACTCCTTGAGTGAGACTGTTTAATTATTTCCATTACAAAAGGCAGTGGAGCTCCAGTCTGATATGGACATTGCAGAAGTCTATTGTGAAATAGTAATGAGAACCACTTTTATTGAAGAACAACTTATAAATGAAACCAATAAACAATTTAGTGAGAACAACTTGTTACTTAAGAAATTGATAGTCTGGCATCTCTACAGACTTCCTGCTTAATTTCAGTGTCACACATCATCATGAGCTAAAAATTATTTGGAACTGAAGATGCAATGGCAGGGGATGTGACTGGAAAACCAGTGGTGGGGGAAAAAAAAAATAAATGCACTAAGCCAGATGGATGATAACATAGATGCTATTCCTGTGTCGTGACTAAAAATTTCTTGTAGCATCAACAGAATGTGATTTTAAGGGAAGTCTTGCAAATTCAGTTTGCCTTTGGGCTCTTTTCCAAAAAGTAAAGAACCTGCTGATGGACTCTTACATCTGCTGAGCTTTATGGAAATAAATGGATCAATGGCCTTTAAAGTTTCCTACAATACTAACATAACTTTAGCTTTGGGACTATTTAAGGGGCATTCTAGTGAGCCAGTCTTGTTTATGTCTGCTACAGAGTTGACAGTTTTTTCATAAAGAATTTCTGATAAATTTTGATTAAAAATCTGCCTGAAGTCAGGCTATCACAGTGTAGCCACAGACATGATTTAATAAACAATCCATCACCTCCAAGCTGTCCCTTTTTTTGCCTCATGAAATCAGAAATATTTTATATCTCTATCTGGAAGTCTGCAAATTGGTCACCCAACTTTCATGACTGGTAGAAGATGGTAGGGATATTTCAGGGTCCATCCTATTAGCAAAAAATTGTTTCTTGTGTTGATTTTTAAGGCATAGTTCTAGGCACAATTAAACAGATGGTGGTGAGGAACTTATTCTTGACTTCGGTTGTGTTGCCAGTCATTGCCCACTCTCAAACCATCTGCTTTTGGGGAAAGGGGTTTTGAGGGGCTCTTGCATTTTGTTGGGGTTTTTGTTGTTGTATATTTTCTTCTTATTTTGGGGGTGGTTTTTCGCTCTCCATGGTAATCATCAGTTTGCATTAAGATGTCTCTGAGCAGGATTCTTTTCCCTTTAATAACTAACTGGTGTTATTTCCCTGCTTGTTCATATATAATGTTTTAAAAATTTGAAATAATGGAAATACCAAGTCATCCATATCCCTGTCTATATTAAAAGTTCCCCAAGTAAGTGGATCAGGAGTTTTATCAAATGAAATGAAAGAACAAGTATCTAATGATTTAACAGGTTGGGTTTTTTCAGCAGATTTAGGAATGTAAGTTAAGGTCATATCAAAGTACAGGTTTTTGTTGTTTGACAAACTCTTACCTTGCTTCAGTTTCTTGGCATTTTTGTGCCTGGGACATCATAAAAAATTTTTATTCCCTTCTAAGAACTTCTAGAAATAGCAGGATATATCTAAGCTGAATTTCCATTATTTAGAAACAAATACGTTTGTTTTATATATGTTTTGTATTGTGCTGCTTTACACAATGTAGAGAAGCAAGAGACCTAAGAGTTCCAGTCACGTTGATGAGCCACATCAATGTCAATGTGGTATAATAGGATGAATTTTTTTTTTCCTAGTGTTTTGTTTTTAAATACCTAAATAGTCAAGCAAAATGTTGTGTTTGAAATAACTTTAAGGCTGTAAAGTTCGAAAAGAACTCTAAGGCTCCTAAATGAGCAAATTACCAACATTAAGGTTGCTTGTGCAATCTCTTTTTTGCTTATGGAATTTTAAATTATGTGATCGTTGTCTTTTGCAATAAGAACTTTGCTTCAGTTATCAAATAGTCTGAATGGCATTCATGTAAAGCGCGGCTACTCAGTATTCTGTTTTTTGATCATTACTGATACGTGGGCTTTTTGCTTTGTTATATCCCAATGAAGTTCTGCACTGGGGACAGAACTATTAATTGCTTTTTTCTTGTTGTTGTTTTCTGTGATATTCATCAGTATAATAACTGGTAACTTGTAAATAAGATGAACTGTTGTACCTTGCTCAGATTAGAAGAATTATTCTTCCCGTTTTATAAATTGGGATCCTAAGACAGAGTAGTTACAGAGATCAATTAAATGCAGGGTATCTGACTTCAAAATTACTTGTGCCTAATTTTTCCAATATATTTAGTATTCATTTATGTTCAAAACCACTTCTTACAGACTTTGGTTGTGATTATAAGAAGCTGGTGTTTTTGCAGGTTGTGCACTCAAATCTTACACCCAGGTCTAGGACCTCAGATCAAACACTGGGAAATGAATTGCACACAATCAGTGACAGCCACTTAAGATGACATTTCACAACTTGCGTATCATTGCATAATATCTCTGGGGCAGCGTCAGAGATGGAATTCAGCTTTCCAAGATAGCTTGCAGCTGCCTTAGCTGCCATTTTTTTGTATCTTCTTTCCTTTGTTGCAGTCCTCTGGGTTTATTCCACTGACCATGATGTAGAATTTCAACAGGCAGCTGTCCTTCGCTACCCGAGCATGAGCGAAGTGTAAAGACGGTATCACAGTTCCACTGGAGTAGCAGAACACAAAATTAACATGGCATGTTTTAATTAATGTTTTAAATTAAGAACTTGGGGATTAAAAATTATTATTGTGGGTATAACCTACTTTGGTCCTTTTTTCAGTAGGTCCTGCAAAATGGAGGCTGCAAAATTCCAAAAAGTAATAGAAAAAGAAATACAAGCATGGATAGTTTGCTGAATAGTCAAATATTGTAAGAATGGTAGATAGCAAAGAGAAAAGATGACCAACATAGAAGAGTCTGGCCTCTTTGTAAGATGTGTGTAGAGAAACTGCATTTTAGTATAGCCAAGTGTGGATTTACTTATTCAGGAGCAAGAGTCTAGGCCATAGCTAGGGAATGAAGTACCTTAAAAAGCATGATATCGAGAATAGAATGTGAGAGTTGAAGACTCTTTTTATTTATTTATTTTTAATACTAGCAAGTGTAAAACAGTTTCTATGTACAGGGGAGTCTCTTAAGTCAGTAGTTATGATATTTCTGTATTTATTTTTGCCAAGCTTAAATACTGCATGCAGTCTGTGGAGCAATAGCTTAAAAGTAACGTCTTGCAAGTACACTGAACTAAAATTTTGATAATGGAAATGTCTATCCAGAAGACAAAATTCTAATAGGTGGAAGCTGCACCTAGACAAATGAAGAGTAAAATAAATAATCCTAGAGAAAATGCCTTCCTTTTTAATAGGATACTTAGCATGAATTGTGAAAGTTGATCAGAAATTTGTCATCATAAGAAATGTTTCAGATTTTGAGAGTTTAGAAATTGCCATCTATAATTCTGGTAGATAGCAGCTGTCAGCTTCTTCTTATAAATAGTATCAAGTGCTCTAGTGTTTGTGAGGACATGAGAATTCTGTAGCCAAAAAATGAAAATTGTTAGGCGGAAGATGTAGAATTAGCTCTGAAATTGTGATGTAAAAATTAAATAATATACTTCCTAAAATTCAATTGCTGAGCTATATTAAATGAGCTTCACAGATTTCGTTAGAATTTTTCAGTTTTGATTTATGAGTACCCTAACTTTTTTAAATTCTAAAAGTTCTAAAGACTGATATCTCTTAATAGTTAATCATTTCAATTAGATGATTTAAGGAATTTATTTAGCTTATTCCCATTCACTATTAATTGTGTCTTGTTGATTTGATAACTGCATTATATCCTTCTAGTCTTGTGCAATCTTGTTAACAACATCATAACTTTTGTGCCTTTTTTTTTTTCCTCTAATGTGATCAATTCATTACTAAATCTCATTTCTTTTAGTCAATGACTTCAGAGCAGTTGAAAGTGGATGAATAGATGTGTACCGTCAGTATAAAACTAGCTCTCCTTCTTTGGCTTTTGTTAGCTACTTCTCATGTAACTGGTTCACTTCATTAGCAGAAGATACTTGACTTTGATTTGTTTATTCTCTTTGTTTTTTACAATAATCTCTTCTTGGATAACTTTATAGCTGAGCCTGGGCCTAAAAGTGACTTAATATTTCCTCTTTTGTGCTGCAGTAGGAGAATATGCTTTGTGCATCTGCTGTTTAGTGATTCACTTGTGCCTCTGCTGTTTAATGATTCATTTTTAACATGTGAACATTTTAGTGAAATTACCACTCTACAGATGATACTTACATCAGGATTTCCTTTTTGTCTAACAGTCTGATAGAGATGGAGGGTGGATAAAAGTAATCTGTTTAGATTTAATCCTGATAAGACATGCAGTGTTTTGATGCTGGTAGAAAGCTTGTAGTGAAATTTGTATTGTATGTGTATTTAGCTTTTATTAGTGGAGAGCAGGCCAGGTTCCTAGCTTGACAGTTATGGTTTGTAATCATCCTGGGTTCATTTGCCAGCCCTAGGTTTTTATGTGGTGTTTTGTTTGTTTGTTTTTTGCCATTTTGTATTCATCATTAATCAAGATGATGGCCATTGATACACGTTTTTACTACTATTTCTTACATTTTTGTTTCCTTACATGTATATTATAGCAGAATATACTACTGTAGTATGAATTTACTCCATGGTTACTCCAGTGATGAGCACCAAATATGAAAACATACGTTAGTGTCCTTTGGATACCTGGTATCTCAGTTTTCCACTAAATCATTGCCTTCTTACTGGTACATTATTCTCCCATGCATGAAAGAAGTCGCAGTACATTGTGCTGCAACAAATAGAGCGGCTGTGTGATTATTTCTTAGTGTATTTCTGAAGCGTTCATCTGTTCTGGGCAGATGGGGGAAGAGTGGAAGGAAGAAGAGGAGGACTGTCCACTTCTGAAAAATTTCACCTCTGAATGGTTGAGCTGTAAGCTCAGAGGAGGTTGAGTTTTGGTTTTAGCTTACTTTCAACTGTGCCTTCCTAGTCTGGGTTTAAAGTATCATTTGACTGAGGTAAGAAAGTAAATGTGTGTGGGGGGGGGTGGTTTGAAGCTCAGTTAACATCTAGACTAAAGGTCTCTAGATCTGCAATATCCTGACTTAAAGCTTCAGTTAGGATGTGATATATTCTTGGGGTGGTGGTTTGGTCTGGTGGGCCAGGCAGTAATCAGTGTCCTGTGATCTGAACTGGGTGTGCATTTGTTTGAATTGTATTTCAAAATATTAGTTTTAGTTCTGTAAGATCTGAAATGGTCTTTTATACTGGTAATCAGTTTACTTGTGTTTCTCACTGAGTTGAGGTAAACTACCTTGCTCCTGCTCTTGATTCTAGTCTTTGAACTTTCAATGGCCAGGAGCACTGCAGTATTTCCGTGGGACTGTCAACTTCCAAATTTATCAGATATTCATAAATAGCCTATGACGTATTTGATCAATTGGCCAAAAGGTGAAGCTCTTCAACCTGTCTTGCATAGTGGCGATGCCACCAGCTGTGGCAGATGTTAAAAAAAAAAAAAAATTGAGAGGATGGAGCATGTGGCTGAAGTTTCATCAGTACTCTTCTGCATTGGAGATTCTTTTATAACAAAGAAGAATCTTGATTAAAACAAATTTGACTTGTCTGGGATGTTCAGTCTGCTTGCTGTGTTGTTGCATTGAAGAATAGAGTGTTACTTGTAATGTGGACAACAAGTTTTCCAATGTGTTTTGTCAGAAGGATGTGTAGTTTTGCATTGTAGGTTGGTATTTTGGAACCTTGAGAATCGTTCATGTGCTTTTCTACAGGTTTGCCGTTCATTAATGGTTGCTTGCTGGGATGTGTTAGAATATTAATGTATATTTTAAATGCATATTTTAATATTAATATCTGTGTTACAAAAAGGAGATTATTTGTGCAGTTCAGATCAGCTCTTATGTTGCACATTTGTAGAACCACTGGCACATACCACGTTATTTACCTTTTTTTAGATGAATAGTAGAAATGATCATCACACTTCTTAAAAGTTAATCATAAAAAGGACTGTACATCTTTTAAAAATTATTGTATGTCTGTAGGATGGCTGTTGGTTTGTGGGTTTTTTAGGCTTTTCACCAGTATGCAGTATTAAACAGCTGAACCATTTTTAGCTATATAAAAGACAACACATGGCTGAAAAATCTGAGGGGGAATGGAGATAAGTATTACACTTAAGTCTTACAAAGAGCTGCACATTCATTTTCTTTTCAAACATTAACAAAGCCAACTTATACTTTGTATGCCACGGTTTTCGTTCTGAGGAACTGAAGAAGTGATTGCTTTTGGATTCTGTTAATATAAGGAAATATTACATGATCAGCATTGCAGTTGTTTTTAAACAGGTACTCAACCCATTTATGCCCCTTTCAAATAAAATCTAGCCCCTACCATGTTTGAAGACACGTTAGGAATTGCCATTTTTTGGTAACATTACAGGAAAACTCTTGCCTGCAGTATGGTAGGAAGGGGAAGGGGGAAGAAACACAGTGCTGCCTATTTGCTACCATATCATGTAAAGGGAACATGGGTGTTACACAAGGTTTTGGTGATAGAGAGGAGAAGATCTGTGTTAACCCTTAAAGTGCTTCTCCCTTCCTCTTCTCACAGCAAATCTGTGCCTGAGGTTAAAAGTAGGACAGTTACCCTGACAAATGTGGACAGATTGTTTTGAGACAGTGTTGTAGATTTATTCCCAGGCTGTCTTACAAGAGCTATATAACATGGTCATGAGCGGAAAAAAGCTCCCTGTTTATTATGGTGGAAGCTACACTAACTACGGTTCCATTATGGCTATTACCGTCATGGTGGTTTCATTAGCGGTGTGTATGCTTGAGAATCTTGAACTACTAGTAAATTTAAATCTGTTGTTTCTGTGCAAAGCTGCAGGCACTTGCGTTAGTGAGGATCTGAATTTAGATATGGATTTTCTAATCTTGGGGTTGGCTCTAATTACGTCTTTCGTGGTGAAAATAATGGGCAACGTTATAGGAAATCTGCAGGGAGGCAGAGTTGTGTTAGTACTGCTCTAACAACTTTGATGATATATGATAGGCGTGAATGTTGTTGAAAACTAAACAAATCTGCTTATATATGCATGCAGTACTACCTGCAGTACACTAGTCACTGGAGTCTAATGGATATGGTATGACAACTGAAAAAATTGACAGAGGAAAAGGTTTTAAAGAAAAAAAACCTTCTGGTTTAGTGTTCTGAAGAAAAGGATCAAATACCTCTACCTTTATTGAAAGTTCAAGAGCTTGTAATTTACATCCTTAAAGATATGTCTTTGATCTTTTTTGATTTTGGAGGATCTGAGGTGTTATTTTTCTGTTTATAGGTGGGGAAAACATAAGACAGAAATAAATCTAAAGATTCCTTTACAGGTCACTTTTAAATATCTACCAGGTAGAATTGCTGTTTGAGAAGATGCTCATAGTTTGTGTTTGATGTGCATTTACAGTGTCCATATATGGGATTTGGTTTTATGATAAGGAAGAATGCCAAAGAATTGCAGAGCTCATGAAAAAGTAAGTGATGGGTAAACAAGACTTTTTGTGCTTTTTTTATGTATGTATCTCTGTACATACATGCACATTATATTACTAGGATGGTCATACCTTTCTACTTTAAACCTATTTTTATAGACTTCGTTGCAAGTAAAATTGTCACACACCTGCATTTCATATAATCAGAAATAAATCACTGTATTGCAGTACTTTTTCATAATTTGCTGCGCAGCTTTCCAGCTACATCAGAATGTAACAGTTCATCTGATTTATTTCCTGATGACTCAGAGGTTTGTTTTGAAGAACTGTATTCTTTGGGGTTTTAATATAATTTTCAGTTTGAGAAGGGTGTTTTTTTTAATGTTGCTGTTACCTTTTTTTTCCCTATATCAATTTAAGTGCGGGCTATCGTGAAGGCATATTGGAATAATACAATTTCTATGGGTTTTATCCTGTTTCTACATCATGGCTGAATTCCTGCTTCCTCATTTATTAGCAATATGTACAAAATCCACTTTGTTTTTGGAATATAAAGTAAGACTTTAATTAGCTTTGAATTCATTACTTTTATGTACATAATAATATTATTTTATACATGTTATACAATCTTTAATTTTGCGATAAAGTCAGAGATTAAAATTTCAAACAGAACTGTATTCTCAGCTCTATTTTAATCTAATAGTATCATGGATAGTTTTTTTTTTCACTGTCACTGCTTTCTTCACATGTCCAGGATGGACAGGGCTCATTCTTTTGCTCTGCCCTCTGGTTGGCCTAATGATGGGCTTGTTTGCAATGATTCCTTTCTTATGACCATATTCTGCAGGTTTTCCTCTTTGTATGGAGGAGGAAGGAGCTGAAGTCTTACAGACTTTTATCAACATATGCATTGTAAATTTTTTAGAGGTATAATGTGGAGGATATAGTAAAGGGGCCCAATAGGAACAGGCAGAGGTTGGATATACCGGTTGCCTGCAGTATATAAGGTTGGACACATCATCATGTCACAATTCTTTTAAGGGACAGGAGGAGGGATGACGCAGAGCCAGGTCTTTGTCATCCCAAGAAAAGCCATGGGAGGTGGATACAGTCAAGCTGACAGCATTAGGTACTAACAGAGGGAGATGCAAAGGCACTGTCAGACCTGTGAATCTCTCTTTTTCAGGTCATCTGTCCCAATCTTAACAGCTTCTGTAGCCAGAAGCATGCTGAGGAAGTGACATCAATTTTGATTGCCAAAGTTACCAAGTGCCCAAAAGCCCATTTATGTGCCCTGCAGTACAAGTCCAAACAAGGCTCATCCTCACACATCTCGATCCGTAGCAAAGTGCTTTAACTCTTCTACCACTGTTCCACATAAGATTTGTTATAAAATACTGGATGGGAAGGTAGCCATGTTTCCCCTATATCTCTTTTTAAAGTAATACCTGCTGCTTTTCATTTTGCAGTGACAAAACGTTGTGAAACACAGACTGTGACAGTGGTGGGGGTTTGTTTAGGGTTTTTTGTTGGGTTTGCTGTATATCCTACAGCTCTAAAATGAGTCATTTGTGACCCAAGAAATAATTGATGGGGATGAATTTACAGAAATAAGCAATGAACCCTAGGAAGCCCAGGTTTTTGACAGCTAATTTTAGTTAACTAGCTCAAGTTTCAGTTGGTGGTGATTAGGTACTCTCAAACTGGTAATTTACTACAATAAAAACTAGTTTTCAGAGGATTCATGCAATTGTAAACCACGTGTAGTGGTTTATAATAGCAGTTTTGCATATAGATAAAAAATACCCTGTCGCTCAGCCAATTGTCTGCATGTTTTAATTCTCAGCATTCTACAATAATAATAAAACAGCTGGGGCAGGAAATTGGTCATTTGCTAGTTGTTAATGGCTGATTTGTGTGTGTTTGCCATCCTCAACTACCACCAGAACTGAATAACACTGTAAATTCCCTGCTCCTTCTGGGTGTAGGAATTGCGACTGAGTTACAGATATTTTATTTTTTGGCCTAGTGTGTTCAGGATTGGAGAAAATTAATCTCTCACCTGGTCAAATTATGTTTTAATATAGATCTTTTAATAGAGGGGGTTTTATGTTTATATGTAGATGGGGGGAAAATGAAAATATTTGAGTTTTGATAAATTATTGTAAAGTAGTTGTGGTTAAGCTTTTTATATTTTAACTGGTTTTTGTCTTGTGTGTTCTCCTCTCGCCTCCAACTTTCAGCCTAACTCAGCAGGAACAATTCAAAGCACAGCAGGGCACAGGAGCAGGAGTGTCCCCAATGATCATGAATTCTGCTAATAGCAAAGAAGTGGATATCTTACGGATGCTTACCAAGGCCAAAGACGAGTATACCAAGGTGAGATTTGCTGTCTGTAAAAAGAGGACATTTCTTTTTGGCGATACTGTGATGCCAACTTGCTCACACTTTACATTTTAAAACATAAAAGGTTTGGGGGTTTTTTTTGTTTTTTTTTTTAGATAGTTTTACTCAAAGTGAAACTGATTTTGAACAGCGTGCTCTCTCATTTTGTGAAAAAGTGGCTGGTAGAAATGTTTTGTCAGAATTTGCTAAAGATTCAAAGGAAATGAATGCCGTCAATAAAAACTTCTGAAAGGAGAACACGTGTAGGATTGATGATTAGCTGAATGCTCGGGGTTAAGAACAAGTAAATTGGCTTTCATTTTGACCCTGAGAGCTTCTGTGCTTATTGCATATTGAGTAGGACCTGGAAGTTGTCCTCTTTCTGGGTGAAGTATTCAAACCTGTTAATAGTTTCTGTGGTTTGTACGAATAACTTCAGAGAAGACCTTTAAGAGTGAAGTTACTGCTTTTAATTGTGGTTGTTAGCTACTTTCAGACACTAATGGAAGGAAATGAAAAGGTTGGAATGTAGTATGATTTCAGCCCATGTGCTGCTTCGGTCTTCTGAGGCTTCTAAATAAAGAAGTAACTAATGGACTAATAATGTTTTCTATTATTGAGCAATCAAAAACGTTTTACTTTGGGGAATAAGAATCTAATAATTTTAATTAGTCATATATATGCTGCAAATTGTTACAGAGCCTGCAGGTTCCTACTGCTGCTTCCTGTATTTCATGTGTTGTCATGCAGTAATAAAGCTCATAAGTGTTCTTGAGTCTAGAAATATATATATATATGTCTTAAGCAATTTAAAGAGAGAAAAAGTTGTTTTTCTGAAATGTGGCTACTAATAAGATCCTCAGAAAGGTAATAGCAAATTATTTGAATTAGGGTGAAATGTAGCCCTTTTTATTGTAGTATAGCTTGTTTTGAAGCTCAGGACCTTCACGTTTTCTGTAATAGGGATTTAATGTATTATAGTGGACAAACATCTCCAAAACCTGGCCCCTTTTCTGTGTTTTAATACTGAATCAATATCTAGTCTTGACATAAAAGACCGTGATTTGAGATATTAAGAAAAGTTTAAGCAGTCTTCATTAAATAACCTTAAAATGCTGTATATGGAAAACTGGAAAAATATTAGGCTATCTTCAGATTCTATGAGAAGGAGGTAATAAACCTAAAAAAGCTGACTTCCATTTCTACACGAGCACACAGAAAATCAAGACGAAGGAGAGGAAATTCTAGAAGATCTGTTGTTTAAATAATAGTGGTTTTAATTTTTTCCCTGCAGATAAGATCTTTGGCAAATCTGCTTCTTACTTCATCTTTAATCTTTCTGCATTTAAGGGATTGCCAAGGAAATAACATGAAAACTTCCTCTTCATCTGGAACATGAGTACAAAGAGTATCTGACCTCTTAAGAAGTGGATTTCTATTTTTTCTTGTTTTGTTAGTGATATAAAATTAAGAAGGGTGTGATAAATAAAGACAATGACAACCGTTTTTGTATTTAATGGCAATATGTTTCAGAGCAGTCATGCTTTTTGGCTGCTTTATTTTTTCTACTTCCTTGCCACAGTATATCTTATGGCTTACAATGCTACTGTGCTGAAGTCACATTCTGTGTGGTTTCAGAGAAGAGAGTGTTTCAAAGTGTTGGGAGCTGTAGAATAAGAACATGAATTTTCAAAGCATCTAAGGAATTCTGCTCAATTTTTAAGTCCTAGGATGAGATATTTTTTTTTTAAGAGTGTAACTAACTTTGAAGGGTATATCTTATTCCCAAATAAGATACACATTTAGAGGTTACGTGAAGAATAAAATACGTAGCCTCCCCCCTCCTTTTCTGTATTAATGGAGCTTTAAGTTGCTAAATGCTAAAGTATTTATTGAAAAATGTACTTCTAATGCACACTTGCCTTCTTTTGATTTCTGGTAAGAAGAAGTGGTATTAGCAGGCCTCATAATGATAGCTAGGGAGATAAAGAGTTGGAGAGCTGCTAGGGTACAGAACAAAGCATGACAAAATGTGTTTCTTTTTAACCATTATGCTTGGTCAAGCTCTGGTTTTAGCTCTGTGCTTCTACAGCATCTACCCATTTACTACACTGTTTTTGATTTATTAAAGATCAGATCAGGTGGACGTCCTTTGGCTGGTTGATGTGCGCAAAATAACTGAAGCTTCTTTCTTTGTTACTAAGGACACACTACCATTTGATAAGAACATTGTTTCTGGTAGCAAGCAAGCATGTCCTCTGGACATCTATTTCTGTTCTTTGACGGCTTCTTTGCTCTCTTTCAGCAAAATGTTCCAATGGTACTGCTCTGCCCAAACAAGAATATAGTTTCTAAATTTTAAGGTGCCTTAGCTTTTGATTTGTTAACTGTGTATAAGACTTGATAGTAGGCTTCAGGAAAGCTAACCTTCCTGAGGGCACTGAGCCATACTCAGCCTGGATGATGCAGAGTCTACGATATTGTTCTTGAACAGTCTGAATTGGTTCAGTATGTCTCACTTAAGTAGGGCTCTGACTGGAAATCCTTGCTGCTGCTGCTCTTCTTTGAGACAGTTCTTGTCCTCCTGAGCTGCTCTTTTCTGCAGAGCACCTTGTATATCTTCCTGTCACTGTTCATTAATGTCATCTTGTGGCTGCTTTACATCAGATAGGTAGAAATCATAAGTTTCCAGGGCTTTTTAGCTCTGCACTTGAGCTCTGACAACTTCAAAGTTCTCTTCATCGCTTTCAGCATAGGCATCCATCTGCAAAGCTCTTCTAAGTTCTGTCAGATCTTGTCTGACCTTCTTTCCTTCTAGGATCTCCTCCTTCTACTTGACAGGTCTTTGGGGCTCACGTGTCTCAAAGTCAGGTTTTTGCTATAGAGCATAAGATTGGGATGTGACATGGTATTTGCTTCAGGAGAGCTGCAATACTGAGGTACCATGCTTGTCTATTATGTGTTTGCTTTGACAATATCCTGTTCTGCTTGAGCCTCATATTGTACAGGTAGATATGAAACCTCACAACATAGAGCAGTTGTTTGCCTCAAATGTCTCTGATTATACCAAACTTGCTTAAAACATCCTCAGTGCTGATCTTGTTCTTTTTTGATTGATGTTCACTACATATGTCTTTTTTTTTTTTTCTTCAGTGTTGCTTAGCCTTTCTTTGACTTGACCTTATATCCTTTTGATTTCTTATGCATCTTTGTAGGAGAATAGCTTTGAACAAGACACATGACTAAAGGACAGACCTGTGAAGCAAGATGTAGTAATTGTCACGAGTTGTAGCTGATGAGTACTGTTCTGGTTCTGGCACTAAAGAGCATGGTGACATTTCTTTCATGCTCCTTTTTGCTGTTTGATGATGATGGCATCTGATATCTTCTTTACCTGTCCACCCAACAGTTGCTTAAAATGTCATACTGGTGCTCCTGCTTTACTCATCAGCAAGGCCATGGTACCCATCTGACAAAATGACGTTATATTCTGAGCTGAAGTAGTTAACAGATTCCCTTGAAATTATCAGAGGCTTTTTTTCTCTTCAGCAAACTTGCCTGTATTTGATAGCAGCCTACTAGCCATGTTAGCAAATCATGGGAATGATACCAAGTCAGGTCAATGTCATTCTCTGTAGGCCTTTATGTATAGTGCTGTTCATTCTGCTGAGGGATTCGGTCTGAAAAATGCTCATACAGTGATAACTCTGTTAAACTCTCCTCCTTCTCACATCTTTTCTATATGCTTGGTTCTGTGATCATGCAGAGTGTGAGAGTGGAATCTAAGGTACTTACGGTGTCTGAAGAATTCAGATCATTAAAATACCCTGGAGAAACAAGTGTATTTTTTAAGTTCTGCATACTTCTTTGTGAAATATACAAGAGGATGTTACCCATCACGTTAAAGAAATGAGTTTAAATCATAGAGTGGTTTGAGGTGAAAGGGACCTTTAAAGATCATCATGTCCAACCCCCTGCTGTGGGCAGGCACATCTTTGATGAGATCAGGTTGCTCAAAGCCCGGTCCAGCCTGACCTTCAACACTTCCAATGATGGGGCATCCACAACTTCCCTGGGCAACCTGTTCCAGTGTCTCACCACCCTCAGAGTAAAGAATTTCTTCCTAATATCTCATCTGAATCTACTTTCTTTCAGTTTAAAACCGTTACCACTCGTCCTATTGCTACACTCCCTGATAAAGAGTCCTTCCCCGTCTTTCCTGTAGGCCCCCTTTAGGTACTGGAAGGCCGCTATAAGGTCTCCCTGGAGCCTTCTCTTTTCTAGGCTGAACAACCCCAGCTCTCTCAGTCTGTCTTTGTAGGAGGGGTGCTCCAGCCCTCTGATTGTCTTCGTGGCCTCCTCTGGACTCGCTCGAACAGGTCCATGTCCATCTTATGTTGGGGGCCCCAGAGCTGGGCGCAGTAGTCCAGGTGAGGTCTCACGAGAGCAGAGCAGACGGGGACAATCACCTCCCTCGGCCTGCTGGTTACACTTCTTTTGATACGTAATTTGCTAAAAAAGCTCTGTTGAAAAATAGCAGTAAGAAGGAGGTATATTGAAGAAAAGGGAGCATCATTAGAAAGAGAACAGTTTGAGAGAGAAAAGCTATTTAATCTTACTGAAGTGTGGTTTGGTGTACGTAGTACCATGTAGGATTTTTCCAATCTAAAAAAGTAAATTATTTTCACTTGTTTTAGTATAGATCGAATAGGGGCTAAATATTTGGACTATGAAAAAAACTTTCACCTGATAATTAACTAGGTAAGATGCTTAACTGTGAATGAGAGACAGCGTAAGTCACCAGCCAGAAACTGGGTGGGAAAGTGATTTAAGAATAATTCAGTGATTATTCCTACTGTATATAAAAAATTTTCCAAAGTTGATGAGGTTGCAGAAGGCTCCATTTGAGGACATTGTTGAGAGTCCATATGAACTGCCTGGAAATTATGAGAAAATAAAGTTTGTAGAAAACAACAACAAAAAATTAAGCTACTCAAACTCAAGGATAACAACATGTAAGCTCGGAAGAACCTAAGGAAACAATGTTGCACTGCATTGATAAACTTAACTCAGTGCTAATAAATGGAAAGGAAACTTTTCCTTAGTTTAAAAGCTTTAAGTTATATTAGTGTTGTAGGCTTGTCTCCTACACTTTTTTCATGGCTTCTTTCTGTTACGATTTTTCATAGCAATCCATTCATAACTATTTTAAATACAAATTGCAAAGCAAAACTGAAACTTCAATTAAGTGCAGATTTCTGCAGAATGCTTACGTTAATTGGGCTTTGAATCATAGAGAAGGGAGGTAAGCGTGGACTAGCTTTAAAAGAAAACTGTTTTGCTTACCACTAATAGTCTTCGGACTTAGCTCTTTCTTTGAATTTTGGGACATCTTTAGTCATCAAACTTGCACTGCTCTGTGAGATGGGTAGCAAGGCTCTGGGTGAATGAGATACCACATTCTAGTAAAATTATTTCTTTGGGTTTTTCTGTTGTTCCCCACCCCGAGCGGGCGCAAAGTATAGCTGAGTTTAAATATATTTACATGTTGAGTGTGGCCTACTCAGATTAGCCATGAGGCACTTCCTACATGGTTTTATATTTAACTGAAATTCAGTTTTGCTGTGAAGCTCTGCATTGCTGGCATGTCAGTACTTTGTTCTTCATGGTTTTTTCCAACCTAGTGCTTGAGGAAGTTTCTCACTTTATGCAGTAGGGGTATAGCAGGAAAGAACAGACAGGTGCTTGTTCTTTCTTCAAACTGAATAGCTGAACCACCCTACGGCATGATTGTCTGTGCATGCTTTAAAGTTATTTCTAAGAGCAACATTTGAACCAAAAGTCGTCATACAACAGAAAAAGCCAGGTCCCTGAGTGGAACTACACTTCTACTTTGCAAGGTCGTGTCTTCAGAATTTCATTGCAGAAATCCTTGACTGTCCAAACACCCACAAGATGATTTTTCAGCAGAGACTCACAAAATCATTGAGACTGGAAGGGACCTCTGGAGATAGTCTAGTCTAACCTTCCTTTTTACAGCAGTATCAGCTAAAATAGGTTACTCAGGGCCATGTTAAGTCAGATTTTTAATATCTTCATGGACAGAGACTCCACAACCTCTCTGGGCTACCTGTTCCAGTATTCAAACATTCTTAAAGTAAAAAAAAGTTTTTTCTGAAGCTTAATCAAGATTTTGTATGTTCCGTTTTTTACCTTTTGCCTCTTGTCTTCACTGGGCATCACTGAGAAGAGTCTGTCTCAGTCTCCTTTTCTTCCTCCCATCACGTATTTATAGACATTGACATTATACCGTGAGCCTTCTCTTCTGAAGACTAAGCCTCTCCTTGCTTGACAGGTGCTTAAATCAACTTCATAGACTTTCAATGAACTCACTCGTGTATCTGTGTCTTTCTTGTGCTGGGAAGCCCAGAACTGCATGTAGCACTGCAGCTGGCAGTATTCTGCCTGATGTAACCCAAGATGCTGTTGGCCTTCTCTTGCCACAGGGGCATGTCGCTGATTTGTATTCAACTTCTTGTCCACCCAGGTCCATTTCCGCAAAGCTGCTTTTCAGTCAGTCAGCACCAACCTGTACTGCGTGGGGTTATTCCTCCTCACTTTCCCTTCATTAACTTCATGTTCTTGTCAGCCCATTTCTCCAGACTGTCAAGGTCCCTCTGATCCCTCTGGCAGCACAACCATCTGGTCTATTTACTACACATCCCTGTTTTATATTGTCTGCAAGCCTGCTGTGCCCCATCATTCAGGTCATTAATGAAGATGTTAAACAGTATTGACCCCAATGTCAAACCCTGGCATACACCACTTGTGACTGGCCTCCAGTTGGACCTCATGCCAACAATATTTTGAGTCCAGCAGATCAGACAGTTTTCTGTCCATCTCACTGTCCGTTTATCTAGTCTGCATTTCATCAGTTTGTCTTTGAGGATGCTATGGGAGACAGTGTCAAAAGCTTTGCAGAAGTCAGGTTAAACAATATCCGCTGCTCTCCCATCATCCACTGAGCCAGTCAACTAGCTATAAAAGGCTATTGGATTGAACAAGCATTATCTCTGCTTTGTAAACCTATGGTGGTTACTTCCAGTCATCTTCTTGTCCTTAGTATGTTGGGAAATGGCCTCCAGGAGGATTTGTTCCATCACCTTCCCAGGGATCGAGGTGAGGCAAACCAGCCTGAAGTTTCCCAAATCCTCCTTGTTGCACTTCTTGAACATAGGAGTGATAGTTGCCTTCTTCCAGTCCTTGGAAACCTCCTCCAATTGCTGTTACCTTGCAAAAATAAACAAGTGGCTACACAATGATGGAGGCAGCCCCCTCAGCTCTCATGAGTGCATCCCATCTGGTCCCATTGACTTGTATACGTCCAATTTATTTACACGCTCCCTAAGCTGATCCTTCCCTACCAAGGGATCTGCAGTGATCTTCGTCACTCCAGACTTTCCCACTGGCCTCAGGTGGTTGGGATTCCTGAGGACAAATGTTGCAAAGAAGTCACTAAGTACCTCCCAGAGCCCTTTGAGTCCCCTCGAGAACTCAAGTTCTGTTTTACAGAGCAGCCCTGGAAACGCTCTGTCTTTGTTTGCTGTTGCAGTAGATGTTCAGAATTGGATTAAATTATCAGTTTTGTGTATTTGGGGTTGAGGGTTATTTTCTCACTTAAAACATTTGAATCCTAAGGAGTTTGTCTTGGAAGGTTCTGGAAAGGACAGTGATATTTTCATAATTGCACAGTAGTGGCACTGCTGTGTGGTCCGTATGGCAGTCTGTCCAGTCCAGAGTTCTGTCCTGAGCAATGCACAAGGCTGGGCTCTCTGGAGGAAAGAATGAGAAGCCAAAAATTATCATTCCTTACCCCAACCATTAGTCCTGCAGCATAAAATTTATAGCCCATCAAACTCAGGTAGCTAACTGTGAATATTCTTTTTAGACAGGATTAACTTTTTATTAGAAAATCTTTCCAGTTTCTTGGTTTCAATCATATTGAGAGACAATGGCTTCCAATGTACTGTTTTCTTTTCTACAGACAATAGCATTCCTTATATACCTAATGCTTTTTTAATTTCATGTACTGTATTCTTATTTTTCATACAATGTAAATAAGACAATGTATTCATCTTTTACATTTATTATTTCTTTCTCTTGCAGCATTTTCTGTGTATTTTTTCTGAATTAAATCATGTCCTTTTCTCTTCCGATGTCAGCCATTCCATGTCCCTGATCACTTTTAGTCATCTGTCTCTGCCCATCTTTTATAAATATGGTTATTAATCCTGTCATACTTAATAAGGAAACATATTGATTCTACAAATTTGATTAAATCTTTAATTATTTTTCTGTGCAGGTACATGCATCCTCCAAGTTCCCACAGTGTGGAATATTTATGTAAAAGAATTTGACTTGTAATTCTAGTTTTTAGCAAAAAGCATTTAAAATGTTTTTTATGGGCACATTAATCCTTCATGTATCTAAACTACTTCTGGCTGCCTACTGATGCAGGAAAAACATGTCTGTTGCTTGGTTTCTAAGGTGCTTTTTAAAAATTGTTTTATGTTTTTTTTTTAAGTAAGAGAAAAGCAGAAGATAAGAAAGAGAACAGAGATTTAAATTAGAGGGAAGCCTTGTACTCAGGAAATCTTGCAATCAAGTGTTTATTTTTACATATGCTTTGTGGTTTTAGAAAATTAGGGTGCAGTTGTTAAAGTACTTTCAATAGCATAACATTTCATAATCAGGGCTGCAACTGGTAGTTTTGGTTATTCAATACCTGACTATGTCTGTACTTTACTGTAGTGGAGAACTAAGGGAAAAAGGTATTCTCACACAACTAAAAAATACTTATTTTGTGTTGCAGTGTAAGACGTGCTCAGAGCCAAAACAAATAACCAGTTCCTCTGCAATCTATAACAACCCCAACCTAATCAAACCAATTCCAGTGAAGCCTAGTGAAAATCAACGAATATCTCAGCAAAGCAAGGTAAAATGTTTTGTGCGTTTTCTGAGTAGTGATACTGTAATCAACTAACTGTGTAGGAATATTTATTTGAGTCGGAAGGTCAGTGCAAGAATTTGAAGTGGAACCACTGTAAGGAATTATTGTAATGCAAAACTAATCTATTTTGTAAAAAGCTCCCCAGCCCCCACCATATGATGTGGAAACATGTAAATTACAGGCATACTATCCTGATGCAATGGAGAAATACTAGTCTTTCAAATTTCAGATGCTGCTTTGATTGTAGTTTTTGTGGTTTGTTTTTTTTTTTTTAGGTGAATTCAGTTAATCTAAGTAAAGAAAAGTCTTTTGATATATCTTCAAGCTAAATCACACTGTGAAAGCCTAAAAGCTGAATTCAGCTGTGACAGGAAGATGCATAAGAAGTTGCCCTACTTCATACATGGGGACATTTTTGTCTCTTACTAATATTGCACTGATGGCTGAAAGGGGAAATGCTCTTTCATGGTATTTAAAGTGATGCCACTGCTATCTCTGATTCACTGATTTTTCTCCCACATTAGCAGCTTGACAACTGTCTTCTTGCCCTTCCTATGTGACAAAACTATTAAAAATCCTCTTGGGAGAAAAGAGCATAGCAGTTTTCTCAGCTTTTCCTTGAATACTGCTGGCTAAATATTGTCACCACTTAATGTAACTTATGCATGAGGGAACCATGTTTACTTTTTTCCTCTGTCCCCTCACAGAATGTGGATCCTGAACCACAGCACTTGTCTTTGACAGCACTGTTTGGAAAACAAGAAAAGCCAGATGTCTCAGAACCACCACTTAATAAACAGCATCAAGAGAATCTTCCTGTTAGGCAGGGTGTGGTACGTTCACTGTCCTACGAAGAACCTAGCAGGCATTCGCCCTCTGCAGAGAAACAGCTTTGCCCTGCCATTCAGAAGCTGATGGTGCGTGGGACAGACCTTCATCCCCTTGCTGAGTTTCCTGAGAACCGGCTCTGTGAAAATGGCAATATCCACCCTGTGGGTGAGACTTTCACAGGACTCTTCCAACCTGTGACTTCTCACGGTATTGCAACATCTCATGTAGTTCAGGATACTGCTGGCACTCAGAGCTTATTACAGAAATTACAGAGTCAGTCGGGATCAGTGACTAAAATGGACCCCAGTGCAACAGCATCTGTGAACTCGACAGCTTCTGTGTTCAGCAGGACTCCTGCTGCTGTTGGAGCACCAGCAGCAACAGTAAATAATATGAGCCAACCACCTTTGGTATATTTCAATGGTTCCTTACCAGGCCAGACTTTGGAGTCTCAGACACTTGGTAAAGAACAATCCAAACTTCCTAGACAGCCACTTTCTCTCTCTGGCAATCAAGCAGCCAATTCTGGGGTGATTTCACCTCAGGAATTACTGAAAAAACTCCAGATAGTGCAACAAGAACAACAGTTGCATGTATCCAGCAGACCAACCTTGGCAGCTAAGTTTCCGGTTGTTACTCAGAATACCAATACACTGAAACCACTGGATTCCTGGATAGAAAAGGCACCGGGTACAGAAAAACAGAGCACTCTCTTTCAGGTAAATGGGAAACTTCAACATTTATTTTAAATAAACAAAAATCTAGCAATCTTTTGAATTTGGTGTTTTGTAAGGTTAGTCTTTGTTTCATTTTGCCTAGTATATTTTTCTTACTATCGTACCACGCGTTGCACATTGTTCATTATTCAAACCAAATGCTTTAATTCTGGTGATTGTGACCATAAAAGTCAGATTGGTGTCTTAAAAAGTTCAGGAGATGTTAAGAGACTGTGTCTCTCTCATGAGTGCATTTTTCTGTTCTTCAGAAAAGCATCACGTGCAATTACAAAATGTCTCATCGTGGACAACTACTGTCTTTGTTAACAACTTCATTTTCTGTAGGATCTTCTACACCTGAATGTCTTTAAATGTCCTGTTTGGGGATGCATCTAAGCCTCTTTTGAATTCCTTTATCATGGGCAGACTGTCCACAAGACTTGTGTTGTACTGGAGTCTGACTTAAGTTACTTAGCCAAATGAAAAAGCATTCACCTTTTCAGCGTAAAGTTCAAAAGTTGCTTTTCTGTTGCAGCTTCTTAAAAACCTGAATGAAAGACTACAGAATACTTCAGCATGTTCCAAGAATCCTCCTTATTCTAGAAAGTTATCCTGCACATGAAGAGGCTGAAACAGTCATTTAAGGGCCACATCTGTCGCTAACACTGTGACAGGTCAAGATTTCTAATTCCGTGAGAGAGGTCAGAGGAAGATGAATTTGATATAGCAAATAGCCATCATTATTTTTATTCTTTTAATTAAAGCAGCATGACTTTGAATCTATGTGAAAGAGTTGGGGGGGGGGGGGCGGGGATTAGTCATTGAAATTTTTCAGGATCAGTTGCTTACAGATGGTAATCTGACTTTCCAGTGGAGTGCTAGTGAATAAAAAGAGGATCCAGAGTCACAAAAATTTACTTCTGTTTTCACTGGGCTTGGAACTTGCCTGCTATAAATGAAAGAAATTGTCTGATTCGGTGATACATGTACTGATAGCATGGGGACATAAGACATTCCCGCTTTGAAGGTAAAAGTGAAATGAGGCAAGTGCCAGGCTATGCCTTTTAAGTCAGTATGCATTTAAAAAAAAAAGGCAAATATGCTGATGTATTTTCAAATGAAAAATCCATATAGGCTAATGACTTTATTTGTGTGTATTTGAAAAAGAAAAGGATGCCAGCATTAGTTGCAATATGGAAAGGGAATTACTGAGTTTGACATAATGTGATTTCAGTAATTTTACTGCTTGAGTACGAACAGAACAATAGCTTGTGAGAAGAGAAGAATCTTCATTGGAACAAGTCTCATTCATTGCGATTATTGCAATGAGATTGCCTTAAAAAAAAAAGTAGCAACTAAGGAGACTCTGGGTCTCACTTTGCATGGCTGTGAGCAGACCAAGTAGATTGGGACTGCCTAGCAATGGCTTCACGGACTGACACAGCCACAGCTGCTGTCACAACAGTATTAGATGCAGTTCTTCCGACACAGTTAGTATTGCTTATGAGATTTAATGCATTGACTAAAAATGATAATGAAAGTATGACTAATTATTGTTTAGGACACCTAAAGCTCTGCAATCTGGAGGGAATGGCCTCTTTCGCATGCAGCGATTGCCAAAAAAGAAGAAGGGGGGAGGCTAAAAATGAAGGACCAAGCCTGTATTCCTGTAGAATGCCATGAATTAGCCACATGAAAAATTCCTGCTTTTGAAAAAAATTTGAAACATAAAAATCTGAAACAACTTTTAAAACCAATGCTAATCTTATCATAATATCATCCTTGCTGTAGATCAGAGGCTTTAAGGGCTGCCATGCCTGCAGACAGACATTCAAGGGAAATTGAATTGGCACAAATATATCTGCACATGCTCATGCAAAATTGATCAAAGCAGATTCTGACAACAAATGCAGCAAAAGGTTTGTTCTCGGTAATTATTTATCTTTTGGTATTGCCTCTTCTACTACAATTCAGCATACAGAAAAATCAAACTTTAAAAAATCTGACAGGAATAGAGAGGTATCTGGACCATGTCTGTTGTTGGAAAAATTGTATTAAAGGAACACTCTAAATCCATCGGCAGCACTAAGAAAATGAAAGCAATAGTCTTTTCCACAATTGACACATTACAAGTCCAAGTTTAAATTGGCTTCTGCTGCATCTCCATATGGTGTAAGAACTGTGATCTCCCACATGGAAAGGAAGAGACCAGTTACCAAAAAAATAAAAAATAAAAAAAAAAAGGAAGAAAAAGAAAAAAAGCAAAAGCTGAAGAATAATACACAGAAGCATTCAGTCTGGTCTGGTGCCAGCCCTATTCCGTGAAGTATTCCTTATGTGGACAGTGAGTAACGTGTGCTTAAGATGCAATAAAAAAGCATTAATCTGCAGTGGGCTTTTAAGCATATGCTTAGTGTTAGGCATGAGTTATCCTGATTATAGATACATGCATGCTTAAGTGTTTATGTTAATCAGAATTATGGTTTTAAAGGTGCTTACAATAACCTTGACACAAATTTATCTTTTCTTCAGAAAGCCACTTATCTTGCAGCCCATTTTTCTCATTTCTCAGAGCATTTTCCATCAAGAATGTATTTTCTACATAGTGTTACATCTTCTGAATATGTGCATGGTACCTAGTAAGTTTGGTGTGAGCATCGCACCATTAACTCTCAATTGTCCTGACTGCAGTTTCAGCATGAGATTGTAACCATGCACCGGGGGAATATGAATACATTAAACTTGTTTTGAAAAGTAATTTAAGATTCTGTAGTTAAACATCAACTAAAAAATTCTGAATCAAACTTGAAAGACAAAGCAATGTTAGCATTGTAGCCAGCTTTATTTTAATAGTAACTATCAAAGTTCCTGAACCATTATTAAATTAAATGTTCTCAGTTTTAAGTAATGCCTCTAAAAACAGTTAGAGGCCTTCAGCACCCACCAGGTGCTGATGTTCCAGAGGAGCACTTGATACGCGTGGGATTCTGCATGCATGGGAACTGACAGAAGGTGCCAATTTGCATTACGGGAGATCCAACGCATTCCTTAGTTGATGGTATTATGTGAATTTGCCAGCTATCATGTTATCTAGCTGCCAGCAGCCACGCAGAACATCAAACAGGTATCTTAGTGAGCATTTGTGCTTCAGAGAAGGAATACTATATGCCGCAACAACTATTATTTTGCACATTTTTCATTGTTCTTACTTCATTGCTGCGCAACTGACCGTAGACTCCTAGTCTGTTATTAGTGACTCAGAGATGTAAGTGTTGACCCCATAAAGCTGGAGATAATTCATTAGAGGCTGGATGAACAAGCAACTCAGATTATGTTCTGTGGGGAAGAAGTGGATCTACAGCATTTTGGAAGGGCTGTTACATGTTGTGAGAAATTACTCAAAGCTAAAAGATTGACCCGAAGGCTGTTAATGACCCTACAGAGCATTTTTGGTGCTTTCGGCAAAAACATGGTGCTATAGGAATTGCACCAGCAATGCCAAGATCAGCATCTCATTTTCTGGTGGGTGTCAGTTGTCCCAGTAATCTGAACTAAATCTAAAATGAAAACTTGCCTTTATGTTTTGGTGGGTTTTTTTTTTAATGTTGTTTCCGTAAAAGTTTGTTAAATGGCCTAAGTTTTGAGCACAAGCTGTTAACAAAAAATACATTTTAATGTTTGCATACAGAAACAAATGCTATACTGAAAAAATGATACATATATTTTTCTGCTCTTCTCCTGATACAAATATTATAAATTTTGCAGTAACCCGTAAGTATTAGCTGTGTCACCAGTAGATGGCAATATTGCTTATTCCATATAGTTTCTATATGCTTAGCAAGTCCTACCAAAAAATCGTTTCTATCCAGAGAAAACAACAAATTTTTCAAATGTCCTTTAAACCAAAACATGTATACCTGCTTGACAGTAGTAACTGTATATTATTAAGAGCACAGTTTGTCTCAGGTTTTATTTATTTGCCTTAGACTCTAGAGAGAAATCTCTTTTGATTTTTGAAGGACATGTTATCTAGGTCTTTGACATTGTCATAGATTCAGCTATATTAGTGGGGCAGTTTATCTCCTTCAGCTGCTGCCACCATCCCTTTGTTGGAGGTTCCTGCCCTTGGAGAGCAGTTTGTATATGCATTCTTGAGATGCCGTTAGGAAGAATCTTCTGGTTTAAGCAAACCCTGCCAATTTTGCTTGAGGTAAATTAAAGAGAAGTTACTTCAGCTGCATGGATGAGTAGAGCAAAAGCATTGTGATAAGTGTCTGGAGGTAGTCAGTCTTCCCCAGGCAGGAGAACAAGCTTCTCACTTACAGGAGAACATCTGTGCAGCGTCTGAAGGTCTCGCTACACAGAGGGATGACACTTTGGACTTATATTGGTTTTCTTCTAAAATTAACATTGTTTTTCAAGCATAGGTGCACAAACATATGCACTGCCTTACTGGTTGAAGCAAACGTACGAGTTAGGAAGGCAGGCCTTAACTCATCCGGGAGCTAGTAACACAGACTTTATGATTTCTGTTATGATTATATGCCCGGGGTAGAAAAAAAGCTGTTGGTCAAGAGTTTTGGTTTTAAGTAGTACTCTATATTTGAGAAATGGGAATAATGTTTACCTAAAACATGTGCTGGGAGATTTTTGCATTAGGTGCATATTGCATGCTTTCTAGTATCCATGAGTCTTTCCTCATCCCTAGTCTTTCCGCTTCCTTAAATTTCACATAAAACAGCATGAGATCTCAGTCCTCATTTTTTTCTGTTTCTCTTCTGTTTTCTCTTTGTGTTGTAGTCTAAGTAACATTGTTCAGAAATGTCTTGGGTAGAACAATCATAACTAGCAGTAACACAAACTGCAAAATATGAATGCTCTTTAATATTAAACTATGTTGTTTTGCACACCTAGGAGATAAACCTCAGACTTTTCTTAATTTTAATTTTTCTTCAAAATTGAAATGTAACCCAGGATACGAAGTGAAGTGATGCAGTAGCCTTTCACCTTCATGCAGGAGCAATAAATCATGCTGCAGTCCAAAAGAGAGGAGCTTTGGTGAGCTCCTGTTAACTCCTTTGTATGTTCTGTTCTTTGAAAAAAAAAAAAAAATTGGATACTTGAATAGCAAGGAGGTGACTGGTTAGGATTAAGATTTATTACTAGAATTACCTGGAGAGAGCTCTGATGTCTGCAAACTGAGTGAATAAACTTTCTATTATGTTCTATATTATAGCTGATAGTATTTGCTGGGCCTGCATGTTTTACAGTTCCAAGATGTATTGTGAAATTTAAAAGTAAAAATTCTTTGCAGGTTGGCATGGATATGATACTGAGAGAACTTGCAGAACTACTGCAGCATCAAGGTTTTCCTCCTCTTTAAGGGCCTTTTTGATTTTGACAACTGTTTGTTAGATCTCAAATTGGATGGAAGACCTTTTAATCTGGAAATAGATCATACAGGTGGTCCTGGGCTGGAGTTTCACATAACTGTATCGATCTCCAGCAGTCTCTGTACCTGTTGCCAATCAGTCTGCAATTTTCACCATCTTTATTCCCATAGAAATAAGTAGATAGGTTTAATTGATGACTTTATTTTTATACGGACAGGTAATCTCACCTCAACGAATTCCTGCCACTGTGACTCCTACCTTGTTGATGTCCCCAATGCTTTTCACTCAGACCACGCCTGCTCCACCAAAAGCAAATGAAAGCGGGCGGTTAGCCGCAGCAAGCCAAGAACCTGCTGCTAGCTCAGCTAGCCTTCTCCTGCCACTGCAAACCCCAGAGCCATCTGGGGTCAACAGCAGCTCAATAACGAAGATGCAGCTGCAGGAAACACTTCTACACTTGATCCAGGTAAAGCATCAAGAATTCTTCTACTTTGCTTAAAAACCTGATTCCCATTTTCATATAAGCACCCTATAATCAGTTGTATCTGGCTGTCTAGAGGCTGAACGAATAATTGAAATATATGTTGGAAGTTGTGCTACTTATGTCTGCGTGTTAACGGAGCACTATGGCATAGACTAGGGATGTGATAGCCTCTCTTTGCACACTGCTGGCTTAACTGCATTTTGATTAATACATTTGATTTGGGGTTCAGGAAAGATAATAAATTTGACAGAAAAGAACAAAGATGACTGAAAGCTTCATAAGGTCAGCCTATGAGCGAGAGAGATATCTATTATATTTTTAGCTAAGGATAAATAATGGGTGATTATCCTAGCTGCCAAGTATTTCAGAGATGCGTGTTAGCAGTAAGAGGAATTCAGATGGGAAATTAAAATTGCAGGATGAGTGTGAGCAACTTTAAAATATGGGTTAGATAACCTAATAATATACTAGTTCGGTTTATTCAATGTAATTCTTTAGTTCAAATGCTAAAATTCCTTTTCCTGCAGTTTTTTCAGGTTTAAATGCGACAAAGCATTAACAACATTATGTATGAGATGACTGTTTACTGCTCTGGGATGATATGCGTGATTATGAGTATTTTTTTTCCTTAACTTGCCATGTGATGAATGTCTGAAGAGTAGAAGTTGAGGAGAGATTATAGAACTAAAGACCTGGCCACAAAGCACAAGAGAGAGAGACACAGGTTTAAGGGTCCAATTTGTAGGCCAAAACTATGTGCCTGTATGGCTTTGGAATAAAAATAAAAGTCATTATTGGAACGTTAAATCGCATTTTAAGTAACTTCAAGTTATAGACCCAGAAAGAAAGTAGTATCTTTAACAAATTAGGGGTTTTTCTCATTTTTTCCCTGTATTTTTAGTTTGGGATTAAAAAAATAAAAATACCGCATTATCCTGTCTTTAAATACTTCAAGTACCTGGGTAGTAGTAAAACCATTTACGAAGTTAAAAAGGAAATTAGCCAAGGAAAATTGGATTTTACCTTCTGAAACTGTGCTTGTAAAATGTATATTTGACCCTGCTGTTCTTGATGGTAGTTAGGATTAATTGAATTACCTGGAAATTATTTACTGCCAATTTCTTACCTGTTTTTTTCCATTATATAAAACTACAATCTCGGATACTCCTGATTTTCCTCAGATAGTCTCTTGATTTTAATTATGCTCATATGTTTGTGAGCTACATTCTTTCTTAATGCGGGTTGACCCATTCTTGCAAAATTATCTTCAAAAGGAAAAAGTTAAACAAGCATCAGAGCAAAAGGAGCAGCTTCAGTTAGGAGCATTGAGTCTAAAAGAGCTAAACAAGATGCAGGGATTTGCCCAGGTAGGATTTAGTATAGGATCAAAACCCAGAGTGTTTCACTGTTCCTTCAGACGTGCTTGGAATTATCACTGGCCTGGTGGAGGAAACTACTTAAGGAAATCCCTAGGTAAATGAGGGCAAAGAGAAGAAATTACAGGGTTGTATTGTCACCACGTTATCATGCAAGAATAGTGAACCCCAGTTAAATCCATTGTGAGTTTTGAAAATTTGCTTTCTGTGTACTCATTACTTCTTATAAAGTCACGTTTGCTGCAGTAAAGTTTATATTCACATCCAGTTCTTACAAGGCTTCTATCAAGGCTTGGAAGTAATACATAGTTTTGGTAAAGGAAATAGCCTTTCTGTTGCTCACTTCTTAAAACTGAGTAAACTTTTAAAGTATCTTGTCCATAAAATGGAGAAACCTTCTGATCTCTGTACTCAAAATGCCTATCGTGCACTAACAATTACCTGTTTTGTTTTTCAGAATGATGACAACTTCTTAAATATTATTTATGAAGCATATCTCTTCAGTGTGAGAAAGGCGGCAATGAAAAAGTCTATGTGAAAGATGATTTTTTAAATTCAATTTCTGTTGCTTCCTGAACTCCAGAAAAAGGTTTCAAACTTTTCAAGTACGTTTACGTTTGAAGAAATGAATGGTCTTTTGCATACACATAGATTTTGCTTGTTGGGAAGTACATGCTGTATTGAGAAAAAGAGTGAGCGGAAACGGATTGTGCCTTTAGGGAGGGGAGTGTCACGATACTGAAGACTTAATCACAAAATATCTTAAACTATTTTTCTTATATTGGTCCATACTTAGAATTGGTTCCCCAGCATAAGGACTCAGTGCTGAGAATTCGGTTTCCCTTTTCACTTGCGCTGTGGTTATTCGTTGACTAGGTATTTGTCATGGATTTTCTCGTCAGAGACGTCATATGCAACTGTCCCGGTGAATGTGCCCATCTCTGACCACATGGTGGCAATGTTGGACTATTTTTAGGAACGTGGAAATCCGGGTGAAATCTTGAAAGGGAAGTATTGGGAAGACTGATCTTATCATCGTACTTAGTTGTCTGCAAAGCAATTTAGGTGGAATGTCATGACTTTCCCCCAAATTTTTGTAGAAAAATCTTTTTCTATTTTAACAAGACTATTTTTAGCTAGCCGTAGAAATGGGACTCTGCAGGTGTTTTGAAGAACGGGGGGGGGGGGGAGGGGGCGGGGTTTGTTTGTGAATGTACTTTCTATCAGCGTAGCTCTGGGCTGGCACTGGATTCATATTTCTATTATTCCAGATTCAAACTGCATTATTATAAGCAATGTACAACTTTGTTAAGGGGAAGGCTACCTGGCGTAAAAGTCCTATTAAATTTTTTTTTTTTTAGTGTGTTCCTGAAGCACAGTGGTTTCATTGATCCATTTCTAAAGAAAATAAAATGGATAATCCCTACTGTGTGCTGATTTCATTTTATTGTGCCATGGACTATGAATTTAGAATTGTTGGGTCACTTGCGTTTGTATGACTTGAAAACGTTTTTACACTTGGCAGAGGACACGTGAGGTTTAAAATTAATTAATTAGAATAAATGACAGAAAGAAAATTTTTTTGTATATTTTTATTAGCATCTGCTGCTGAAGTGCCAGTTTGCTGCAGTTAAGGCACCCAGAGTTGTTGCTGACGAGGCATTTCTTTTGTGGGTGCAGAGAACCCAATCTGTAATCCATAAATGGATACCCTCTCTACTATGGGAATTGATGTAGGCACAAATCGGTAGCCTCATCTGTGAAGGTTCTTCAGAGTAAATTAGGATGCAGGTTTCAATTAGTGTAGTTGTAATGATTCACAGTTTCCCCCACCCCCAAACATCTGGCCTTTCTATAGTATAAGAGTGTGATTTGGGGGGGCAAACGGGGAGAGGGTTTGCCCACATTCTTCCGGAAAGCCTCTAAATCAATATTAAAAAAAGAAAAAGTCAAGAGCTACTTTCTTTACACACAAGTGAATAACCTCAAGAAACTCATGCCTACAAAACTGCTAGACTTTTCCTACACTAAGTAGCTCGTAGAGGGCAAGTTGTATTCTAGTTCCATTTTGTTACCAAATTGCTTACAATTCTTGCAGATTCAGTGAAAAGAACATGTTGGGCAGATACCAGGAAAGGCAGACTTTGGAGATAGCAAGTCCTAATTTTAATCCTGTAGCCATAATAATTTATGTAGTCATTATAATTTATGGGATTCTACTGAGTTAATTGATATTATTTCTGAATGAACTGGTGTGGAAGAAATTGGAATCTACACAAAAGAGTTCGTATGAAACTAAACACATGCATAATTGGTGTCTGTGATGCTGGATTATCGGAGAGTGCAATTTAAAGATGATGGGGACATAGTTAAGACCTCATTTGACATGCAGAACTTCTGTAATTGGTGGGTAAAAATAATCCTTAAGCATCTCAAGCTGTGTTTGTGATAGGTTTTCTTGTCGTGGGGGAAACATTTTTATTTACAAAAAAGGCAAGTAGAAATTTTAAAAACATCCTTATTTATTGCTTTTCAGAGTAGCGTATCATTTGCAAAAATTAAAGGCATGTTTTTTAAAACATCTTCTGTTAACTCTTTATGGTTGTGACAACAGTAGTATTGGCACTATGCTTGACAAGCTGAGGCTTATCTTAAAGGAGACAACGATAGAGCTAATTCAGGGTGTCTTCTCACTGCCCTCTCTTCTGGTTGCATCTACACCAAGTAACACTGGCGGACTTGGATTTCTCTCGCTGTATTAGGCTTTAAGGGATTTTTTTGGGATTGTTCAGGAGGCATAAACTTGCCTTTTGTGGCGTGAAGAAAAGGAGGGTAGGTGCTAAAGAGGGGAGGTGCTGTTTTAGCTGACTTTCATGATTACCAAGAACAACAGGGGTAAGAACACAGAACAGGCTCAGAAAGAAACTCTGAATTTTATGACAGTGAACGGAAGAGGAAATGTGGTGAGACAAATTCTATTGAGAAATAAAGCCAAACTTCTTGTCTAGGTTTTCATCTCAGATGGCAGAATCTGCTGCTTCAGAGGCACTTGGGAATTGGAGACTGGGCTTGGAGTCATACCAGAGTGTAAAACTGGGCCATGCCCCTTTCTCCCTTCTTTCTACTGCAAACTGAAGTATCTGTCCCAGAAAAAGGCTTTTACCAGAAATATAATTGAAGCCTTCCAGTACTGTGCAAAAGCTGCAGGATCCTCATATAATACTGAAAACTTAATTTCTGCCTTTTGGTATTGTGTTTTGTTTAATAGCTTTTTGATCAGCTGGGACTGTCTCTTTATACAGCCACATAGAATCATAGAATGTTTTGGGTTGGAAGGGACTTTTAAAGGTCATCCAGTCCAACCCCCCTGCAGTAAGCAGGGACATCTTTAACTAGATCAGGGTGCTCAGAGCCTCATCAAGCCTGGCCTTGAATGTCTCCAGGGATGGGGCCTCCACCACCTCTCTGGGCAGCCTGTGCCAGTATCTCACCACCCTCATTGTAGAGAACTTCTTCCTAATGTTTAATCTAACCTACTCTGCTCTAGTTTAAAACCATTGCCCCTCGTCCTATCGCCACATGCCCTTGCAGACAGCCCTTCCGCAGCTTTCCTGTAGGCCCCCTTCAGGTACTGGAAGGCCGCTATAAGGTCTGCCTGGAGCCTTCTCTTCTCCAGGCTGAACAGCCCCAACTTTCTCAGCCTGTCTTCATAGGAGAGGTGCTCCAGCCCTCTGATCATCCTTGTGGCCCTCCTCTGGACCCGCTGCAACAGGTCCATGTCCTCCTTGTGCTGAGGGCTCCAGACCTGGACACAGTACTCCAGGTGGGGTCTTAAGAGAGCAGAATCACCTCTCTGGATCTGCTGGCTACGCTTCTTTTGATGCAGCCCAGGATGCAATTGGTCTTCTGGGCTGCGAGTGCACATTATCAGCTCATGTCCAGCTTTTCATCCACGAGTACCCCCAAGCCTTTTTCCGCAGGGCTGCTCTCTATCACATCATCCCCCAGCCTGTATTGATAACGAGGATTGTCCCAACCCAAGTGCAGGACCTTGCACTTGACCTTGATGAACCTAATGAGGTTTGCACGGGCCCACCTCTCTAGCTCGTCCAGGTCCCTCTGGGTGACATCCCGTCCTTCTGGCATGTCGACCACACCACTCAGCTTAGTGTCATCGGCAAACTTGGGTGCACTTGATCCCACTGTCTGTGTCATCAATGAAGATATTAAACATCTGTGCATGATACCTAAAAGTTTATTTCAGGTTTGATAGATCACCTCTGAACTAGAGTGGTACTGAACACTCGAGTTTCTCTGTTCTACTTTATATTTTTTAAGACACTTTTGGAGCCCTTAAGCTAGCAAGGCCTTTGGAGAGGAAAAGGCCAGCCACAGCAGTTAGGATTGCCTTTCTTTGGGCCTGTTTTTTTTTTTCAATCTGAAAAAGGTAGCAAGCAGAAAATCAGAAGGTATGTAAGGATCACGTTAACTCTGCTTTAGATGCTTCCATTGTATGCATTTGTAATATATTTTTACTGTCTGTGTATTTCTTAATGTACTGCTGGTTGTGAGTTCTTTTTTTTTTCCTTCCAGTAGAATAAATACCTTGTAAATTGGGGCTTAGCAAGAATTCCAGAAGTCGCAGCAGTGCTTTACGCATTAATCCCAGTCTCAGCATTGAATTGATATTATTTTTCAGTGTAGTTCTACTTAACCACTGTCCACTTCCTTAGAAAATTCCACGCCTATTAAACTAGAGTGAGGAGACAAGGAATAGAAAGTCAGTGAAATACTGAAGCATAATCTCTGTCAGTGTTTATCATGGAAATCCATAATATTCAGTGAAGGCATCCAAATCTTTCCTCAGGCCTTTCTCACAGAAAATTCAAATCCTTAATTTGATTTTTATTCATTAGCTCTGTGTTGCTCCTCTGTTTACTCCTTCTTGTTGTAGCTGCAAAGGGGATAATTAAAATTGTACAGCAAAATAAAAATTTCCAGGAGCAGGATGCAGCTGAATAGGCAGGATGCTTTGTCTCCTCTGACAGTCTGTTTAGAATGTGTTGAGCTTTGAATTTCAGTCATAAAAGCGGTTTGTCCCTTTAGGATATTAAAATCAGTTTAATATTTCAGCAAACTTGGAGAACCTTGTTGAGGAAAAGGCAAAATTAAAAGACATTTTTCAGTAAGCATTTGATGCTCTAATGTAGAAAATGTTATGAGACGGCAGCTTTACCCAGAGAGATCCCTGAGACCTAGAAAAAGGCAGAATTCTAGTCCTGGAGATGAATAATGCACTAAAAAATTAATCCTCAGTCAACCTACAGTAAACTTTACTGCTAATCCTAAGGACTTTTAAGAGACTCTTACAAAGTCCTTGCCTTTTCCAATCTGCCACAGATACCTCAAAAAAGCTTCTTCTGGCCTCTAGACGTAAATCTGTGTGCAGCTGAGTTGGGAATATAGCAGGAGGGACCTTGGCATATACAAACAGGAGGAGGAAAATGTGGTTCTGCAAGACACTGAAGAAACAAAGGCCGTAGCTTTATAAACACTTTAAGCTGGCTCTGCTGCTGTAGAGGCAGCCTGTCCCAGCCACCCACTCCTAGCTGCTCATCCCTGTTCCCACACCAGTACTCTCCTTCCTTTTTCCTTGATTTTTCTCCTTTTTTATTTTGTTTAAGAGGGCTACGTGGCAAAAAGCGTTGCAGCAGAATTAATCCAGGTTAAGGCTCCCTCCGCACCAAGGTTGGTTTTAACCTACATCGGTTCAGTGAGCAGCAGCCCAGGCACCTGTATCCGTGTATGGATAGGGCTGTGCAGCTGTGGGGATAAATGGGCGGGATGTGGGCCAGGGAAAGTGAGACAGGAGAACTGAGCTGCAAAACTGCCTTAAACTGACTTTAAGCTTTTGTGAAACTGTGATCTAAAGGCCTTTGCCTCTTTGCTGACGTTAAGACTCGGAAGATGCCACAAAGATCAAAACGTGTCTGCGTTGTTAACCCCTACCTTGGCTCTGCCTGGAAATCCTTGCAAGTGTTTGCAGATGCTTCCACAAAAGGGTAACTACTTTTCATGAGCCTTATCTCTCCGGGCTTTCTGGAGAGCCAGTGGAAAGACAGGATCCTCTTGAGGGCAAGTCTCAGCACAAACCTAATTTAGCCCAGGAGATTAGATTGACTGGGCTAAAGTTAGCCTTCGCAAACACCTTCTCCACCACCACTATCTTGTACTGAACCAGTACCAACATCAGAGTCAGCCTGTACCTTTCCTCACAATACAGCAGATGTTTGGGTGAATTTTCCCATCCTAATTTTTTTTAATTGTTGTTTATTTAATGGAGATTCTACCATCAAACATGAACAGACTGTTTGGATATAAATCTGCCCGGCATGGAAGTGAATGAGAAATGCAGAAACTAGGTTGCTTTTGTATGTGTAGCTGAGAAAACTACTGAAACAAGCAGGAAATAAGCACTGGGAAGATAAAGGGAAAAGAAAAAGAAGATACTTAGGTCGTTTTAAAGAATAGCTTTTGGAGAAAGTGTGTCTGGTGTATGAACACCTTTACTTTATAGCTGTTACAGAAGGAATTTGAGTTGCAAGTAATCTCCACACTTCTTCCTTTTAAAAGGTGAGCAACATTGTAAAAACTTTCAAAGAATGAATTTAGAATAAACCTCTGGTGTACACAAAAGGAAGTCACTACACATTTTTTGAGAGCAGCAGCTTCAGTCATACATGTAATACAAAAACATTTTTGAAGCCATTTGGGGCATATATTAATTAAAAGCTCTTTTTACTATATTTGGACACAAATGCCGCAAACAGCAAAGTAAGCTCTGAGTTCAGAACAATGTGTCTCTACGAACACCACCAGTCAATAAAGGCAGAAGAAAAAACCCTCTGGCATGTGGTGACTAAACGAAAGTCAAGGAACGGAAAGGATGACATCTTACCATCAGCAAGAGAGTAGCCTGTGTTCATGCCATGAAGTATGGGAAATGATGGCAGAGTCCTACAGCTGCTACCATGTACGTAGAGGGATGCTAATCCCATCATTAGATCCTACGTAAATATTAACATTTTCCTTGCCCAAGTGCTGAGACCCTGCTCCATAGGCCCGTGTGCTGAACGCGGAGCTGCTGCGCTTCTCTCTTATACCACGTAGCTGTGGGTGCAACCACTGGTACTGTATTTCTTCACCCTGAAGGTACCTGAAACCTGCTTCTGAGAGGTACTAAAATAGAGGGAGAGAGATTATGAATGATGTCACTTCAAAAACCTACCCACCTGTGTGTTTTTCTTTGGCACTTGCCTGTAAATAAACATTTGGAGGGAGAGAGGAAAGGAGTGTGCAGGCTCTTGGCAGCACTCCCAGCGCAGGGCTACTCAGGCTGGGAACAAAAGCTCTGTTTTCCTTCATTTTTACTGCTGCTTAGCAGCCTGGCTCACTAACAGCCGTCTCCTTTCTACTTAGAGCAGTAGCCCCAGACCTACCACTTAGTAAAAGTGCCTGCATTTCTCATTCATCTAAGAAAGGGCGTTTTTTATGCCTGAGGCTCCCCTCTCAGGTTCTTATCAGGGGAAGTCCTGCATCTCCTGGCTTCCCCCATGGCTGCAGCGAGCTGTGGCCAAGAGTTTGAATTAGAGGATCTGTCAGGCTCTACTATCATAACATAATTCAGGGATCCCGTACTTAATGCTTGCTGTTCGGCAAGAGAGGTATAATTCCCATCTCTGTTAGAGCGACGTTTGCAAGCAGAATCAACGGCTTGTCCCTCCTGTCCCACCCTCTTGTGATACACTTCTCCCTTCCCTTGTTTCTACACCTGAAGGCCCAAACCTATTGCTTCCAGGTAATCTGTGTCCTCTTCCCTACCACTGCCCCAATTCCTATAATCCCCACCTCCAGTTCCTCCACAGCAGTGGCTCGCAGGGAGATGTTTGCCCATGTCTGCCATGCAAGAACAAGCCCTCACCACATACTGCTTTCAGGCGGACCACATCCTACCAAAAACGTGCGCCACAACTAAGGAATGTCTGGACAATTGCAACAGCACCGAAGACAAAGATGATGACCCCTGTAACAAAGAAAAGCCTTGTCATCTTTGAGAAAAGTCCCCGCAGGAATTGTAAAACATGAGCTTCGTCAAGGGAAGGGTAGAAGGAATGAGTAGAAACATAAAGAAGATGAAGACTCTCCAGTTAACTCCTTTGACTGAGAGGTATGAAGAACCGCTGGCTATGTACAGTGAGAAAAGAAAGGGTAGGGAATAATTATGATCAGAAGTGAAAGCTGGGAATTTTTGGCTCACCTGTAGGGACAGAAGTGAAGTTGTGGCAATTAAAAGAAGAAGCAAAGAGATGAGAAAGCACAAATGAAACGTGATTGTATTCAGGAAAACTTTTACTTGTGTAAAAGCAGAAATTTAGAGAGCATTAAAGTTCAGAAGAAACGCTAAGCTAATCCCTGGCTGCAGGGGGCTGCTAAACCCCGCAGACAAACATTCTTCAGTGTCAAGTGCATTGAACCTGCCGGATGACCGAAGATGAAGGCCATAAGCACGCGTTTCTGAGACATCAACAGGCAGTCAAAGCAGAGCCGGCTCTGCAGAGCAGAGCACTCTGCAAGTGCGACTGTGCACACCTTGCAGAAATCAGCTCATGAAATGGGAAGATTTCGGAGATAAACCACCATCTTAGGAGGTGATATAGAAGGAGAAAAGTTGGGGGCTTTTCTGGTCACACCATAACAACAGGTTTAATTACCCTGGTCCTGAGCGGGAAGGTCTGAATATACAGATGGTGGGGTGGGGAAGATGGGCAGGTTCAGGTACAGAAGAGAAGGACACAAATATTTAACCCAAAATGATCTGCTCTTTTTTTGGAAGGGTGACAATAGTGGTGATTTCGTAATCCACTTAAACATCTTTGGATGAGAACTCTTAAATGATTTTAAAGGCTTTCTATTTCTTACATGTATTTTCTATGTCTCCAGCGTTGCTCTAGAAGAGCTTTTACACAAATAGCTAGACAGATACAGAGTATCTAGAAGTGCTTTTTATACAAATTACCCTTGCAAAGGAAAGAGAAGGAAAGACTACCTCCATTTAAAATGGACGTGAAGAGTGGTTCCATAATGGATTTATAGAGGTCACAGAAGTCAAGAGGCGAAGGCAGAGACTGATGCTCGGTTGTGCCTCACTGGGGCTTTGCTCCTTTCTCCATCACTTCATTTTTGTTTGCGGCAAACAGAAAATCCCTCGGTACAGCCCAAGCTGCTCTGTTTCCCAGATGCAGCACTTCATAAGAGATCGACATGTTGTGTAGGCGGGGAAAACTGGAAAAAACAAGGAACAGATAGAGGCAGCAGCAGCAGTCTGGCGACCTAAAATGAGTTCTGACAAATACGGGATTTCTGATGTTATATTTTTTCCCTTTGCAGGTGCTGTATGACCCAGCAGGAATCCCTTCCCCTCTCCCTTCCTCTGCAGCATCCAGCAGGTTGGAATGTGACAGCCTGATGTCCCCTGTGCCTGTTGTAGGCCAGACGAATGAACAAAGCCAGCAGGAATGAACGGAACAGTGACAGTATTTTCATATGCAATTCCTGTATCGATCAAAAAATAAATTACTGTTGCTCCAAAATGTACTCTCTCCAGCTGTGTAATAGAGCTGACACTAAAGAGGCCGGTCGGTGCAAGTTTCCCATTATCCTTCCTGTCCCATTAGTGTCTGCTCTTCCCTTGGCTCTTTGCTTGGAGTCTCTGATGTGATTTGCAACGTGCTGCTGACAAAGCTGCTGTTGCGCTTCCTCCTTAGACATGTTTTTCTTCTGCCAGATGATTGCAGCAGCTTAATGGGAGTCTTAAAGGTTTTTTGATGGTCTGTCCAGAGGTGAGCAATTGCTGCTGGCATTTCAGAAAGGACCAGAATGAACAAAAAGTCCATTTTCAGTGGGAGAGGAAAAGGAAAAGCCTCCCGTGGGTTAACTACTTCCCCACAAACACGAGTTTGCCAGAATAAGTTGGACTATTGAGCTACCAAGATCTCTTTCTGCCTCTGTCCTTTGCCACCCCTGTCTTCATGCTCCAGAGAAAGCCCACGGCCCAGCGCAGACCTGCTCAGCAATGCCGAAAACTGCTGTGGATGATAAGAGTTCTTCCTGACTCCTGCACGCAGGAACTTTTCACTTCATCTACACAGAGCCCCAGTACGGAGACAGAGCTCGCTGTGTGCGCTCAAGCACATTGTCTGCATTTGTTTCTACACCTTCTTGGCCCTGAACTGCCATACGCAATTTTCTAGTGCTAACAACGATTTTCTACTTGGTTAACATGTGCAGCACCGTACTAAATCCAGCTAATCGGTGCCCTCTCTGCCAAAAAGCAGGAAGAGGGCTCCACAGCTATTCTAGCCTGTCAACTTTCCTAGCTCTCCTAAGCAATCAATTCTATGGAGTTTTAGTTACACCAACCTCCTCTGTTTCCATCTTGTTCCATACTAGGTGCGTTAGGTTATTTTATTTTTTTTAATCTTTTAGCTGTCATGTATGACAGCAGTGTGCAGTATTTGAAAGCCTGCTGGCCTGCCCCCAGCATTTTGGGAGGACTGTGAAAGCAGTGAGCTCCTTTCTTTCCTGATCACCCTCAACAGATGTTCGTGTCAGTGAGATGAGAAAGAACAACCGCCTGCCCTTTGCTGCTGGAGACCGTCCTCGGAGGGAAGGCTTTGGAAGTGAATAACCTTTGCGTTTTCTGTTTCTGCTTGGCTAGTGGAGGAGAAAGCAGCTGTTGGTAGATGTGAAGCCAGACGTTAGCACACAGGAAAAAATACCAGCAGAGCTCTGGAAAACCTCTAGAAGACAAGTAGGAGCTAACGGCACTTTAAAGATGGGACAAAGCTGACCAGTATTTGAGGACTCTGACAATAGCCGCAGCACAGTTCGGAGGTGCCCCAGCAAAGGGCTTGTGCAGTCCAGGGCACTGTTTACATCTCCAGAGTGGGATGAGGAGTGCTGGGTCTCTGGCCTTGAGTACTACCCCGGCGCCCACGGAGAGCCAGAGCCAGTCTCAGGAATTCACCTCCTAAATTAGCTGGAGCTTGCAAGGTGGAGGTGCACGTTGAGTAAGGGGAATTTGCTGGAGCAGCAGAGCAGGTGGGGTGTCCTGGCAGAGGTGGCTGGCCCTGTGCCTCAGCGATGGAGAGCGGATAACCATAAAGATGCACCACAGCATACGCTGTAAAACCCAGCTGTTGTGTTTGGTTGTGGTTTCCCTCCAGCACTGGCCTCCACGCGGGTAGGTGACACTCAGAGGCTGGTAGAGACTTATATAGCTGGAAAGTGCAGGGGGAAACTTGAGTATGACCTGCCTGATATAATAATTTAGACTGCATACACCACTAATCCCAACAAGGCAGGTGTGTCCCTGTGCAGCACAGCGTGGGTCACAGCCACCTCCTCACAGCTGCGGCTGCTCAGCTGGGAGCACTTGTGTCCTGGCCTGCAATGGAAACATCACCTACCTCTGCCCAGGGCTCTCCTGAGACACACCACCAACAGCGTGATGGGTCCCCCCTGTCATGGCAGAGGCTTCCGTCCCTCTCCCGCCCAATTATGTGCAGCTCTCACCTACCCTGCGAGAGCCACCATGGGGACTTGCCCCTTCAAACCAGCATTTGCCAGCAGTCCTGGGCCGGCACTGACGGAGTGGCTTTGCTGACTCCACCCATCGTGGTCTCTCAGATGTGATCTTCATTTCTTACAACGCAATGCTTTGAAAATGGACAAGGACATCGCAGTCTTACGGTTCTTGTAAGCGTTCAGAGCAGAAGTGCTCCACCAGAAACACCAGCTAGGAGGCCACAACACCCATCTCACTGCTGCCTGCTATGCCATTTTGGCCTCTACGCGGCCGTAAAGTAGCATAGTGGCTGTCAGAGTGTGAGATTGTACATTAGACTACAAGAAGAGCCAGGTAATGCTTTTTCCTTCTAGGGGATTTAGAGGCCTGGCAAGCAGAGTAGATCTAGGTTTAAACTGCAGCTAGAAAAGGGAGTCACTCCAAAGTGGGAACACCAATTAACTCCAGCATCACTTGAACGAATTAAGCTAAGGTCAGAGCTGCAGCAATCTAATGAGATTTCAGTGCTGCTCTGCCTGCTTTACGCACATCAGATTTCCTGCGAGGGAATCCCTTGGGGCACAACTGTTTGGCTTCTGTCTGAAACTTCAGGAGCCTCTGGCTCAGAACCATGTTAACTTTGACCTCGACGCTGTGCTAACCAGAAGGCAGGCGGTTGGAGTTCTTCTTCAGCAAACGGCAGATGATTTTAGACAGCCATCACAACTTGGAATTCAAATTTTCTTTTTTTTTTTTTTTTTTTTTCCAATATATGCATGCATTATTTATTTATCTATAGCTCTGGCAATTCTAAATTCCACTTTTTGTCACGGACGGTGAATGCAGTTCTTAGTTTTATTTCAAGCACGCTGCAGACTGCCATCCCTGACCTCTCTACTGACTGTCCCACGTGCTGCCCAGATGCTGACAACAGCAGGAGGAAGCGGAATAAGCGAGGCTGCTAGAAACCGATTTTTTTTTTTAAAACATACACTTTGCACACTGTTACAGGTTGCAGCAGTAAGAGAGAGATTATTTGCTCTCATAACGTATGTGCCCAGACCAGGCTAAATCCTTGTGAGCCACCCTTTCCTGGGGGATTGACGTTCTCCTTGGCCAGCACCCATGTCGGGAGGAGATGGCTGCAACCTGGACAGACCTCACCCACCGCGGGGGGCTCCCTCCCGGCTCTATCATCCCGTGCCGATGGGGGTTAAAAACATCAACAACAACTGCTAGCAAGAAAGGCACTGGTTTGCTTCCTCAGCTAATTTGTGCTCCTTGAAGGAAATCAAAGGCGGCGTTTAATGATCCTTCCGGGCACAACACGATTTGTATCTTCGTCCTTTCGGGGCAGGCTCACGGCACGAAAACCCCTGGGGCGGAGGGGAAATCTCTTTGAAAGCTGCTCGCTGAGCGAGATGCTGTCAGATGTTGAAGGGAATAAGAGTGAGCGTGTGTTATGGAAGTTGGCAGGTGACTGAGCTAATTACGCACTCGGAGGCAATTTAGGGTGACGGGAAGTGACTGGAATTGTAACCAGAGGTTGAAAGGAGACAGTGCCGGGGCTGCCATCCTCAGATGGGTTGAAGATGGTTCCCCGTCAGCCCCTCGAGCAGCCGTAGGTCGGGAAAACACCTTTCCCACTCGCTGCAGAGTAATTGCAGAGCAAAACACAAGCTGCTGCAGAATGGTGTTAATCGGACGTGGAAAGCCTTGCAGACCCCTTCCCCCACCCCTTTCTCTTCTTCAAAACTGTCAGAGTATTTTTAATAACAATTGACGGTTGCCTAAAATCACAAACCATGTTTTCATTAATATTCATGAAAGAATGGACTGTTTTTATCTACACCTACATCAATGTGTGGTAAAATGTATCCAAAGCCCAGCTTTTATCTTTAATCACACTAAGACTGATCGCCTCTGATTTTTGTGGGGAAAAAAATAGTCCTGTTTTTCAAAGAAGAAAAGCATGAAATGTTATAATTTGTGACCTAGAATTTTGGCAAAGCTGCTCCCTTCTGTGAAATCAAAAGGAAGGAAAAAATAATCAAACTTTTAAGATTTTTAATTGAGTTTTGAATATTCCAGCAATGTTGATATGCATTCCTACAATAGCTCTTACATGGATACTCAGAATCAGCAGGAAAATATAAAATTAACACAAAACCTTTGAAAGATTTTAAAAACAAATATTTAAAAAAGTCTTCCTGACTAGACATTGCCCTTTATTTATGCTACGGTAGCATACAGCAGCTTCCCCAGGGATCAGGGACGACTGCTGTATATATTGTGCAAACCCACAGCCGCAGAGCCCGTGGCCCACGGATGCTACGCTGGGGACAGTCGGCTCATGTGTATTGATGCCATTCTTCCTGACAGGCAGATGTTTAATGCCCAGATCACTCTAGAGAGGTCTGCAGAGTGCTGCAGCCCAGCTCCGCTGGCTCCCTCACCCACCCCCATTGCCGGGGAACCCGTAAAACTGCCCCGTGGGCTTGGTCCGACCCCTGGACCACTGACAACGTGATCCAAGTAAATCAGGGGAGGGGAGGGAAAGGGAATGGGTTGCTGCTTTGCCCCTGGCGATCACTTGCCAAGCGAGAAGATGGTCCTCGGCCCCAAAGGCTGTGTTGTCTCCCTTTGCAAGAGCACAGAGAAATAGAGAGCACCCTGTATTTCCAAAGCACCCCACAGCTGTTCCCTAATAAATCCTCATCAGGGTTTCAGCAGATAGGTGAGGCAGTAACATCAGACCACAAAGGCATGTATCTCATCTCTGCGCCCTCCACATCTGCTGACCCTTACAGGGAAACACATGGCAGGAGGGATCCTCCTTTCTAGGCCAGCCGGGCTGGAGCAACCCTAATTTGGCCCAAATACCTCTGTCCTGATAACCTTGCCAAATCCTGAATCCTTATTAACACACTGAGCAGAGAGAAGGAGGTATTTGTAGCGTGTCCTCTGAATAGGGTCATTGCATCATGCATTTAATACGAAGGATTTGGCAAAATAAATGGTGTTGCTAGACACGCACTGAGTCAAGTGTCTTTGCGACCGTGGAGATTAGCAGAATAAGTGGCATCATTTATTTAGTCACTTGATGCACCACAATTCCTGGGGCTCCCCACGAAGCAAAGCATCCTCCCTCGAAAAAGCTGTTCTAGTGCAGCCACTTTATCACAAAAGGCTTTAATCACTTTTAAAATGGGATTTCCCTTCCTCCTAATCAAGTTCCTTCAGGTCATGTGGACTTGAAATGGAAAAAATTAAGTTTAACTCTTTGGTAGTGAAGAGATAAGGATAAAGTTGACTTTCACTGTGGGTGATTCTGTGACACCACCCAGGAAAGCTGCATTCTGCTCACAGCGCTCCCCAAACTGAGCATCTGCTTTCACTTCCTTTTCCTTTTTCTGTGCTCTTTCTTTGTTTTTCTTGCCTTGTCTGCAGTGATGGTGGGAAGATGCTTCAGTGCTCCTTGTTTTCTGTACATCCTGCTCTCCCTTGGTGTCTTCCTCCATGCCCTAAATTTCCTGCTGCTCAGAACACTGTGCCTGGTGGGGGTTTAAAATCCTGCTAGCAAAGAAAAAAATTTAAAGAAAAAAGCTCGTTTCACCTTGGAGTATTTAAACAAGTCTAAATTTAGAGTGGAGCTGTGGAAAAAAAAAATTAAAAGGAAAAAAGGCAAAGTAACCAGCCGAAGACATTAATTAATATGACACCTATGTGGTTGCTTCTGCAAACAACAGGGAAAGCGTGTGGCCTGCAGATGAATGGGTCTGCAGGCAGATACTTACAGAGCACCCGGGGAAGAATGTGAGGTCTAGAAGGACACGTTTGGTCCGAGTCATCCTGCTGACGTCTGATGATGCTCTGCAGGTCAGATATTCATCCATTATTCACCGCTTCTGAGGCAACCCGAAATGAAGAAAGTCAGTGGTATAAAACCTACCTGTGTATCAGTTTGTGTACCTGTATACTCCCCCCTGTGTCCTCCCTGTGTTACGCTAGGGGCAAATCTGTCCTGTTCTACAGAGATCCTAGTGAGGTATCAGCTATCCAGGTATTAGCTGCATTCCCATGGTAAACAGGCTTTTGTGTACCTCCTCTATTGAGTCCCGTCAGGATCTCCTGGCAGTGACCACTGGCACTCATCAGCCTGGTCTCCGATGGCAGAAAAAGCCTTCCACGCACAGCTTCAGACTTGTTTCCAATGCACCCAGATGGTGTTAAAAGCAGTTAATTTAACCCAGAACACACCTGGGAGTGAGGGAGGTGTCATTTTCCCACGGTGGCTGCAGTGAGGAAGGGGCCCTCAGAGCGGTTGTGCTCACCCAGCACCACCCAGCGCCACACATCCTTCGGGTCTCACCATCCCAAACTTCCCAGGTACCAGGCATATTGCCAGTCACGCAGCCAACCCAGTCCCAGAGCAAACAGCATCTCCCTGTTGTGTCGCGGCTTCCTGGAGCTCATCTGGGATTGCGCAGGCCCTGATGCAACCAAACGGGGAGGGAGAGCAGGGCTCGGCTGTGGGGACACCACAGCAGCATCAGCACTCATGCCGAAGCGAGCCTGCAGCCCTCTTCCCCGTCCCTGCTCACCTATTAAATCCACGCCTCTGCAAACTCAGCTTGCGAGTGCTAATTCTCTGCAGCACTGAAACCTGATCAGAAGAGATTTGCGTGACCAGCTGGTAAAACCACGACTAAAAGTGCTTTTCCATCGCTGCTTCTGGCAAGGCCCTCCCCCGGCCCCCTCCTCCTGGCAGCTGCTTAGACAAGGAGATCGGATTCTCTAGTATTGGCAAAGCACTGCATGACTGCTTTCCAAACCAACCCCGAGGAATGGTTAAACCTACTCAGACGGGACAGAGACTTTGCCCTCATATCTCCTGAGCAGGACACAAAGCTCAAACAGCACTGAGAGAGTGGCTCCACAAGCAGAACGTTTGACCAGGATAGAAAGGAGCTTTTCTACCCTGATACTTATCTAAGGAGTCCTGCCAAGAGATAATGAAAGGCACAAGATTATGATCTCAGATAAACGCATCTGCTGTGAACAAGATCACATAGTTTATCCCCATCATGCCTTGTTTTAAGTTATTCAAAATCAAAGCAAATTATTCGTATTAACTGATTATGTCCCAGGTGTTTTAAGTTCAGGATCACGACGGAGCAAAGACTTGCTTTGAGGTACGCAGTGGTGGCTGGCAAGCAGCAAGATCCCAGTGTCTCCAGAATGAAAAACAAGTCAGTGCTGGTCTTCCAGCTGGTCTCTTCCCTGGTCCCAATATCTACAGTGCAAAAAGGACCCTGATGCTTGCTCCATGTGGGCCTGAGACACTCCTGAGTACCCAGAAAATAGGAGGGAGCATCCCTGCCTCGCTGCATGGGCCAACTGGGAGATCAGTACCGTGGATGCCATAGGGAAGAAGTATCTCTGGTGACCAGTTTCAGCTCGATAAACCTTCTGGCAGCAGAAGTAGTATCACAATGAGCTTGATGCCTGAGGAGGCCGAGACACTGTCCCATCTGCTCTTTATCTCTGCGAAGCTGCATGCTCCTGTGTTCAAGGTTGTTGCCATTACCCCCTGTTCCAGCTGACTTTCTAACAAAGAGACATGTGGCTGCTACAAAATGTGCCTTATTGACCAGGACTGCGTGGAGAGAGGTTGTCTCAAGAGGTTGTGCCATGCCCAGCACATCTTTCCAATCAGCTTTGTCTGATGCTCAGTGTAGAGTTCCCCCTTTCTTTGTTTTGCCCCATTCTCCTTATGTTTATCCTGCTGGAAGACCACACGTTGGTCTGCTCCGGCATTGCCAAGTCAGGGTCACCACATGAACGCATTAAACAAATAAGGATTTCTACTGTCTTTAATAAACTCTCCTCATACGCTGCTTACATCAGTGTTTTGATGATATTTGTTCTTTGGCTGGTCTTGACATTTGCCAGTATCTTCTCATAACAAGATAATCCAAACTGAACTCAGGTTCTAGTCAAACCAGAAATGAATGGAGCTGTTAAATCTTCCCCCTGCCTGTGAATACAGCCCAAAATCTCACTGGCAATTTTTTATTGCCCCGTGGTTTTGCAAATTTAGCTCTCATTTGCTGTACTCGCTCACCCCACATCTCCTGCAGCCCTGAATTCTCGTTCCTTCTTATACGTTTGCTTTCATTCTTCCTCGTAGGATTCGTTTTCGTTTTCCCCAGTCAGACCCTGCCGCCGTTTATCTCCTCCCCGTGCTCCAGCTCTGCTCGCACACTGTGGTGGCTCAGCTCTGCAGAAGCAACTGGATGCACACTAATCCCATTAAGGGCCCTCTAGTCACCTGGGGGGGTTTGGTTTTCCGTGCTATTTTCAATTCATCTTCAAATCCTTGCAACTTCAGATCATTAAGGGGTTAAGTGAGATATAGTCAGTAAAAGAGATAAATCCAAATAAAGGGATTTGGATCTCCCAATTCAGCATGTTGCTGTGTCTCGTTGCCTTTTCTATCAGTGTTTCAGTGTTTTCCCAGACAAGGGCTCTCACCAGAACCCATCTGGACTAAGCTGGGTCCCAGCTGCAAATAGAACACAGTGGCTGGAAGGGTTAGTGAAAAGATCCTGCAAAAACCACTCACTGTAACTATTTGATATGGCTCCTTGCAAAGGGGAGAAAAAATGCTATCCAAGATGTTGATTCTCCTGCCTTCAGATACGATTTCATATTTGTTTCAGAACATGAATTTTTGTCATCTCTTCCCTGAAGTATCCAGACAGGGAAGTCTACCACCCTGGACACTACCCCTCATTTTTAATCCTGGTAAAGATGGAGAAATGAGACCTTGATGATCAGTCTTCCTGGCTCCTCTAAGAGCAATCTTCTCCTCTTTTCAGGCTGCAGAGGAAGGAGGAGGCGGAAGAAGCCCAGCCCTGTGGTCCTCGGTCCCAGCAGCGTGGGGCCAGAGTCAGGGGAAGGGCAACCAGCTCCTTCTGTTCCCATGGGCAGCACGCTGCACCCCTTCTCTGCAACGGGTATTTCTGGGAGGAAGACATTTCTCTGTACTGTCCCCACCTCCAGATTCCCCCTGGGGCTGTCCAGGTCTGTCTGTACCCCTTTCTGGGGCAAAAGCCCCCATAACACATTTTGGCCATTTGAGAAATGCATTACTAAGGTGTAGATCTACTCTGCCTGTTGCCTTCGTATACTGACCACAGCATTTGTTGTACAGCCATGTGGTACCCTGAAGGCACCGTCTCTAGAGTGTCTGTGTAGAAATTGATTTTTGTAGATTTTAAGGTCAGAAAGAACCACTGCAACCTACTCGTGTAACCCTTTGCACCGACTTAATAACATCAGCTGGAAATTTCTGCCCTTCAGGCCCACAACCTCTGCTTGAGGAAGAGCGTAACTTTCAAAAAGATACTCAGTCTGGAGTAAAGACTGTAATAAATGATTAAGCCATCCTATCCTGATGTGAGTTATTCCTGTAATTACTTAATTGTTCACCCCGGGCTTTCAGCCTCTTCATCATACAATTTAACCTCTATTCCACGTTTCACGGTTTTATTCCCTTCTCTGTATTTCCTCTGCCACTTCTATTATCCCATTTAATGTGCAGCACCAATGCAGCACTCAGTAGCACATCTATAACACGTGCCTTAGTTTCACTTCAGTGCTTTGACAGCCATTTTCCCCCTCCACATCCTTAGGAGAAACCTAACGGTCTAGCATGGCTTTGCATTTTATATTAAATAAGCCATTTGTAAAGGTGCAAAAGATGATTGGAAGATACTCCAATATATGGGTTAATTCACAGCCATAGAGTCAAACTCTTCAACAGGTCGCTCTAGTCATTTATAATCTTTCTGCTGCCGTATCTGTAGTTATTTAAAATTCATACTTCTCGTGACAATAATGAGCTTATATAGCACGCCCCTCATCCAAGTGTGCCGTTCGCTACTTGCTGCTATTCATCAAGTTCAGCCATTGGGGTCCTTTGATTCACTGGTCTCCAGACACTGATGAGGGGATGACAATCTCAACTGAATGTTGCCCAAACGGAGGCATTTGACTATTAATAAATAATCGCTCACATTAGGAGGCCATCAGTTAAAACCGGCAGAGTCCTTTTTTTCATGCCGTTTTTGCATCCCGCTGCCCATTTTCCCTCCTCTCCTCTCCTCTCAACTGTCTGAGGTCCCCAGACATGGTTCGGGGGATGAGTGCCTCGGCAGGACCTGCGCTGGATGCTGCCAAGGTGCCAGCTCTTCCCGGCCTCGTTGGACCTGTGCAAACCTCGGCACCAAGCGGCGGCATGGCACGAACCCAATGTTGCCTGCAGGAACACCACCACGCGCCCCACTCTCCTGGTCCCAACCCAGGTCACCGGTGGGGAGGGGATGGTGCTGGGGCAACCTGCTGGGGCAACCTGCCAGAGCAACCTGCCAGCATCTGACAGGAAGGCCCTGCTGGACAGAGATCAAAGGTCAGGATTGGGGTGTTTTTTGGGGGGAATGGATGCGACCCCTTTAAAGCAGGCATGGCCTGACCTCTGGCTGGAGAAGCTGAGACCCGTCTTCAGGAATCAGAGTAATCCTGGGTGATTTTATCCCACTCCACTTCCCTAAATCTGCGGCTGCTGCTGCTCGGCGAGGGGATTAAGGGGCTGGCGGGGGATTACGTAGCCGCTGCGGCTCCCGGTGTGGAGCTGCCTCCTGGCGCGGTCGCTCCTTGGGGCGTGGAGACCCACCTCACCCGCGCTTGCCATTCCCACGTGGGTCCCCAGCGGGTTTTTGGCCACCCACACTGCGCTGGAGACCCCCTGACGGCGCCCGGCAGCAGGAGCGACATCCCCGGGGCAGAGGCAGCCGGGGTCACCCCGGGGCTCGGCCCCACAGCATCAGGGCAGCTGGCCCGGCAGCATGGCAGGGGCTGCGTGGGACCCACCCCAGGACAGCAGGAAAAGCCGGGAGCCCCCGCATCCCGCCGGCCGGTCCCCTTGCTGATGGTTGGCGCATGGAGGATGGGGCTCTGGGCCATCCCGTGGATGATGCTCTGGCTCTTCTGCCTCCTGCCCTCCACCAGGGCCCAGACGAAGATCCCGCTGGAGACGTAAGTGTTTCCCTCTCTCTGGCGTGGGGCGGTTCTGGCGTGGAGTGGGTGATGCTGTGGGCACGGACAGGCAGGTAGGAGTGCCTCCCCAGTGGTGGCAGCCACTGAGGGTGCAGGGTCCTCCGGCACAGCATGTCACTGCCGGGGGGGGTGGCATTCCCTTTCGATGGTGGCGATCACTCCAGGGAGAAGCCACAGATGTGGGAGCCGCAAATTCCGTTCCCAGGTCTAGCGCGGATGCAATGTCTCATTTTCCCCATTCGTCAAGCGGGGCGATGATACTCATCTGCTTTTGTTAAGCACTTCTTTGACATCTATTAATGCTCTGCTTAATGCACTGGGCAGCAGCAGGTGAAACCAGTTTAAAGACACATTGGTAAAACCCTGCTGATGGTGCCACTTGGGGCGATTCAGCCATGGAGGCAGACGTCAGCGGCCCCAGTTTAGCAGCTCCCCAGTTTAGCAGAGCGGTTCCAGCAGGCGCTGCTGGTTTGCAACCTGCCGAGGACACCCTGGGGGAAGCGCTGGTCAGGACCTGGCCCCGAGAGGTATCCCTTCAACGCACATGACATCCAGAGTGGGCAGCGCGAGGGTTTGCAGCTCTTTTTTACCATTACGTATCGCTGGTGCTGCCCCAGCGCACTGGTCTGGGTACGCTGAAGGCTAAAAGGAGCCTCCATGCGCACTTACGCAGCCTGTGTAACACACATGCGCACACACACACGCATTTATTCACGTGTGCGAATGCCAGGGGATGTCAGTGGGGGGAGGCTAAATACAGGAAAGAGGCCACGGCACCTTTTCTTGTTTGTTCCTGCTCTACCCTACCGCAAAGAGCCTAACAGCCCTTCCCAAGGCTCTGGGGTGTAGGAAGGCAAAGCTGAGCTGCAATACAAAGCGTAAACCACCGTGGTTGGTGCCCACGCTGCATTTTCACAGGCAGGGGAACCTCGATGCACCTTTTTGGGCGGGGGTTTGCAGGGCACCCACGCCGGCGTGCGTGTCGGTGCGCTTGAGCAGCTCCTCCGGCACGGTCGCTGACGGAAAACTCCCCGCCCCGGCAGCCCGCAGGAGGCTAACAGCTCTCAGCAAACCCAGTTTATAAAAACCTCACCTCGTTAAGCTGATTTAGGCAAGTTAAATCCTTCAGGGATTAAAAATGTCAGCACCGCGGTTGGTAAAAGTTGTGGTGGGGCAGGTTCTCTGGAGCTGGGATAGGTCCGTCCGCGCAGCAGAGAAGGTTGGACCGGAGAGGGGACAACACTGCCATCGAGTTTCAGGGGGAGATATGTCCGCTACACCAACCAAAGTCAGCTCAAGCCCTTTTCGGAGATTGAGAAAGTGTTTTATACTCAAAAATTCCCAGTAAGACCCTTGTGGATGTGCTCGCCAAGACAGCCCAGGTGATTACCAAGCGTTGCGCTGACTTTAACTGGGGGCACATCTCAGGAAACTTTGCCACCAACTTTATTCTTGGCTGCACTGTCAAACCCTTCCCCAGCAAAGTGCTTCTGATTTGGGTTTCACAAAAAGGGCGTGGAGGTTATACAGAATAAAATTCAACCTCTGATAGTTTCAAACCGCCTAAAATAAAAATCGACTTTCCGTGCCCAGGGCAAATACTGCATGGAAACACCTTTTGGCCTTGAAATCTGTGGCATTAAGAAGCCAGCCCATCCTTTGTGCTGCTTTCGGCACTGAATACAAGTCCAGGGATTACAGGCAGGACAATCTCTGACCCAATCCTTTTCTGATGTGTTTGGTTATAATGTGATAGCCTTTTACTACTGTGAAAAGAGTTACATCACTTTGCACAATTTGGAACTTATTCATGTACAAGAATAAAAAATAAACAATAGAAAAAGAGCTTTTCTCCCCCGGTATCAAAACCAGACCAACAGCTGAATTAATCCCTGGTGCTTCAAATCCACTCATGAATTTAACTAAAACACAAAAGTTGCCCTTTTCGAATGAAATTCCAGCAGAAGAACACATTGGCCAGAGGACCAAAGGGAGTAAATCAGCAGCAAATGGAACTGCTCCATAGATTGCACAGGGACCTTTTGGGGACACAAAACCAGAGGCTTTTAAACACCAGCTGGATTCAATCACAGTTGAGTGACACAAGGCTAAGTCGGCCTGTGCTGCTCCCCAAGTCACGCCTGGCTTTGCGGCACCACGCTGGGTTCATCGCCAGCTTCTTCCCATCTTTGCCAAGTGCACTCAGCTTTAACCCCAGCGGCGCAAAAAGAAAATTTGCTCAGTCAATTACCAGCAACGCTTCTGGGGTGCAGGTTCAGCACAGAAACCACCTCCTCGTTCCTCCTGGACACCGCTCTGCTCATAAACCGGCCACGGCATGGGCAGGAGCGCTTGCAGTTGTGAGGATGGCGAGGATTTGGGGCTGGCTGCTCAGCCTTTACTTCTTGGGGTACTGGAAACATCAGGAAATGCTGGTGGGAGAGGTGAAGATCAACCTGGTCTGGCCTCTTTAGGCTGCCCCTACCGCCTCTATACATCTGCTCCTGCGTTCACGGAGCCAGCAGCCTTAGGTGAAATTTCTCTGCAACCTGATGAATTTTAGACTGACCTTTTCTCTCGCCTCTTTATGAAAAAGAATAAAGAAACCTATTTAAATTCGGTAGGCTGCTCTCAATTTCCCAGCACTCTAAGGTCGCTCCCTTCCCTGGCAAATAATTGTCTTTTAAATATGTAAATGCCAGCGTGTTTCTGCCTCTGCACTTGCTTCCTTTTCAACTTCCATGAAATGCCACCATATATTTTTAATTAGCCACACTTGAGCCCTGTCACGCAGGGTTTCGGGACCTTTGTGCCCTCTCATTCCTCTGTGCGCCCTCACTTTCCAGCCAGCCCTCCAAAGCTGCCAGTCCCTGCCCCTCTCTCTGCGACCCCCTGCCTTTGCGCCTCCTTCCTCCTCCTCGCCCCCTTTGCCTCTCCCGAGGCGAGTGGGTTTTGCAGCCTGACATCTCACAGAGCTGCTTCGAGAACAGCAGAAGTATCAGCTCCCGAGCCGGAGCGGTGGCTCAGAAGCGTCTGTGGGGCTGCTGCCTGGCGTGGGCTGGGAAAGCCTTCCCTGGCTGAGCATCCAACACCTGGGGCACCCACATAGAAATGGTGAAATTACACAAATCCCGACCTTCTTATCCTCGAGTTCTGCTGTTACTGGAAGTTTCGAGGTTCATATATTTAAGCTTCTTTTGCCACTTCTTCAAAGGCTAAAAACCCTCCTTCCCTTTTCCTGTTGTTATGAAAGCGGAGAGCGCCAAGTCATGGTGGACTTAAGGACTCCACAAACGAGCAGATCCACGAGCAGCAGGGCTTGGTTTTCTATGAGTCTCTGTCCGTGGCTGGCTTCTCTACTGACTGATCATCGCTAAGCTCGTATGGCAACTCGAGCTTTTACCTCAAAAATAGCATCTTTCTGCTGAAGCTGCCCAACCCCACCCACCAGTCAGAAATGAATATCACAGACCCTTCCACTCTGATGGGTTGAAAAATGACGAGGGCTGGGAGGAACAGGGGCACACGCACGGCCACAGACATGACACAAACCAGAAAGACCGGGATATACATGCACTTCATTTTTTTTTGCAGGGAAAATAGGGTAAAAATAAACCTCCCTGGGAAAATTACTACCACAAACTTCAGGTTCTCTCTTTCTACGGTAAAAGGTCAGGAGACTGGAGGATATTAATTAATATCAGCACAAAACGTCTCATACATAAAAGTTATAAAACCAGCAGATGGGCATCGAGTCAAGTGTTGATTCAGAGATCCTCGTACCTCTGGGAATGCGTTAGTCACTACAACAAACAGGAAAGCATCCCATGGGGTCCCTGTTTCTGCCTTCCTCTTTTATTCTAGGCTTGCTAGCACAACTCTGACATGGGGCAGTAAATCTTGGCCTCCTAGCAAGTACCCATCTTCTTTTTGCTCTAAGAATGAAAGGAAAAGATAAAAGCTTTTGGTGTCAAAATAAGATACTAAGAGTAATGACCAAAAAAAAAAAAGCGGGGGTAGGGGGGCAGGGAAGCACCAGCCTTCTTATTGAGTTCAGCTGGATCACACTCAGTGGTTAGAAATGAATGCCTCGTTCCCAATTAAGGAGCGATTTAAAAGGGCACCCACTCTCATTATGCTCCTTTTATAGGCAGCAGAGAGGTGCAGTTCAGAGCAGAAGCCTTATGTATGCTCTGAATCAATCCCCTATAGCTGCCTATCTGTCCCTGTTTGCAAGGGGGGAGCCTAAACAGGCTTTCCCAGGCTAAAGTTAGCTGTTGTGGTTTTTCCACCATTGCTGTGCTGGCTTTACTCCAGAGCTCATCTCTATGCTGGCACATTATTCTGCCATGAAAGTGGTGCAATGCACTGGGAAAACAGACCCTGAGGTTAAAGGCCGCTTAGGGCTGGAAGAAATCTACTGGAAGCCACAGGTAAGGCTCCGGACCCCATAAATAAGTAGTGTATTCTGGTAAGTGGAGAAGGCCATTTATTCCATTAAATAAATCTCTCCTAAGTGAATCTTTGTCAAAGGAACTGTGTGTAGGTGGAACTGCCTAATGTGAATCATGTAACAGATTTCTGATGAAGTGCTCTGTCAATTACGAGAGCCATCTATTTTGATTTGGGTGGCTTGGTGTTCAGGCTGCTCTTCAGCATCCTTCTGGTCTCCATGTGGTATTGCTATCATCAGTTATTTACAGGATGGCACAAATGCGAGTAGTGTTTTACAATGATGAGGTGCATAATCTACTCTGGCATTATCAAGCCGTAGTATCTCCACTGAGAGCAGCAAATTCGTCTGGCTCGTTAGTCTCTGCCTCACGCAGCTCTAGGAACTGAATCCAAGGGGTGAATCTTGACAATTTCTTTCAGGTCTGACACTTACTTCTCTTCAGCAGACTTGACATAAGGTGTCTAGCCCTTCACTCCAGGCTCCGTCTGCAATCAGTAAAGATAAATAAGTGTCTGCAGAGCTATTTATTGCACTTCATTAACAATAGAGGAAACCAGATGATATCTAAGACCAAATGTACAACTTTCATACCTCTAAAGTTAGGCGAGACAAATTCCACTCTGAGTCAAAATGTAGTGACTGAGACCAGCAGAACTCAGTGTTTCTCCTGAGTGATGTCCTGGGCAGAACGTCCAAGAGCAGCGCTTGCCTCCTGCCCTACAGCTTGTCTGGCTAGCAATTCAGGGAGAAAGCATTGTCATAATCACTACAGTGGCTTAGAGAAATATGGGGGGGGGAGGGGTTCATACTCAGGAAGATGGAGTTTTCCCTGTCTGAGGAAGCAAGTGGTTCTGCTGACTTTGAATTATTAACACTGATTTTCCTTTTTTCCTCTTTTTAGGGTGAAGTCGTGGGCAGATGCCTTTGGTGGGGAGCTGTACTCCATTGTGACTAAGTATTCAGGCTCTCTCCTGTTGCAGAAGGTAGGCAAAAGCTGTGAGGGTTCCCTTGGGTTTGCATCATCTCCCCACGTGGCCCTTCAAGGTTTCCCCCTGGGGCAGAAGAAAGCAAAACACACAGGTCTCCAGAGAACTTTCAAAACCAGGCAGGTTCATATCCATAAGCACAGAGTGATGCCCTGTGGCCATTCTTCATGAACTGGAGAGGGGGATCCATTTAATGCCTTTCCTGCTTTCATGAGACATGGCCAAATGCCACTTAAATTGCCCCATTTCTTAAAAATACTTTTTAACAATACTCCTTTTGTTTCCCCTCTGATTGTTCGTGCCCTTCCATGCTGACTCTTCACTCCTCCCTTCCTTAGTGCATATCAGTCCCTCTCCTCCTGCTCATCATATCCCGTCATCCCCTCCTGCAGCTCTCCAGCTGGCACTCTTGTTTATTCCTGCTTCCTCCAGTCACTCACCAATCCTTTGAATCGTGCCTTTAAAAGTCTCTTTTGGACAAGGTCTCTGAGGCAGGTGCCCTGGAAACCATGATCTTCTGGAGGTGCAGAGCTCTGCCTGCCTGGGTCACCCAACAACAGGCATCGCTGTGCTAAACTTCCCACCAGCATTAAAGGGTGTAGCTCCACAGGCTTTAAGTAAAATTTCCCGTTTTCAGCTGTAAAGAAGTTGCCCTGTTACCTCGATTGCTGAAGTCGGAAGTGAACGGCTGCTCCTTTTTCAGGCTCTGTGAACTCCGCACTGCGGCAGCAGGGCTGTATGGATCGGCACCTCCCAAGTGCTGCTCAGGGGACCTGGTGGCTGCTGAGTGCATCTGAAGGGATGCTGTCCCTTCTCCACCTCATGTGGCCGTCTGGTTCTTTACTCCTTCTCTGATTCTTCTTTTCAACACAAGCCATGCATTGCCTCTTAGGCCTTCTAGGTGTCTGATTTCTGTCCTCTTATTAGTAATAACACCCACAACCCAGTTAAAAAAAAAAAAGGGGGGGATCTGGACATTATTTGCCTTGCCTTGCCTTGCTGCTGAGGCCTCTGTTTCCCTGTCCCTACGGTGCTGCTTTCTGCCTGGAGAAAGGGAGAGGCTCCTGCAGCATCGCCTTTGCTAGGCTTGGCCAAGGAAGGCCTTCAGCATCCATCACAAAGGTCTATACCAACCACCAGCTCTTCTTAGGAGGAATGTGCCACCTCGCAATAAAAAATTGTCAGCGCTGATATAGGTGCTTCCTGCCCTGATCATGAGGCAGCTGTGGTGTGATACCAATACAGGGAAAAGTTTGGCTTTTAGCAGTTTTGATGATGCTTCCGCATTCCCTATTCTTCCATGGGGTCCCTGAGCAATAATTGCCAGAGGCAAAGTGACATGCTGAGGCACCTTTGGGCACCTGAGCTTCAGTGGGCAGGAGATGCAGATTGGGATTATCTGACAGTCAGGTATCTGATGCTGTATAGGTGTGCTTCAGCACACCTGCTTGCACTGCTTCTCTGGCTACTTCTACTAACAGATTAAGGAGGCTCATGTTCCCTAAGATCCAAAAATCAGTGGGACTAAGCAGAACAGGGCTTAACTTGAAAATACCAGCGCTGCAAAAGTTAACAGTGGAGGCCAAGGATGGCAGATGCGGCACTGAGGTGCATGCCAAGATAGATGTGCTGGGTTGGTCCTCTGGAGATGTTGCACCAGGTCATTTCACCTCCCTCTGTCCAAACTGTTTTGACTCTTGGGACCATGATATCTTTGGGGTAGGAGACCTGTAGTTGTTACTATAGTACCACTAAAAATGACAGTCATAGCAACCGAATCTTGCACAAAACTTCACAGCTCTATCAGATTTTGGTGTTATTCACTAGAAGCAAAGAAAACTAATTTCTGATGAAAAAGAAGCCTGAATGTAACCAAATCCAATCTAGCGTTCATGTCAAGGCAGAGCTATATTTCCCTGGTGCTCGGAGTGGCTTATGAAATAATTGCACTTGCCTGCCCCAGTCCACATCCACATGGTTTTGTTCTTGGAGAGGGGAAGGTGTCTGGTTTGCTCTTGCACATGTTGGGGCCTGGACGCAGCACAGACCGACTGTGCTTTGCACAGTCTCTGGACACCCCTGAGCGGGACACAGCGTCACCAGTGACTTGGAGGGGAAAATGCCCTTCAGCAAGTCACTGTCCCCACTTCCAGCAGGGGGTACAAATGAGCTTGATCTAACCTTGATCCGTTAATGCTCTCCAGCAGAGTCGCCTCCTAAATGCTTCTTGTGCCCTGCCCAAACTTTACTAACAGTTTCACAGAATCATAGAATTGTTTTGGTTGGAAAGGACCTTAAAGATCATCTGGTTCCAACCCCCTGCCATGGGCAGGGACACCTCCCACTAGATCAGGCTGCTCAAAGCCTCATCCAGCCTGGCCTTGAACACTTCCAGCTGTTTAAACAGCTCAGGTTTACATTTCACCCCTCAAGTCCTGCTCCTTGAGCCAGGGTTGTCCACTTATTTCCCTGGGACTAGGGAAAGAGGAGAGAACCAGCCAGCACCCAGTTCAGCCCTTCTCTCAGTCTCCATTTCTTTAGTAAGCACTGGTGGGACACCTTCTCACAAACCAGTGTCTCAAAGCGGGAACCATCCTGGACGTCTCCCTCTGAATTGCTGACACTTAGAGTGCTGCGGAAGGACAGCTTCAGGAGGGCACAGACAAATCTTTGACTAATAGGCAACGTTTTCATGCCCCATGAGATGCCCCTTGGCAGACCCTGAATGGCTTTATGTAGATCACCGCGCTGGCACAGACTGTGGGCAAGTCAGGCCTGGGGAGCCGAATGTACCAAATCTGGAAATCCAAAAGCATGTGCTCCCCAGGCACCTTTCTTTTTTGGGGCCATTGCCTCTTTGAAAGATGAAATATTTCTCTGTGTGCATGAGTATACGCAGACCAGCAGAAGGGTGGGGAGCACAGCGTGGGTGTCCAGATGATTTTTTCCTCGGTGCTTGTTTAAGTTGGTGGGTGTTTTGCCTTTGAGGAAATACAAGCTGAGGGATAACAGCACCTTTCAAATTTGACTTCATGGCTCTCTTGTGCCTAATAGGCTTGAAGTAACTCGCTTATTGTTGCTTTGGGAGCCATAATTTTTCAGTTACTGGATGTTTTGCATGTAAACCTTCTCTTTAATATTTAGCATAAATTTCCTTTTGCGGCTTTGGGTTTGTTTGGATTTCTTCGGGGTTTTTTGCTTTTCCCCCAGAAGTACCCTAGTATCATGTTGCAAACCCAAACACTCAGTTTCTTACCAGCTTTGTTGCTCCCGGGGACCTGGTGAGCCAGTAGACACCTCTTGAATCCACATGGGCAGGTTCTCACCCTGGATCTCAGAGCTTTGAGAAAGCCCCTGGGTTGCTCTCTGTCCCAAGCAGTCAAGATATCATCAAATTAAACCTCACAGAGGTAGCGAAAGCTGAAGGGTGTTTTTAGCTTGATGGCTGAAGCGTTCATTGTATTCTTTTGACCAGTTTGCAGCAGAAGTTAAGATAAGCTTGCACACTTGTCTGGCACATCAGCCTGGCTCAGAGATGATGGTTCTGTATTAAAATGCTGGCTGGGTTCTAGGACAGCTGGGGGCAATACAGCCGGAGCAAAGAGGCAATGGGAAAGGCTGAGCAGGAGGAGGGCAGCAGCATCTCCCAGAGCTAAGGAACAGAAAGTTTGAACCTGTGGCTTCTGAAGTCTGTTTCCCTCAGCCCTGCTGCTGCAGTTGGCCAGGCAGTGACCAAAGGGCTGGGGCCACCGATGGCAGCCAAGCCAGGAGGATATCACGGCGGTTCTGGGCTTCTCAGAGCTTGCTTCCGAGTGACAGAAACACTATCAGCTTCAGACCCAAAACCTGATTTTTCTTCTACTATGTTAATGATGCGTTATAAGTGTTTCTGAGATTTACCTCCTGCTTCCTTCTGTAGCTGAGGTGCCGATTGCCTTCCCTGGTGGAAAGGGCTGAGAAAGGACAGCAGGGCTTGGCTCCAGCTATGTAATTACTAGAAAGCACTACAAATAACTACATGGCAAAGAACAGACAAATTAAAGGAGTTCAGTCAAGACATATTCCTGGGTGAAGATGAAAGGAATGTCTTTCACACTCTTAATATAGTTTCACTAGGAGTGAGTAATGTAACACTGTGTACTTCAATGGGCTAAACTTCATGGAGGTGGGAACAAGAAATTATATTTGGTGTCATATCTCTGTTCACAGATAAAACTTAGGATACTGAATCCTGGATCTTCCACTTTTGAATCACCACCCCCATCGCTGTGGAAGGAGAATCATAATTAATTGCTTCTGCTGTTTTAAGGGAATACTAAGTACTACATGAATATGAAAACAGTTTTCTCTTAGATCAGAGTTAACTTTTTGGCCCCTTTTCAACATCAGATCCTTTCAGCCAGTTCTCCCAAGCCTGTAGCTTATTTCTGTTCTGTAAATTATAATGATCTGATAACCTGGACCCTAAATTCAGGTTTTGCAGGTTAATCTTGGTCAACTACAATCGCCTGTGTTGACATTTGCTGCATGCTTTCAGCCATGGTGTCTGGTAACAGTATTGAAATCACAGGTACTGCTGTGTTGCCCACCTTTGGGAACTCTTGCAGTGAATATTCATTAATATCAGGGGACTTTAATGGCAGGAATACAGATACAAAATGGTTTGCTGGATGGCTTGTAGGAAAAAAGCTCAAAGGGGATCTGAGCTCAAACCTGGTATATTCCTTGCAGGCAAGTGAAATTTTGCAGAAAGCTTTTAGGGGGTTCTGGGGGGTTTTTTTTGTGGGTTTTTTTTTTTGTCTTCCCAGCTCTGGCTGGTTCCCAGGGCTGAGACACGTATACAGTATTAGCAGACGGCTCGTGATTACTTTTGCCCTAGTAGCATCTACTTGTCGATGTGTCAAAAGCACATTAAAAAAATAACTGAGAGGTAAAGAGCCCTGTTCTTTTTAATTCAAGATATGACCTGAGGTAACTGACAGCAGGTCACTTTGTAAAGCGTGTGCTTGCCTGTGCTGGTGTGGTCCCCCCCTTCGCTAGCTTTCCCAGGAGAGATTACCCTCCTACCCCTGCTCCCCCCCCTCGCCCCCCCTCCTCCTGATTAAAGCCTAGCGTGACAGAGATCACTTCCCTCCCAACGAAACCATGACATGGAGCTAAATGGGACAGGCACCGTCTGGGATGCCAGCCGCCAGGGACCTCAGTCGGGGCGGGGGGCGGGGGGGTGGTTGTTGCACATCCCTCTTTCGGCAGCATGGTTACGCTAACCTTCGTGCTCAACCTGACCTCTTCCTCCTCTTCCCCCGCCCATCCCCGCTACCCAGCTGCAGCAGAGGGGATGCGAGGCCTGGCGTTTTTAATCCAGTAAAACCCTTGCTGTTAATCACGCCAGACAGAGCGAGCAGCCTCCCCACCATGCCTGCTGCAGGCTGGATGCTGCTGCTATTTCTGTCTGACCTCCTCAGCCTGCCCCATCCTTGAGGCGTTTCTTACTCTGCTGCTCGTTGAGATGCCTTCCCTCGGTGGTCAATGAGCTTCTTGAACAAAAGGAGATCCACTTGCTCACCCTAAAGACATGCAAAGTCCTTCCCTCCTGCTTTCTTCTAGTTCAAAAGTGCCACTAAAGCCCCTGCCACCCCCTTACCCTTTTCACCACCTTATTTTGTACCAGCACAAGAAGCCCGGCCCCAGCTGAGATTGCTGCGATGGCACTAATACAACATGAAGATGGAAGGGATGTGTGTACACTGCAGACAGATGATGATGAGGAACCGGGGAAATTCAATCGGTTGCCCTTGCACTTCCACTTTTGCTGGGGAGATAAGACGTTGCCTTTTCTGAAAGAGGTTAATCGTATTGTGTTCTTTTGCAAGGTTTTTTCCTCTTCTTTTCTGCCTATCTCTGTTAGCTTTGGGGTTTTTTTTAAAAGCAGAAATAAAAGCCATTGTATCCAGTCTTGAAAGTGCAGATTTAGGGATGCAGATTGCAGTTACCCAGTTTGGGAATACTCTCAGGTTTTTAATGTCTAGGTTATCTGAAACATGGTCAGAAGAAACCAGTTATCTCTAAAGCTGTCAAATCCAGATCCTCCTCATTACGGCATCTCTCCCAGTGCAGGCAGTACTAAGTAGCCACGCTCGTAATTCCTGGTTTCTGGGAATCGCTCCTCTGCTGCTTTTGGCCCAAAGCACGCTCATACGTGCTGAATAAGTAGCATCGTAACTGTCTTGCTGACCTTTCCTTGGCAGTCTCCTACCCTAAACACCGAGCAGACTCTTCTTGCTGCAGACCTGACAAGTTACCCTACAGATATGATGGCACTGTGGGAGGACAGGACATGCACTGGCATGACATCTCTCCCACTAGTGCCCCAGAGCACATATGACATAGTAGGCAATGTAATGACAGCGTACAGCTCCATAGCCTTGTGCCTCCCCCTGCCTTAAGTAAATTTCAGGTATGCAGTGCATGGAATCGTAGAATGGTTTAGGTTGGAAGGGACCTTAAAGATCATCTGGTTCCAACCCCCCTGCCATGGGCAGGGACACCTCCCACTAGACCAGGCTGCTCAAAGCCCCATCCAGCCTGGCCTTGAACACTTCCAGGGATGGGGCATCCACAACTTCCCTGGGCAATGCTATTGTGGATGTAAGCACAATGTGTATTTTAGGTCTTCAAAAGTCAGCCTTCATTTCTCTCTCTTATTTGTAGGCACCACTAGCTTCAGGTATGGTGTTGTTTTCAACAGCTGCAAGCTCACAATGGGGTCGGTTGCTTTTACTTAAGTCAAAATGCTTTGTGTTATGGCCAGTGATCTGCACACACCTAAATTATGGGGTGAAAAGCGGTGAAAGGCAAAGATGGGAGAAGGTGGTAAATCAGACCAGTTCTTTCAACACATCTTTCTTCACCAAAGACAATACCCAGCTAACAATAATAGATTCGCGCCTCTCCTTATGAGCCTCCTGCTCAGCAGGATTTTCTGCTTTCCCTTGGGTAGAAGTACAAAGATGTGGAACCAACTCTGAAGATCAAAGAGGTGGATGGCTTGGAGCTGGTGAAGAAGTTCTCAGAGCAGATGGAAAGCATGCTCCGTAGGAAAGTCGAAGCCGTTCAGGTATGACCACGGGGTTTTGGGGAAGGAAGTCCTCTCCTGTCAGCCCCAGAGCTGTAGACACAGGCCTCCTGCTTGTACCAGCAGTGTGTGGGCGCAGAGGTTGCATGAGGACTTCCTTACCCAAGCAAATGCCTGCTGGTGCAGCTGGCTGCTCAATCTGAGCTTTAAGTAGACACTGGTGGGAGGATGTGGGTGTTCAGACAAGGGAATGCTGGCTTCTCCTTCAACCCGACGTAGGAAATAAGATAAAAACAAAGTCTAGGAATAAATGTGAGGGAACGAAGACTCTTTTAGAAGAGAAGAGCTGTTTGAAGAGGAAAAAAAAACCTCTCACAAGTGAAAAATAAGTTCATCCTTGCATAATGCACTCTGGCCATTGAAGACTAGTAGCTTGTTTCAGCTGTGTGTGTGGCTCAAGGGAAATTCCTGCAGCCCCTGAACGCAAGCTGCAAGGAAGGTGCTTGGATTTCCAGCTGTGTACATGGGGAAGCGTGGAGGAGGTGGCAAGAGGTCTTAAGCTGTTGCTGTGTTGGAGATCAGAGCAGGTAATCGTTATGGCCCCTCTGACTTCTTGCATCTAAGAATCTGTCATATGCCCTTATGTTTACCCACTATGAAAAGCATATTTCTGTAGTCACAAAGCCTTGACTGTTTAAGGCGTCTAATGTGGAAAAGTCATCCAGAAACACATCATTTCAATCTCAAAGTGAAATGTGGGCATATTTAGACCCAGAGCTTTGGCCCACAGCATTAAATTCATAGCCAGACTTTTCCAATGTTTGGATTGCCTTATCCTTTGTGAAGGAGCAAAAAGTAGTTTTGCTGAGACTGTCGCTGATTGTGCAACTCTGAAAGCATGTACATGTTTAGCTGGATTCCTTCCCAGTCTGTACCAATTGAGAATTAGTGCCCTGAAGCATCATATTCAAGAATACCAGTTGATTATATTGCCTTCCATAAATGGTAAGAGCTTATAAATGGCCACAGCATCACTGAGCCCTTTACGAAATCAAGTCATGGTCTTTGTCTTGGTAACAATACCAGACTGAGACTCCCACAAAGCCTCTCCCTTTGATGAGATACTGACATCAGGCTGGGTCTGAAATGCCTTTCCCATGGTTTTTTGGAAGGGTTCACGGAAAATGAAATTAAACCTCTGGCTGTTGCTTCTCTAAATGGACATGTTTCTGTTTGTGTATGTCCTGTGATACCTAAGATTGCTCAGGGGTTTAGCAGGGACTCTGGAGTAAGTAGGTGAGAATACACGCGGCAATAAATAGCTGTGAATATACCTTCCAAGCTGTAAAGTTGCAGCACAGAATGACAGGTCAGCAGAAAAGGAGGGAAAGGGGAAAGTTTATAGCCCTGTGACTGCTGTGGCGAAGGAGGCAGTCGTGTGTCTTTTCACTAACTGTGCAAATGGCTGGTACAGCTGGAAGAGCTTCTGGAGGGCTTTCCACAGCACCCCCTCATCTTTCTTTCTGTGTGCTTGCATTAGAGGTTGGTGGAAGCAGCCGAAGATGCAGATCTGAACCATGAGTACAACTCGTCGCTGGAGGTAAGTTTATCTCTGTCAGTGACAAAATGTGACGCACATCCTCAGAGAAACTAGCCAAAAAGCAGGCCTAGCAGCACCCAGTCACCTCAGGCTTCTAGACAGGTTAGGAGTTTCCTTGCCTTCATGACACTCAGCTTGTCTAGAAACCGGTGTGAGTAAGCAATTCCCTTGGCAGATCCCAGAGCTAGTAAGACCTAGGAGGTCAGTCCCTTTGGATCCAGGAGGGGAAGGATTTGGGAAGACATTGGTTTGCGTGATGTTATTGGCATTACATTTACTATACACCAAGGCTGTCATTAGGTGACGCATTAGTGCAAATTAGCTGGCATTTTGTGGGTTACTTGGCTGGAAAATGAGCTAAAAATTGAGTGTGTATAAGCAATGAGGACATTTGTGTTACAAATACCCACAGCAAACCATTAATCCCAATGAGCTGAGTTTCTCACCATCTCTCTCAACAGCTCCCATCATCTTTTCTCTATCCTACAGACACCCGCTTGTCAGGATTCCCTGTTAGGTGAAAGCCTGGTGCTGCCCAAGCAATTTGGGTAATTGGCTTTCTGTCAAAAACCATAGCCAAGCTACAGGATTATTGCTGGTGAAGGGAACTGGAGTGAAAGCTCTGATGAAGTCAGCCCACTGTCCTGGGCTGTACAAGCAGAGCGCTTAGCAGAAGTACAGGCTACCCCTGCAAGTACACTTCTCCATGCTGGGAAAGAGTGGGAATGAAAATGCTTCTTGAAATAAAGTTGTCTACCAATTTCACCTCTCCTACCTCTTTATTTAAGAATCACATTACAGTTATGCTAGTTGGGTCAGCTGCATTCACAGTGAGGATCATGGGTGAGTTGAGGGACATGACCTCATCACTCTCTACAACTACTTGAAAGGACACTGTAGAGAGGTTGGTTCTGGTCTCTTCTCACAGGTAATTAGCGATAGAACAAGAGGGAATGGGTTAAAGCTGCAGCAGGGTAGGTTTAGGTTGGACATTAGGAAAAATTCTTCACAGACAGAGTGGTCAGACACTGGAATAGGCTGCCCAGGGAGGTGGTGGAGTCACCATCCCTGAATGTGTTTAAGACTCGTTTAGATGTGGTGTTGGGGGATATGGTGCAGGGGAGAACTTTGTAGAGTGGAGTTGATGGTTGGACTCGATGATCCCAAGGGTCTTTTCCAACCTAAATGATTCTATGACCGTGTGTTTGCACACGCAGTTCACACCCCCTGAGTACTGCTAGTGCTTGAACGTAAATGCTTAAATAACAAATAACTTCCGCCCTCAGATAAAGTCACCTAAATCATCTTAAAAACATCTGTTATCCAAGGGTGAAAAGTGTCCTGAAGATACTAAAGTGACTGTAGTGGCCTTCACAGGGGGAAAACAGGGTTGTCTTTGAGCACCTTCTGCTCTATCCTTTGCTCTTGACAAGCACCTTCTGCTTGGAGTGACAGAGTGAAGGGATAATCCCGGCTGGATGTACATCAGGAGTTAACTCCAATAAATGACAGCTGTAGAGACAGGGCAAGTAAGGTCAGCATCAACATGCCCTGTAGCAAACTGGGAGCCAGACACAGTGATACATTCCACCTCTCTGGCTAGTCACTTAAATATCTCTAGGGGACCACAGGAACCTGTCACTGTGTCCCTTTGCTCTCAGGTGGCTCTTCTGCTGCCAGTTATGACCATGCTTTCAGTCATGTGGGCACCTAAGAAACTGGGAAGACACCAGGAAGAAACCATCATTTTGGCATCTTGATGCTTTTTAGTTGGTAATGGCTCTTGTTTGCTGTTCATCTTGATCCTATTTGAAGCACAAATTCTCCAGATGTCCCTTTTTTAGGTTTTAAAGAGGTTTTGTGTTTTTTCCGGTTTTTTTTTTAAGGCAGTAGGGATAATAGTCTGTCTTATTCTCTCTTGTTGCCTTTCTCTTTTCCCTTGTCTTCATCAACAGTTTGATTACTACAACTCTCTCCTGATTAATGAGAAGGATGAAAACGACAATTATGTGGAGCTTGGAGATGAATTCATTTTGGAGCCAAATGAGCATTTCAATAACCTACTGGTGAACACAACATACAGTGATATCCAGCTCCCCACCAACGTCTACAACAAAGGTAATGGCCTTTACTGGCTTCTGTTCTCTCTTTACTAGGACGTTGCTGTGGAAACTACTAGTAATAATACTGGAAAAAAGAATGGGAACAGGAAAAAACAACTGACAGAAACCAGGGCTGGAAGGGTACTGTCCCAAGGCACGGTCGTGTCTGTGCTGTAGTCTGTCACTGTGAGTACAGTGCTCTTAGAACTTACAGTGCTCTTCTGCTCTTAGAAGACCTCTAATGATGGACAATCCTCCATCTTAGGCAGGCAGTATAGTCTCCTAGGCTTCATCTACCCAACCAAAGATGCTGTGAAACAAGCTGTGATGTGAATTTATTGGCAATTGTTACTCTGTACAAAGGGTTAGATCTGTCAAGGTCTTTAGGTGTCAAGGGTTTAATTGATTTTATCTGAGAATTTAGACCCCAAGTGTCTTTGTGTTATGAGGCACTAACACCTCACGGGGACACTCTTAATTCCCAGTGACCATATCTGTAGGAGTCGGGGGGTAATTCACAACTACCACAAGGATGTGACTGTTCTCCGTTTTCAGCAAGCCTTTGGCACCTGCAGGAGCCCAGGGGGTCACCGAGACTCACCAAGACTCACATGGCCTCATCTGTGCCTGGACTGTGTCCTCTTCCACTGCACACGCACACCACTCCAGCTACACACCAGAAACCGGTCCCTCTCCAGGCTGGTCAGCACGCTGCCAAATCTGCAGGCTGAGACACCAGTTGCAATTGTCCTAAGTTTACTGCACTTTTTGGCCAACATTCAAAGCTGCCTCAACTGGCTCCTTTCCTACATCCCCATCAGCTCATCCCCTTGCATATGTTTTGGCAAGAAAAAAAAGGGCTGTTACTTCTCTCGTAGATGGAACTCATTTACAATCTTGAGGACCAGATGGGGCAGGCGCTGATGACTGTGCTCACAACTGCTATGTTATTTAGAGGGACAATAGAGGGAGTTCTCTTTCTCCCATGATTTTAAACTAATTCCATCTGGTATGACAGCCCCAGACGCTAAAATCTTGCACACAATAGAGCCACCAGCAGAGCTGGCTGTGGGTAGATGTGGTGTTAAGGGATATGGTGTAAGGGAGAACTTTGTAGAGTGGAGTTGATGGCTGGACTCAATGATCCCAACGGTCTCTTCCAACCTAAGTGATTCTATGATTCTATCTACAGCAGAGACACACAAAGTAGGCTGCTCCCTACAGCTGCATACAGAAAGAGGTGGCCAAATGTCCTCTGTCAGAGAGAACAGAGAGACACCGCTCAGCTAGCTGATTTCTGCCTTCACACAAACCATCCAGCTGCTCTGGCTGGAGGATAAGCAGGAGATGGAGGAGGAGGATGGCTCCTTCTGTGCCCCGGGCTCCTCCTGGGAGCAGTACCTGGCAGTGCTCACTCCCTTCTTGCAAACAGCAGCAAGCCTGGCTCTCCACAGCTCTTCTGGCTCCCTTCCTGCATGATTTACTTTGGGTTCATCGCTGGGGAGGCACAGCTCAATTTTTTTCCCCTATTTTGACCAAAACCATCTTTAGTAAAGTGACTAAACAGGAAGTGGTGGGTTAAAGCCCACCCCGTTCAACATTAATACAGTTAATCTTAAAATGACAGGGTTTTTTATAATTCCCTGTTTCTATTGCCACTGCTGTGTTTGGTCTCCTGAGGCAATGAGTCAACACAGACACCAAATATACACTGCCTCGCGCGGGTTCTTGCAAGTCTGCAACTTCCTATTGATTCCGATGGGCTCAGGGGCAAGGGAGGACAGCTCAGGCTTCGTGAAAGAAAGAGCAGGCAAGAAGAAAAGGAAGAATTGTTGGGGGAGAGAGAGAGAGAGAAACGGCACGTAAATCCTAGAGCCTCTCTGTCTTAGGTTATTACATCTAGCATAAATATAAACACTCTTTGTAGAAAGGCTGTTGCACTTAGTGGTGCATCAGACCTTACGACAGCCACGTGTCCCCTCTTAGGCAGCAGCTGAGTCCTGTCTGTACGGTGTTCCAGTTGTGTTCAGCGCAGTGCTGGTTTTCCTGGGTCTCTCAGAGCCCTCTTCCAACTAGACATAATGCTCAAGGTCAGACAAGGCTGGAAAGAAGAGGTAGGGATAATAGCGTATGACCAAACTGAGATCACCTGCAGTGGCCAGTGGTGACCTGCCCTCCAGGATTTACTTGGATGGTGCATCCAGTTCCCTTCACAGTGCCTGTTGGAAAGCGGCTGCCAAGGGGATAGGTGTCATTGTGATAGGAGAGATTGGGATAAAGGGATGTGGCTTTTGCGGACCATGAGGAAAAACACTTTTGGACAACTCCGTGTTCCTCCAGGGGTGGTGGGCGTCCTCCCCTCTTTTGCACACTTTTTTCCCCTAATTTCTATTCTTTTCCCCACAGACCCTGACATCCTGAACGGCGTTTACATGTCAGAAGCCTTGAATCCTATTTTTGTGGACAACTTTGAAAGGGATCCCACACTGACCTGGCAGTACTTTGGCAGCTCCACTGGATTCTTCAGGCTCTACCCAGGTAAAAGACCAGAGGTGGGCTTTGCTCATTCAGTGCAAACCAAAAGTCTTGTAATATGGGGCCCGTGCTGTGGAAAAGCCCAGTCCGGGAAGTTTGTGGGCAGTGTGTCCCCATGAAAGGCAGGGTGCAGTGAACAGAAAATACTCAGTGTGTGGGTGGCTGCTATGTAGGATGAAGGAATAGTGTCCATGGCAGGCACAAACCCCTTTTTCCCCCCGTGGACCAGCCCCCCAGGCATGTTGCCCTTGTGACCCCAGAGAAGGCTGCTGGCAGGGGTGTGCTTTAGGCAGACTGCACTCCAAAAAGCTCACAAAGCACCACGGCAGGACCTGCAAATCTCACGGGTGGGGTGCAGAGGCTGCAGGAGGGCACCCTGCCTCGTGCTCCCTGTGGAATTTAGCCTCTGTCCATCTCCAAGGCCACACATGGCAGATGCAGCTGGTCGGCCTGACTTGTTATCCGCTTGCCAGCGGCACGTAAGGTCACGGAGCAAGAGGGAGGCCCTGTGCTTGGAGGAACCCACGAGATCCTCCCCAGCTGCAGCTTGGCCTGGTAGCCCCTCCGTCAGATGGTGCGTGCCCTTGTTCCGTGACCTGTCACGTGTTGTGGAAGGGGAGAGCGGAGATGACTGTGAACAGAGCCTTTAGCAGGGAATCTGGGACACGTCCCTGTCACTGCTGCTGCTTTTTTATGCACTCAACCACCCTTGGGGAGAAAAAGATGTTGTTGAGAACTACATCAAAGTGGCAGAAAGTTTAAAGTAAGTGCAATTTCTCCCCAGATTCGAACAGACTATGTCCAAGTACATTTTTTTAACAGAAATTTAACAGGTTACTGAGAATTGCCGAAGACCATGCAGCTCTGCTTGTATTTCTGCAGAATGGCTGTTTGCTATTGCTGGCCAGACTTGCGTGCCCCCGCGGGGTAGCCGGGTCTCAGCAGTGAACAGCAGAAGTGCGGGTGCCTGGGGAGTAGGGAGCAGATGCGTGCCTGCCTGCCTGTGTGTGTTGATTGTTCCTTTTGCTGCTCCCTTCATGGAATAAAGTGGTTACCAGATGAGAATGGAGTCATCTCCTTTGACTGCAGGAATCGTGGCTGGTAAGAGTTTTGGAGGGACTTGGCCAAAGCACCTCCCTGTTTTCTTCTCCCTCTTTTCCAAGGTGACACCTTGGTGAGCTGCTGATCAGCAGTTGCTGCCCCTGCTGCTCCTGAGAGAGATGAGGGCTACAAAAATGAAGGCAATACCAGGTTAGGAAGCCTGCCCTACCACCTGCCAGCGCCAGCTTTCCATATGGCATCTTACACTGGTGGTGACTTCCATGTGGCACGTGTATCCTTCCTTATAATTCTTGACCAGGACAGGGCTGTTCAGACTTTGGAAATGCAGGGCACTTAGTCCACTCAGCATGGCTAAAGAAGGCTTTAGCAATTGTCACTCTGCTGAATCCAGACATACACCTGCAGCAGGCCAGCACTTGCCCGATGCGGGAAGTGAGATGCTGGGGCCAGCGGGAGAGGCAGGTTGGTAAGAAAGGACCCATTGGATGCCCATCCTGACCCTGCTGGATAGCTGTGCTGGTGGGGCATGTTATGCTGCAGCTGGCGTCATGTTATAGCAGCACGCCCAGCGTTCCTCCTCCTTGTATGCTCATCCTGCTTCCTTGTATTCTTCTTTTTTTAAAGGTACATCCAAGCGGCCACCTCTCCCAAGGACATTGTCATCATTGTGGATGTCAGTGGGAGCATGAAGGGCCTGCGGATGACCATTGCCAAACACACCATCATCACCATTTTAGATACTCTGGGAGAAAATGACTTTGTCAACATCATTGCAGTAAGTATGTCCCATTTTCCAGTGCTGAGTTGTCGTCCTTGTCCTCATACCAACCCTTCAGTCCCCTTAGCAAACTAGAGGCACTTAGTACCTACATTGGATGGCAGATTAAAACCAATTACCCCTGGGAAGTCAGCTTTGTATGGTCAGCGGGGTGGCTGCTAAGTCGTCTCACCCCCCTCTACGGAGGATGTTGGCTGCATCTTTTTGCTTTACCTTTGGATGTGACTGTAACTGATAACAAAGTTTAGAGAGACACCTGAGCTAACAGGGACCTGAGCTAACAAATTCACCTAGTACAGCATAATACCGTATTTTGAGTCCAGTAGCAGTATAGCCCTCAGGATAATACTGGGGCTGAGAGAGCTGGGGTTGTTCAGCCTGGAGAAGAGAAGGCTCCGGGGACCACCTTATAGCAGCCTTCCAGTACCTGAAGGGGCCTACAGGAAGCTGGGGAGGGGCTGTTTGCAAGGGCATGTAGCGATAGGATGAGGGGCAATGGTTTTAAACTAGAGCAGGGTACGTTTAGATTAGACATTAGGAAGAAGTTCTTTACAATGAGGGTGGTGAGACACTGGCACAGGTTGCCCAGAGAGGTGGTAGAGGCCCATCCCTGGAGACATTCAAGGCCAGGCTTGATGAGGCTCTGAGCAACCTGATCTAGTTAAAGATGTCCCTGCTTACTGCAGGGGGGTTGGACTAGATGACCTTTAAAGGTCCCTTCCAACCCAACACATTCTATGATTCTATCATGTTTCCAGGCTAGAAAATGACCACCATATGCCTTTTTGTGCACCAGCATCCTGCAAGGCTGCAATCCTGTTCAGAGTCAATGTGCATAGAGCTGCGTGGAGTTTGGTCAGGTTGCCTTGGGTTACTCTCTCCCTTTTTAAGCCCCGTCCAGGATGAGGACGGGCCAGTTACCCACAGAGAACCAGCACCACTGAACACAGAAGCAAAACTTTTCCATGATCCACGCCAAGACTGAGGGGCTTGGTGCCAGTTTAAAGGCAAATGGCTGCTCGCCTCCTAAGTTTCAAGCTAATTCAAGCACCACCTCTTTCCCCAGGATCCTTTCTACAAAAGTTGCCAGGGCACGGTCACTGAGATATAAATTCTACTTTTTATTGATAGCTTCTTGTTCTGTAAGATAGTTAGAAAGTACAGTGGTGACAGCTCTGACTTTATATGGCTGGATAGACGGAAGAATGAACAGTGTTGGCAGAAGAATGGAGGGAAGTCATTAAGGAGTTTGAAACATCATCTTCAAAAACAATCCCAGGAAGACCATATAAGATACATCCCTTTACTCACACCAAGAAGCTACTGGCTCAGGCATGTTATATCCTGACCTAAGCTCCTATTGATCAGTTGAGCATCAGTAGTGTCTTAGCCATGCTCTTACGAATTATGCTCTTCTGAACCTTGCAAGAAAAGGTTTACACTGGTGTATTTCAGCTCACATATATATCAGGCTAGAAGCGCACACCCCACTAATTATCACAGTTTGGTGAATGTGTGATAACTTGATATGTTTTTGTTCAGCTGTGCACCAGAGGCATCAGACATTAAGCTACAAAATCACTTGGAAGGTTCAGCTGGCGACTGGGGACTCTCAAAGTCTCCAGAAGTCAAAAAGGCATGCAAATAGTGCTAAAAGCAAGGCGAGAGGCATAAGCTAATAAGAGTGTGGAGAAAATCTCTGGAGTGTGAGTGGAAAAAAAAAAACGTAACTTTGTATGTGTAGCTATGCCCAGATAGAACTCAGCAAAACACCATAATTAACACATTATTTAAACAAATACAAGATTTATCAAAATTATAATTTGCCATGATCACTACAACTCTGAAGGGATATACGTATAAATGGCATCATGCTCCATACAGTTTTCTGAACATCCATCTATGACATGAACCCATTTTGTCAATTTCTCATTACAACCCCTTTCTTCTCATTTCCTCTTTGCAGTACAACGATTATGTTCATTTTATCGAACCCTGTTTTAAGGGTATCCTGGTCCAAGCAGACAGAGATAACAGAGAGGTGAGTACCAGGCTCCTATCGATGTTATTCAGGTAGTTGTCTTAAGTACGTGGGGTTAAGGTGCTGTGACATGAAACTCCAGGGACAAGAAAACAGCCACCTCCCAGAAGCGTGTGGATTTGAGTTTCAGAAACAAGCACCAGTGGTGTGTGCTGGCTCCGTGGTTCCCCTTTGCTTACACAAAGCCGCTGTAACGTCAGGTCAGCTGGCTAGCTAAGAGCAGCAACCAGTTTCCCTGTATCACAACAGACTGGGCACCACCGCTCCTGCAGCACGAGCGGACCCGGCCCAGGCTGCTACAGAAAACCAGCGTGCAGAGGGCAAAGGTTCTCCACTGTTGAAACCACACGTCCGTCAGCCCTTAGAAAGGAGAAAAATTGGCCCTTTCCCAGTGAATGCGTTCTCAGCCTGGCCTGATCCTTTGCCAGAGTGGACTGCCAGCAAGATTTCCCTGAGGAGGGGTTTTGCTGCTCTGATCTGGGAAGGCTCAGCAGCCCCCAGGTGGTCAGCCTGCGTCCGGCTGCTCCACCACCCTGTGGCCTGACTGGATCTTTAGCTGCTCTCACTGCATTTTTCTTCCTTTTTCTCTCTGTATTAACAACACAGAGGTAGCACATCCCTCCATGTCTTCAACAACCAGCATTCCCTCCAGTTTCTTTCCCAGCTCAGCCCTGGGTCACAGAGAATGACTCCAGAGGGTGATGTGCGTCCTGCAGTGTTTCCCAAAGGAATCCATAGCCTTTTGGTCACTGTCTGTCCTACAGAGAGCACTTCCTGAGGGTTTCATTTACATGTATATCAATGCCCGTTAAAATTTGAAAGCTTGTTTACTGGTTTTCTTTTTCCCAGTCCTGTTGCTCTTGCATGCACAGGAATGTGTTGGGTTTTTTCCTTAAAGGGGTAGGTAAGGTAAAGTCCAATTTCTAATAATTTTGTCCCCTTGCAATGATGTTCCATGGACCAACAATTGTTCATAGCCCACACGCTGAGAAACGCAGTCCCGCTGCGGACGCATGGGCGCAACATGTGGGTGCTTGCCAATGGAAGGGCTACTTGACTTTCCCACCTCCATCCATCATGGTGCAGCACCGCCCTGCTAGCAGTAATGAAGGATCCAGGAGCCCAACGGCACAGACTTTTCCAGGTTACCCTTTCCTCCCCCAGTCAAAAGGAGCACCCTGCCGGCAACTCATTGCTGCCTTTCTGCTTCTCTTCTTGCCAGCACTTCAAAGCAGCTGGTGACGAACTGCAGGCAAAAGGTGTGGGGACTGTGAACAAGGCCTTGATGGAGTCCTTCAAAATCCTGAGGGAGGTAAGAGTCAGTGCTGATGCTTGCATAGGGCACGCGTGTCCCTGCCCACCTCTACTTTCCCCTCTACATCTAATGACTTAGCACATCCCTCATGGTGCTGCGGAAATGAGCTAATCTCACGGCCCCAAATTTGTGACAAGCAGTGTGCGGGAGTGACCCGGCTTCGGGGAGGTGTCAGTCTGTGCATGATGCCCTGGGGCTGACAATGCCCGCCCAGGAGGGATCAGGAGCCGGCGAGGTTGTGGCCTCATGAGTGTTTCCTTAATGAGCCCTCAAGCAAGCATTGCCCAGGCAACTTGGTTATAGATAAAATATAACTGATCGGCTGAGGGCACAATTCTGGTCATAAATAATGTTATTAGTGAGCCCTCGTAAGTAGATGAAGACATGAAAGATTATTCTCAGGCTTCAGATGTATTTCAATGTCACTTTGCAGAGGATCAGTGCTTGGGGAAGAAATCACAGGTAGAGGAGAATTAATCAGTCAGTCTGGTCATGGCCTGTGATAAGAATTATAAATGATTCATTGACATTGGACAATTGGGACCTCAGTAGCCTGGAGGTAAACATACAACTTAACTCTGTTTCTTAAGGAATGTTAAAAAAAAAGGACCAAGAACCAGCCAAACACCCCCACCTCCTCATGGCACTGTTTATAGTGGGCTTAGCCTAAAGATGCCAATGCCTTTGATGCTGACAAAAATATGTACAGGGTACAATGCTAGTGGCCACGTGATGGCATTGATGTTAAGGTAGTGTGCTAGAGGTATTGACACCTGGGAAGAATTCTCCACTCCTACTTATTTTGCAAACCGAAAGTTTTAAGTTTGTTGGATATGTTAGTGCTGTTCCTAATTCATGCCAGTGCAAGCAGGATCAGAGTTGGACCCAGGGGTGGTGGTAGCTGAGCTGACTTGTCAGTGGTAACAGAAGCATAATGGCTCTACGGCAACCTTAGAAGAGTGTGGTATAGCCTAGGCATTTCATTAATAGTCTGGCAGCAATCCTAGTTGTAGCAGTTCGTCTCTGGAGGAAGGTCGTTACTGAGATGACCAGGGAAGCAGTAATGATAAACCTAGAAAAATTACATGGACAGATGCCTGCTTAGATTTATCTACATGTATTCTTGCACTTTATGACAAACTTAATTTATCTTTAAAACCAAAGATCCAGAGCCTATATAGGCCTGTGTTATATAAATCCGAATATCAAGCAATTTTTCCACCAGAGGAAACATGGTTCTTAATATCTGATGTAGCACTGGTTAAGTACAGTGACGACAGATTAAAGCAGCCCAATGCAGTACAACTGAAGACTCTCTCAACCAGCACAGCTCTGAAGGCCTCAGTGGAGAGCAATGGAGAACCCTGAAGAAAGATTGCTTGTCCCAGCTGAAATAGCAGCTGGTCATGCCAGGCACAGACACCAAAAACTGATCTGGTTCCACTAACGAGACCTCAAGCTTCCTTTCTGCCAGGCATGGCTCACCCACTAAACTAGGAATACTCAGGCCTCCAGGAGCCCCGACCTTTATAAAACCCTGTGTTACTTTAAGCCAGGCGTGCCCATGGGAAATGGAAGGTACATGGTGTGGAACAGCTGAGATGGGGAAAAAAACCTGTCCTCCACTGATATAGTTGGACCAAACATACCTCCAAAGAGAGAGTGATATCCATGCCACCCAATGGAATTAAAAATAACTCCACTGCCAGTAATAGCGAAGAACTCTTTGGCAGACAGAGAAAATATTTTTCCTCTCTATTTGCATCAAAAATGCAGTCAGCGGTTTAGTAGTCACCACTTATCTTATCCTTGTTGATTGTCCCTTGGCTAATGAGCTCAAAACAGCTCTGAGTTGCTTCTAGACAGTACATTTCCCGTGGTGATAAACTTCTGATGTAATTCATTTCAAGGTGAGGTGCTGCTTCCTTCATGCCTTTTGTTATCACCTAGATCTGGGAGTAGGGCAAACCGACTCAGGCATTTGAGCATCTGCAGATGAGGAAAGGTGACTGCGCTCTCTGTGACTGCTTGTGTCACACTTCTCCACATCTGGAAACTGCTGTCCATGAGAACGGACTTCAGAAATGGTTGAATTTGTTGTCAAAGAAAGGTGGTGAACAGGGAGATATATCTCTTTCACCCAGCTTTCCTTTCCCGTAACACCGGTTGCAGCTTTCCTCGGCAGCATGACAGAAGGGAGGCCACTCATTTGTAGCATGGGCCCGTGAGTGCTGACCTCTTTAGCAAACTGGACCTCAATCCAATGTTGCTGAGCTGTCAGCTGGGAGCCTTCTTCACAGCCAGCTGTGGGATGGCTGCAGCTGCAGGACCTCCTGCCAGTCCACTTTGCAGCTTCATCCCAGGATTCCGTCTGCCTGGTGACATTCAGAAGAGACTGAGGTTATGTCTCAGTGCACACAGGGGCTGCGCATACATAGGCATGCAAGTGTAGAAACATGCCTGTTGTCCTGCAACAGCCTTCCCCACACTGGAGCTTACCTTGGTAAGGACTCATCTAGAGAATGCCTTGATATCACCAGCTGGAGGACCCCAGGCCTGCAAGTACCACAGCTTAAGGCAAAAGGGTACCACCACAACTGCTCATATGCTTTAAGGACTCTCTGAAGCTTCTCTTAGACTTTCTTAGATCTATATCAGTAATAGGGGAGGGAAAAGGGGTTTCCATGAGCGTGCCCTGAAACAAATCTCTGCTGCGGCAGGCATGCAGGCAGGAGAAGGGGGAACTTTGGTGGTATTGGCCACCCCCTCCCCGTCAGACAAAATTCACATTCTCAGCCTGTAATTCGTAGCCCGTTCCTCACCGTCTGTCCCGTTATTGTTCACAGGAGGAATACGCAAGAGAATGAAAATTGCTACATCACACTGATGAAAACAGGCTTTGCTGATTACAATAGACAAACCAGTAATAATATCTGTAATGAAAGTGACTGCAAATTTCCCTGGTAATTTTCCTCAGTCCAGTTGCTTGTAGAATTAATAGCCTAGTAGAGACCTACTCAATGAGGTATGAGTAGCAGAGAGGGGCTGAAGAAGAGCGCGATCTCTCACCGTCTGTTTTCCATCCATTTATGTTCTGGGGTAGATGGGGCATATTTTAATCTGTGACGCAATTTGCAGAAACGGTATCAGGAGAACAGTTAGCCAGAGCCTCCCCTGCCCCCTCTCTGCCATGCATAAATAAACCACTTAAACTCTCTGTTTCAATTTAGCCACACACCGAGTGGTTTCAATAAATATACATCCCAGGGAAACCACGGTGTTAAGCATACATTTATAAAGTGCTTCAAAATCCTCAGGCATCAAGTGTTACCTTTTGAGCCCTTCCCTGTTTATCAAGTTTAGCCTATCGCGCTGCTGCCTTCTCTTCTTTGTTTCAACAAGCTTGGCAACATCTTGTCCTCTCGCCCTTTCCTGTAGGATTTATACCTCTTTGTTCTGGCTGCTGCTGCTCTGCTCTCGGCTGCTTGCAGGCTGCCTGCCTTCCCTGAAACGCCATCCTCCCAACAGTGTGTAAGTGCCGCAGCTGAGAGCTATCAAGTGGCTAAGCAGAGCAGAATAATTACCTTCCTTGTTTTACACACCATGGTCCTCTTAACACAATGTAAGGCAACAGTCACCTTCCTTCAGATGCTGTCACGTTGTTATTCCTATCCAGCTGATCCGCCTCTGCGGTATTCCTTTCCAGCCAGTATTCAGCCTCCTAGTCTTGCCAATGTAAACCAAATTGTAAAGATACTTATATATTTTTATAGGCATGGCCATACGTGTGTGTGTATATACATGCATATGTTAAACACACTCCCCTAATCCTATTTATTATATACGACGCTCCTCAGGATTAGGTAGTACAAAATCTGTGACTCTTAACGGGTCCTGCTTTCTCAGGATCTGCTCAGAGTAAGTAGGCGCTTTGAAAGCTGATATTTTTTCTGACCCTGTGGAGGAAACGAAACCTCAGGTTCTGCTCTCCTTGGAGGCCACCTTGGAATGATGTCTCCTCTTGACACCAAGCAGGTTTAATGGTGCCTTGACTCACCACCCGAACTCAGAAATTACACAGATTTTGATGTTAATTATGAGTAGGTCACTCTAAAATGGCTATATGGGGGGGGAAAAAAAAATGGTTACAACTGGTAACAAACTGGATTTCAGTGGGACATAAAATTCTGAGTAACTTAAGCAAGCTAGTGTCATACAAAATAAACCTGTCTGCTGACGTGAGTAATCAAAGGAGTTTGTGGCTTATGGCCCATCCGTGTGGGGAAGCGTTCCCTTTGTTGCAATCAAAGAGGACTGTGTTACTAATTTTTCTAGCAACAGGCTAGATGTTTAAGGACGATCTACCCATCTAGTTTCTTCCCTTCTTGTAAAACGTATTTTCTGTTGATTCCCCTTCATCCTTGGGATCTCATAGTCCCGGTCAGGTCTCAGCCCATGAGGCAAGTAGTCCAGCAACACCTTCTGTAGTTCTTTCCCTTCCTGCTGCGCACAGATTATTCAAATGTTTTCAATTAACTTTTTCTTTAACCCTACCACTTTGTGACCCTGCCTGTAATTCATTCATTCTTTTTCTTTGTTTCTTATCACTTCAGCATGTACCCAGCCGTTACAATATCGTCCTTTTGATGATGAAGTATGGAGGCTATAAAGTATCTCTGCCTGGCCATTTCCCTCTGTTTTTTATCATCTGGCAACATACTCTTTTTACTCCCTTTCTTGCTTCTTATCTAAACTTTTCTAAATCTTTTCTTGATTCCACTCGCATTTTTATGGACCTGGATTCTGCAGCGTATTTTTCAGGATACGCAAAGCTCAGGATTTCCTGTTTACCAGTTTATGCCATTTTGCTTAACGCCATCTTCACTGGGTTGGGTTTTTTTTTTCCTTCTCTACTGCTGATTTTTCTCCCCATGGGACGCTTTCCACCAAGTTTGAATTTTCAGTACTTCTGGAGGCCGGTCTGCATAAGAGTGGGCAAGAGCAGATGGAGAGGGGCTGCTCAGTCATCTGGCCAGATGTGTATATAAATCAGCACGCGTGTCTGTGCCCCATTGAGCTACGCTGATGTTCCTACTGCTTCATTAGTAACCCCGTGCCAGGCTATAACTGCAAAGTAAATGGCAATGAGCAAACAAGGGAGTACGAGAGACTCTGACCCTGAATTAATTAGATCATGCCTGTTTCTCCTGGCAACGTGACCACAGTTATACAGGAGAATACATAACTCTATGCCTCATTCACCGACCGCAGCTCCAGTCCCCGGCTCTTCAGACATCTGTTCTGTGGACATCTTGTTCCCTATCTCCCTTTCTTTCACATTCCTGGGACTTCAGTCAGAGCAGGGAATTATGCTCAGAGCTTGATGCGAAATGCTGTCAGATCATTTGCTACAGCTGCAGCCAGCCACAAAAGGACCTAAAAATCAGGGATTACCTCTTGTTCATTTGTTTTCTAAATCTGTCTCTTTAATCTCTATTTCTATGACACTGATGATCTCATTTTCCGTGTTGAAAATATCATCTACTCCTGTAATTAGGAGATTGCTAGTTCTGATACAACATCTAATTTCTCAGTATCTCAGTATTATGAGGTTGAAGTAGCTACAGATGTCTTTAGTATTGATGAAATGGTGGGTGACCTTAATAGAATGCTACATAAGATGTCTTTAGTAGTTTGATGAAATGGTGGGTGACCTTAATTAAGCGTTAATTTAATAATCGTCTAAACAAAACATGTTGTCGATTGCAACAGTCTGGAATAAGCTGCTTTCGTAACTACAAGGTTCACATATCTCTGATCTGAACCTCATTCTGACAGCATCTCCTGCACCATCGTAACCCTACGCCTCCCTAATGGACGCCCGCTAGCCGTTCTCTCTGCTAATCTCCATGCAGCTGACCTCTGTCCTAGGAATAGCTCACTTGAAACTCCTTGTCTTTTTTACTGATGGTCTGCAGCCAGCAGAATCTCATGTGGCTGTCAACTGCTTTTCCCCTTCATTTGAATGTAAGAGCATCCTGTGTTGTTCCTGTTGTGCAACCTCAGCCTTTGCCTGGAGTCCTTGCTGTGAGCAAGGGGCACATCTGCCCTGATCCCTCCTGGAGTTCCAATTACCCTGTAGCTGGCACTGATGTGGTTTTTTTTCTATGGTACAAAGTGTAGAAGCTTTTTGGACCACTGGAAATGTCAAACCTTGTGGACTCCGTAGAGAAAGACATAGGAGATCCCCACTGCTGGGTTGCATGACCACAGCAGCAGAGGTGCAGTTTACCTCTCCTCTGAATGTGCTCTGGTGACATGAAAGAGGAGGAGCATGCCCAACCAGCTCATCCGATTCAGTAATTCACATGGATGTTTACTTAAGAGCAGCTAGTTAGAAATGACCCTATACACCTCCTTCTCTCTCACGATCATCTCAGAAGCTGTTGGATCCATGCTTAGCGGAGTAACAGGTTCTTCAGGGATATCAGGACTAATGTTGAAGGAGGCAGGACTGATAACATAAGTGGTGGTGGAAGGAGACACTATGGTTCTATTAGCTCTGAACCTGGTGATTTCATAATAAGGGACATCACAGAAGTAATTGTAGGAGTGGTAAAATACCTGGGAAAATCTGGACTTGGAGTTAGCTTCCAGGTATCAATGGTCATGACATTAATCTGCAGTGGAACCACAGTACCATCCTTGATGGTAAAGAGATTTGCTTTTGTCCTAACATAGCACTGCCAAACCAGAAGGGACTCGTGAATTGAACCTTAAAGTGTCTAAAAAGTCCCAGTTCACATCCTGTGCTCTTGTTCGCCCACCCAGCACTTGCTTTCCTTTTATGCAATTAGTCTTGCCACTTGGATACCTTTTTCCTCATTTATAAGATATAACTACCCTCTCCGGTTTAAAATTGCTGCTGTGTTCAATATAACCTTAGTCACCCTTCACTTAGTCTCCCATACGCTCCATCTCACACTGTTGCCTCTCATCAATCTCTTGCGCAGAGCCGTCGTGTCTTCCTCTTTCCATATTTCTTTACTCCGCATCGGTTTCTGTATCCTCCTTGGCTGATTAGTGTTTTTCCTTGCTCAGAGCATAGCAGCGGTGAGATGCTGTGCAAGGAGAAGAGCACTGACACTGAGCTAGGAGCCACAGCAAAGTAGCTGCTTTTTTTTGTTCCTTGGTGTCCTCTGCCACCTCCTCTGGTGACTGATAATTCAACACCTGTGTGGTGTGCGTTCGGCACTTCGGTTCTCCAGAGCCAGTACCTGAGGGCATGAGAGGCAAATGGCTTTGGATGAAGGAGCATTGGATAAAAGCAGCACTGGAAGGTTGGTCTTCCTGGCTGAAGAGGCAGGGTCTGGCTTGCAGAGCACCCCTGTCCAACACCTCTCCGTGTGTCCTTGGGAGCACATCAACCTTTGTACCCCAATCCTGGTGGACTTCCACTCTACCTTAAAAATATAACTTATACACAGATAACAGGTCATCTGTCATTATATGGCCTTTCTATCCGGCACATTCATAACCTATTTCAGCTCTGATGGCAGTAGCCTTCTTTTCTTTCATGTGCTCCTGCCTTCCTCTGCTATTTTTTTGGCAGACTGGTGGATTTACCCTGAACTAACGAGTCTGATTTCCCCTCCTCTCACTTTTTCTTCCATAAAAAGTGACAGCTATTGCTGTCAAATCAGAATTGCAGTGTTTATGGTCAGTCTGTAGTTGTTCTGCATAAACGAACGCGACTGTGCAAGATGTGAGGCAGCAGGCAATCACACCCTTCCTCCACAGCACTTATTTTCTCCTTATATTTGTTTCTGTAAAGCCTCCTGTGTCCGCATGTGCTAAGAAGAGCTGTATAAATAAAATAGATATATATGCAACATACACACAGATTCCTTATTTAAGCAGAGCTCTTTCTGAGCACAGTGTGAGGTTTGCAAGAGGAAGTTGGATCTGGCCCATCATGAATAATACGCTGCAATTACACAGAAACGGCCTGTGCCGAGACAACTGATGCTCTTCCTCTCGTTTGTAGTTCAGAGACGCCGGTCAAGGAGGCTTGTGTAACCAAGCCATCATGTTGATCACAGACGGAGCAGTGGAGGATTATGAAGCTGTGTTTGAAAAATACAACTGGCCAGATCGGAAGGTTTGTCTGGGAAGCGATAAGGAGAAAGGGCGAGGAAAGGTGCTGTCTTGCTATGGTGGGAACAGAAGAGTGTGCCAGGACGACGGGCACAGCGGAGCGTTCACATCCTCCAATACCCGCATGCATCCCGCTGTAAACACAAAACAAAGCAGCCGGGCAACAGCCTGCTGCGGTGATTTTTAGAGGTGGTAGAATCCATATGGATATCTGTAGGTCAGTGCAGATTGATTTATTATTTTTTTCACAGCCCCATTTTCCAAAGGTGTGGGCAATCGAACCATTCTCCTGATAAGATGATAAAGACTGAGCTGAGACATTTAAAATTAAAAAAAAGAAAACACTTATGTAAATAATTTTAATCCCATCCAGGACTTTTTATCACTGATCCTGTTTGGGAAAAGGTTTGGCTGTTTCCAGCTCTTACGGTGGGCAGAGGAATGGCCCAGACAACTTCTTCAGGTGCCTCCCAGCCCTGTTTCCTTTGAGGTCTGTGATTACAGGCTTGTACTAGCAAGAGCAGACCGTGAAAGTGGAATAGACTGCAGCGCATCCTAAACCCTCCTGATTTATTTGTTTACCTCATCCCAGCTAGCAGCGATGCACAAAGGGAGAGAAGCAGCCTACTGAGAGGCCAGAGCATGGGGCTGTTAAAGCAGTTTATTTCAGGATTGGCTCTTTTGTTGTTGGTCAAACACAAGAGAAATGGCAAAGCTTTCTTTAAATGATTCATGGGGCCAGCTGTTCCCTGGGTAAAGGATTCCTGTGAGCTATAAACCTCTCCGCATGTGGTTGCTGAGTGCCTGGCGGAGCTGCTATCATAAAATCAAATAGAATTTGCACTTCTGCCTTGTTATTCAGATGATCCCGGGTGCTACTTGGCTTTCTGAGCTTATTGTAATTGGAAATGAAGTTCCAGCCCACAAAATGCAAAACAAATGGAGCAAGAGGCTCCTGTCTCCGTGTGAAGGCAGAGCTATTGCTTTGTGCCACAAACAGGCGTTCGCACCAGCGTACAGCAGGATGCCAGACCTCGGCCATTTGGATTTGGTAGCACATCACAGACTAATTCTTCTACCTTTGTGTTCTTGTTCCCAGGTCCGGGTTTTCACTTACCTCATCGGACGGGAAGTCACTTTTGCCCCCAACGTGAAATGGATCGCCTGCAACAACAAAGGTGCCGTGTGGGAATGGCTCCCCGACCCCCATCACACACACGCCACACGTGGGCTGCAGCCACCAGTTCCTGGACCCCTCTAAGGCTCCCCCACTACAGCCAGGGCCCCGTGAGCCCTCGGTTGGAAGAACGACCAAAGGAAAAAGCAGGCCCTGCTAGTCCACGTGAAGTGTGTCTGTGTCCAGCTAACACAAGTCCCCCGTGCTGAGCCACCACATTTTTCCTGTCATGGTGCCAAGGGACAATATGACTGAGATCCATGCTGGCTCTAGTCCACCTAAGTCCCTGTGCTTATTGTGTCCCAGTTGCTGGCTTTTGACAATCCGTCTAAAACCCTGTCAGAAAGCCTGACATCTTTTGGCTGAGATGTAGAGTGAACATCTTTAAGGATTTTTACAGCGTTTTTCACAAGGTTTGCATGTTAACCCCTATATCCTGGCCAAATTCTTTGTGTGCCAGTGGTTTCACTGAGGTATCAGAATAGTTTTTTTAATCCCACCTTAAAACCAATATTCTCTGTAACTGGCATGAAATGGCATGAATGGGAAAATCCACTCAGAGCAGGTGAGTCACCTCTATGGGCTTAAAAAGTTAAGTTAGTCCTATCAGAGACCACAAGGTAAAGGAAGAAGGGAAAAAAAGAGCCTTCCCTGTTTGAGCATGACTTGGCCTCAGCACATACGGAGACAGTCAGCAATGCTTGCTACAGCAGTATCCTGCTTAAAAAGGGAAAAGAAGGGAAGACTGAAGCTGGGGGCTGACTAGTGAGGTATATCGGCTCTTTTCCCATCTGAGCAGTGGCTCCAGCAGACTATGAAATGCAGGGGTGCACTTGCTACTGAAAGCAACTGGCAGACAAGAATTGCTGGCCTGAGCTGGGGATGTTCAAGGCTCATTCATCTGTTAGCACTGTGAATCACACGTAGCGATTTAACTTTTGTTAGATTAAACAAAAACCTGGATTTCAGGTTGCATATTCAGCCATAAGATTAGCCACAGGGAATTCATGGTGCTGTTAGTTCGCCATAAAATGTGAGAATGGATTCTCCTGAATAACCAAACGGAGAACAAAAATAGGCTCTTTGCACTTGAATTCTCACTTACCAGACTTGAGCTCTGCAGAAGGCTCACTGATTTTGGTTCTTCTGTTTTGACACATTGTATAGCTCTTGTAGTCCTTTTTTCCAAGCACACTAAATCTGTTTCTACATCACAGAGTTTATCAGACCATAAGCCCTTTCACATGGCAGCGTTTTCCCAGTGATAAAAGTTTTCCATCTATCTGACATACTCTGTGCTATACCAAGTACAACCAACCACATCCATCTGGTGAGAAGCAGGACAAGAGTCCTTGCGACATTACACTATGTTAGCATTGCTAACTGGTTAAGCAGCTAGTTTAGAGAACCTTTTGATAACTTGAAGACACACTTCCCCTGTACTCCTTGTTGTAGTGTTAGACAGTTATGGGTCCATCTGTGGGGAGAAAGCTCTGGAAACAGGTAACTTGGACACAGTCTTTGACATCCAGTTCTCTAGCTTTGCACAGACGCTCGTCTAAAGATATGGGAGATGAGTTAGAAGAGTGACTCACACCTCTGTTTCTCCATGAAGGCTACTACACTCAGATCTCCACCCTGGCGGACGTCCAGGAGAACGTGATGGAGTACCTGCATGTGCTCAGCCGTCCCATGGTCATCAACCACGACCATGACATTATTTGGACTGAAGCCTACATGGACAGTGCGGTAAGAACCTACAGCACAAGCCTTTAGTCAGCAAACAGCAGGGCCTATGGGTCAAACTGGTAAAGGTGTTGGATGCCCAGCTAGTGTGTTAGGCATATAACTTATCCCAGCTTCCCATCTAAATATCTTTTGTATATCAGAATCTAAATAAAGCCCTGACATTTATTTAAAAGAAGGAGTGGCTGATTGATAGAAATTACTGGCCTCTGGCTCTGCTGAGACAGACAGTTTCTTTTCTGCTCACTCCTGGAGTTGAGATGTGTATGCAGACTCAGGTCTGAATCTGCAGTGACCCAGGAGCCCACGACCAATCACACAGGCACAGCATGACTTAAGTAGTGCTTCTGTAAAGCAGGTTACCTTCTAAAGGATTATTCACAGGAAAGATTATTTACAGCTCAGGATACAGGTCACAGAGATTTATCTCCTCCAGCCCAGCAGCTAACTGCATACTGCTTGCCACTCAAAGATACAGATCTCAGTTTGGGAAGCAGGCTCACTCTTTCATTGCCTTGGGCTATCAAGACCAAACATCACCACAGCGGCCCTGTGCTTAGCCCTGCAGGAAAAGGATGTATCGCAAAGGACCAGACAGTCAGGATTCCGAACACCCCTTGATTCATCTCAGGCCTGTCCTACAGGAAGACTTAAGACATTTGGACCACGAGCAGCTGCCGGTGTTGTGTTGCCAAGGCAGCTTTGAAATTCAAAGGAGTGAAGGGAAGGACAGAGGAGTAGACCACCACTGAAGGAGCCTTCCTCTGCACTTCCCTAAATAGATGAGGTTCCTCAATCTTAATTTCCATGCCTTCCTACATCGTAGAAAGCAAAAGTTACAGTTCTTCTTTTGGGTCTCTCTGTGCTTTCAAGGAGATAAAGTTTTTTTCCTACACTGGACTCTTCACCCCAGAGAAGAGTCTGCGTAAGTGGGACAGTTGAATACGACTCCTGGTTAGCTCCCTCTTCCAGAAACAAACCTGAGGGGGAAAAAAATCCTCTAGGAACATTGAGAATGTTTCCATATGCAATCCTATTGTGGGACTGAAGTTATTAGCCCTGGTCTGGCCAGTGGTAGCTTTATGGTGTCTGACACAGCCCTGGGAAGAATTCATAGTTTTTGCGTTTAAGATCCACAGTGAGAAACTGTACTGAGGCCACACGAACCCCAAGAAATATCTCCAAATTAGCCAGGCTTGCACCATCATGGTGCACAGGTGCTATGCTGTCATGGGAAAAGACTATCCCTCACCTCCGTGCAGTGGCTGACCATTGAAGATGCAACCGTGGGGGTAATGTGGGGATGTCTTCTGCTGCTGGAGCTGTGCCAAGTGAGAGCTGGGGACATGGTACTTGAGTGTGCTAAGCAAAACCTCCGGAAATGCTACTAGCTATCCAACAAGTTTATTCAAATAGCAGGCATGCCACTCTGGCACTGCTGTATGGTCTCACACTTCCCAAGGTGGCCACCGGGACTTGTTTGCTGCACTTTTTTTGCTGCACCTCTTTTCTTAACCTCTTGGCTTGCCTCGCCATTCACTTCCTCCACCCCAACCTCTCCCATCTTTGATTCATTCTCCATTCATGTATTCATTCTCTGTTCATCCATGTCTCTCACTAGCTGCCACAGTCTGAGGAGGTAACTGCACCGCTGTGCTTTGTGAGCGTGCTGTGTCCCTCGTGCCAGTTGGTGTGTCGGTGCCAGTGCTCACAGCCACAGCTGGCCTGTACATCTGGAGGGGGGGTGGGGGCTGCAGTACTGGCAAGAAGAGAAGAGGAGAGGAAATGCTGGATGTACTGGAGAGCTGTGCTGTTGGTTCAGAGTAGGTAGGGGTGTCTGTGTTGTGCTGTAGCTTAGTTCACCGGATTTCTTTTTCCATGTCCAGTAAGTGCCAGAGAAGTTTACTTGCTGTGTGTTGGTGGAGTGTTGCTGTGGATGGGAAGTTTCCACACAGAATCATCCAGACCAGTAACTCAAATACCAGGCTCAAATCTCTATTAAGCAACTGCATAGAGTATGGACTGGCTCCTTTATGGCTCCTAGCATGTACAGTAATGGAGACATGAGCTCCTTTCTTGCCTTGACCAAATGAGAGATGGAAGGGGGATGCTACTGGCATCGAGGATTAGGTGTCCTTTTGATAGCTAGGCATGTTTGGGAGACTCCTTTGCATGTCTTGCCTGTTTTACCTCCTTTCCTGTGTGTTTTAGAGCATCTGTCTTCTGCAGTACTGAGAGCATCTGTTACCTCATTACACGCGCATGTCCTGTATCCGCTGTAGAGATAGCTCACCATGTCGTGTCTGTTTGGATTATGATTTTGTCTCTGTTTTCCTAAGCTTAGATGCTTGAGTAAAAGTATATATAAGCAGGCTCTGTGTGTATTTGTGCCTTTTAAATATTTGTCTGTGGTGTTTCTCATTCGTGGTAGTCATGTGTTTGCATTATAGATGATATCTTGTTTGTAATTTTGCTCATGTTGTGTTGCTTTTCTCTGTTCTGTGCTCCTTGTGTCGGTGCTTTTACACTTGTGCATAAGTGCTCTTGTCTACGCTCCCAATGCGTGGTGGGTATAAATTGTGCCACCACTTCTACAGGTTCCTGTCTCTTCATTAAAACAGCTCTTAATTTCTCTGCTTCAACATTTCACTGGCTTTCATCCCATCCTCCTCCCACACGAGCAAGCATCCATCCCACGATCCTCTTGGATACAGAGATTGAAAAGTGGCATCGTTTTTTAGAGGGGGGGGAGGCAAAGAGGTGGCTAATTGTAATCAACATCTGGGGTCCTTGGGAATTCCAGTTCCTTTCGTCCGGCTTATCTGTGGTATTGCATTTGCTAACACACGGCTCGTTGTTCTGTGGCAGCTCTTTGCATCTCAGGCTCAAAGTCTGTTGCTCATGACAACAGTGGCTATGCCAGTCTTCAGCAAAAAAGAATGAGACGGTGAGTGCAACGTGGGCTTCGGTCTCCTTCCAGCCAGCAGAGGTGAAAGGATGCAGTGAACCTTTGCGGGGTTTTAAAGCCAGTGGGTCTCCGAAAGAAGAGCTGGCCACTAGGGACTGCAGTAGACCTCTGGCAGTGATGGGCACTTGATAATTTATCTGACAAAATGATAGCCTGTCATTTCCTCCGAATGTTATTTCTTCAAAATACCTTTTAAATATGAAATTTCTCCCTGTTTTGCCCCTTCCATTTTCAAACTGAGCCTAATTCACAGAACCATAAAGTTTCAGGCTGGAAGAGATCACTGGTCTAGTCTGTCCATTTTATCGTAGACCTTTACATTTCATAGAGGTGGTCCTTCATGAGCCAAATAACCTGTGTTTGGCAAAAGCGTCATTGAAGAACAGCATCTAGCCCCGAGCCCTCCATTGTGGTTTCTCACTCTCCATTAAAAACTGGTGTCTAAATTCCACTTTCAATTTCTCTGGCTTCACCTTCCTGTCATAATGGCTTTCTCTGTTAGATTAAAAGCCTGTACCCTTTGGTATCTTTTCCTGGGAAGCATCTACTACACTGCAATAAGGTCAAACCTGTCTATCTTTTGATATGATAAAAAGGTTGAACAATTTCAGTGTCTTTGATAAGGGTATTTCCTCTGGGTTTTGAAGCCCTTTAGACACTCTTTTCCATACCATTTCTAGTTTCTCAGCATCCTTTTAAAATGGTAGATGGTACCTTATCGTTGCTGTACAAGGGATGAACTCTTCATCCATGTCCTACAAACACTTGTCTGCCCTCTCCACCTAAGGCTGACCTTAAACTTGTATTACACAGCACGGCAGTGGGAACCTGGGTATCATTTTTCCATCATGCTCCCCAGATGCTTATTAAACCAACTAATTCCCAATTTCACAGGGATTTCCTGGATTCCTTTTTTCCTAGGTTAACAATTTTGGTTTTGATTTAGTTGACCCAAGTTATCAACCGATCCATGTCGTTTTGCATGATTGCCTTGTCTTTATTGTTACTTACACACATTGAATGCAGGCTTTTGTCCTCAAAACTTCTTTTCAGTGATTTTATGTTACTTCTGAATCGTAGTAAAAAATGATGGCTAGTAGAAACACTCCTCTCCATAAACACTGGAGCAACCTCTTTAGACTTTTGAGATATGTTAGTTTATTTTGAATGAACATATTCACCCAAGCCTAGAAAGGATACGTGAGAAACTAGTAGAAAGACAATAACGTGTACTCAGGTAGAAAACTAATAAGGTTTTGCTTCTGAAAATGGATTCTCCTTTTTTTTTTGTCTAAGCGATCTCATGGCATTCTCCGGGTGTTGTGGGCTCTGATGTACCACTGAGGGAATTGTTAAAACTTGCTCCACGGTATAAGGTAAGACTGAGATAATGCGGTTTGTTATTTTGCACAGTGAAGTCACTAGTAATTCCATGGGCATGACTGAAAAATCATTCCTCTGCCCATAGGAAGAACTATGAGCATAAAGCAAGAGATGCTGGATGTGGTGATGTGTGGTTTCTATGTGGTACACAGGAAATCATTCACTACTAGAAGCTCTCTTAGGCTGTTTCAGAAACACAATGACTGGAACTAGCGACAGGTCATGGAGCCTTTGCATTTTGATGGTCACCAACCTAGATTGCTCAGAGATGATACAGATCTGACAGCCTATCTCAGAAGAATTAAAGTTTTATATCCAGTTTCCAGTGGACAAAAGCTGCGGTGCCAGCTGGCAAAAAATAAACTAGTTTCACTGTCAATATTCTTAGCAGAAAAACTGAGGACTGAGTGGACTCCAGAGGGGCAACTTTTCTGCCATGCCTAGAGGTTCCCTTCTCCACATCAGCATGAAGATTTCTTGGCAGGACGGTGTACAGGAAGTTGGCTCTCACTCGCTTGTGCTGTACCTAGATAGAGTATTTGCTCTCCAGAATTGTTAGTCCAACAACTTTCCATTAGCTCTATGTTCAATATATCTAAAAAATATGTTCATCCATAGGAAACCCCCCCAGAGATGCACTGTTTAGTTTGGTTTCTGCTGTAAATTCTGTGCAGTGACCTTTTGTTCAATCAGTCTGCATGCCAGGAGACAGCAAGCAAGTCTGAGGATCACCATGAAATCAATTTGAGACATCATTTCAAGTTTTCAGTTTCTCTTACATAGCTATCAGGCAACTCCTACCAGTTAGGCTGTTTACAAAATCTGATTGCTGAAGACTCATAGGACTGAAAGTGCTGTAAGAAGCTATGAATTTGTGTGAGGATTCCAGATGTGGATGCAGGGCAGACCATTCACATGCAGCTGTAGGAAATGATCCTTCAGGAACTATGAGTGTTGGGGGGCATGCACTCAGCGTGCAAAAGCTAACTGGTTTGGGTCTGGAGGAACCTTGTCTAGGAGCTTCAACTTTTATACACATTTATTTTCTCTATAAGACTATACCTTTTCATCTTCTTCCCTCCATGTTACTCAAAGGTCATGTGTCACAATAATCTTTCTCCTAGGCCGAGGAAGGACACTGTCCAAGCAGTGCCAGGGAAGGAGGAAAAATTATTTGAAGGATTTCTTTGCATCAGAGGCAGGACACGACTCCCCAGAAGCTCTTCCAACTCTTCCAGACCAGTCTGGAAACCTAGGATCCTCAGCTTGAATCCCCTGGCCTGTGGGTTATAAAGGCCCAGATCCAGAGTTACAGCCCTTGAGAGCTCATAAATTTATGATCGCGCTTACTGGGCTGAGAAATTTCAGCTTTAATAGGTCAACAAAGAAGTCTGCTGTAGTCCTGATCCAATATCTTGGTTTCACTCTTGCCACGCTGAGCTGAGCTCAGTGTGCTTTGTGCAACTGCTTCACATAGAGAGAGTCCAAAGTTTTGATCTGGGATGTGTGAAATACAGAATTCGTTCCCTCCAAAAAGTCATAGACAGATTGTAAATGACTTACCTCCTCACTTCCCTACTATTGTTGCCCCTCCAGGATTGTCTCTATAGGAAATAAAGTTGCAACTTTTTTTGAAGATAAAAACCTTAGCCATTCTTGTTTTCCTTGAGACACCTCTTGCTTTGGCAAGCACAGGCTATCAGCAGGTTTTTAACAACTCAGGTTTTAGCTGGAATTTGTATTATATATGGGTTTGATCTGAGTAATTGCTCTCTCGGAAATCTCTTGCAGATCAGGTCAAGCCAGTGTCTGCTCTTGTTAGATTATGCTATTCCTTAAAAAGCATTTTAAGAGTACGGGCTCGTACAGTTGGCCTAGGCTGGGTCTGGTCTTGCCAACACTGAAACATAACGCAGAGCTCCTCTGAAGACCGACCGGCTTTCCAGGGAAGCCATCTGTGAGATTCATACTCACTTGTTCATTCACCGCTGTGCATGTGTAGTGATGGGCATACAGACCTGTCACCGCCGTTTCTCTGCTGTTTACGATATTCCCCGTCGCTGCTCATTTCAGTGCAGCACTGCTGTGCCTGCCGTGGAGAGCTTATTCTGCCTCTGGGTGGTAACTGTCCACGAGGACAATCAGGCTCCAGGAGAGCATCTTTTTCTCAATGTGTGCACAAATCAACTACCTGCCCACCCTTTTGTGCATCCAGGCATAGTCAGCCTGCTCGGACAGAGCAACCAGAGATCCAGAGATAAATGGCTTGGAATTTATTTTCTATTTTCTGCCGGTCAATACTTTTAAAAGGAAAATATTTCTGAATGTTGGTGGTGCCACGGTATCAGTGGCGCCCGTTACACAGCAGTGTTTTCTAGCTAAAACACTAATTATTCTAATGCCTCTTTTTCCAGCTGGGTGTCCATGGATATGCCTTTCTGAACACCAACAACGGCTACATCCTTTCCCACCCAGACCTCCGTCCTTTGGTATGTATAGCTGTGAATTTGAGGACCTTTGTTTACTTAGAAACAGTGGCTTTCAGGGATGAACCTGATTTCTCATGTTTTATTGAGCCGTGAAGGCTACCAGGCTCTGATATATAGGCACCCAGGAACATGAGGGCCAGAGAAATCAATTCCACATACATAGATGTATATATGCATACATACGTGTATGAAGCATGAAGGCCCCCTGCCTGTCTGTTCTCCATAAGAGTACGTGAGGGCTGTATTTGTGTGCACTTGCTGTACTGTGGGTGAACGTGTATTTGCATCCCTGCAAGGTTTCACTGCCGGGCTGAAGAAACAATTCCCCTCATATCAGGAAAAATTTTTACACTGAAAGGATTATTAAGCATTGGAACAGGCTGCCCAGGGAAGTGGTTGAGTCACCGTCCCTGGAGGTATTTAAAAGACGGGTAGATGTAGTGCTTAGCGATATGGTTCAGCGACGGTTTTTCTCAGTGTTAGGTTGGTGGTTGGACTAGATGATCTGAAAGGTCCCTTCCAACCTAGGCAAGTCGATGATTCGGGCATATCTCCTACAAGAAGATTCAGCATGAGCAGCACCCCAGTAATAGCTACCCAGCAGCTGTAGTGTTGGACATTTGGGGAATCTAAGACTAGCAGGGTCCAGTACCACGAATCTTAGTAACATGTTAAGTCAGAGACAATTTAGAGACAAGTAGGCCGCAAAGACCTTCTGGGACTTGAGGGAGTGGGCACAAGGACAACGCTTCTTTCTCAAGGTGCTGCCTGGTGCTCCAGACCACACATCTGTCTGAAAAAAAACCAAATCAACCAACCAACCAAACAAAAAAAACAGCTGGCCTCGTTACTCAGATACCCAGGCATACAATGATTTTATATATCATACACGTCTGTCGGCACAAATCCACCTGCACACAGCTGTAAGTGTTAGTGGGGTTACTGGCAAGAGAAAGTGCCACCACAGAGCAGCTGAATTCAAAAAGGCAACTTTGCTCAGGGAGACCACAGGTAGTTACTTCACTGCTTTATCCTCCACTTGAAACTGGCCTTACTTTGTCTGCTTCACACCTTTTCCTTCACCTGGAAGATTGCGGGGAAATAGCTCTCTTGCAGCATTTAGCCCTTGGTGAAAAGCCTACCTTTCTGTCAGTCAAGTCAAAGACTAATTCCCATCAGAAAAGATCTCCTGCTGGTATTATAGTGTTAATGGGATTACACTCTTAGCTGTGGGGAAAAAACTGATTTCCTGCAGGCAAGTGTATTGTACTCATCAATTTAGAAGAATATTCTCACAAAGGAGGCTCTAGCCTTTACCTGCGAGTTTACCTGTGTTGCTGCCTGTCCCTCACTCCTGGATCGGCCTCCCCCACTTGAACTGTCCTAGCCCCACACCACCTGCATGAAGAATTACACAGCATGGGACCGAGAAGGCACTTTCACCAAAACACTGCCTTCCCAGTCAGAGAATAAGTGAGACACCCTTATTTTTCAAATTAGGTTTCAATTCTTAAAGCGTTAGTTTAGGAAGTTATCTAGCTGCTCACTTGGGTATTTTTCTTTTCTTTCTCTATTTTTTTTTAAATAAACACCAGTATAAAGAAGGAAAGAAACTGAAGCCTAAGCCGAACTACAACAGCGTAGATCTCTCAGAAGTGGAATGGGAAGACCAGGATGAAATAGTGAGTATCAGAAAGTGAATTTAGCCTTTTTTTTTTGTAGGTCCTTCTTTCTATTACTTTGTGTGCCTGTATGGAAGGGGCCAAGGAGCAGCAGGCATCAGGCACTCCTGTTTTTTTCTGTACCTTAGTGGCGTTGACTAAGACAGGCTGTTGGTCTACAAGAGGACAAGACTAATGCTCCCCTACAAAGTGCTTGTTTTCCTTCCCAGTATAAGTTTTCGTTTTCATGAAACAGGGAGGGAAAAAAATGGCAGGAGGAAGAAAGCACTTTGGAGAGTGCTCCAGGGAGCAAGTCTGTGTGTACATGGCACAAATGCTGCCTTAATGCAAAGCCAAGATAGCTGTGTAGAGTATGGCGGTGTCCCATGACGTTACCCATACCTGTAGTGTGTGAGATATAGCTGAAGCCACTCAACTAATGAGATCTGCAACAAGGAAGAAAGTGCATTCAAACAGAAGCTAGAGCTTGCAGTCACTATTAATAATAGACAAGGGTCTATCCCCTAGGATAAGGGACTTAGGCACTTGAGAAAAAACAAATTTCCAGAAACCACCTTACTGCACAGGTGTGGAGGCACTGAAAACAATAGCTGAACAGAGAGAAAGATACTTTTTCTACTGTCTTTCAAGCAAAGTTATAAAAAAGTGATAAACAAGAATCAGCGTGCACCTTAGCAGCTGCACGTTGCCACGTTGCACAACTAGGAACCCAGATATAACGAGAAGGTAAAGAAGTTCCTCTGCGGCTGGTTTTATTTTACTCAGAAGAATTAGGAGAGAATAGATACTTAAGTTACTAAGATAAGAATTGATTTTGGAGTAAGATAGAATTAGCTGTGGAACACATGCTTCTGGATTACAGGGGAGACTGCTGAGATAAACAGATCTGATGCTAAAGATATCCACTTAAACAGGTAGGACAAACGAGCTGCCCAGCAAGAGGATCAAAGTAGCTACTGTCGCTAGTGCAGGCCAAGTACAAAGGGCCACACCAAAGGAGCTTGGGAAGTGGAAGAGTGGAAAATTGAGAAAGGGAACACAACGGGACTGAGTGTGAAATGTGGAAAGCGAGACAACAATAAGAAGCTTTAAAAGCAGTGGAACAAGCAAGATGCAGGTTGCCAATGGCTTCATGGGGGTTCGCTGATGTCTTCTAGGACCTCTGCTGCCATTGTAGTTTTCTCTCTCACTGGAGCCACTTTTAGAGCTGCTCCTCTTTACCCAGTTCACTAATTTACGAAAAAAAAAAAAGTCCAGGAAATGAGAGGACTTTGCTTTGTTGTCATCTTTATTTGGCTAGCAGCTTCCTGTCTGACCAAATAACACTGATACCTGAATGCAAATATGATGCAAAGCGTGAGGCTTCTGTCTGTAAAGTGAAAAAAAAATGTCAAAAGAGGCATGAAAAACAAAGCCATTTCGTGTTCCTGTACTGCATCTTCCAGAAGAAAGAAAGATTGCAGTCACTGAGGGTACAGAGACATTCAGTGACGCGAACGGTATCTGCAGTGTGACTTCAGCAAGTCTAGAGACTCTCAAGATACACCCACTGCAGCAGAAAGCTGCCAACATTTCAACACTCAGATTTGCAGCTATGGTATTAGATCAATGACAGACTCAACATCAGTTGCAGTATAATCTCAGCAACACTGATAAGCAGCAAATTCAGACTGGAAAAATATGCCCAAGTGCTAATGATGTGTAATACAGCCAGCTGCTAACAAGAAATCTAGGGGAGGGAAGATGGTGCTGTCTGGAAAATACCAATAGTACTATCCTCAGCTGGGCAGCAAGGAAGTTTGGGCTTGCTTGTAAAGCAACACAGGGATATTCTCAGTGTGAGGGGAAAAGGGAAGGGTCAAGGGATCCTTCCCAGCAGTCCAGGAGCTGTCACCCAAACAGATTTTCTTCAGCCTTGACAGAGTCACTGAAGAAGAAATCAGCCTGCAAGGATGTTGAAACTGAGTGGCAACACACTGAGATGTTGTGAGACCCCTCAGGTAAACTGTATGTCTGTGTTGGTTTGAAACTGCACAAGCTGACAAGGAAAAGTAGTCGGCAGCACAGACTCATTGCCCTGGAATTTGCTGTTTGGGGTGTCAGGAACAAGTGCTTCAGCATGCACCAGACCACCCCTTTATCCAAACTCCGCTACATATTTTTCAATGTGGAGGCCAGCAAGAGCTGGCCAGAAGTGTCCTGCCTAAAAAGGACTGAGCATTACGGGGGCTCCCAGACACCAGGACTGTAGCTGACTTCTCAATGCAGGAGAGGCTATTGAGGAAGAAGCAGCAAACCTGGACTGTGGCACCAACCTACAGCCACCATCACCTGGGGGCCAGGCACAGGACAAGTAGCCTGCCTGCAGACTAGCTGGAGGTGAGGAGATCCAAGGAGATCTTGGATACCCACTGACCTATTTCTCCACTGCATTATGGGGCAACAAGACACGCCTGACATTCAAGAAGATATGGATGAAACAACAATATCTGAACTAAACCCAGAACCCATAGAAAATGCTGCAGGCTGTCAGAGCGGAAGAGAGAGTACGCCGTGCCTCTGGCAGGAGGTCAAACGCTCTTAGCCAAAAAGGAGTAATAGTACCAGTCAGTGTTTTGATTTCCAAGATGTGGGCCTTGGGAAACACAAGCTTTATATTCTAGGTCTGTAAATAACCCACATCAAACAGCCATAATAAACAGAACTGTGGCCTTGTAACACAAATGCAGTTTGAGACTGGCCAGCACCTGAATAGAGGCCTGTCTCTGGAAGTAAGGAAGCAATTTGTGTGAATGAATAAGTTACTTCCCACCTTTTTTTCTATCCAGGCTCAAGCAATAGGCTGATATGCTCTGGCAGGCTGGATGTAAAGTTAAAGCCTCTGCACTTGTGGAAAAAATCCCTGGCTCTTTCTTGCAAGAGGCTGGGAGTCACTGTGAAAATTACATTTTGCCTTTGGAACCTGGATTGAATAAAGGGCTCTTCTTGCTGCCTACCCTGCTATCATACAGTCTTGCTTTGCTGCGTTAAACAGCTGCTTTGCTGCACCTCAGAAGTGGTGCTGAATACAGCCTATAATTTATAAATGAGTTTTAAAAAATGTCCAAGATTTTTGGAATCAGTCTAGGGGAGTTAGTGGGTTTCTCAGGTGTCTCCTCTTCCAGGCTCTCAAAGCACTGTGCTAATGACTTTCTGGCTGCCAAACGGTGAAGTCTGAAACTTGGACTGGCAATTTCATAGCTTCCAGATCCTTTCCTTTCGCTAAAAAGACATATCAACAGGCTTTCAGCATAAGCCATTATTATTCTGCGTCACTTATCAGCCTGACCGAACAAGGATCCTGACCACTGAGAACAGGTTCTCAGCTTAGAAGAAGCAACAAAGAGCTGGGACAGGGGGAAACATTCACTCTTTTCTGCCAGCCCCTGTTCATTAGTTCCCATCCTGCCCTGCCTGGAGACACTAATACCAATCTTGTTCCTCTCTGCAGCTGAGAAGTGCCATGATCAATGGGGAAACGGGCTACCTCTCTATGGATGTGAAAGTCCCTGTGGATAAAGGGGTAAGAAATTATCCTTCCATTCAGGTCACGAGAGAGAGGGGATGGCAAATGGATGCTGAAGAACCACGAAGGATGTGGTTTTAATGCTCAGCATTTCTGAGTGTGAGGATTTTATTGTTTCACCACATACATAACACATGCGCTAAAGACATAAAATAGAGCATCGTTAGAAATGCTTTATACCTACTGACATTCTGCTCTTACAAAGGCATTGGAAATGCTCCCTACTCTGTCCAGGCAAAGCCAAAAAACGTGTTGTTCATTGTTTATGGGGCTGTGAAATGAATTGGAGATGTTCAAGAGTTTAGAATGGGGAAAGACTATGGTGAGCTGACCTAGAGAGAAAGAGGTTTGGAAGCTATTTTGCAACTCCCTTTCCCTACCCACAAACACTCATGAAAACTTTGTCCCTCCCTCTGTCAGAATGTGATTTCCTTCATCCAGGTCCAGGATTAAATTTCTATGCAAATATTTACAGACGTTTTATGAAAAGTTCTGGTGAAATGGAGACTTTTGAACGTTCCCTACCAGCTCTAATGCAGGGTTATACATCTTCCCTTGGAATCAGTGCAAAATTGTCTTGTACATTTACGTTCACTGGTACTTTTTCATTCAGGTTTATTTAACTGTTCTAAAGATTTTGGCTTTCATCATTTCCTGTTAGGAAGTATTCCAGAGTCCTGCAAGTTACACTGCCCAGAAGTCTTCCATATTTCACGAAAATTTTCCATCTTTTATAGAGAGCTTTTTTTTTAGCGCTCAGGCTGGCTGAACTGCTCCCATGCTAAGCCACAGTCAGCACCAATTTCCAATAAACCGACTGCTCACAGCCACTGCTGAAATGGTGCCATTTCCTAATGAAGACACCCCTCTGTTTCCTCTGAATGGTTGTGCTGCTACATCTTGTAACTAAATTCTCTTTCTCTATTCTTGGTGTTTGCAATTATCAGGTACCTGTCAATGGCTTTGTCTTTCCCTTGGCCAACTTCTTGCCAACATCTGCAGTTGAAATACTTGCACGCTTTTCAGTCCCAGCAGTTCAGCAATTATTTTTGTTCCTTTCGTCTCTTGTATCATTTCTGGTACACAAGTACCAGGGCTTCAGTGAATTATTTGGTACTGTTTCCCTGTTGCTCTGTTGAGAGCCATTACTCTCTGCAATAGGATATTTCTGAACAGGGAGCCCCAAATCTCCTTTCTGCTGTCCCTTCAATTTTTTGTCCCTACCACAGCTACGCCGGAACAGCTGCCTTGGTTTCCATGTTTCTTAGCTATTTTTTCCAGTTGCCATTTTTCTATGTGAATCTCACACCTTTGTGTTCAGTCTTTCTAATTTTTAGGGCTGTCGGGACTTTTTCTCAGTACGCAGAGAAATATTGGTTTGTTTTGTCCTATGGATCACTGTAGGTAAGGGCTCCTAAGACAGTCTGTCTGTTCCTCTCATTAGATCATTTTCCCTCCATGCCCTGTTTTTTACTGTTTCTTTTTGTTTACAGTACTGCAGCTGGTTCTCACTCCACATCTTATCAAAGCCCACTTTAACTGATTCTTTAGAATAAAACTTCATGAGAAGCTGTTTCAACTACTTTATATAAACCCAGATACATTGCATGTCCGTTACTTCCTTCATCCATTACCTTTGTTATTCTGTCAGAAAAGCAATCAGGGTTTTCCAGCAAGATCTATTCTTTGTAAGTCTAGATTGCTTATTTTGCTAGCTTAACCTCTTGCTCTGTCTCTGTGCACCCTCAATAACATTCCTTCTGAGTCATCCAAAGATACCTTCTTAGTTCAATATTTTAGGGACATCTTTCTCCTCCCCTAATCGGGGAAAAAGGATCACAAAAAGTAGCCTTGGTAAAATATATTACCTGTTTTATTCTGTACTCTGCAAGCGTTATGAAGCATAATATGAGACTGAATCTGAGTATGTGACAGTTTTACTGTTATCAGAATACACATGGAGAGAGGACCAGAAGTGAAACTTAGCAATTCCCATTTGTACTCTGCTAGCTGATGAGGCAGAGCAGAGCCGAAACAAAGAAAGTGCTGACAGAGCCTTGAAACAAAGAGAATGAGGCAGTCAGATGGCAGAGGGAAGGGCTGAGTGAAGGGGACAGAAATTACTCTGTCAGCCGTGTAAATGTTGATTCCCCCAGTTGATCTTGGGAAGGTATTGAGAGTGGAGTGAGACAGAGAGGGGAAAAATAAGGACCCAAGACAAGGGGCAGTTGTTAGAGAGATCTAGTGGCAAAAATACCTTTGCTTGCAGCTTGGGAACAAAAGGGTTACGACTGTGAAAGCAAAAAATCGAGGACATGGGCAGAATCTGTGGCAAAGCACTGACAATGGCATTAGCCAGGACTGGCTGCTTAGTACAGTGACAATACCAAAACTGTTCCCAGACTGCAGGTGCTGGTAGTCAGCCATCTTATCACTGTGCCAACATGCCCAGGTTCTTGTCTTCTCCATCGCTCTGGGCTACGTAGCAAAGTCCTGCCTGATCGTCCTCAGCCCCACTTGGCTCAAGTGTGCCTCTGCTCTTCCTTTCCCATGGATAAGTGGTGGTACCTCCAGCTGTCCTGGGGAGGGCTGGACAGCCATTCCCCCCCCTGCCTACACAGAGGTTTGCCCTCCCAAGTGCTGAGTGGCTGCATGTGCAGAAGAGGGGCAGGTCAGGGGAACGAAGGATGAGCAGAACAAGCCCTGCTGAAGGAAAGGGTCTCAGAGTAGTGGCACCCCTGGGCCATTTTCCACTGCATCCTTTACCCCAGGGGCAGGCCTCTCTGATCAGATCAGACTGGCAAGGAAAGGGAGGCTTAATACCTCCTGTACCTTCCCCACAGTCACCAAAGCACCACCATGTTCCTTGGGGGTATCACAGCACTTTTGGAACATCTCAGCCCAGCCTCGGACCCTGTTGCTCAGCAGTACACAGTTGCCATGCATGGAGAGAGAGAGAGGAGGGAAGGGGTTGGGCCGTCTGCCACCTCCTCATCTGACAATAACCCCCCCATCCCCATCAGCCCATCCGCTGTGTGCACAAACTGGGGGCACGCTGTGGAGCTGGTGCCGGCTTGCCCTTTGTGCCTCGCTCCACTTCCACTGCTGCAGGGCTTGAGCAGGTTAGAGCAGGCGCGACTTTCCCTGGGGAACACTGAGTTTTCTGTGTTCGCTCCCTGTCTCCCACACACATCCTCTCACCTCGTTTTCAGACCGGGGCTGGGATTTTAAACATATTAGGGTTCATATACTGGCATAAGGGTTGGATAGAAACTTTCCAAAAACTTTTCTCCTTTGGAAAAGGGTTCCACTGAAATCAACACTTTCCTACAGGAAAAGGCCAGTCTGGCAAACAGCTGAAGTTCTGAAGCAGCTTTCAATAATCTGAAATGTCTTCAGTTGAAATGTCAGTCTGAAAAAAATATTTTCATGTGAATCAAAATGGCTTGGATTTGAATCAGCGCTTTTGTTTAATTTGAAAATGTAAATTGTTTCTTTTACTGGTTTTTTTTTTTTTTTAACAAAATTGGAATATGTTAATGTTTTGTCCCAGTTTGGCAGGAAAGCAAATATCAGGAATCTCAGCGTTTCCCACAGGAGTGGGGAGACTTGGCCCCGGCTGCCCACCCACACAGTGGGTAGGTTTGCCATCCTGCCTCTCCTCCGACCCCACCTCTCCTCCCTACCTGCCCCACTGAGCCCCCCTCCTGCTGGGGACGATGATGATGTGCAAAGCCGTCAAGGTTTCTCTGTACAGCAAAAGAGCAGCAGGGCCCCAGCGCGTTGGCTCGGAGGGTGCGAGAGGCCGGGCAGCCTTCCCTCACCCCTTCCTGCAGCCTGTGCAGGAGCCCTAGAGCAAAGAAAGGCTTAACTGAAGCCCTAGATGGAAAGACAGAGTGGCTGCCTGGATCCTGAAAGTCACAAGTTGCTGAATACGCTGAATGCTGCACATTCATCCCTGGCCCCAGCCAGCCCAAGCGGGGTGTGAACTGTTGGTAATGATCAACTGCTTTCACTTAGCCTTGGGGACGTATACCCCAGGTCCCCATCATCACTATGCTCTTGGTCTGTCAGACGGTCTCTCACTTTCTTATTCATGTTCTTCTTCCAGAAACGAGTTCTCTTCCTCACCAATGATTATTTCTTCACGGACATCAGCGACACACCCTTCAGGTGAGCAAGGACTCACATGACACCAATACCGCATGTCAGAAGTCCTGCCATCAGGGACAGCAAATTGGCCCCTTTTCTTCATAAAACTGGCAAATTGGTCCCTTTTCTTCATAAAACTGGCTACGATTCGTGAGTAGAGCAGTGTGAATAACTAACTTCTTTGTTCCTATAGCCACTGAAATATTTTTTGGGGTCAACTCGAAAGGAATATTATGATTTATCTGAAGCTCAGAGTTCAAAAGCTATACCTTAGGTGAAGCACGTTTCATTTCAGAGAAATGAGACATCTTCAATTTTCAGTTCCACTGAATATGTTACGTTCCGGTGTATGGCTCTAAACAAAACATTGTTGTAAACTGGAAATTATAAAACACATAAGAAATCAAGCAAAATTTGTGGGTTTTCCCCAGCTGAAATGGTTTTAAATTGGCATAGATTTGAGAAATGTTATTGTTGATCTGAACCTACAACGTTGGCCAAAAAAATTGTCACCCAAAATGCCTCATAGCTTTACAGACAGGTTCCTTAGCCTCTTGTGCTGAAATCCGATCTCACTTAATCCTCTTTTGATGATGTTCTTTTCTTTAGTAGCTGTGGAGGGAGTTAATGTCTTTAAGGGTTGTAATTGCAGGGAACGCAGTGTCATGTTCAGGGATTACTCCTCTCCTTGCTGACAAGCCCCCTGTTTTCCTTCCTGCCTGCAGCCTCGGTGTTGTGCTGTCCAGGGGACACGGGGAGTACATTCTGCTGGGGAACACTTCAGTGGAAGAAGGTAGGTTAATCTGGAACAGCCACGCTCTCCTAGGGGACAAGGTAGCTACTCTGAACTTCACTCCTTCACTTCTCCTTCACTCTATGTATTATCTGGTTTCAGGTTTGCACGACCTGCTCCAGCCAGACTTGTCTTTAGCAAATGAATGGTAAGTGGAGGAAATCCTGTCAACGACAGGAGACTTTGTCATGAGATTTTGGCACAGTTCCCAGCAATTTGGCTTGAGTTTACCACCCTCTGTGGCCTAGAGAAAAAGCGGTGTTGTTCAGGGGCCGTACCTGGAAAGACCTGAATGTCTCCAAGCAATTCCTTTCCGCCACTTCCTTTGGGGGATCCCACTAAGGCCTGGCACATCCCTCTGCTAAGAAACATCTCTTGAGATTTATCGTCAATATCTTCTGCGCTCAGACTTATTTTGTTCCTCCTCGTGTTGCTCAGAATTGTGCTACAAAACCTACACTATGTCAGACCTGTCAAGAAATTTTGTTGCAAGCTTAGGGAGAGATTGAAATGCTTTTTTAAATCCTAGCTTATTTTTGGTTGGCATTCTTCTGAACTGAGGCTAGACCTAATTTCTAGTGAACATGGAGGGTGATTTATGACCCCTGTTTCAATAGCGAGCATAATTTATGGTTTTGCTTGGTTTGGATATGAAACAGGGTGAAGCATGGCACTTTCCATTTATTGCTGTGAGGTTTGGGATTTTCATGAACCCAACATTCAGTTACACACTCAGGCACATGAACCCCATCTGAATCGAAGCCAAAATAACTATATTCAAGAAGCCCTGCAGCCCTTCACACCTCTCATTATACTGTCAGGTTTCACAGGCAGCACATTTGAGACACAAGCAGTGACTTCTCCTTCTTCTACTCCTAGCTTGGAGTGTCAGCTTACCACACTTTACATATTCATTTCTCTTAGACTTCCCTCATAAATCACTCCTTTCAGCCCCTTTATAAGTTGTAATTCTTCCTTATAACCTCTTCCTCGCCTTTGTCCTGACAATGAAACAGTCACAATTGGAAGCAGAATTAGTAAGCTGGTTTCTTTTATAATACAGAGCATATGTAATACTCCCACTTCTCCCCATACTGTGTCCTGAGGCTCCTGCAGCTGTGTCCCTTTGGGACAGCTTTTGTTGCCACCGTATCATACCGCAAGATCATTCCTCACCTCACATTTTGTTTCTCTTTCTCTTGCTTTTTCTGCTCCCAGCCTGGCCTTACATTGCACCCAACCTTCTGCTTTTCAGGTCTCTCCATCACATTGTTATTGTTTATATAGACACAGGTACACATCTTACACAACATATAATGCAGATAACTGCTGGAAGGATTTGGGACTGCTATGTTGCATTGTGAGCTTATGCTGGAGAACATAACAGCAGCCCTACTAAGCGCAGCAGTCAGATTAATTGGCGCTTGGTTTATTGGTAGGGTTTGACTTACAGCCACATCGTTAGCTTTTGAGTGGGCAAAGCACGCAGCAGCAGCAAAATCTTTGCAGCCTGAGATTTCTCACTGAATTTTTGTTTGCAGTTATTATTTCCCAAGAGCATTTGCTTGACTGTGGTTTCTCTTTTCCCTTTCGGGCTTCTCTACCCACCAGGATTTACTGCATCACCGACATTGATCCGGACCATCGGAAGCTCAGCCAGCTGGAGGCTGTGATCCGTTTCCTCACCGGAGAGGAACCTGACCTGGAATGTGAGTCCCAGGCACTGAAAAGGCCATGCTGGGGTTTTCCTGTACCCATCACGGGGGAGAGGGGACTGTGACAGATTGGTGGCAGTCTGAGCTCCTGTGGCACCTGCTCACACAGGCAGGACTGAACTCAATCCCAGCTTAATTCACATGTGGAAAAGAGCTGAGGATCCAATTCCTTGTCTCTGTCAGAGGATTTTTTTTTTTTCCATTTCAGAGCTAGCACATAAGTCAGCCTTATTGAAGGTCACAGCACAGGAAATACTGAAAGGTGAAAGGCTTGAATGGAGCTTGGTGGGGGCTGCACACCATGTTTAAGACAGACTGACCAGCTGGGCTACAGGGGGCGATGGCAGGAGGAGCCAGGAAAGCTGCTGTGACTGCTCTGCTCCCCAGGGCCCCAGCCAGCATCCTCTGAGGGCTGCATGGTGCCATCTAGACAGATGGGTTCTTTCAGAACAAGGATTATTAATCTTGTTTTCCCAAACACAATTGTAACTGATTTGGGGAAAAAATGGTTACAGGACGATTATCGTTCCTGCTCCCCCTGCTGTTCCTCCCTTCCACCAAGTCCCACTCTCCAGGCAATGTGAGCCACACAAGCAGCTGATACAGCATCACTACAGAGTGGGATCTCTGTCAGGGGGGCAGAGGTGGGCAGCTGTGCATGGGAACTTTCTACAGCAGTTCAGCTTTAGGATGTCCTTCAGCTCACCTCACTCCATGGCTTCAGCCCCCTTAGCTGTGACAAGTACAAGCTTTTGCATGTAATGCTCCACCTGAGAGGCCCAAACCTTTGGCACAAGGTTGGGAATCTCTTAAAACTAAAATCAAATGTAATCCAATAATTGTTCCTCCCTCGCACAATGTGAGCAGACCCCTCCTGGCTGTCTCTGGAGCAGGCTGAAAAGAGGACATGTATGAGCTGAAGAGGCCAGGGAGGAGGAAAGTTTCAGGAGAGCTGACTATGAAAAACATGCAGACTTGGAAGTGCTGTGGAGGAAAAACAAATATGATTTGGACACATCCTAGACATGTGGGACCTGGGGAGGGAAAGACCTGGTGATGACCTCTGTTTTTGAGATCTGAATGACAACAAGGATGGAGAGATGGATCCTGACAGCTGTGACAAAGAAAGGAGGAAGGAAGATGGGAGAACTTGGGAGAAAATATTAGGGGAGACCTGGGACTTCAACCCAGAAAGTGGAGCCAGAAACACTGAAGTGGTGGGGGTGGTTCCACCTAGAAGAGCACTGAAAGGGGCATTTCTGCAATACAGTAGCCATCACATTCTCACTGGAGATGAATACAAGAAGGGCCATACAGAAATTAAGCAGGTCAAATAAATGGGGTTTTAGAGTACGTCATTTAGCACATGATGATACCTCAAACCTTCCTAAATGCCTCTCAGCTCCAGTCCAGAGTGGATTAGACCAGTAGCCTAGAGTGGCCTGAGTGGTGGAACCCAGGACAGGACAGTGTTTTGTGAGACTTACAGGAAGGAAGGAGGGCTAACAGAGAAGTCAATGAGCACAAGGACAGAGTAGAGGCCATGAAGAAGTCACTAGTGGTTTTGAAGAAAGCTTCTTGAGTGGAATGGGGTGGCTCATGTCCAGCCACAGGGTGCCCCAGGGCACCCAGAAGAAAAGTCAAGGCAGGGATTTGAGGCAATACCTGTGGACAGCCTGTTCAATCAAGGAAAGGTCGGAGTGAAGGCCTGATGAACTGAAAGCCTCTCACTGCCCACAGTTTCAAACCCAAACCCTTCCACTGAGTTTGCAGGGGCACCAGTCTGATGATCTTAGTTGTAACATCCGTTCCTGTGCTCTCCACCATCCAGGGTGGTAGGTCCTGTTCTCAGCCCTGTAACAGGAGGCCTCTTCTTGTGCCATGTTGCTCTACTGTCCTGGCCAGGCAGCTCATCTAGGGAGGGACATGTCTTTCTCTCCTGATTTTTGTTCTCCCTTCTTCTTAGGTGATGAGGAGTTGGTCCAGGAAGTGCTGTTTGATGCAGTGGTCACTGCACCCATGGAGGCCTACTGGACAACACTAGCCCTCAATATGTCCATGTAAGTGTATGAGAAATAAATATAGGTAAAACACCATTGAAGATGCACATCCAGATGCTATGGGCTTATGTAGTGCCCAAAACAGTCACAAACTCTTGCACAGCGTATAAGAAACTTTAGAAATAGTTCAAAAAGCTGATAGAAATAGCTCAATAGCTTTAGAAATAACTCAAAAGTGTCTCTCAGGAGCGGATGCCATCAGGCTGGCCTTCTTAGGAGACCCTTTAGTTTGGTGAGGGTTTTTTTCGTAATGCAACATTAGCACAACCCATGTCTGAATATCACTGGAGGAGAGCAGTGATCCAGAGGTGTCACTGCAAGGGGTGTCCATCCAGTTCTTTGCAGCACCTAACTCAGATGCAGTGCATTTGCCTCTTAGGTGATAGAGTCTTGTATGCCAGGGCACCTGATACCGTTTCAGTTCAAAGTTATTATGAGTTATTTCCCCATGCATCAGTTATCCCTTTGAATGGCAGCAGAGTGGCTTGGCTTGACTTTCCATATGACTGTAGCAGAAGTTCCATCGCAGGTAGCAAGGAATTTGCTCCCTTACCAGCAGTGAAGAAAAGGGAATTTGGTCTTATCTCTATTGGTGATGCCTTCAGATTGAGCCTCAGAAGGGAGTGGACAGGCTGGCTTCAGTAAACACTTTCTACTTTATTATTTCCAGTGAGGCACCTGTTGCTTGTACTATGAGTATCAGATCACACAGATTTTATTTCAGCAGGTAACATGCTACTTACACAGATGTGTGGCCACAGGACTCCTGTCCCTGTTTCAGTTACCAGTATCCCTCTGCTAACAGAGGTTGAGCTAGTGGCAATCATGCTAGGGCACCCCATTATCAACATATATTTAAACAGCTACACCAACACACCCTCCTCACTTTAAGGCCACCACACTGCAGCAGGCTATCCACCATGTAGCTGTCCCACCTGTGTCCTTGATACCTCCATCAAGACGCATCAGAATCAATCTACTGCTTCAGAGTCATTCTGCTACCCTTCCCATCCTCTGCATCCATGATACAGCCATTCTCTCTCTGCTGTTCCTCTCCCTCACTTCAGCCTCAAGCAGGCAGCCTGGAGTAGGGATAGCAGGAGAGGAGCTTATGGTCTACTTACAAGACAATTAAATTGGCAAACTTCAAAAGTGTGACTCTAGGTACAAGTCTAAGCCTGCCAATTGTTAGACAGTAACAACAACCTATTGCCATTAGCAGGGAGGAGCCAATGTCACTCCTGGTGTAAATGGGTTATATCGCAAATGAACTTGGGACCACATCTCCAGGTGTGGCTTCTAGTTTGAAAGGCCTTCACTCTGGGACAGGGACATGGCTGTTCTTCTGAGAACTGTTTGCTTCAACTTCTGTGTTTCTGTTTCACAGGGAGTCTGAGGCAGGTGTTGAGATGGCGTTCCTGGGCACTCGGGCTGGTCTCATGAGGAGTGCCCTATATGTGGGCTCTGAGAAAATTTCCAACAGGTAAGTCCCTAAACTGCATTAAGGGGTTTTTCTCAGTGTCTCTGAAGGGGCAGCACGAAATCACCACCAGCCTTAAAAGTGTATTTGGGGAGCAACACCTTGATGGCACTGGTGGTGATTTACAGAGTCAGGGTAGGGGTCTTTTGTCTTACTCTAGTCCTCTTGAGTTTTCCTTAAAATACTGTCCCAAAGTGCATTCATTTCAATGAAAGCCTTCAATCATTCCCTAACTTCAGTCAGCTAACAGAGAAAATGTCCACAGTTACTATATATCCCCAGGACCATTTTGTAGCGCAGAGGCTCTGCACTCCACTGCCCCTGTGACATTCCAGCTTGGCTGGGTTTGATCTTTCTGTCTCAATTCCTCTTCCAGGTTTATTCTGTTCTGCCTCTTACACTGCCCACATCGCGGTAGTATCCCAGTGCCTTCCAGTGAGGCATTAAGTGATGTGACTGACATCTGTCATATATGATTCATCCTCTTGTCCTCTCCCTCAAGGCAAATGTGTGTGTTCAGTGGAGGGTTTTGACACGGAAAGGGTATAGGTTGCATTTTTGTTGCGTTTTGAATATGCAGGCTGGTGCATGCTGCTGTAAGAAAGGACAGGTCACAGAGGCACACCAGCAGACGGAACAGAAGGGGACGGTGTCCGTGGTAGTCCTTAGCTTCTTGGCAGCTGTTTCACTGTCTCCAAGTTCCCCAAACACGAGTCACAGGTTCAAGACAGAGAGCTCTGCTGTGCCTGGAAGGTGACACTCTTCGTGTTTTTGAGGCAATATGGATAAGACCGAGTAAGCCAGGCTCCGTCAACAAGGGAGAAAACAACATGTGCTGCAGGAGGCTAATGTGGCAATTTAGGAGCATCATCCAATGCTTTTAAACAGCCACAGTCACCACGCTGCAGTGACAGATCACTGCATGTCACACGAGAGGCGCTTCTGGAATCCCCTGAAAGGAAGGAACCGTATAAACGAGTAATCATTGTTATGTCAAAAAATACAGCAAAGCAAGAGCCTGAACACAAAGGGGATTTGTCGGGCAGGACGTAGGGACCTCCAGGGAAGCCGATGACCTGGTTTTCACGAGGTGTCTCCTGAGCACCCACTTGCCATGCCCTCAAGGACTCATCCTCTGGTCTTCAGGAGAACCCGTTTCCTCAAGTACTTCAGTCCCTGCATCTCGAGGAGCTCAGTATTTAGACACAGTGGCATGACCTTCAGTTTGGGGTGGGGGTTTTTTTGTTTGTTTTGGGTGTGGTTTTTTTGTTTTGGTTTGGTTTGGGTTTTTTTGGTGGAGACTATCCAATTGCCTTTTCTCACCTGCACCCCATTCTCCCGCAGTAATTAGTGGCCTTCAACTGGCCACCCGCCCGCTTGGCTTCCCTCGCTCACAGGCTCACGCCCTGCCATGCCTCCCTTCTCACTCCTGGCCCTGCTCCTCACGGCGTAACCTGCCAGGCCCCAGGCGGAGAAGGGGGACATCTTCCCTCCCACCCTCCCCAGGCCCTAAAGCCCCAGAGACCGCGGGAAGCCGCGGCTGCCACCGACTCGCCGCCGCCAGGGCGCTGCCGGCCCGCGGCCTCCCCTCCGCCGCCCTCGGGGCCGGCGGCGGCGGCGGCGCCGCCGAGGGCCTCGGCCGGGGCAACAGCGGCACCTGGCGGGCGGCCGGCGGAGGCGCTGGCCCCGGTGCGGCGGGGAGCGGAGCGGGGGAACTGCCGCCGGGCCCCTGGGCGCTGACGGAAAATGGCGGCGGTTGTGCCGCGGGTGGGGCCTGGCCATCAGCGGCTCGGCCCGGCCCGGGGGTCGGTGTGAGCGCTCAGCCCGTTCCGGGGATCGCTGGCTGACCCCACACCGGGAGGGAGGGAGGCCTTGCAAACCGCCCCAGGGCGACGGGTGCTCCATGAGGATCCTTGTACTGGTGTGTTTTGGTCGCCTGGGTGGCCCCCCTGAGCACCCTCCGCCGCGGGGTGAAGCCCCAGGTGATGTCCCACGGCATTGCCCCGAGGTGGGCTACCACTTGTTCGTCCATACTGTGTACAAAGGCTGCCCTGGGTTTTCTCCCCACAGGAAATTCCTGACACGGGAGGATAAGGAAAGTATCTTCACCATGGACCACTTCCCTCTGTGGTACCGCCGGGCAGCCGAGCATCCCCCCGGGAGCTTCATCTACAGCATTGTCTCAGAAGAAGATTCAGGTAACCCCAGCCTGAACACTAGGGCAGAGGAGCTGGGAAGAAAAAGCTTTTCACATCTTGCATCCCGTGCTATGCTCATCTCCATCCCTTTATTGTTGCCTCCTTCCTGGTGGGAAGTGCTGAGACCTGGCCTCTTGGTGTTATCTTCACACCATCCACAGAGGGATCATGGCCAAGATAACGGACACAGCTGAAAGACCAAGCTACAAACTGTGGGGAAGGCAGGCAGGGCTGTGTAACGTGAGATTGCAGAGGAGGTGAAGGACACATGGAAATGCAGGGCCTGGGTAGACTGAAGGATTTAGAGAGGCGAGAGGTGGGGGATCATAAGGTACTTGTGGGGCTGGAGAACACATGAACTATGAGCAGAGGAAGTGAAAGGTATCACAGAAGGAATTAGACGAGTAGGTGTGACTAGGCCTGGGAGAAAAGATCATCAGGAGAACTGGATGACAGTAACAGCTAGGGATCAGCAAGTACTCAGGAAGTCTAAGTTTAGAGGATGTCATTTTTTTTCCATCACTACATCCCATGACAGGAAAGGATGGGTTTGTTATGGAAGACAGTGGAGGAAAAAGGAGAATTTTTCCATAGCCTCCTCTTGGGTGTTTCTTTGGTCCCCTGTTCCATCATGCTACTAGACTATGGCACCTCTTGCCCAGCTGAGGAGCTCAAACACAAGAGGTAAGCAAGGAGTGGCTTTTCAGTGTCTTTTGCTTAGGGTATTCATTCCTGAGAGTTTGCAGGGCCAGCCAGGACTTCCTCAAAGGCTGGAAGAGAGCAGAAGAGCCCAAAAAGAAACAATCAAAACAAAATACTCATGTGAGACTCCTACACAGAAGGTAGAAGTCCCCTCTGTGCTCCTCCCTGGCCCCTAGCACTCCATCTCTGTCACGGAGCTCAGCACTTTAGCTGTTAAAGCTTTTTGTGGCGCAGTGGTGGGAGGCTGGTGGGTGGGAAAGCAAGTAGCAAAGAGGAGAAAACCAGACTGGGAGGCAAGAGATATGAACCAGGATGTAAAGGGAGAGGAATGGAAAGAGAAAATACTTGAAACCTTACACAATAGCCTCTCTCTGCCCAACACCCTTATATCTCACTTAAAAGGCAAGTGTGGAGAGAGAGGGAGGCATGGCAGGAGGGATCTTTTACTCCCCTGCATGCCACGGCATTTGCTCTTTGGAATAGAGTGTGGGTTAGAAAACCAGGCAGTGACACCCTGTGGGGCTTCCTAGGGCAGCCGTTACCCAGGCCACAGTAATCACTGCTGGCTAAACATTGGGGTTGTGGCTTCATGGGGCTCTTTTAGAAGTCACGTGTAGTTTTGCATGGATAAAGGCAGAACACAAGCAGCTGCCACTGTTTTTTGTATTACATGGCTGTTGGTCAGAAGCTTCAAGCAAGTCCAGGACCCCATTCACCTGGAAACCCTACAGGCACGTTGTAAGAAGTAGTACCTGGCCCTTATGCTCTAAAGTATAAGGGAGATACTACTCTCTTTAGAGACAAGCAGTTGGTCTTAGAGAGACTGTAATCCATGAGATCACACAATATGCCTGTGAAGAGCCAGGAAATAATACCCAGTGCTTCTGAGTCATGGTGCTTCACTATCAGAGAAGACTCCAGGCCCTTCCTTAACATCTGATGAAGCAGGGGTGCCCCACCTTTTGGCCAGAACAGACAACCCGGTTTCTTACGAAATTCTTGATGACTACATGCTGAAGTCCCCCTTTCATGCTTTCCTCACGACTCTGTACATGCCCGCCCTGTAACAAGGGGTTTTCATGGCAGATGTACTTCTCATGTAAGAGGGAAAAGCTTGAAACCTTCCTGTTGGGGAAGGAAACCAGCAGGGAATGGTTTATCCAGGGCACCTCCTTCCAGCGTCTGAAAGTCTGAGAGAGAAGACAGCAGGGAAAACCCTGCAAGTCAAGTAGAACTGTTCTTGCAGCCCAGATCTCTCGTGTTAGGTGTTTTGGGTTTGAGGGGTTTTTTTGTTGTTTGTCTTTTTGGTTTTTTTTTTCCTAGGGTTGCAAAACGTATTTTGCTTATTTGTTCCATCTTAGGGGGAGCAAGAAATTTGGAGTTCACCTTAAAGACAGGATTAGGCTAAAGGCACGTGAGCATAAGTTGGCTGGGTATTTGTTTCACCAGGACTTTACCGTTTCTGACATCCTGGAGCTAGTCTGGCTTCAGTCAGAAAAAATGAGTGAGAGACTCCAGGCTAAACTGGTAGGCACAGAACTGTGCTCAGGACATGCTGGGTACCAACAAGAATGATGAAGGCAGAAATGGAAAGCAGTAACAAATGCTGTAGCTCTTGGGAAGGAAAGAATCCCTGACCCATCTGTCTGAGCAAGAGATTTCCGTACAGCACGCGAGGAGGGAATCAGTTGCAGGCTAGATCGATCATGCTGACCTTCAGACTGTCCCCTGGCAGTTCCAAAAGAGGTGCCCCAGCTGAAGCTAATCTAATCACTTTAAAAAAAATACTGAAATGGAATCTGTCACATGAACAATTGCAGGCTGAAACAACTGCACTAACAAAGAGGAGGGAGGTGGGGTCCGGTTGCCTAAACCTATCCAGCCATGCTATTTTAAATGCCCTGTGGGAGCTAAGAGATCTGCACGGGGCTGGCAGATGTGACACAGGACCTACAGGATGCTTAAAGCAGCAGCTAAAGGATAATCAGGACACCCTGGGGCATGACAGAGTTTAGGCAGCAAAGTCGCAGAAGACTGTTTCTAAAATGGAGTGCACCCTGGAGGTACCTGGAAGTGCTGTGTCTGTCTCTCCAGTGTGTGGTGCTGGCCTGGCTTGGGTAACAGAGCTAGGTGTAAGCCTGGCCTTTGCTGTGCGAGAGTCAGTGTCAGAATTACCTGTCCTGCTTCTCCTCTGTCTACAGAGTTTAGCTGGTGCATGAAGCAGAGCAGCTTTCTGGCCTAAGCTCTACATGCCCAAAATTGAGGAGGCCAGTCCTTTACATTTTGCGCTGAGGATGCTACTTTTTTCATGGGACATTATCTAGAAGAAAAAAAAAGAAATCTACTCAAAGCCCCTTAGGTTGCTTATGTGTCTTGAAAGATGCAGTCCTGCAGACCCTTGGGTGTTTCAGGGTTGAGGCATACATACACACTGGCCTGGGTGTGAAAGTGTGAGCAAGCTGCTCCTGCTGCGTTTTACTCCTCTCTGGTTGTAAGCTAACCAAAACTGCTGTATTTGTGTCTTGACAGAGGGAGGTGGCCTACCAAAAGTGGTGACAGTGAGCACGGCTGTGGCTGTGGCTGTGGATGGGAAGATGGGTATTGCTGCAGGTAGGACATTCTGATTTCTCTTTTTATCTTGAATGAAATGGTTACATCTCGTATCGAGAGTGGGAGCTGTTAGGTTGTCATTCAAGGGAAATGACGGGAGCTACAATAGCTTGTGATGTTGAAAACTAGGCTAAACAGAGAATATTAGAGCAGGTACTGAATGGCTGATGATAGATTTTCAAAAGGGAAACTGGCTGTTTGAATGGAAGCTTCCTATCTTCAATGCTGGTGAATTTGTGGTTTGAGACTGTTTCTCTGGAGCATGAGCAGGTTGAGAAGTCCTTGCAGGTTTTGAATTGTTTGCAGGAGACACTTTTGGTTTTTGGAAGAACAGCACGTTCATGCATCTTCATTGTTATGTGAGCCGAAAAATAACTTTTGCTGGTGGAATGAATGGGCTAGTTGCTGGATTTCCAACTCGGACATATAGATTGCCAAACTTATGTTTATATCTGAGCTTTAAACCCCTTTCGGCAAACCTTCACTAGACCTTGCGTCTACTTTTGGGAAATTCATGAAGTACGTTATTTCCAACAGGACCCCAAAGCTTTTGAAGCTTTACTGTTTTCTGCAGCAATTGCTTCAGCCTTTACGGAAGTACAGTAAACTCAGAAGTGAAACAGAGCAGCCATTTAACGAAGCAAAGCAACATTAATCAATAAAGCTGGCATCATATCCAACTTAAATGCTCTGTGTAGGAGTATTTGGGTAAGAGAAGATGTAGCTCAGTGGAATTTTTTTTAGACCTGGAAGCATCGACTAAGGGAAGATATTGATCGTAATGGCGTAATTATCACCAGAAACATGCTGAGATGCAAAGCTTCGTGTGAAAGAATGTCTAGGGTTAATGAAGTCCTGTATGGTGGAAGGAATGAGTAGAATAGATACCAAACAATGACTTTGTTTATAGGAGTATCCATTACAGAGAAGACCATATAGCAGATACCTTCATATCAGAGAGTCAGCCATTGCTTTTGCCTAGGCTGGGGAGGATAAAATGAATGGTCTTCAATACTAGTAGGCAGTAAAACCATGGCAGTTTAACTTCATCTGATGAAGTGTTCCTTAATTTCCAGGCTTTCAGTGAGTTCCAGTTGAGAGTGGTACTCTTTAAGTATCACCTGGGCATTGAGAAAATATTTATAAGCTGAAGGAAGGCTGTTATGAAATAGCACTTTTCACTAACATACCACCATTTCAAGCCCAAAGCCAGAGAATTATCAAGAAGTCTGTCAACAGACCCCAGTGAAATAGAGGTGGCTTCAGTAAAGTTCATGTAAAGTAGGTGCTTGGGTCATAGAAGCTGCTCTCAATACTGATACTAACTGGCAGTAGTATGAATATAGCCAGCTGAGAATGAAATAGAATTGAAACTGAACCAAGAGTCTCTGTGCAACACTTGCATTTTTCTAAGCATGAATTTAGGAGGAGAAAAAACCTTTTTTAAAAAAAAAAAAAAGATTATTTTTCATGGTTCTTTTCTTTCCCTTTCCTGACCTGTGAGTTAGAGCAGAGGCACACAAGCAGTTCATCTGGCACTCAGCATAAATACAAGGAAGGAAACTTCTGGCTGGAATTGCTGGAGCAAGAACAAGTGGCAGGAGGATCTGCCCCTGACAGAGACATTTCTCTTCTGTCAGCAGCACTTTTCATAACCCCTGTGGAGATTTCCACCCACTCAGTTATGCTGAACGCTGAATTGACTATCTGTGTGGACATGCTGTGAAGGGGCAGGATCCTCTGCAGAGGGAAGAGGAGGGTGGAGAAAGCAGCAGAGAATAGGGAAAGAAATAATGTTAAAACAATAACAACAAGGTAAAAATTCTGTCATTTGTGGAAATGATACAGAACAAACCGGTTTCCTCACTGGTAGCCACAGAAGTTGAGACACAGAAATGAATTCTCAATTGCTTTCATTCCTTGAAGGTACCATTGTCCCTGTCGCTAGCCTGCACGTTAGGTCGCCTGACCACAAGCATCTTCTGCTTACTTCCACACATAGTACATACAACTCAGTGTTCTTCATTCCCCATTTCTCATGCAATGATGAAAACTATCCATATTTCATCCAAAGTATGGACTGCATGACGACAATGAGGGAAATAATTTCTCCCAAAGGGTCCAAGTCCTTCAGGCCCCCAGCTGTAGCCTCCATTGACTTCAGCAGAAGTAAAAGGGTTTGCTGAGATAGGACCTATCTGCTGGCTTGGACGTAAGTTTACACCATGTTTTGGGTGTTTCAGGAAGCAAAAAGGTGCTACATCTATGTTACCATTTGCTTTGTTTCCAATAGTGACTAGGTTCATCACCTGAATCTTTCATACCAGCAGTCATTTGAAAAACCGAAAAATGAAATAATTGTGGTCACACTACCTATTGCAATAGTATTTGATTTTGAGGACAGCAGCTTTGAGAGTAAGGATATAGGTCTCTCTTCATCTCCCCTCCCACTAACATAATCATCCTGAGTGTCTGGGACCTGATTCTAGGGGACTTCACCCCACAGTGGAGGCTGCAGCACAAATGATGCTGGGCAGTGCTGCAATACCATCCTGGGTGCGGGAGAGAGATGAATGAAGGGGACTGAATGGAGACACAGCAAGAGGCAATGAGAGCAGAATGGGATGCAGATTGTTACTGTTATTCTGATGGCATCAGACCTCAGTGGGATTGATACCGTGTTCATTTAGAGTTAGGATACTATACCAGAAGTTTGTTACCCAGCACTAGTTCCCAGAAAGCCAAATATCTGGTAGGCTTGTACTTTCTGGATAAATGAAGTCACAGTTCTGTATGGGGAACAACGGAGACTTTTTAAGTGCCCCTATAAAAGTGCAAGTGGTATGAACTGGCCTGTCATTCTGCCACTGATTGTTACTGTCACTTGTTTGACTTGACGGTGCTTGGGGGGGATTTATAAGCACTCTGAACTCTTCACTATTTGTGCAGTGAAAAATTAAGCTCTAGGATTTACAGCCGTGTGAGGGGAGGGAGCACCCCCAGTGCCCCTGTGGGGAGGACGCCAGTGACAGGGAGCATTGGGCCCCTTTTCTTCTGGCAGCTGAATAGCAGTCCCCAGCCAAGGCAGAGAAAGGAAAATTGGTAAAATCAGATGTCCAGAAAGATGACACAGGCCTGGACACTGTCAGGAAATGAGGGAGCAGTCAGCTGGGATTAGAAAGCAGCCAGGCTGGAGGGCTGAGAACAGGGATGGGGGGGGAATACAAGGGCTTCCTTCCTCCTTCCTCCCTCCTCCTTCCTTCCTTCCTCAGTTGATCTGACTTAGCTCAGTAGGGAATCTCAGAATGGGTTTGGGGAGAGTCTGAGATGCTCCTCTAACCGTTAGAGATGCTGCTCCACACAAGGACAGGTGGGGAGGTGGCCAAATTCTGGAGGGAAAAGGGGTGTCCTCTGCCCTGCCATACTCTCTTCCCTTCACGCATCTCTCTCTTACCCCTGTGGGTCAAGCCCCTGTACCTGGGGCACGAGGGGGATTCACAAAGAGTTCAAGGTACCCACAGGTCTCTCGGAGGACATTGTGGAGCCAAGGCAGGGTTCACTTGTGCGAGCTGAGTTGGTGTGGTCTCTTTGGTGGGAAGCCACACAGGCAAACCTACCCTTGGCTTTGGCTATACCTGTTTCTTTGAATTAATAATATCTACCTGCTATATTGTGCTTTGGCACTTCAAAGCACTATGCAAACATTAAGTAATGCCTGGATGATTAATTATAATTAATTAGAAGGCAACTATTCTCCTGGGATGTCAGTCCAGTACCTTTCACGCACACTAATTTTGTTGGAAACGAAAAATAAGGAATTGCGATGGCACTCTCCCCAAGCCAAGTCCTGCCCCAGATAGCACTGTCATCTGCTCCCTCCCGTGAGTCAGTAGCCTGGGGCTTTCTGGTCGTCAGGGGTTGCGCAGCAGAAATCACATGTAGTTGCTGACAGAAGCTTTTAGTGATTTAAAGCCCTAGTGAAACTGCTGGAATCTGTACAGGAGTTTAGCTGTCACTTTGGGCCATGTATGATGTCTCTTTCATTGCCTGACCTTCTTGCTGTTCAAGTTATGTGGTTGTCAGCTGGCTGCCAGTCCCAACAAGGTCAGGTAGGGGTTTCTTCCCATTAGGTTCCTTGCCATGGTTGTCATGTCTCAGGGATGGGAGACAGCCGATACCAACAAACCATGGGGCACGCGCAGGCTCCATGGTGCCCAATAAAACAAATCCAAAGGGGCACTTGGGAGATGCAGGTTTATTTTATACGACACCTCTCTCCTGTGTTTATATTCAAAGTTACTGTTAGTTCTTATCTGCAGTGGTTGAACCACAGTGATGTCGTTATCCCATCATGACAACAGTATATACAGAAGTATTTGGGGAGAGTCCCAGGCAAGCTCAAAGAAAGGCAAGAGAAGTACTGTCTCTATTTTACAGAAAGGATTTTGGGACACTGAGTTATTAAGGCCAGTATTTTCAGAAGTGCTCTGTAATCGCAGCAGGAGTAGATTTTCAAAAAAGCTTAGATTTTTTTTCAAAAGTATTTGAAATCAATCAGTCTGAAAAATAGATAACAGGAAGTAATTTTGCCATTATACCGCTGGTTAAAATCCAACCTCTATCATTCTGACAGAAGCTCTTCATTTGAAAAGCGATTACAGGCCAGCTTGATGTCTCTCCATCCTCTTCCTTGCTCCCCAATTTTGGCTACCTGCTGTCTGTTACCAGCAAGCAAAGAGAGGAGGTGCAGGTGGCTTTTTCAGCAGTTCTGTTGCTGTGGCATCTTTTCAAACCAATCTACTCACAATTCTATGTTCCTACAGTTTTGTTGCTTGGGTGGATAAAACATTTCAGCCTCCTCTCTAGAAGGGGACAGCTGCACCTGTAGAAGCTGCTAAAATGCATGTAAATAAGCATAACAACAACAATAGCATAAGCACCTTTTACATAGGAATAGCTGCATCCAAGCTGGAGAATTAAAATTATTTCACTAGACTGGCCTGGAAACCAGCATAATGTTACCCATACAAAACCTGAGAGCAGCTGATCTCTTGCATGTGTGCTGCGGTATTCAGAAGGAATGCTGCCCCTCTTTTAATGATGGAGGTTATGCCAACATTGTCCGAGCACAGGGACTTCTGTGAGCTCCTGAGGCATCACCTGGGTGCCTTTATGGAAATCACAGTCTCTCCTGCATCCAGTGGTAGCACGGGTAAAAAGAAGGAAGACTCAACTCATTTTCAGCCTATCACCTGCTACGTCTGGTTTCTGCCTGATGCCATTCCCTCCTGGCAATCCCCAGAGCCCAAGCATTTTCTCAGCCATCCTTTTGATCTGACAAAATTAGAGACATCTGAAGGGGCTGTGCCTTGGATCTCAGTCACAGGAAGTGTTAGGGGCACTCAGTAAGGCAGAAATACTGATGATTTTAGTACTAACAGCAGCCATGCATTCTCCACCTCTGTCTGGAGGCTGTTATCAGTCGGTACACATTTGGCTGTCCTAAGTGGTGATCCAATAGTCTGTGGGATGGGGTACCAACATTACACGGTGCCATTAGTGTGCCAAAACCAGTGTCTCTTGCATCCTTCATCCATCCATCTGCCTGCCTGACATCCATTGCATTCTGCTTTACATACTGAGCCTTAGGGGAGAGACCTGTAAGCATTTTGTGTGGGGCAGACACAAGCTATTCTGTGAGCCAGACAAAAGTGAAGTGGTTGCCTTTTTTTGCACTGGCTCTGATCTTACAAACTCTGCCTTTTGCCAAGGTTTGGTATTAGTGCTGGGACCACATGTTTCCCTGTTCAGAACTGGTTATCCTCTAGCCAGAAAGAACAAGCATCTGCCTGCAAAACTCCATATAGATGTCTCCAAGCATAGACAGTAACTGGTGACATGGGGCTCAAATACATTTATTTTATCCTCAAAAGAATGCTAAAAATAGGTATGTGAGACACCTTCCATAGCATTCTGCCCACCCTGGCTGGACATAAGCAATTTCCTTTCCTTCCAAGGTGTATCTATGTTCTGCATAGGCTGTAAGAACTTCAGCACAGGGATCATGCCTCCTCCCTGTATGTGTGAACATTACCTATTGCCTTGGGGATGAGCCCTTGGCTGGGGAAAAAATGAGGACAATAGCCAATTCTGTGGAATGAATATTTCCTTGTAGCCTCAGCTGAGTGCCGGAGTTTGCAGGCTGCACCGCTTACCAGGAAAAAAACATTAAGTGAATCAGCCCTCCTTTCCTCCGCCCGTGTGGGTATCGCTTTGCCCAGTACAGAGCTCCCTCTGTGAGTGGGTGCCTGTGGCCAGACCCTGCCCTCACCAGCTGTTTCAGGGTATTTTCTCAATAGGACACCATAACAACTTGTGAGCAATGTGGTTTCTCTTGTGGGGTCTTGCTAGGCACCCCCCTGGGACATCCTCTGTCCTGGAGCCTGTTCCAGCCTGAAGCTCCAGACCAGGAGCCCGTTCTTGCCTGTGCATAGCAGAAATCTTCCAGCCTAAAGCTATCCATCACTGTCGCCTCTATAGCTCCTCTGATTGCCATGGTTGTCACGCTTGAAGGGAAAAAAGCCCTTGACACTGGCTCGGGAGAGGCTTGCATATAGCTGGATTTTTTAGATTGACACCCAGCGCCTTTGCCATGTTCCCTTTGCTTGCAAATTATTTGATATCATTTTAATTCTGAGCCGAATTAGAGCAGTGCGCGGGTTGTCATGGCAACCATTTCCTTGTGCCTTTTGGTCTGACTCATTGCAGACAATTACTCTTGCGCTCCAGGATTCACAGATGTGATAGGAGAAGAATCATGTGCTGGGCTTTCAACTTTTTTTTTTTTCCTTTTAATTTCCTTCCCAGCCTCTTTTGCATTAACTCCTACCTAGCCAGCATCAGTAGGGACCTGTATCTCTGCCCGGGGCCACACAGGCCAGTGGGAGCACATTGCATGTAGAGTATGTGTAGATGCACAAGGTGTGAGGGGATTTGTGCATACGTGTGTGTATTTGCGTGCACAGTTTCTCTGCAGTGCGTTGTGTGGCTGTGGTGTGGTACCTGTCTGCCTGTGTAACCAGTGTTTTCTGTGTATGCACGCAGGTAGGTACATGAGTAATCTGTGTGGACACAGAAGTGTACCCAGTGTGTAGAGTCTGTCAATATGCACTGGGTATTCAGGGGACCGACGAACTGTGAGGGTCCTGAATGCGCCAGGACCTTCCATTTGGAGCTGTGTGAAGATCCACAGGCTGGCAAGCAAGTGGCATTAACACCTCTGAGAAAGTAGGGTGCAAACCTAAATCTTGTGTGATTGCAAGGCCAGTGCATTGCCTCACTCACGTGTGTCCCCCCACAGTGGCCTGCATCTATGCATCTAAAGTACATGGAGGAAAACAGTGTTGTCCATGCAAGGACCATAGGTATAATCGATGTCATGACCTGTGTTAGGACCTATAGTTCAGCAGAGAAACAAAGTCATGTGAGAAGATGGTGAAAGGGATCACAGAAGCAGTCCGTAGATGTAGGGATGAAAAGGGTAAATATTACGGCAGAGGAGGTTATAGGAAATGTCTTCTGAGATGGTTTGTCTTAAATTCAGCCAAGGCACAAGCAGACACGTTTAGCAGGGTGTGAGAACCACAGAAACTTAGCAGATCTGAGGACAGCTCCTCCTGTCTACTCCTAAGACACATTCCTTTTACCACCAAATTCAGCCTGTTTCCTTCCTGAGTTCCTCTTCTCCTGCCCTACCTATCCACTTAAGGCACGAATCTCCTAATCTTAAGGCTATGTAAGGGACTCTTGCTACCAGCTCTTCCCCTTGTAAGACCTTTTGCTTCTCCTCCTTTCCCTCACTGGGATACAGAAGGCCATTCATAGGATAATTCTGGTTGGAAGGCATCTCAGGATGTCTTTAGACAGCCTCCTGCTCAAAGGAGGGTCAACTATGAGATCAGACCAGTTTCCTTAGAGCTTTATTGCAATATTCCCAGAAATATTCCTTGTTCCTCCCTAATGCTCATATGCTGTACTCTCACCGTCTGTGCTGTGCAGAGGCTCTACTGATAGCCATTCTCTTTTTCTCCTTATCTTTGCTCTGTACAAAGACTATCAGCAAACCTTCATGCAGAGGTGCTGGATGTGGGGTAGTTTGCAATGGGTGTGGGCCCACTGTTGGGTGGTGAGGCGTGGAGGGTATGAGAGGAAAGGATAGTTGGAAGGTGGCTGTCCTGCTTCTGCCTGTGGGAAAGGTTGGCTGGGAGCCCTTTCACAGAAGCCCTGGGAAGCGCCAGGGTTTCCCAAGGCAGTGGGAAGGCAGGGGAGAGATGTTGTATGTGCAGGAGATGATAGGCAAGATGTGGACAGCACAGCTTGCCCAGGGTGCGTGGAGGGGTGGTCTGCTGCTGGCTCTTGGCAATGCTTTGGCAGGCAGCAGTGCAAAGTATAGAGCGTGGGGAGGGAGCAGTTCAGCTTTCGGGGACGCTGTGGAGCCCACATTTCTGGGAGGAGTCAGTAAATGGCGATGCCTAATTCTGTTGCCCTCCATCTGTCTGCCACCACAGGCAACTGCTTAGGCTCCTTAAGCTGGCTCTGCAGAGAGCCTACGTGGAATGGAAAAAGAACAGATAGCAAAGAAAGCTGTGTCTTAGAGGTCAGGAAATGTAGGGATGAAGTGAGGATTGCTTACAAATAAAGCTGAGTTAGACCTTGCAAAGGAGATTAAAACAAACAGCAAAAGATTCTTCAGCTATGAAAAAAAAAAAAGATAAGAAGAAGTAAGGACATTTCTGGGCAGTAAGAGCGAAGTCAAGATCAAGGAGACAACGGTCTGAGCCAAAATCAAAGAGGGCTCTGCGCCCAAGATATTGATAAGGACAGCAATATCGTCCTTGGGGAAAGAAACAAGCTGACGACTGGGAATAAGCAGCTCAAGCCGCTTAGCGCGCTCACAGTGCTGGGTCTGGGTGCTCTCCAGCCCCAGGCTTATAGCAAGGATGTTTTTTTTTCAACTCTACCCATAGTGGTGACTCCATGCAGGCTGGAAAAGTGAAAATTCAGCAGTTAGGGCTAAGGAAAGGGGAGAAGTAAGTTTGCCAGTCTCAGACCTGTAAGTGTGACCTCTGTCATGTTTGTGGCACTTTAGAGGAGACCTTGAAGGGAAGTACAATTGTTACCAAACAGTAGGGGAAAAGGGAGCCAGGCAATATGAGTCTATCAATGCTAGACCATACCAGACTAACCTAATAGCTTTCTTTCAAATGGTTGTTTTCCTGGAAGGCAAAAGAAATTTCAAAGATCTCATCTCTGTATTTCAGTAAAGCCCTTGATACAGTGCCACATAAGAAACAATTAGTTAAACTGGAGGACATCAGGAAAGGAAGAGGGGTTGTAAGGGGCAGGGAGGTAGAAGCCAGTTTGGGAAGATGGCAGCAGCAAAATCAGGTATCAGTCAAAGTCTAGGAAAAGGTTACTTGTAGCACTCTCCCAGGGTCAGCCATGGGTTTAGTCTTTGCTGATATTAACCTTAGACCCAGACTCAGAGAGCAATAGGTAGTGAGGAAGTGTCCTGATAATTCAACACTAGAAGGCATTGCTAGTTCAGGGAAGGACCAGGGTATTGTAGAGAAAGCCTTATTTGACCTTGGCAGGAGTACCAGAAACAGAATGAATTTCTGTAGTACGACAGACAAGGTCATATGCTTGAGAACTAATATTAGAAATCTTCTGTAAGCTGCGAACTCTGTGGGAACTGGCGGAGAGCACAGCAAGCAGGACTAGAGGCAGCCCTTGTCTTCTGGGAACTGTTGGGCCCATTTTGCTGAGTCTCTGTAAGGATCCTCAGCGTAGGCTGTATTGCCCCCTGATGCCCACACAAAATTCAGGGAATCTTTGTCCCTGAGATCCTTGCTGAAAGGCATCTGGGTAGACTCAGTGGTAAACATATCCTGAGAAAGCTCAGGAGAAAAATGCTGAGAACTTCTGGTGATGGTAGGATGGTGGTGAGTGATGTGTGATGTAGTTGTGGCTGAAGCAAACGTTCTAGAATGTACCTGGAGAGGTGTTTCCAGTGGGGGTGGGGATGCATTGGTGCTCCTACCCAAAGTCCTGTGAGACCTCTCTTCTAGTTTATGTTACAGTTTTGGACAAAGGAATACAGGTTGAGACAGGTACAGACAGGACAGAAAGATGATGAGCGGAAAGGGAAGCCTGACTTCATGAGAAGAGCACGAGAGAACCCAGCTTGTTTAACAACATGCAACTGAGGCTGAAGTGGGTAGGATTGCTGTAATAAATGGATCTTGGAGGAAATGTTTAAACTAAAGCACACGCCTTTATGAAGACAGTGTAGTATAGACAGGCCATCAAAATATTTAGGATGGAAAACTAGAAGAGGGTTTCTAGCTGTTAGGATAAAGCAGCTTTAGCTGGAATCTGAGGTAAAGAGACAAATGGGTTTAAGCTGGAGCTTGAAAAGTCTGTAAGAAGGTGGTGGTGCCTTGAATAGAGAGGTGAGACTCCGCTAGCCTCCAGTCCCTTCTCCATCACTAGGGAACAGCTGAAGTCTCTTGTCTCACCATGCCATAGTACAATTACCAGCAAGCAAGCAAAGTGTGGTGTGGTCACTCAGGACACTCCCCGTTTACTGCAGCACTCCCTTTGGGTACAAGGCTGGGCCTTTTTCCGGTATAATTCACACACTTCATGATTTTAGTCATGACTGAATAAAAATATGCTGGTTAATGCAGCTGAAATCCCCAGAACAGCACCTGGAAGGCCAGAAGCTAGGGCTGACCTTAACCTCTCTCTTAGCCTTTGACAGTGTGGTGGTTTCTCTTGATTGATTTGCGTTTTGCAAAGTAAAGAAGAGTGAGCGGAGAAGCCCCTGCTTATGATAACAAGCCTTTAAAAAGCAGATGGGGATGTGGGGGCTGGCGTGTTTTGTGGCAGCTGAGAAGTGACAGTTGAGGAGATCAGAGAAGGGAGAATCTGAAAAGCAGCTGGTCAGAGGCAGTCGCTGAAAAGGGGATGATCAATCACAAGAGGATGAAAATAAGAGGGACAGAGAAAGAATAACTGGAGAGTCAATGACATTTATGTCCAGTGGGAGAGATGTGAAAGATAACCATATGAGACCATGAATGGATGAGAAAGTGAAGACTGCTAGGAAGGGACTATCACTTTAAATAAAGGTCTAGATCTTTCTCTTGGCAAGAATTGCATAAACCTGAAGACTCTCGTTTAAAATCCAGTGAATTTATACTACTATAAAGGTGGTTATGAGTTTCCCATAGTCTGGCTCCCTCAAAATGACTTGTTAGGATTTTGCCCTAGCGTTTCCATATGCCTTCATCTTTAAATGCTCACAGCCTGGCAAGTGTTTGGTGGGGAGGAGTAGGGAAAGGTGATATTTACTATTGTATGGCAATACAGAGCACAGACTTTGATGGATGAGGAGCATACTTCTAAAAGGAGGAGGAAAAATTGGAAAGAGTACAACAAAAGGCTACAGTGTTGTTCCAGAGGTGAGGAAATGCTTTACAGCAAAAAACTTAATGAACTCAATCTGCTTATCTTACCAAAAAGAAGACAGAGATTATTTGATTAGAGTATAAAGTACCTTCACAGGGAGAGATACTGGTTACTGAACTTTTTTTTTTTTAATCTACGGGGAAGAAGCGTAACAAAAACCTGTGACAGGAAACCAAACAAATTCAAATGAGTTATTAAGCATGAATGCTAACAGTGAGCATGAATAGTTATTGTAGTAAGTTACCAAGGGAAAAGGGTTTTTTTTCATCTCTTTAATGTTTTTTAAATCAAAGGTAGATGCCCTTCTGGAAGATTCGTCATAGCTGCATGTAAACTCTCACTGTTGGACTTTCTACAGGATAACTTCTCTATTTTCTGTTTCATAAGCTAAACAGATTGAGCTCTTTAAGCCTTTCACAGCAAGGCATTTTCTGCCACCCTCAAATAATGTTTGTCGTTCTTTTCCACACACTTTCTAAGTAGCGTGCGACACACAGAAGGTCAGACTGGATGATCTAAAGTCCCTTCTGGCCTTTATGCTCTCTGAATCTCTGCCTCTGTGAATTCATTAATGTTTGCAAGCTACCAGAGAGCTGCCAAAGGCAAGCACTATAGAAATGCAAAGCATTGTTGTTACTCTGGATATTTCCCTTGAGCTTTATGCAGAGCTGGTTGAATATCTCAGTATATCATCTGTCCATATTTCCTCAAATGAAATACCTGCATTTGTCGCTCATTCAGTGCCCTTTACGAGTTGATTTTCTGCAGCTGTTCTAACAAACAAGTTTATTCCCAAGTTAAGACACAGAAAAAGCGAATGTGAAGGGCCAAATCTCAATTGAAGCCCCGAGCAAAGAGCAGCATGTTGTTGACCTAGCCCAGAAGCTCAACGCAAAGCAGAGTTATTCTTAGCACCATGCTTTGATTTCTCCTTGGCTGCAGGTGTCCTGCACATGGCCTCTGCCTGGCTGCAGCACAGTGCCACCGAAGCAAAGGTCTAGCCCCCGTTGGTTGCTTCTCCCCCGCCTTCTAAAAGGAGAAAAGCTGTGAGGATGCTGCCCTGTCCCCACATTTCCAGGGCTGCTGCTGATGTGGGGAGCTCCCCAAAATGACACAGGAAATCTTTTATTTACTTTCACTCCATTCTGTAACCATACTCAACAGGGAATGCTTATTCTTTTGTCTGTATTGCACAGTGTTCGCAGAGGGGAGGCTTTTTGGTCCTCAGAAATCCCATGCTAGGACTTGCCTTATCTAATCAGAGGATAGAAGCTGACCCTCTGACCTGTGCTTCCAATCAGTACTAGCAAACACTGTTCAAGCCGGCACAGCAAGCTGCCAACGAACAAGATAGTGAGGAGTATTTCTATTTTATGTATTTTACATCTATAATATATGCATGTACATAATTATGTGTTTATATATATGGAGTTATATGTGTGCGTGAGTAGATATGTATACAGGGCAAATACATTTGCCAAAAGAAAGATAACCAAATTGCAGAAAGTCACAGCCCGCTCCCAGATAATTCGTGAACCAAAAAAGCCTAGAGTCATCAGATGATTGTGTTGGCTTCGCTTTTTTCTGCTCTACATTTCTGGTATTATATGAACTGCTTAGTAGTATCTGTGTGCGTTCCTCTACCTACCTGGCAAAATCAGATTAAACTATGTGTCATAGACACCATACTGTTAAACAATAATGGTGATTCTCTCGCGGCACATACCTTTTCAGCAGAACAGATGCCTCAGCTGTTGTCAGATTAAGAGTATCTGGGCTCTGCTCCCAGTTTCTCTCTGAAGATCAGACTGAGTGTAATAGCATGAGCATGGCGGCACCAGGGTTTGCTTGTGGCAGGGTTTAACATCTTTTGTGGTTCCACGCGCATCAGGAGTGTGTGATGAATTGTGTATGCATAGCACTGGAAGTGGAGAAGTGAGGAATTTAAACTTCTTAGCTGTGTGTGACAGACCCAGCCAGTGAACAGCTGGTGGAGAGACTTTTTAGCTCTAGGGGTGACAGCTTGTGTAATTGGGGGTGCAATAGGATTAGATAACAATTTCATTCATTTCAAAATAACCTTGCTCAGGAGGGTCAGGAACCTGGAGATGTAGGAACCCATAACTCACTATTTGTTATTGTAAGTTTTATTGAACATTATGCTCTAATTAAAAAAACAAAAAAAAAGCTTTTGGAATCAAATTTGACCTGAATATAACTCCATTGGCTTCTACGTTCTTACACTAGGGATTAATTTGGCCCTTTCTACTTTTATGTAATGAGCTGATTGCCACAGTATCTTATCCTTGTTACACAATCGCCCTTGTCTGGCTGTGTCCCTGGAGCACTCTGTGTGTGTGTGTGTTTCTAGATCTAGGGTCTCACCTTGACTGTCTGTTTAGTCCTACAGCCTCACCCCGACTACAGGTACATGCTTGCCTAGGACTTACACTGATATAGTGTATGTGTGTGCACATATGTGCATGTTCATTCCAAGTTCAAACACCACGTACAGACAAGCATACACATATGTGGGAATTCAGGGTCTTTTTCATTTGGTTGGCTGTATCCCTGCAGTGTTTGCTTTTGCAGGGGGTAGGGGAGAGCAGGAAGGTTACTATCAGAGATCTCATTTAAACAAGAAGGAGCGTAGGAAAATACATTCTTTATTATTCTTCTGTAACAACAAGCCAGAAATATAATATACCTTTAAAAATTTTCTGTCTCATGCCAAAGAAACCTCCATTCAATCATTTTAGAAAATCTTGTTGCTCTCCCTCAAACAGTAATGAAAAGAAAAATAAATTACAAGTGCCATCTGTTCCCTGCAAGAAATATGCCTGCCTGTACCACAGGTGGGTGTGTGGGGAAGGGGAGCAGGGGGAGCAGAAGAGGTGTTTCTGGTGGCCCTGCCAGCCCCTACATCTCCCTGGCACGTGTTGGACCTGCCTGCCCCAGAAGACCGTTTCCTGAGGGCAGGCACCTGCATGTGGCATTGGTATACCTGCCTGCAGCAAAGGCTGCGTTCAGGGGGATTCCCCCCATGCCTAGCCATGCCTGCAGGGAGAACAGGAGCTCCTGTCCCCACACACCAGAGGAACCCATTTCCTGGGCACATAAGGAGCACTGGGTTTCATTCTGTATCCAGCATGCTGCAGGACCGCACTGGATGTTCCCTAGAGTTGCCTGTGGACAGTGCAGCAGCTCAGTCACACTGGGGCAGCCTGGTGTTTCCAGGTGTGCTAGGGAACAGAGTGAGAGCCTGTTTGCAGGCAGTGATATAAAGAGGGCATTTCCCAGTGAACCGTGTTACTCTATGCTGCATGAAAGAGGACAGACAGGTCCTTGTCCTTCCAAGTACAGTGTTTGCTTTCCAGTGGGACTCCCCATAGCAGCCAGCCTTCGTGTTTCTCAGCAACTCTCTTTTCTCCCCTTTCCCATCTTCTTCTTTCTTGGGTGGGTTTCTAAACATAGCAGTCCCTTGTCTAGGGTTGAGATGAATCCAGGCTTTCTGCCTTATAAATGAAAACGAAAAGGAAAGGATGGGCAAGGTCATCATCAGCCCCACAACACAAGATATAGAAAATATTATTAGCAACAAAGAAAAATTGGTCAGGGCAGGAGGAGGTCACAGGGAAGGTGCAGGGAAAGGAGGATTCCCTCCTCGGCAACCCCTGCATTGTCCCCTGCCTCCCTCCCATTCATTTTACCTCTAGTCTATCCCCTTAAAAACAATCTCTCTCATTCGCGCGCGCACACACACACACACATATAGATCCCATTTGTTTTGTGCAATGTTTCTCCATTATTTGATGCAAGTAAAATATAGATCTATAAATATACTGCTCTGACTCAAGTCCCATTTCAAGTATGATTGCGGAGTCCAGTATGGTAAAGGGAGAAGGTCCCCTGAGAGGGAGGTTGGGGAGAGGTTTGGATCCAGCAGGCAGAGTCTAGTCCTGGCTTGCTGGGAATGTGGAGCAGCAGTAACACGCATATGGAGTCTGCAGTGCACCAGTTCTGCCCTTCAGAGTGGGCTACGGTTGCAGCAGGTGGGATGGTTGGAGTGGCTATACAGTGCATGGGGGAAGAGTCCTTCCTCCACACATCTTGCCAGCCCCCTGCCTCCTCCTTCTCTTCCCCACTAGCAGTGTGCTGGGAGTGTGGGTGCAATGTGTGCGCACACTTGTGGGTGGACTGCTTCTCCCAGTCCTCCTTCCAGGGCAGCCTGGTCTTCTGCTTCCTGAAGAACATCCTCCTCTGTCCTATGCATCCCTATATCAAAGGGAAGTCATGCCAGAACAGTCCAGAGCATCCTGTCTCTTTGCCTCTGGTGGCTCTGGGTAGGCCAGGAGGGATTTTGCCACTCCAGGCTTTGATTAAAGACTTGGCATTGTGTGCCCATGGGTCAGTACAACCACCTGGGACCAGAAGGGGGTGGGGAGCCAGCGTGCATCGCTTCCATAGGGATCCAGCAGGAGTGAGCAGGAGGGCTGTGAGATGTTTGAAGGCATCGGGATCCAGCTGGAGCAGGGGGAAGAGGTGATGTGCCCTGGCAGGGTCCACCTGCAGTGCGTGCTGGGCTCTCAACACAGGTTGCTAACGAAACACCCTGCAAAGCTGGGCTGGCTGCCAGCTTGTTTCCTGATGGCAGGGATCACACCATCCACAGGCACTGCGGATGCACGACCTCTGGTGTCATCTTCCTCGCCCAGGAATACCCACTGTGACGGGTTAGAGCAGGTTACCATGGCAATGCGTGCTCTTCCCTGGAGACAGCATTTTATCCCACTTCCAGTGATACAAAAAGAGTCCTTATGTTGAGTTCTTTTCTTTTTTTTTCCCTCTTACTTTTTTTTTCTTTTTTTTTTTTTTTTTTGTTAGGTTGGAAACAGCTAAGACTAATAGGAGGCACTGCAGTCTGAGGGCTTTCAAATCTGTTTGGGGGAAGTCACCCTACATGACAGTGGCAGTGTGCACGGCTGTGTGTATGGACACACTCGTGTGCAGCTGGGGATGGCAGTGAACACAGCAGTGATGGTGAGGGGAGCCTATGCGGGCTGTCCTGCCCACCATGCCAGACCTCTCCTGGGCTCTCCCACCTGTGCCACACTGTGTTCCAGGTTTCAGCCTTCACCTAAAGACCCTCCAGAATTGTGCCCCCTCTCATCAGTCACCCCAGCAGCATAGCCCTACTCCATACACCGTGCTTGCCCCTCTGCCAGCCACGCCAGCTCTTGAGTTGTGTGTCTTCTTCTCCCGCCACCTTCCCCTAGGCTCATACTACTCCTCAGCATGACTTACACTGCCAAGGCTGGTAAGCTGCCTCCTCCTCTAAGTCTTCCCTGATGACCCACTTCTGCTATGCCAATCAAGCGTTTCCAAATGGAGCCTTCATATAACCTTACGCTCTCCATTTATCATAGAAAACATAAAATAGAAAACAAGAACACACCTAATTTTTTTCATGCTCTGTACTCATTTCCACAGACTCATGCTGTAACCTGAATATCTTTGCCTCTCTCCATCCTCTTCTGCCCATTTCCACTGGCTCTGCACTAGGGCTGAGATGCTTTTGTTAGCTCCTTAGTGGCAGGGTGCATGTATTTTGCCTGAACCAGAAGGTGCTATGCACTGTTATGATGAGAGTAAGGTAAAGTGGCTGGATGTATTCATGGCTGCAGGCAGAGGGGGGATCAGCCTGTGCACGTGTGGCTCTGCCTGGATGCACTGGTGGGGTGCCTGGATGTCTGGAGTTGGGGCTGACTCTGTGTGTGTGTTGGGATCAGAATGAGTCAGTAGGTGTGTGTGTGTGTAGGCAGATGGCTCTGTATCTGTGCACCTATAACGAATGACGTGTGTGTGTCAGCTCACAGATTTTGACTTGGCCAGGAGCAAAGAGAGGGACGCTATGCTCCCTAGCAGCGTGTTAGAGTGACACAGGTATCTTTCCACCTTTAAAAGTGAAAAGGGAAATCTCCCTCTGACGGTTGTCATCCCCTAGGGACCTTCCCTCCCTTCTGATGTGCTATCGGCAGCACTGACTTGTGGGGTGGGCAGCAACTTACTGTCACACAACAGCAGTGACCCTAACAGCGAGGCATGGATGCTTCTGGTATCCTGCTCCTCACACAAGGTTTCACAGAGCTGCTCTCTCTGTTTGCAGAGAGCTCTTGACAGGATACAGGACGACTCAGGACTGAAGCTGAGAGGATGACACAGGTTCCCAGAAGGTGCCAGCTGCCTCCACAGCAGGCATGTGAGGGAAGCTCTGTGCAAGGGCATGAGGCACGGCAAGCACTCAAAGTCTGACTCTACTTTATTTGTCTGGGAGGGCCCAAGGGTGAAAGGGCACAAAATGGGCCTGGGGCAGAGGAACAGAAGTTGATCCAGGTGCCCTGACCCCCCAGAAGCATGTTGCACTACTTGGGTGAGTGGAGCAATAACACAGTCTATCTGTCTGTCTGTCTGGGAAGATGTATTTTGGGAGGACCCCATGCTTGACTGCTCTCAGGTACCTTTGTTCATTGCTGTCCCTTCCTTCCTAGAAGAGTTTCATGCCACAGAAGAGATTTGTTTTTGCTCTTCATGTTCACCTTCTGTGTCACCCATGAGTGGCTGCCTCTTCTTCAGCTCCCGGTGGTACTTGGCCATGAGGGAGGCATAGATGCAACCATAAGCAGCTGCCACCACCATCATGATGCAAACAATGCCGCAAACCACCCCTGCGATGATCACAGTGCCAATAGCCCGGCGCACGCTCACAGGCCTATATCGCTGTTTCTGAGGGCATCCCACACTGGGCTCCACTTCTGTTTCTGGGCCCAGTTTAGATTTGGAAGGAGTTGGACTTCCTTTAGTGCAGGGTGGGCCAGTATTGTCCAGCACTGTAGAGCTGTTCTCATCATCCAGCTGGGAGCAATAGTTAAACATCTCCATGGGCACCATTCGCATATCCTTCCCTTTCAGCTCCTTGGGCAGGGTACATGCCAGCTGGTCGATTTTCCCACCTGTCCCAATAGAGATAATAGGAGTGAGCAGCTTCATCCTGATACAGTAACAGCAGAGTTAGATCCTCAGGTGGGATAAATTCCTATGACTCTGTCCACACCTGGTAAGGATTTGCCCTGCAGAACCCGGGCATAACAGCATTATGGTTATCAAGTGGGGAACTGCTTTATTATAGCAGTGGGGATATAAAATCCAGTCCCTCATGGGTGAATGTGATTCTGTGAATGCATTGCTGAGTAGATAGAGTATTCAGAGAGCTTCTCCCATCCCCAAAAGGCAGCCATGATCTAGTGCAGGATGTTTCTAGAGTTCAAGGGTGACACTGAAGTCAGGAGATGCTGCAGACCCCCATGTCCTGCCAGATCCACAGTGCACGTCAAAGGTGGAGGGAGGGAGTGCACCTCCATGCACTGGGCAGAAAGAGCACACATAATATCCTTTAAAATTATTGTTTTGCCTAACTTGGAGACATTTTGCATGCCCTAGCCCTCCACAGCTGGAACAGCGTCAACCATGGCAGCTGACTGGGTTGCTTCTGCCTAGGTTGGATTTGACAGTAGAGCTCATTGTGGATATCTGCATAGACATCTTTCAGGCCAAGACATGAAAGCCCTCTGAAACCATCTATTAAGTCAGCCTCATACTGTTGAGTGAGTTATGTAAGTGTCAGTACAACCATTTTAGAAAAGGAGAAATTAAAGCAAAAAGATAGGACCGGGCTGTATCTTCTGAAAATAACGACACAGAGTCCCATCTTCTAACAACTAATCCATCCCCCCTCTGTGAAAATAGTGACAGATGTTGAAACAAATGCTTGAGCGAGTTTGGGAAATTTCTCTGGGAGGGGAAAAAAAGGCAAAATTAACTCCGTGTGCTTTCCATTGACTCTGTGATATTAGAGTCAAGAAAGAAAACAAACAAAACCAAAAAGAAAAGAGGAAAGCGGCACTTGCATGCTTGTTTGATTCTGCTCACACAAATGCATATTTCAGACTGCAGTGTAGCCATAGGCGTAGATAATCTCTTTGCAGCACGGCTGTGATCAGCAGGGATGTGACAGCTGACTGTTGCTCTCCGCATGATTTGAGACCCTTTCCTACTCATTGGCTCCAGCGAGAGAAGGTAAGGCCTTCAATCGTCATTCCTGTAAAATGTGCCATCTTTCTTTGAGTCCCAGCTCCTGAAAGCATGTCATCCTGTTGGCATTCATGCTAAGTGATACGTAACTTTCCGGCCTTCCATATTTTGAGGAAAAGCTGGAAACACAAACTTGTTACAACTGCTCATTTTGGAATGACAATTTTACAGCCAGTCTGACCTGGGGCCTGGCTTGTTAATTGGAGCTTTAGTTTGGGTTTGCCAATATTAGTTGCAGTATTTTCCTAAGTGCCACTGTTTCGTATGGTTTGTTTGTTGAAAGCAGACCTGATGCTTTACAGCCAAATCTGACTTTTACTTCTCCCGGCTTAAGGAAGAGAATGGGATGGTTCTTTTCAAGTGTGAAAAGCATTTCTTCTCTTCAGGCAGAACGGGTGAGGTGAACTCATAATACTAAAATTCTCATGTTATTTGAGGAAAATTCTTTCCTCTCAAAAAAAAAGTTATCCTTCAGATTAGGAACAAAACAAGGAAATAGGAGACCTGGGGCTACAGAGGACTTCCCAGCCTGGCGGTGTTGCTAAATGAAGGTGTGGTGGCACTAAACTGTCTCTTGGCGTTTTTAGTATAGTCCTCGTGCTCCTTGGCAAAGATCTGGCATTCAGCTGAGGCTGAACTGCCAGATCTATCTGCCCATGTTTCTTCCCTGCCTGCCTTTTTCTGCTCTTCCATGGAAAACCAGCACTTCCGTGCCTGTCTCCTGCTGTGCGAGCACCTACCTCTGTAGGAGAACCACTCCATCCAGTGCTTGAAGTCTCGGAGGTTGCAGTCACATTCCCAGGGGTTATCCCCAACTTGGAGTTGCTGCAGGCTGGTTAGTGGTTCGAAGGTCACCCTGTCCAGGCTCTGCAGGCGGTTGGACCTGAGAGACAGGGAGCGGAGAGCAGGCAGGTCATCAAAGATGCCTGAGGGTATCTGGGCCAGGCCGTTGATGGAGAGATCCAGCTGGCGCAGCAGGGCCGTGTGCTGTAGAAGGTCCTTGTCCAAGGCCCGGATGCTGTTGTTCCTCAGCTGGAGCTCTGTGAGGTTCCCCAGGTCGCTGAAGATGTTCTGAGGGAGCTGGTCCAAGAAGTTGTTGGATAGATCCAGCCTCTGTAGGGCAGAGAGGTTGGAAAACACTGCTCCCGGTAGGATGCTGAGTTTGTTGTTGAGAAAGAGGAAGGTCCTGGTATTTGTGGGGATGTCTGAGGGGATGGAAGAGAGGCCCAAGCCACTACAGTCCACTTCCAGGTTGCCACTGTTACACTTGCAGGAGGAAGGACAAGCAAAGAAGGACTCGGCAGTACATAGTGACAGCCAACAGCCAAGCACTGGTAGGTGAAAAGCAGGGGAGAGAGAACGCGTGTATTAGAGCAGTGATTTCACATCCTCACCCATCCCCACCTTGAACACAGCTACGGCTACAATATGACCTTCACAGCAGGATTCTTCGCTGCAACGCCCTGCAGTGTAATGAGATTCCTCACAGCTACATCCCTTTACTGCTGGCCCGCACCCTGGCAGCATGACTTTCCTCTTAGTCTTTTTTATGAGCTAGCAAGTGAATATTCTTCCAGTTTCACAAGGAAGTAAGAATGGTGCATCCCAGAGGACTTTGTTGCCAGATACTAGAGCATTGCAACCTGTCAGACGAGAATGGAGGAGAGAGCAGTGGGAGGTGTCACCTCTGATAAAGGACAGCTCTTTCTAAGCAGTCAAGGTTGAGAGAGGAGGGACTAATATATATTTAAGAAGCTCTATTTTTTCAGAAATAGACATGTTAATGAAAAGTTTTTAAGAAAAATGAAAACAAATAACCTACCTGTCAGTTGTGCTCCTGCAGTTTGAATCCTAATCTTTGTGATAGATCAGACTCAGGTCTAAGTTAGCCTCTAAATCAGAGTATCATTTGCTTTCCATATCCACAGTGTGTTGTGGGGGCCTTGTGTCAAGAGACTGTTTTATGAACTAGATTACATTACAAAGGGATGACCAAGAAAGCTGTTAAAAATTAAGAAGGATACTCTAAACCACTGGACACCTAGTTCTTGCCATTGCTCTCAAAATAGTTTCTGAATCCCACAGCAATAGCCCCACAAGTATTTCCTCTGACCAAAATTGCCCATAGCAATGGAGATGAGGAAAAAAATTGCAGGTTGGTAGTTGAAGAAAGGGGTGTTTGGAAAAGGGTTAGCATACACTCCCTTTCTCCTGCAGTGTCTCAAAGGTAAGGTTGGACAATCCACAAAACAGCATTTGTTAGAGCTGCTGTGGATCGCCATTCCAGAACATGGGTCCAGATCCTATGAGTGGCATCAGGGCACTAGTTACCAACCCTCCCTGGGAGCCAGTAGCTCTTAAAACTCTCAGGAAAGGAAGCTTTGTGCCTCCTGTCATTAGAGGAGTGGGAGTTGTGTTTAAGCAGACTATGTAAAACATTTGCATCCTTCATCTTAATTCCTTTTGTGGAACTGAGATTAGTTTCTTCAATGTGGGAAGCAAATTCAGCTCCCTCGCTGTTTTTTAAGGTGACAAGTTTGAGCATTTGACTAAAAGTGAAGCAGGTTTGTCTGTAGGTCATGCCCTGTCCTCTCCATTTCTCACTTTTCTTCAGAGAAGGCAGACGCTTGGGGTTGGTAGAGTCTTTATAGGGGTGAATGGTAGCTAAAATGGATGCATTTATTGTCTTGCCATTCTTTCCTGGACTGGAAACCAAATTCTTCTGTCCTGCTTTTTTCCAAAGAACAAGCAAGCAGGTGTTTTGTTTCTTAGCCCCAAAGGAATTGTGGAAGGACTGCCATAGGAGAGGGAGCCAGTGGAGAACCATGCTCTGGAGAAGCTCTGCAGCCATGCTCTTCCTCTCTTCTCTCGTGCCACTTTCCCTAGAGGAGTTTAGTCTGACCCATAGCCCTTTTTTTTTATACAGACTTGGTTTCTGGCAGCGATGCTGCCTTCATACTCCAACCCTGTCATCCTGCATACGGCCTTTTTGTCTTCCCAGCAATCGTTGTGAGAATTGGCAGATTTGTGGACTGGTAGCCTAAGGACAACTACACATTTTGGATCCTAAGCTATATGACTTTATTAAGGATGAAGGGATAAGTGTTCAGAGGGAGTGTCTCAGCTCTTTTTTTATTTTACCCATCTTTCACAATCCTTCAAGAATTTTTTTCTGTCCTACAGTTGACATCTCAGGTGTATCTCAGCCAAGGCCATGCCAATCTGTGTGCTCTTTTAATGATAATTATGGATCCTTACGGTGAAATACAAGAGAGATCTTTACCCTGAGCACCTCTGTGCTTTCTTGTCATGCAAAGGTTGGGATCAACAGCGGATGTTGCCATGAAAGCAGATCATAGCCTGTGGACTAACGCAGTGCAGACACTGGCTGGCTGGCTGATATTTAATTCCCTTCAGAATATATCGTGCTCTTGTTGTAGGGAAAGAATTAAAAGAATGGGAGCTGGAGTGGAGAAGGGAGAGAGCCGTGAGTCACTCAAGTGACCCCATCTTTTCCTGGATGCTTAACAAAAGTACAGTATTAATAATAGATTGACAGCTGTGATGATAAGATAACATTTAGCTGCTTTGTACACCGAGAAAGGCAAAAGCAGACCGTGTGTAATGCAATACAGGGGGCATTCTGTTCAGGGCTTATCTCTCAAAATGCCTACCCACCACCGGCCCCGACTGGGTGGCTGTGGGGTTCCACCAGTATGTATGCTGACAGTGGCTGGTAGGAACAAAGTCTCAGGCAGTTGGCTGTGGTTATGTTCAGGAACTGGATTTATGCCAAGTTTCTCCAGCCATGTAGGATGTGCCAAAAATGTCTTTTTGTTACCCATATATTGCTTTATGCTTTTGGAAATATTTTACTAAAATCATAGAGAGGAGAAAGTCTGATTTCATTTTCAGTCCCTGCAAGAGATACATCCACTAGAATGTGAGCTCATACCAACAGATTTGTCGCACTGGTTAGGATGCAGCTTTGTGGGAAAGAGAGGCAGGGAAGCAATAGACAGAACTTGAAGCTGTCTTCCAGCCCTACAAAAGGATGAGTAGCATGTGTTTTTGTGTTAGGGGAAGATGAAGTTACTTTGTGGGGTTTTGGGTGACTCTAGTAGGTGGCAGAAAGATGAGCCAGGAATATCAGATTAAGTCAAGACTCAGTAGCATTCATTATAAATAATTAATAGAACAGTCTAGTCTGTGAGGATGGATTACAAAGATGCCTGTTTTCTAGAGAAGGAAATAATTCCCTCAGCTTCTTACAGTGATAGACCCAAATTTGATCAGGAGGGCAGGAGCAAGGGATACCACAGACGCACTCAGCCGCCTGGGCGTGCAGTAGTGATGGACACTCTCCAAGTGCTCCCTTTCCTCTGCTGCAGTCCCTAGATGCTTCATTGAAGTGCAGGTAGATTCCCGATGTGGGGCTTCCAGATCGCCCTAGCAGTCTCTGCTCTGCACTCAGGGGTACTGTAGCAGATGCCCTAGTCCACTGGGAAGATGCAGAGGCTGAACTTTCACAATTTAATTTAAAAGAGATCTTCTTTATTTACTCCTTGATTTTCACTGCATGTGGCAGTGCCCAGTAGGAGAATTTTGTATTCGCATCCTGCATTCCCTTCTAAAAGCAGTCATGACTTCTTCTGCCGTGAAGAGCTGGGAGCCTTGCTCAGCAGCCTGCTCATAACCCCCTACCACAGAGAGGAGTCTGCAGCCTACAGGGTGCTGATCTGAGAAGTGTTCGGGGTGGATCATTGTGCGGTGGTATCTGTCTCACTGTTTCTCACCTGCCAGGCCCACTGGAATTCAGAAGCAATCATCACTCACTGTCCCACTTTAAGCCCATCTTCAGCTTTAGAGTCTCACTCTCCCTCCCAGCTAGCCTGGCCTCTAAAGGAATCAGGAATTAGTTCAGACATCTCCATTCTTAGCTGTACCACTCCCCTATTCTTAACCCTGATGTGACCTATTTTCTTTCCACTCCCTTGACAAACAGGATCATCGTACTTAGTACCTGAGTAGGCATTACTTACGACAAGCCTCTTGCCACCTCATGAGGAACCTGCTCCTCCACCGGTGGCCAGCAGTTGTAGGCAGCATTGTTGTCTTCTCCAGCGTGTCTTCACATCCACCAGCCAGCCTGGCACTCGGCCCCAAAGGGAGGAGGAATGACCTTGTAGCCTGCCTGCCAGGTCCTGGAGGGGGAGAGCACAGCAGAGTTGGTGGGGTTCAATTCCCTGGGTACAGGACTTGGGGCTGGGCTCAGTGTTGTCCTTTCCCCTGCTCAGCTAGAATTTTGCCTTTGAGGCATCAGCTCTGTTTTGGAGAAGAAATGGAGGATGTTTCAGGAGGTGCAGCATGACAAAGGCACAACATTAATTCACTTTGAACCTCGCAGTGCAGAAATAAGGCCCGATTCACCTAAGTGCTGTAGAGACAAGCCTGTGCTTGAATAGCCTGCTACAGTAGCTACATTAGCCTCACACTCAAGGTTAACCTGATGGATTGCTGAGGTGACCCTGCCAGGGCAGCAGACTCCAGCTCATTCCCTCTCGCCGCCACGCAGGCTGGTACCACCTGTGTATCCTCTCCCTGACGCACGGCTCAGCATCACCGAAGTCTGGGCACCAGTGGCTGCCAAGCCGCTTCTCTCCCCACCTCCTATTCCCCACCAGCGCTTCCTTTCTGTTTTAAGGTAAAATGGATGTGGTGGCTGGAGCAGGGCCGAGCAGAGCACAGCTCCAGCTTGGGGATTTCACACTGCAGCAACTGCAGGAGCTGAAGAGCGAGTGAGCCTCGGAGGAGAAGGGAGGACCTGGGGCGGGGGAGACTGAGTGGGAGTGTTGAAAAGAGAGGAATTACATCTTAATTAGAAGAAGGAAAAATGCTCAGTCTAATTAGAAACCCAAAGACCATAAACTCTCCCCTGACAATAAGTGACTGACAACAGGTTCCTTCTTCCCTCTTGCTTCCCTTTTGGATACAGGAAAGCAGGAAAAGGGGAAACACCACGGACCCTCCTGTCTGCCTGCTTGCTCTCTGACGTGCCACCCACAGTCACAGCAGCAGTTAGATGGACACATTTCAAGCAGGGTACAGAAATAAACCCTCCTCCATCCCCTCTGAGGGGCTCTGACAACATCCACAGCCATTATTTTAGCTGGGCGTTGCGCTCCCACCGGGACACTCTCCCCACACACGTGCCAGCTGCTCCCCCTCCCCCAGGCTCCCAGGACTGATTTATTTTATATGGGAATGTAAACCACCAGGAAATATTTAAATTAGCATCTTGATGAGAAGGACGAGGGGGTTCAGTGCCTGGACTAGTACATTTTGCAAGGCTGTTTGGATCATTTACCTAAATGCTAGTGCACCAAATAGCTGAATACCTCTCAGAGCACCAAAACTGATCCAACCTTCACCCACTGCAGCCCCCCAGTCCCCAAACTGAGCTAGATCCTTTGCCCTGCAGTCCCTGCTGAAGGAGAAGCTGCAACAAATAGCTGTCCCCATTCAGTGCTTGCACTCGCCCTGGCTGAGAAGGAGACTTTCAGCCTCCCCCAAATCAATGCCACCCCTGAAGTCTCCTGTCCCCAGCTGTCAGTATCGACAAAGAGGATGAAAAGCCGCAAGCACTTACCTGGAGGGGCTCTGCCCGCAGCCACTTCCACTGGACTCCCCGGGCACTGCCCAATTACAGGCTCTTCCTTCCCTCTCCCTCCTTGACTTTCACTCCCCGGCAGCCGGCTTTCCGTGTGCTCTATTTAACTCCCTACTGCACAGGAATAAACGGCAGAGTTAAGCTGACAGCCACAGAGCCTTATCTGCCTGCTGGATAGCGGGAGTCAATCAGCTCCAAATCCCATTGCCAAACAATCGCGTCCTTGCTCTCAGCATCAGGGGCTGCCTGCCATGCTCCGTCTTCCCCACCTTCACTCCATCTAACTTTGTCAGGGTTATAGATAGCTCTGTTCCTTGTGCTCTTGCCTTTTGGCTCTGTTTTGTAACACCCCATCTGTATCAGCTGGCTCGGCTCCAATCAGGGGGGCTAAGCTTTAAAAAAAAACAAAACAAAACAACAAACAGCTTCTTTGGGTGCCTTGTGACACGGCTTCTCTCTGCGGTCTCCCCTCAGACCAGGCCCCCGCTCAGGCCATGGGCTGGTGTCCCCCCCATTCCTCTTGCTGCGCTCTGCATTTCAGCCACGCCATCCCCAGGTGACAGCGTGGGGCTGGAGCGGAACCGGCAGACCCGGAGGCAAGGACGGTGACAGGGTCAGGGTTTCCACCCCTAGCGCCTTCTGCTCTGGAAGGAGAAGTCCAGCTCTTGCCCTGGTTTATGGTGCCTCACAGGCTCCTCTTCCTCTCAGGCAGCACCAAGGCTTAAGCACAGGGTGCAGGGTGGGAGGAGCAGCCGTGTATAAATAAGCCCTTTCCCTATGTTTCGAATTTATTACAGTGCATGGTGATTAACACCTGTTCAGGCTTTAATGCTGTCTCCTGCGCTGCAACACGCACAAAGATGGAGGCACCTTGATAAACCCAAGGTTATTTTAAAAGCATGTCACATAAACACAGCACTCCCCACCCTGTAGACAGCAGCTCCCCTTTGTGCACTCATACACATGTTTCTAAGACTTAAAAGCAGCTGTCTTCATCTACATATGCAGATAAAGCCAGCAATATAGCTCACAAATGTGTGCATGGACTTGGGCTTGTATGTGTACTGGGGACTCTTCTATGACCCATATCTATCAACATCCATGTCTTGCACAAAACTGTCTACCCCTCAAGCATAACATGCTCAGAGGGCAGAGCAGTACATTTGGAATAGGCAGAGCTTCGTGACGGCTGAAGTGCAAGGGCCAATGAGCTTCTGCATTTATACCTTGAAGTAGTATGTTTATGGAGAAATTTTAATTCCAAGAATCCAGTAAACCCCAGTTTCTCCCACGCAGGTATTGCCCATAAGCACATTAGACCCTTAGTGATTAATATTCTGCAGCCAAGAGAGACCAAGGAGGCAGAGAGAATTTTTGAGAGTTTCTTTTTTAAAGGTTTTCTCTGACTTGTCTTGAATTCTGACTCAATTAGCTGTTTTACTGTGGCCCAAGAGATGTCTTCTGCGCTGCAGAGCACCAGGCCAGCTGTGCTCACTGCCAACGCAGCACTGGGAACCCCGTAGTCCTGGGGCAACTAGCACCTGCCTACACCTCAAGGCTGGCTCTGATGGCTGGCTGCTTTCAGCCTAACAGACAGGGACTTTTCCAGCAGCAAGAACTCTGCCAGACCTAGGAGTGCCCCCCATATACCCCCATTCCAAAAGGAGGGACCATGCCGTCCATTCTGAACTAGCGTGGTATTGCCTGCATTGTTGGGATCAAGGCCTGATCAGCATTGCTGGACCTCTGAATGCTCTGAAGTCACCCAAGGTCTCCATAAACCAAGTGTTAGTCTTTCTTCCAAGCTTACTAGATGGTTCCTTCTCCCTGGAGCAACATGTCAGCCAAATGCCCGGTGATCCATGGGACACAGTGTCCAGAGCTTTCTGCCATGTGCTTGGAGTTGAATCCCTTTTCCAGAGAAATTTCTGGAGAAATGAACAGAGTAGCCTGTGGGGCTGGTGATGTCCTTTTCTTCTTGCCATTTGATATAGGACAGTAAAAGACAACTTTTTTAGTTTCAGCTCAAAGCAACAGAATGAAATCATCCATTTCTGGCCCATGGGCTCCAGCGGCCAAAAATACACTGAGCTGAAGTGCCACTTGGACATTTGGCCTGCTGTCAGACTCTAGAGGACTCTCTAATGAGGATTCCCCTAATTAGCTTGAACAGGGAACTTTATTGCTGGGGGAGATGCTGAGAAGATTGTAACGACTCTGCAGCACTTGCCAGGGCATAAAAGCTACAGCAGGCACTGTCACGGTCTTGTGTTTCCCTTCTCCCTGTCCAGACACCAGTAACGTTTGCAGTATCACTCTAAAGCCTTAGCTTGCTTAAGTCGGGTCCCAAGGAGCACACTGTGAGGGTGGGGAGGGTTTCAGTTTACTGCATCCACATACTGTTTTAGTAACACTTCCCAATTCTGTGACATCTTCTAACCAAAGCTTTCCATCTGCTCTACGAATGGCTCTTACCATGGTTGTAGGTGTTGTTCTTGCTATTTTGTATTTAATGACCCCCCAGAAGTAAGGCTGAGATCGTAGCCAGTAGTGCCTCTGCTCTAGGTAGGTGGATAAAGCTATCCCATTTTCCAGACAGGGACACTGGGGCTAGAGAGACAGGTGACTGTGTCACTGGGATGAGTCGCAGTCAGAAATGGAGCCCAGCAACCTCTGTCTGTGATTATCTCTCCTGGTCCTTTGCACTAACCCTTGGATCATGGCTGAGGGATCAGACTCCGTTAACAGCCTGGCTTACGAGCATTGGCAGGGCATGTGGGTGACCTATATTACAAAAGGGTAGGTAACAAAGGCTGCAACAGATGCCAGCAATAAATGATCAGGAAGTACGCGCAGACATTCATCCCTCCCCCACACTCTCCTTGACGAGTGATGGCAAAGTCCCTTTTCCCATTCCAATGCTGAATTGCTTTAGCCTTTATCAGAAAAGCAGCAGGGTGAGGGAGGGCAGGGAGGCTGTTCTAAGGAGATTATCTTTTTTTCCTCCCCTTTCCTTGTTGCTTTTAGGATTCCTGTTTTATCGCCATAACCCCATAATGGAGGGGGACGGTGGTACCCCAGTGTCCGATGGCTAAAGCATGTCTGTTCCTTCATCAGCCCGTGGGGGGCAAGAGTCAGCACACAGTGGGCAGGGAGACACATCAGCCCTGTGGTCTGATCACAGCAACTGGAAGTTCGTGAAGTAACATGGCTGATGAGTCCTAGTGGGGAATCGTGCTCCTGACAGTACCACAAGGGGGTTTAAATGGCGTGGAGATGATGCCCATTGTTGGTCTCCCAACAGACCTAGGTCGGTCGTGCAAATTACTGACCACAAGAGGTCAAGTTGTCTCAGCCGGCAGCTCCTCATTTGTTGTCTATTTGGACTGCAAAAGCACCCAGAGGTGGCAGCCAAGCTCAGCAGCACTGTAGAAACATACAGCGTGTGTCGCTGCCCCAGTGAGCTTCTAAGCTAAATAGCTGGGGGCTTCATTTCCAGCACTTGCTGATTTATTAACACATGTGTTCAGGATTCATTAGTGTTGTGCTGTCACAATCAATGGAAAGCACATTTTAAATTCACACTAGAAACCCAGCTGCAGAAGAAATGGTGCCATCTGACTTGCAGTGATCAATCACTACTAAGCAAAACACCTCGTACAGAAAGCTGAGAAAGCTGTAAAGTAAGTAGAAACCGTGCAAAACCCACTTGGTATTGTAAGGGACTCTGCCACATTCCTGACTTGGTGTGAATTAAAACCTCACCCTATTCTCTGGGATGTGAAGAGATCAAAAAGCTTCTGATCTTTGGAACGACAATGTCTAGGCACCTCTGAAATGCCAATGTGATTGGGGTTAAAAAATGTTTCTTCCCCAAACCCCTCCAAAAAAGATCAATTTTATCCTCATTTTATGGAGGGGTAGACTGTGATAGAGGTAAAAATGGCTACTGAGTTTGGCTGGCTGAAATTTCAGCTGCCTAGCTTTTGATACTTCATCATGAGAATCCACATCAGTTCCACACTCAGGATTTTCGAAGCTGACAAGTGCAGTGCTTGCACTGGATCAATGGGTCTTGCAAATACTCTCCTGTCCTGCAGAGATTATTTGTAGGGCTTATGGAAGTTACACAGGATAAAGGAGTTTTGGCCAGGCTTTCCCAAAGTTTCCTGACAGGCCTGTGGCAAAATCAGGAGAGAAGCCAGTTTTCTTGATTCCTCATTCTGTACCTTAACCGGGAAACATTATTCGCATCCCAAGCCTCCCTGACCGAGTGCACAATAATGAAACTGGGAGATGTTGGAGGGGCTGGAAATACCAAGAGCATCAGGCCTCATCAAACCCTCTGAGAAAGCACAGAACATCTGAAGGGGAGCCAGGGCGGGTAGCACTGATGGGAAAGACCCAGATTGCTATGGAGAAGTGGGATTCCTTGGGAAGCTGTGGAAGCAGGTGGGGAGACCAGGATATCCAACACGGGAGTGACAGGAAAGTCCCAGCACAGTGAGAGTGCGGCATATGGAGGAGGCCCAGAGCAGCAGGAGGAGGAGAGCTGAGGGGGCAGTTGACAGGAAGAAATCCAGCCGTGTGTGTGCCAGCATCTTCTCCGAGTATTATTGAATGCGACAGACCACGTGCATGTTTCCTCCGTGCAAAACGGAGGCAGCTGAGAAGGGAAGCGGGTGAGGGAGTGGGAGAGGGGCTCAGAGGAGGGACACGTGAGCTGGATACCCAGTTTCCTTCTCTTTTTCTTACCACAGAGTGATGTTTTTGTTCTTCTCACACTGTTGGCAAAAATTGGTAACCGAGTGAGATGTGGAGGGGGGTTCTACATGAAGACTGAGATAACATTTTCTGATCCAGCTGGGAACAGTTGGCTGTGGGTGGTGGCTTGTCACCAGCCCTGCCAGTTCTAATCCAGATCCCAGTTTTTCTCTCTCTCTCAGCTGTGAAGAGCCTTCTCTACAACTTTAATTTCCTGCAGGGGTTAATCCCATAGCCAGTAGTAGCTCAGACCCTTAATCCCTGCACTCAGCCCCTTGACAGAAGGACTGCAGCCACTTCCAACCCAGCAGGTCTGAGGGAGGCACCCTTCTGCTCTCGGCTCCTCCTTTGCACCCCACAAGCATCCTCCAGCTCACTGGCATTTAAAATGCTGCTCCCCCCTTCCTGCCAAGCCTACCCCGGGGGTGTGGGTGGGTGACACACCAAAAGGAGACGCTCCAGGCAGAGAAGGTGGCTTGGTGGAAGAATCTTGGTTCTCACCTCTCCCCACACCACACACAGGTATTTTCCGCACTTCTTAGTTGGTGCTCCAGATCCCGAAACAATCCCTTGTTTTTATTCGGGTGATGATCAAGAAGGAGTGTATATATGAGCCCACATTTGGGAAGGATTCTCTGAGGGCTTGGCAATTTTGAGATGACCCAATACCTTCCCTGGGTCTCTTATTAGGGGAAAAGTACGCAGCAGATCCATAAGGGAAGGTGCCAGCCTGTCTGAGATAAGAGATACATTTACATGCACAGAGTAGTAGATAGAGGTACGTCAATTTAACAGCAGGACAGGAAAATACAAAGGTTTTTATCAATATAAGCTCTCGGTTCACAGTTCTGTCCCTGGAGCGCTAGGCCAGAGGTCTGTCAAACAGTATGACCAGACTGCCAAATCAGGGGGCTTCCAGATCAATATCAAGAAACTTCTGTTATATCTTATGGGGGCTAAGGCACTTCAGCTGTAAGCCTTTCTCCTTGTGCTTCCTCATTCCTAGAATCAGGTGAGCTTCTGCGAGCCTGGGTGATCCTGTGCACACAAAATGTCCCACACCTGCTTGTTTGCCATCATTCGTGTCTGCATTAGCCCAAGAACTGGCTTTGCCTTTTTTTATAGTCTGTATTCTGAAATACGCCGGGACCCCAAGCTCGCTAGCCTACCTAGTGCTTGACACTGGATACTTTTGCTTCTGGTGGAGAAGCCAAAGTGATGGATAAGTGCTGCCACCTAAGCTGCTGAGTGAGAGAGTCCCTCCTCCTCTTCCTCACCCAGCACCTTGGCTGTGCTTCCTTAGCTGCCAGAATCAGACCACCAGCTGCAAGGGTAGGTGCTCACCACTTCAGCAGTTGGAGCAGGAGGAGGTAGAAAATGTGATGGGATGAGGGAAGAACTTCACTACTGTCTCACTTCACAAGCCTGTGCCCCAGGCGTGTTCGAAGGGGCAGGGATCATCCATGCATGCACAGCAGTGGGGCAGAGCACAAGACACCAGCAGTAAAAATCTTCTCTGCTCTTATCATAAGGGGATCGGTGACCCAGCACACACACAGCTCCTGACAAACCTCCCAAGGAAAGGCTGACTCTCATTGTTAGCACATGATGCCTTTAAGCTGAACTCTGAAGGAGACCTTTTGCTGATTTCTTTTTCTGCTTTAGGGAGTTGTATAGATCTGTTTCACTTGGTTGCCACTGTGGCACAAGGTCAGCGGTGCTGCCTGTTAGAGAGAACCTGGAGCTCTTCTTCCCCTTCCCCATCACCCCCCATCACCTTTCCAGAGCATCCAAGAGGGGCATCCCTGCAAAGTCCACACAAACTGCACGGGTTCCAGGCTGCTGCCTGTGGCTCCAGGGGTGCGTGAGTGTCTCTGGGACACACTTACACTCTTTGCAAGCTGGGAACATTGCCCATAGCAAGATGTAGTGACAGCTCTCACAACCCAGAGCTCCAGCCAGGATCCTTGGATGCATCGGGTTAGCACACACATCACAGCCCCATGCTACAGAGCCTGCTGAGACTGGGGAAGGTCCTCAAATTTGATGTGACTTTAGTTTTCTGGAGGGTTTGCAGCCACAGAAGAGATATGGGCATGGCAACGTTCACATCCCATCAAAATCACTATATGCAAGTAGAGTGGAGAGCAGGGCTCACCTTCAGCTCCTCTGTCCCTACACAAGGCGCCTCACAGCAAAATCACAGCAGCAGCACGTTCTGCTCTGGGGAGTACCAGCAGCAGAGAACCTCACCAAGAGTGGAAAGAGAACCCAAATGATAAGCCAAGTTGCCTCTAAAAGCTCCTCTCCAGACTCAGGATGTGGTCCTACTTCTTTATTCCATGTGTGAGGGCATGGTCCATGGGGAAGGAAGCTTCCCAGCTTCCCAGCCTCTTTGGAGTGAGAAGGAGCATGGTAGCATGGCCCATCTTCAAAGTGACAGCCTTTGCTTGCAATCAGTCATGAAGTTCAGACTTGTATGGCCCTGCTGTAAATTTAGGTCTCAGTCCTTCCTGTGATGGGTGTGAGGCATTGCAGTGTATAAATAATGGAAAGTCTCTTGTTTTCCCATTCATAAAGAAAGAATCTAGGAAGTGTCATTTTCATTTTTTTAAAAAATTGCCATATGATAAAATATGCCATTTGGCTTGCAAAGCCAAGCACTTAAATGTGAGTTAATACCTGCACAACCTTAATTCAGCCATTTGCATGTATGCATTACAACACAGCCTTTGCTCATCCAAGCAAGTACAATTTCTTTTTTTCGCAGGACCCTGTCCCATCCTCAGTGCAAAGGGCACATGATGCTCAAGCTAACAATGAGGATGTTGTAATAAATAAAGCTATTTTTATATGGTCAGCATTAAATATTAAACCGCAGTTTTGGCAGGTGGCCACAGCTTGTACATGCCTAATTTTGCGGGTGCCCAACACGAGACCCTAGGGGCCATTTTGCAGAACTGCTGAACACTCACAGCTGTTTTCCAAAATGCTGGCAGCTTAGCCAGCAAACTGGTATGGTGTCGAGGACTCAATGGCACCGAGAGCCAAGAGGCCCCAAGGTCCTGCACCTGCTGCTCCTTCCCCTTGTGGCTAAAGGGGAAGTCTCTTTTCCCTTCAAAAGCAAGGAAAATAACCACTCTCTCTCACCTCATCAGGAGCATAAATTCTCTATCATCAGCTACGAGGCAACTGTAGCAGTGAACACCTTCAGAACACCACAAGACAATGAATAATGATGTATTGCCTGCAGGGCTTGGATGGCAGGCAGTAAACAAATAAAACAGGCACACAATTTGCAGTACCAAAAAAAAAAAAAAACAACAGCCCCCTGCTTCACTTCCTCAGCACCGTGTAGCCAGCGCCCTGAATGAGGCAGCTTATGGAAATACAGTGTGTGATCCTACCAGTCAGGACTGCAACCTGGTGCAGATGGCATGCTGCCCCAAATCCCGACATTTCCTTAAAAACTGTATTTCACATAATCCCACCCCTCGCAGGTGAAGCAACTTTTCCTTCCATCTCTCCAGCCTGGAATTGAACTGGATTGTAGACCCAAAAAAATTGTTCTTGCTATTAGGATGCCCTCAGCCACACAAAGCATTTTTGTGAACCAGCATTTTGGTAAAGCCACGGCAGGAATAAGGTATGTGTTAAAAGGTATTTCCATGCAGTAGGGACAGAAACAGCCCAGGACTCCAACTCCAGCTCCTTTCCACTGAAATCTGGAGTGTGTGTCATGGTGTAGCACTCTGGAGCATTACCCAGCTGGCGGGAGCGTCCCAGTATGGTCATTTGAATGATGGCTTGAGCCACGCAGGGCTGGGACAGATGTCAAGCGGTGTAAGCAGCTGCTTGTAACCAAACATGGCAAGTGAAGGAAACTGCTTGATCTCTCTTTTGAGTCAGCAACAGGCAAGTGCTGAAGAGTCACCGAAGAACTGCCCAGAAATTCCCTCCCACAGGCTTGAGCCTGTCCCCATCCTCTTCCAGTCTCTGCTGCTCCCTGGATGCTCCTGTGCAGGTATCCTCAGGGCCCTGTGCTGCTGCTGCTGGCCCTCCCTGCTGCACCTAGACACAGGTCTACCTGCCTTCATCAGGCTTCTGTGATGCTGAAGAGCCTAGAAAAGTCTTTCCGCATCAGGCTTAGAAAAGCCAGAGGAAGGGCAGGGAGCTGGAGTAGCTCATGAAGATGTCTGAGCTGGGAGTGCACCTTGCTAGCATGTGGCGTTCACTTTGCTGGAGGCAAGGGTAAAGCTATGATCGGGCATAAAAATTACATAAGAGGGTTTCCCCCCTTTCTCTTTGCAAACAGCCCCTTTGCTCAGGATTTACCATAATTCCTCCAAGTGGGTAAGATACACTAGCAGAGACTGCACTGATGTCTGACAGGGAGACAACTCCCGCAAGCCTTTCACTCATGTGGAATAATTCCCTTGCAAATGTTGTTTGCCCACAGCAGTTAGAGGAAGATCCGCCCCCCCCCCCAGCCCCCGCCCCAACAGACCCAAGCGACAAAGCTAAGAAAAAAAATGGTCTGCAATTCTGGAAAAGGCACCCCTTCCTCCTTACTGCTACAAATGTCCACTGCTTTGTGACAAGTCCCTGTGTGCCTTTAAGGGTCCCCCTGTCTTTTAAAGGTTTCTTTCTTTACATCCTGCAATAGCAGCTGTTCCAGCCCTTCCCCAAGTGAGATCTGCCTTTCTCCCTCCATCCTTGGGTGTCAGATCAGGCACCGGCAGCAGAGCAGTCTGTACCCTGCTCACTACCATTGCCATCGGGGATGCACTGGACATGGCGCATTCAGGCTACCTGATGGTCCACATTGGCGGGCCCAGGGCCCAGCTCGGTCATGACCTGGTTGGAGCAACAGCTTCAAACATCCTCTCCCCCGAAACTGCGAGAGCTCTGATTTTACATGTCTCTCTTAATTAGCATGAGATGCAGTGGCAGTAATAAACTGGGCAGGCAGCAGGAGGAGGGGGGGGCAGAATGCCCTGAGTGGGATGTATGTGTGCACGTGTCTGTGCATGTGTGTATATGCACACGTGTATATATGGACACACACATACACACACGCTAATGCTCACATATATACCCCTATCCATAGGCTCGCATCTCATCAGTTCATTCAGGACCTTATTCTCCCCTTTCCGCCCAGGCAGGGGTGGAAAAAGCTTTGAAGTTTCTCTGTGCTGTGTTTCACCCCCACCTTCGGTGCTGTGCATTCCACCCCAAAGTTCAGAAATTGCAGGCTCAGCCTGCAGGGATGCTGCAAGCAGGCTGGGACTTATTTTTGGCTTCCCTTGCGATATGGCATCCTTTACTTCATGTCCTGTGGTCACGTCTGTGAGCTTTGCGCGTGAAATTGTATATGCACACACACACACTTATGCACATACACACCCCTCATCTTAAAGCCTGTTTACTGAATGCTGGACCCGTCCAGTTCTGGTCCTCACTTCTCCAGTTCAGCTTGTTCTTACTGAGACAGCTGAGACCAAAATGATACCCAGCAAAGCCACCATGGGTCAGGTGAGTGGCAACTCACATGCTGGCCCCTTTCACAGCACTGAGGAGGGGACAAAAGCCAGGGTTCTCTGTGGGCTGCCCCATACCTGGTGACCACTGCACCAAGCGCTGAGCCTCAAAGCTGCACCTGAGCTGCCCGTGCTGCCACGAAAGACGCTGGTGCTATTCAGAGCTGGGAGAAGTTGCTCCCAGCTGCCAGCACTGAAACTGGACTGGAACCAGTACCAGTAGCCTCTGCGGCAGGGTTGTCGTTCTGCTTTATTGGGAAGATCGCTGCCTGTCAGCCTCGCACAACCGGGACTTTGGCACTGTGCCGTCTGGCAGAGGGGGCTGACCCCGACTGCCACTCTCCTCCCCAGGGAAGCCGGTTCCTGGGGGGCAGCCCCATTGATCTCCCATAGACAGGGAGTGTGTGTGTGGGGGGGTGAAATACAAAAGAGAGACATCTTTACTTACCTCTCTCAGGCTGGGATGGACCCTCCTGTGAGAACGGCAGCTCTTCCAGCGAACCCAGTACAATCCCAAAGCAAATCCGGCAGAAAGTCCCTCCGTTGCCGGCTGGGGTCTCGGTGGACCTTAGTTGGCAGGAGCCCCTCCTAGCCAGCCGCTCGCCCCACGCAGAGGGTAGAGGAGCCGCACGGTGAGATGGCAGCGTGGGAAAGGGACTGTAATCCTCCGTAAATAATAAATAGGGGGAGAGGGAAACAGAGAGAGAGAGGCGGGAGAGGGAGCGACTGCGCGCGGCGAAGTGACAGCTGGGGGTACATCTGCGATGGCAGCAGCACACGCACAGGAGCGCGCACAGACAGTGCAGAGGAGTCACCCCGCCAGGCAGGCAGGATCTGCTCCGAAACACCCAGAGGAAGGAGCCCGGGAGGTTTTCGTTTCCCTCAACCCATCCTGGAGAAAGGGCTGTTGCTGTCAGTCCCTCTCTCTCCCTCCTCCCCACCTTGCCGCCATCCCTCTCCCGGTGCTGGGAGCTGAGGGGCTCAAGGAGGGGTGAGGAGATGCCGGGGTGGGGGGAGCTCCCCACAGCCCCTCGGGAGGCAGATTGGTCAGGCACAGGTTATGAGAGGAGGCAGCGAGCCGAACGCCTCCTCCCCTCCTTCCATCCCTCCCCTGCCTGCTATGGCTGATGACAATAAACCCGTAGAGAAAGGCGACCAGGAGGAGCAGGGACGAGCCCTGCTGTCGGCTGGGTTTTGTCTAGGGGTGAGGTGAGTGGCTGCAGTGAAGGGGAGGCAGCAGGGGAGAAACCAGGGGGCGTGGGAGCAGGGCACCCCCTTCCCACCGGTGCTCCAGAGGCAGCAGGGGGAGGCAGTGTGTCTGATGTTGGGACTGAAGGGAGAGGTGCCCACAGCAGGCTGGCTGCATCCTGCCCAGCCACGGTGGCTGACCCACGGGCTGCTCTAAGACTTCCCTGCTTGGACACAGCATGACCCAGCCCCAGCTTCCTTGGGGATCTGGGGAAAACTTAGGAGTGCTGGTGAGAGGTGGTGGGACGAGGGGAATGGGTGAGGGAGAGGAGCGTCTGCACCCACGGTTCTCCCCCCTGGATTTGGTGTGCAGCGGGGAGAGTGTGCTCAGCCGTATGTCCAGCTCAAGTGTCAGGTGTGGTTACATCCATGCCCTCCCCGACACAGCCTGCTGGTACAGGGGTGCAGCAAGCACCCGAATCCAACCCACCACCTGTGTCAGGCTTCCCTCTGTGCTCTCCCACACGCTCCTGCTGCCTGTCGTGTGTCCGTCCCTCTCCCCACCCCCCCCAAGGTCAGAGCCCTCGCTTGCCTTCCTCCAGCTTGCTGAGGACCTCGGTAGCCACCTTTGCAAGAATTACTGTTGTGTTGATCCACTTGAACTGCCTCTTCTGTCAGGTCCACTAGCATAGGCAGGCTGCCCTTGGTTTGGGCTTTTCGTTCTTTTTAACTTGCCTGGAAGTTATTTTTTAAACAAAATTTTTAGTGGACTTCCAAGTAAAATTGTGAGTGGGGCAGCTGCACTGCTGCTTGAGAGGGAAAATGGGAATATTTCAGAAATAGGCAATGGGGACTGCAAATGGACAGTGCAGGCAGGGCTGCCCTGCTGCTGTGGTACGTTCTCCTATTTGAATCGCAGGTTTTTATTTAACCATCAAACCGGCAGCCGTGAAAACAGGTTTTGAATGGTAAGGTACATCTTGATAAGCAGGATGTAATCTTGCAGCTCTGCTATGCCATTTTGTCGTGTGGCAGACCTGAGAATTAAATCTTGGGGAAAGCTCCTTATGAGAACAGCATATGGATAATCAAGGAGACAAGCCAGGGAAGGCAGACAGAGAGAGAGACAAGCAGAGGATGAGCTAATGAGGCAGACATGCTCGACGGAGGGATGAACAGGTGGAGGGGAAGGTTCTTCTCTCCACGGTGAATGGCAGCACGTGACTCCGGAGAAACCCAGCTGCAGCCACGCAGCAGGCGCCGCTTGGGCTTGCAGGCAGGGTGCTTGCTGGTGGGAGGTCATGCACAGGTCTGGGTAGCTCGTCGACGTGGTGAAGCAACGTCTAGCTGTACAAGGTGTGCAGCATTGCTTGTCCTCGTGTTTTATTTCATTGCTGGGAAGCCACAGTTGCACGGGTTATTTGCACATTAGTAGGAGTAAAACTATTAGCCATGGTCTCTCCGAGGACTCTACAGTTGTTGCCGTGCTGCACTCCAAGGCCACCCATCATTTCATGGACCACAGATCTTCCTGCTCCTGCAGCATGCTCTATGACACCAGAGCAAAAAGGCTGATTAATGATTCAGTTATACTTTGGAACAAGCAGAGGAGGGGGTTGTTCCAGTTTTCTCCCTCTCACCTGAGCTGTAGCATCATCCTGACCTCAGACTGAATCACTGCTTTCCTCCTTTCTACGCGTCCTCACCAACAGCCTAAAGGCACCCAGACAACTACTTGTTGCTAACACTGGGAGGATTTTTGTGCCTTCTTTCCCCTCAGCCCACACGTCTTCCTCAGGTCACCTGAATACACAGAAGTTTCTCACGGTTCACCACTCCACCCTGACTGGCGAGGAGCCGGGCTGCCAGGCAGGAGCATGGAGTGATCCCTTTAGTATGGTTCCCTGTGACAGATACCATCCAGGCAGACAAACCTAGCTGCAAGGTAGAATAGCCCCCAGCTTTGCTTTCAGTGACCTCTTCAGACTGTGCTGTGGTATAAGGAGGAGTGTGGTGCTCACTGCAGCTCCATGGGGAATAGCTAGAAACGCGTGCTGGACCATTGTGAAAGAAAGAAAAGGCTGGTGCAGAGAAGATGAGTAAGCGCAAGCCCTACAGAGAGGTTAGGGCTGCAAAGATTGCATCCAAAGGACAAGGCTTGCTGACAGATGGCACAAACGGGTTAGACATGGCTGTGAGCAATGTGGAAAAAGGAAGGAGAGAGCTGGGAGACTCTACTTTCTGTCCCTGCCACCACCCACCAGTGCAAGCCCCCAGGTACTCTCCTTCCTCATGTTGCAGGCAACTCTGTCCAAGTTCGGTATATGCTACTTATGCCTCCTGGGCAGAGGCAAGGATTCACAACCAGGGGTGAAGCTCCTTTTGAAGAACAATTTGAGGATAGATGTTCCCACTTGCAAAACTAAGTCTCTGCATTGCAAGGTTAGTTATGTAGGTATCAACTCCTCTTCAAGTCTCATGAAAACTATATGTCCTGGGTAATGTTCAGTCCCATTGATGTGATCTACTCTGATAAGGGGAATAGCTCTTTCTTGAGATGGTTTTAAAGGATAGCGATGAATTTATTTAAAGCTACATACCAAATCAGATGCGTGGGCCTCATTGGACTTGGCAGCAACAACACCGTTTGCTTTCTGCCACGGAGTGCCAATTTGTCAGCAGGGGCACCAAGCCAAACCATGCCTGCGATAGCCCCACTGAAGCTGACGAATCTTCACCTGGCCTGGACTCAGCCCCATCCTTTCTCCTTCGTTTGCATTCTTTGTCTTATCTGGTTGGTGCTCTGTGAGGCTTAGGGCAAGGCAGCTCTACAAAATCATTCCCCCACATACAGTCGGTCAGATTCAGCCTACAGCAGGGAGAGCTGGCTAAGAAACGTGCCTGTGAATGGGATTTTGTAAGATGTGCCAGCAATGGGAATGTGACGAGAAGGACACTGACACTGGCATAAAAGGCAGAGCTGACGCCAGGTGCCACGGTCTGTACAAGCTGCAAGAAAATATACCATTGCCTACTCCAGATTTAATTCATACACATCGGAATTAGAGCATCAGATCATACTGTTAACTTAAAAGCACCCACATGGCGTGATTCAGATTTAAAGGATCTGTTCTCCCCTTTGAAGCTCCTGCTAATTCAGAGGAAATCTGTAGAAACAGCAACATTTCATCTGCCCAGTATTGGTGGTTGTGAAAAAGGGCTCAGACTCTTCCTCTCTGTACTTCTTTTTCTCCCTCACTTGCACATTATATTCTATTTCAAGGTCCTGCTTGCGGCTGTAATTCCTGCAGAGCTCTCAGATTCAACTAGTTGACACACAGCCCCGTTGTTCCCCGTCACCGTGCCAGGCTGCGCACGACTGCACTGGTTATTACGTGTGCTTGTAGGCAACCTACCTGGGGACAGCTAGGTTATTCTGTCGGGGAGACCCTGCACCGTTTCTTCTCCTGTGGAGCTCTGCCTTACTTCAGGAACATGATGCTGGAAATAGACAAGAAATTAAGCCGAGAAATTAGGACGCACTTCATTAAGAAACACACACACTCTTTTGCTTAGCAGAGCGTGCACTAGGCTGGGACTGGGTAACAAAGCACTACTTCTAATCGACACTTTTCCGTCAAGTGGCATTCATATTTTTGTGCTTTTATAGTGGCTTAGGAGAAATCTAAATGGCTGTGGTCTCCCCTTGAGACAGGTGGGTTTTCAAATGAATCCCCTCCTCACACTGGCCTACTTTATTTCTGATTGATTCTGTGGGGTGCAGGAGTTGAGGCTGGGGTGATCAGAAACATCCATCCTGGCCAGCTGAATCTACAAAAGACAAAGATGAAAGCTCACACGCTCGCTCTCCAGGGGTTATTTTGTTGGGATTTTTTTTTGTGGTTGTTAATTTGTTTGTAGCTCCGTAGTGTTTAGTGGGAGAGAGGTGTCAGTACCTCGGTACAGCAGTCAGCGTCCCCTTTTCCTCTACCTTGTTAAACCTCTGACTCTCACTTGGCAGTCTGACTCAGCGCTGATCCCCCGATGCTTATCTTTCACACTTGGAAGCAGGTTGCAATTGCGATTTCCATCCCATCACCTCCTTTCCTAACTTGTGTTTGTCTTTCTCTCTCTCGCACATTCCTCTTTTTGTCCTCCCCTCTTTTTGTTTCCCGTAGCTGTGGGTGTGCAAATTAAGCTGGACTTGCTCCAACGCAAATTTTGGATGGCCATGCAACAGGTAAGAGCGTTAGCAATCATGTAGAGAGATAATTTAATGCTCTTCGTCAGCCAGGTCGATGCTATGTTACATCACATACGATGGCATTTTGATGACGGCTTTTGTGAAATTCATATTAAAAGATTTATGAAATAGATAAGTTTGAAGTCACACATTTCTGTAATCCTTTGACGACACTAATGCTGTGTGAGCCGCGAGTCTGTTCCACAAATGCTGTGTTGACAGTGTCAGCATCCTGGCCTGGCATTAGCTCTGCTGCATATGACACATTTAATTGTTGAAATATGTTTTGTGCTCATTCAGCCTTTCAGAAACCTCATGGAAATCTGCAATTTTGGGCACATGGAAAAAAAAAAATCTACTGCCCTCTCTTGTCATCTTGATAATGGTAACAAAATGCTACCAGCTTGCCAAAATAAAAATCATTTGCTCCAGGGATAAGCTTTCAGTGTTGTCCTAATTTTGGACACTCTTGCTGGACTGAGAGAGGTGGAATAATTAAAACAGCCCCCCGGTCTGAGAGACAGGAAAAGTGAAACACCTTTCCCTTCCCACCCAGGGGCCTTCCCCTCAGGCTCTGCTTTCGGGGAGGGATACTGGAGGGGTGAGACTGATGGGACCGAAGCAGCACACAGCAGAAGCAGCTCTGCTGTCAGGAGAGGGAACTGTCATCAGACAGGGATGACAGAGAAGACAGGGCAGGAGGCTGCTCACTGGGAGCGAGCACACGTGGGGAACAGAAAAGCGCAGAGTTGGCCATGGTGGCAGGAGCATCCTCGCAGGTGGGAGATCGTGTAAGCCTAACCTGAGGTAAAAGGCTTCTGCAAAGCACGTGAGCACATCCTGAAGCATCAGCAGAGAGCTTCCTTTTAAAAAATCTCCTGAGGGCCATACCCAGGTAGTTCACACATAAACAAGCCCACACAGGCATTAAGGGAATACGGGAAGGCTTATTAAAGAAGCTGAAAGGAGGCCTGTGGGCCAAGCGCCTGCGTGCCACGGCCCTGGTAGGTGCTGGTATGAAAAAAAGCCTGCGTATGGTTTCCCAGGACGTGACTGCCATTTGACAGAGGAATGACTAACAGATTTTGTTTTCTCTCTCTCTCTCGCACTTCACCGCATGCTGTGCCACTCTGGATGTCCACGTTGTGCCTCCCGTCTCCCAGCCCAATGACAGTGATGTAAGTAGACAAAAGCTGGGCATGGGGAGGCATCCCGGTGTGCCTCGCCGCAGCTCAGCTTCATAATTGTGTCGTTTGTGTGCCAGCATATTATAGACACTGTCCCTTGTCTGTAATCACTGGAGACAGTCCAAGCCTGTCATAGGCCGTGTTTGTCTTCACAGTAATTAAGTGTCTTTGGCAAAGCTGAAAGTGCTCTAGGTCACAGCGTTTCAGAGACCTGACCAACAGCAGGAGGATGCTGTGAGGTAGGCTGGTCTCTGAGGAGGGAACTGTGCCCATAAGGCAGTAGATGTGGTCTCAGAGCGACTAGGGAGCTCAGGTTCAGCTCTTCCCCCCCACTCAGGGGTTCCCTGCAAGCTCTCAGATCGGGCTCCTCACCGCGGTCCCACTGCTGCATGGTCAGCCCAGCACCAGGCACTGCTGGAACTTCTCCAGGTCTGGAAGAGCAGCAACAGCACGACTCAGTCCTCACGCTGCTAAGGAAGATGCTCTGAGACATGGGCCCTTCTTGTGGGAAACCATTCTGATTCACCTGGGTTTCTGTTCTGCTTTCCAAGCTTTGGGCTCTGTATTTTTTATCCCCCAAGACCGTAATAGTGGTTCATTGTGGCCGTATTATTCCTGCTGACCAAAGGAAGGAACCCCCCAGGGATGAAGTACAGGGCCTCCTCTATGCGTACGTCCAGGGAGACAAGGCAACCCAATGCTGTTTTGTGGTGAGGCAAGAGTGAGACGATGCTTGCAACTGTGGGTAAAGGGATGTTTTTAAACTGTCATCCCTAGAGCCTCAAAAAGCCAGTTAGGTTTGGAGCACGAGCACGCGATATTGCAAAGCCACAGGGCTTGAAACGAAATCAGGCATCTCCAAACTTCCCCTGAAGCTGAGCGGTGGGATGGAAACCTCACACTGTTGGCTTTGTTCTACAAGACTCAAGAGGAGAAACAAATTCTAACAGAAAGTAATGGTCTTGTTGTGGTTTGAAATGACAAATTCACCTCTTGTTACTGAGAATCATCCAGAAAGGGAGCTGGGGTTTATGTATAAGGATTGTGTGGAAATAAAGGGCAGCTGGCTGGGAGCAGACAGGCTACACAACACGTCAGTGGCCTTCCCTGACCCCAGAAAACCTCTGGCAGGAAGGGGACCCCGTGTACAGAAATGGCAACACCATGTCAGCTTTCTTTCCTCTGCTGCTAGAGAAAATAGCATTAAAAAATAACACAAAGAGACAGACACACACAGCCATGGCAAACTCGGAACAATTATTAAATCAATAAACACCTGAAGGGCTTTGTTACTCACCACTTAACCCCTCGTGTCTGTCCCCACCTGGTTCAGTGTTGTGAAACACATGCCAAGTCTGGTACACAGAAATCCTAAATGAAGCAAATGGATGGTGCCTTGGGCTACAAGAGCACCATTCACATCCGATTTTATCATTAGCTGTCTGGAGAATAAAGAAACCAACAGCAACAACAACAAAAAAAATCGCTGCCTGGGAAGAATCCTGATCTAAAATATTATGCCATGTGTTTAGTCCAGATACTAGCAGACGCTAAAATGCATGCTGGTTTCTCACCGGTGCACAATAACTTTTGCTTTCACAGCCAGAGAGCTTGATGCTGCCCCCTTCATTAATAGGTCTCTGCTCCAAGTGTGTAGGTACTGCTGGAAGTGTTTCAGGGAGGCAGGTGCAGGATCAGAGCCCTCAGCAAAGGGGACATTACTCAGAGAGGTGGCAAGTACACAGAGCCACAAGTGGCCAGTTCAGGGGGTGGTATTGGTGCATGCTGTTGAGCTTGTCTTGGTGGAAACGCCAGCTAAATTTCAGAGGTGCTGGTATGGAGACCTTTAGCTTGGCAATCCCAATGGGGAGACTGGGAGATGAGATCGTGCCATGGTTAATGCCCTGCTTTTCCTTTCCAGTGCAGTGCCTTGGACGGTGCCTGTCCACTAAGCTGTCAGGATGACGTAAGTTGCCCAGATTTCTTCTCTATACCTGTGATGGGTGAGATGATTGACTACCTACTCTGTGGAGATCTTTGTCTCCCAAAAAATCAGGTATTTCCTATCATCTCCTCACAAGAGATTGCATAGCTGGGGCAGAACCTCATGGTGTTGAAACAAACCTGCAGTTCAGGACTTCCTCTTAGCTGTGAGATGAGCAGGAGCATGGGGATTCCAGCCAGTGACTCTAGGGAGAGCCCATCTCCTCTAAAGCTGTCTCACTGGCATCCCAGCACTGCCAAAGAGAGTGGCTGTCAGCATGACATGCCCGCTGGACACCCCACTTTGCATTTCCTCCACTGCTTCAACCTTGGTCTCAGGCATATCTGGGACAGGAGCTCCTCTGCCCTGGAGAGAGGGATCACCAGAGAATTTTCCTTCTCTGTTCACATAGGGCTTCCTCTGCATCCCAGTGAGACCTAAAGGTTTTCATCTAAACTCTTTGCCTCCATTTCCTGCTCTGCAAAATAAAAATAAGACCAGCACTGATAATACTCAGCAGTGAGGAGAGGGTTGTTTCATGAGTGGTTATAAAACTGAAATCTGAAGATGGAAAGCATTAGATATCATTTTATTAAAGAGAAGTGCTCTCCAAATATCCTGTCGCTTCCTGCAGGATGTCTCGTCTTCTTAAGTGTGTCGCAGAGCCTGCTAGGCCTGCACACAGCCCCAGCAAGGGACAATCTCCATCACAGGCAGCTCACAAAGTAAATACCTCATAATGGAGGCAGAGAGGGAAAAGTCAATTGTCTAAAACCAGTGGTAGCCGAGCTGTGGGGCTAAGCCTGGAAATGCCGAGGCTGTTGCCATAAGCACAAGCCCACACGGCTCCATCCTGCACACAGACAGACAACCATGGAAAAAGCTGTCTTTAATGTTGCTTCTCTTTCATCTCTGCAGATTCTGAATTGCTTCCTCATTGATAATAACGGCTTTATACTTGTTTCCAAAAGACCTGCAGAGGTAAGAGAGCATAAGAGAAGAAGCAGAGTGTGCTTAGCTTGTTCCTAAATAACCCACCAGAGCTGGCTAAAACAAATGAAGTTCAATTGTGTAATAAGGGTGGCTGAGGTATAATTAAATTCAGCTGTGCAGGGAGGGGGAAGCCTCTCGGCAGAGTGACAGCACATCTTAGGTAAGGAAGGAGTTTGCTGTGATAAGGAAGGAACTAGTCAAAATATCTTTTTATCAGAAGTGAGGAAATTAGACTCCTTTCCCTTGGCGCAGATGCTACTGAAAGATGATCTGAGACAGTCCCAGAAGGCAGGTGTGCCATGACAAGGGAAGGGAAGGGAAGGGAAGGGAAGGGAAGGGAAGGGAAGGGAGCACGCTTTTGAGCACCTCTGAAGTCGAAGCAGGTATTCTTCAGGAAAGGAAGCTGAGGGCATGGTAAAAGCAAAATGCCAAAGGCAAAAAGGAAGACGAAATCATTTAAGTAAATTGGATACAGGAGCACACCTGAAGAGCTGAAGGATTTACTCACAGAGGTGAAAGGAGTAAGGAAAAAGACTCTGAATAGTAATAAAAATATAAGCAACAAAAATTACTTCCTTTCCTCCTGCTGCCAGTACCTCTGTGACCATTCCCAGGGAGCTGAAGGGGCACAGTTTGTGATGTGACATCCAGTGTTGCCTGGGTAAAGTCACCACTACCAGCCACCGTGTGGTTTAGCTATACTTTTCTGCTTTCCAGTAAATTCACCACAGAGCTCTTTGTTGCAAAAAGTAAAAGGCCATAGATTTGGGTGTCAGAAAGTGATGCGTTGGAATAGTCTCATAAACTAGAAAGCTATAAGTCAATAGCAAGAGTGGGCCTATAGAAAAAATGGGAAATGAAGAAGTTTTGTTACTGACAGAAGTGTGGAGTTTCGTTAGAATTGCCATAGTACTGGAGTTAACAACTACTGTAAGCGTATTTCCAAAAGGCAGTAGATCTGATTCCAGAAATTACTTTCTTCAAGATGTGACAAACAGGTTGAAATGGAAATTAAAAATAAAGTAACAGAACACCCGATGGATGTGATTGCGACGAGCAGCACAGTTTCTATAAAGGAAGAAAACCTATCTTATCAGCTATAGTTCTTCGAAAGTGTGAGGAAATCAGGAGATAAGGAAGAATGGATGACCTACTGCATTTCAGTTTTTCTAAGATCCTTGAACAGACTCCCTTACAAGAGGCTGCTAAAGAAGTTCTGGTTAAAGAGTGAAGTGTAAAGTAGTGGCATTGATCTCAAAGTAGATGGGACAGAAAAGAAAGAAGAGTAATTTTTAGATGGATATTTAGATGGAATATGTCAGCTACATGAGTCCCATGGTTTCCCATCTGGACTTGTGTTGGTTCGCGTCTCCAGAGTAGGCTGACAAAAGAAAAAGGTGAGATTGTGAATTCTGGAGGCGCTACACAGTAAGTTCAGAAAGGCCAAGATGAGAACTGTTGAGGCTCACAAAGCAAAATGAATCACCAACATAGCTGCACCAGTGGGTGATACAGACAGATGTCAAGGGGCGCATATTACAAGGACCCCCACTGCATTTTCAAACATGCTTTACTGAGTCCTGTGGCATGTGTCCATAGGTAAAGATGACAACACCCTTTAGGTACCACATCTACTGTTCATCCTCAGCAGCTGCCCTCCTGGGTTTTATCTCAGTATTCTTCCTGCACCTTATGGAAAATGGATTTTTCAAAAAGCTCATTTCTGAAAGATCTGACTAGCAGAATCATAGAGTCATAGAATCATAGAATCTTCATGGTTGGAAAGGACCTTTGAGATCATCGAGTCCAACCATACACACACACACAAAAAAAAAAAAACAATCTACAATCTGTGTCATGCCCTGTCATCTGAGCATGCCCTGAAGTGCCAAATCTAGACGTTTCTTAAATACCTCTAGGGATGGTGACTCAACCCCCTCCCTGGGCAGGCCGTTCCAGTGCCTGACCACTCCTTCAGTAAAGTAATTCTTCCTAATATCTAATCTTAACCTCCCCTGCCACAACTTCAGACCATTTCCTCTGGTCCTGTCATTATTCACCTGGGAGAAGAGGCCAACACCCACCTCTCTACAACCTCCTTTCAGGTAGTTGTAGAGGGCAATGAGGTCCCCCCTCAGCCTCCTCTTCTCCAAACTAAACATGCCCAGCTCCTCCCCTCTCCTCATGTGACTTGGTCTCCAGACCCCTCACCAGCTTGGTAGCTCTCCTCTGGACACGCTCCAGCACTTCAATGTCCTTCTTGTACAGAGGGGCCCAGAACTGAACACAGTACTCCAGGTGAGGCCTCACCAGTGCCGAGTACAGAGGCACGATCACTTCCCTACTCCTGCTGGCCACGCTATTCCTGATACAAGCCAGAATGCTGTTGGCCTTCTTGGCCACCTGGGCACACTGCTGGCTCATGTTAAGCTGGTTGTCCACCAGCACCCCCAGGTCCTTTTCTGCCGGGCAGCTTTCTAGCCACTCTTCCCCAAGCCTGTAGCGTTGCTTGCGGTTGTTGTGACTGAAATGCAGCACCCAGCACTTGGCCTTATTACACCTCATCCAATTGGCCTTGGCCCATCAATCCAGCCTGTCCAGGTCCAAACATGGCATTATACTGGATTTGGGTATATTATAAACGTTATCCACATGCCTCCAAGATCAGGCATTTTGGCAGGCACAAGAGCTGTCATCTCCTCCAGCTGTTACCTCCCCTGACCTCGGAGAGTTCACCACTACTTTTCTTCTGATTTCTTTATCTTGTTCTAGTTACTGCTTTTATTTCCTAGTGGCACCACGAGTGTCCACGCTGTTAAACTCTACAGGGAATTCAAGACAGCAGCAGCAGCATTAAATCAATACCCTGGGTTTCATAGCCTGGCTACCTGAATGTTGCTGCGTGGGATCACTTGCTGCTAGGTGGCCTTCCCTGCCCCATCCCACATTCTTCCCTCAGTGCATCCTTTAACGTAATGCAAAAAAAAAAAAAAAATCCCATAGCTGGATTTTTGTGGGGTTTTTGCCTTTCTGGAGAAGTCAGCTAGTTCACTGCCCTCCCTCCCAGCCTCATACCTGACACCAGGACCAGCACGAGTGTCTCAGCTGCGTGGGTCAGCGTTTCAGCCCAGTGGCAGGGAGAAGGGCAGCCTGCCTGCACGCTGCCTGTTCTGCCCCACTGGCCAGGATTGGAGGGAGCTTATTGGATGCTGAAGGAGTGAGGGTGCACGGTGCCATCCGTCCCCACTGTGTCGCACAGCCTGAGGTGGCTCCAGCACAATCAGGGCCCCACATGCATCCCTGCTTCCCCAAGGAAGGCAGACGAGGAGCTTTCATGTCCAAAATACCTGTTTCCCGGGGCAAAATGCAAGCTAAGAATAGCGGAGTGGTGCCAAAGTGCCTGTGTCCTTACAGCCCCTGGACAAGCAGCTGGTGCCAGAGACCCACTCCGGGGGCTCTGAGATGTTTTGCTCCATCTCTCTGCTCGCTCCCTTGGGGCTGAGGTGCTTTATGGTGCACTCAGCCTGCTGCCTGCCCAGGGCTGCCTGCTGCCCACACCTCCTTCCCTGGGTCACCACACTGGAAACCAGAGAGGCTTCACGCAGGTTCGGGATGAGGACAGCTTGGCTCAGGCTCTGACCCCCTCCACCCTTGAGATGGGGGATCAGCTCTAATAACCTCTGCCTGAAGGTGGCAGGAAGCTTACAGCAGCCAGAAGCCACCAAAGAAGAAAGAGGGACTCAGGATTTTAATGAGTGATGAGTTGGAAGCTCCCTGCAGGATTACTTGGGGAAGAATGGGTAATCTCTTAATTCGGGCTAATCCCGCCCCATCCAGACTCATCACAGAGGGAAAAAAAAGTTAATAGCCAGAGCCAGGAGAAGGGAGTAGGTAAGGAGGACCAGAAGATCTAGGGCAGGGGAGGAAGGGAAAGTAAGTGGGAGGCCCAGGCTGTGCTGCAGTGAGGGCTGCCCCACGCTATATTTCTGCCCATGTTTGCAGCCATGGCCTCACAACCGCTCCTGAGTTTTTCGCCACGTTTCGCTGCCAGCTAAGGTACAGCTGCAGATCACAGGTCTGGAGCTCCCTCCGCCTGCTGGCATCCAGATGTCCCCTCACTCGCTAAACCTCTTTCTCTAGGACTGTTGCCTTCTCCCTGAGGCATCTTACAGGGTATGCCTGCAAGCTCTGCCCCAGTGGGACTCCAGGGACAGGGTACAGGGTGACAGCTAAAAGGCCAAGATCCCACCAGATGCTGTGGAAAAATAAGGGCTGGCTTTCTTTGAGCCGCACTGCCCGCTTGCCCAAACCCTGTCCCATTTGGCAGATCTCATTTGTCTACAGCTTTTGTGTGTACCAAAAGTGCAGATTGCTCAACGATCCAGCAAAACTTGGACACATACGTATCTGTGAGCAGCGATGTCCCTTTTGAGCCATATGTGTGCTCTGGGATGCAGCACTTTCCGATGCATAGCCTGCGTATGTACTTGTATGCTCTCAGCTCCAGGGGGATGTGACACAGCATGTGTCATCCAGGATGTCAGAGGCGATGCTTTGTGCTGTGAAACTCTGGAATTGCAAGGGCCTGTGGAAATCTGCCCAGAGCTGGGAGGTAGGAGAAGCACGGCAAAGGGATGTCTGGGAGAGCGGTAGCCAGCGACTGGAGGAAGCAGGCTGCAATGAGAGCTGCTTTGCAAAATGTCACTTCAGTACAGGACCGCTTTGGTTTCTGCCAAGTGACGCTTTCCCGTGTTACTATCTGCACAGGGCACCTAAAACAGCACCAATCTTTGAATGCCTCATTCGGTGTTAAAGGCCAGTTTGCTGATGCTTGTCTGAACACATTCCCTAGGCCTTACTCTCAATGACACTAATAGCTCCTCATACTTGTACCTATAGGAATGACATCCTACCTGGAGAAATTTGGTCAGACATCAGCATCTCTGGACAGAGCGGGCCCCATTTATAGTCCTGTAGTGACACCCCCCCCCCCCCCCAGCCCTTGCCACACCAGCTGCAGCTTGCCCTGCGTTAAATCCCACAGATCGGGCTCCTGCTGGGGCTGCAGACTGGTATTAAATGGAAGCAGCTGACCTCCTCACCACCCTAATCAGATTGAAAGAGCGAGGGAGGTGAAAAAAAGTTAGCGCTTGCTCAGACATACTTGACTATGTCTGAGACGATTACAGCTTAAATGCTCAAAAGGGAGTTGATGTTGATGTTATGTATCGATTTATACAGTGAAACGCCTTCTAAAGCCTGTTGGGAAGAGGCTCATAACCATGTAACACTACTGTGAGATGATTACCATATGATCTTAGGTAAATCTGCCTAAGGGTTTGGGTTTTTTTAGTGGAAATGCCCCACTCAAATAAATGAAGTCATCTGTCATCTGCTATTACGTGCTAAATGACTGCTAGCCTATCAGTGGAAAAGTAAAATGTCTCCCCAAACTGTGTGACCACTTCCATAACATATGGGAGCTATTTACTGGGTTAAGACCCATGGGCCAGGAAAATAGATGGAGGACAGCTTGTATCTCCATTTTTATTATTTACAAGTATTTTATTTACTTGCTTGCAAACAAAGGAGTGGCCTTGGCAGATTTGAAGCTTTTTTTGCAATAGATTTGTCATGGTTTAGTAATCAGGAAAGCCAGAGCTGTTGTTTGTTTGAAGAAGTCTTTAGAGCAGTGGTTCCCAGATTTGGGATTGGGACTGTATTTGAGGTTATTGACTCCAAAATGTAAATGGGACCAGAGGGCCGCTAGCTCTACTTTTAGTACACACATGGAAGCGGGATTTGGGGTTGTTGCTCCCCAAATGCACCTTCTGCTAGAGTGGAGTCTGTGGTAGCACAACCCTGGCTGTGCCAATGCCTAGTGTGTAAGGATGGGTCAGGATGTGTTGTGTCATTTGGGTTACTGCCTGCTCGGAACTTGCACAGCAGTGAGATGTAAAATTGTGTTTGCTACCTAAATAAATGTGTGTGATGCACTTAGGCGTGGGGAGTCAGTTCGCCTAGGGCAGCAGGAGAGCAGAGATTTCTGAAGCCACTGTGGCCGCAGGCTAGCAGAGAGACTCAAGTGGAAGAGACTCAGGCTTTCAGATCCGGAGAACATGGATTCACAAAAACCCACAGGAGAGCCCAGGCTCCCAGTTAATCAACGTGCCTGGGTCTCTGCAGCTCGAGAGTCTGCCTTTTTCCATCACAAGCTGCAGGGACTTACGTGGGCTAAATCATTTCCAAGTGCGCTAGGAACGGTGCAGGATGCCCAGCTGGCAATGGGGGAAGTCCTCCCTCAAGCTTTCCAGCCAGCCAAAGGACAAAGCTCGGCATTACCTCCTTATAAAGCACTCGTTATGTGTAGTAGGCCTCCAGACAAACTGAATCGTCTGGAACCATCGAGCATTTGGAAATTTTACTGTTGACAGTTTATTCTGGGTTTTTTCCTTTCTTGTGCTTGCAGACTGGAAAATTTTTTGGTGCAGTGGATGGCTCAGTAATGACCCAGCTGCTAAACATGGGCATGTTCAGGCGGTAAGTGGGGCGTCTCTGCACTGTGTGTCTCTTTCTTCAGCTGGTGTGTGGGTCAGAACATATTGGTCCCCATAAGCAGCATTTGAGGAGGGGAAAATGTACATGCTGGTGCATGTGGCTCTCTTATTTTGCTACAAGAGTTCCTTTAGCTACCTTCCCCCTCCCCTGACTTGCTCAGCCATCACCACCACACACCCTGTTTCTCCTCATCTCCTGCTCTTCCACCTGCTGCAAAGCACTGAGAGAGACAGTAACTCTCGATCTCCATGAGGCCAGAAAGCAGCTGCTCCTCTGTCTTTTCCAGGGCAAGACGCTATGGGAAACACTTCTTAGTGTTTTGAGTGAAGTGCTTCAGTTCCTACTGCCACTTGGAAAGCCTTTCTGTGAGCAGTTGTCTGAGAGCCCCTCAGATGTGGCGTTGCAGCTGGCTGAGCACATTTTTCTCTCTCCTAAAAATACCTTTGTTTGTCTTACCACTCCCCCAGACCATGTCAAAAGAGATCTCAGAGTTTCAGTGGCTTGAAAACGGGAACTAGGGGGACCTAAGGTAGATGATAGAATTATAATTCTCTTGCTTCAGAGCCTGCTTTACTCACCATCTGAAATTAGGGCCATCTTTCCTCCCGTGCTGACCCACTTACATTAATCTGGAGCCTGTATTACTCACTTTGCGAAATCCAGCACTGGCCAAACAGCAAAGACGCGTGTAAGCAGGCCACTGCTTTAGTTCTTCCATACAGGAATTTTTTTAGAATAAGTGGCGCACACTGATGTGTGTGTCCTCTAGGCAGTTGCGTTGCTTGCTTTTGACTGCTTGCTGGTTTTGTTTTGATTGCAGGGTGACCATGTATGATTATCAAGCAATGTGCAAAGTACCCTACCACCACCACAGTGGTGCCCGGCCTCTGCTCAGCGTACGTATCTGTCGGCAGGCAGCCCTGTCTAGGTTTGGCTGTGGAGGTTTTCTCCTAGGACGTCTCCAACACCTTGATGTAGCACATTCCCCAAAAGAGCTTAGTAGCTGTTTGCTTTCAAGTGATGGGAATGTCCAAACTCATCTAAGGCAGATTTCTGAGGCAGTGACGGCCACTGACAGTGGCTTCCAATTTGGCCCTCTATTGGCGTATAGGATCTGACGGAAAATCGGAAGGACCAGGGAAAGGACAAGAACTAAACTATGCCAAGCTTCTTCTAAAAGCTGAGGAACCAACTTGCAGCTGAAATGAACAGAAATGCTGTTACAGGGCATGGTTTTAGTCAGCAGCTCAAAACAGGAGAGTTGTGCACTGTCAGAGAACAGGGCATCCGGGAGAAAGCTGTCAGCCTCTCAGGGAAGCATGAGCGGGCTTGGAGTAACAGGGAGAGGGGGTTAAAGCTGCTGAGAAATGCTGATAGCCCAGGGCACAAGCTATCAGAGTGTATAGTTTTGCCAGTACCCAAATGCAACCTCTCTTTAGTCAGATACAAGCTAATAATCTAATCCCGCTCTACTTTCCTAACCTGGCCTTGACTAGGCAGAACTAGTTACTCAACACTCAGGCCACTTCCAACTAGCTGAAGCCACCCTAAACAGGGGTGTGTTTATTGCTGTTATGATGGGGGGGTTTTTTATACTTTAAAATGTGGTGTGGTGGAAGTACATCCTACAGCATGACGTGGTCAGTTTTTTCCAGTAAAAGAATTTTCAACAAAATCCTACTTTTTAATAACATGTTACATTTTTTAACACTCTCTCAGTTTTGGCAATAGCTATACTCAAGCTGGATAGATAAAATATTGTGATTGCAGTGAAACTATTTGCTTGATCATATCCTCAAGAATTTTGATGTCTGAAAGAAATGTAACAAAATATGAGCTGCCAAGAACCAGGTGAATTGGGAAGAGAATAAAAGGGTGAGCATTCAGCCTTCATCTCTCCCTTTCTGCTCTTAGCAAAACCCTCCAAAAGGAAGAAATCGAGAAGAGTCCATTTTTCATATGCATCGTTCAAAGGAAAAATCAGTCAAATTCCCAGCCGTCTATATATTTTACTATTTGCTGACTTATTTTGGTTGAAGATATGTCAGCTAGCAGTAATGGAACATTATCTTGTCTCCTGTGAATGCTGCATCTGTTTTGGGTTTGAGGGTATAGGCATGATTATGAGAGGGAGAGATGAAAATTAGACATGGTTACCACAAAGAAAGGAAGCAGCAGGATCCTCTGCAGATGAACTGTTCCTGGGACAATGCTGGATTTCCAATTTGTAGCTGAAAAGCAGGAAGATGATAGAAGTCATGCCATCTTGAGGAAAAGCTGGATGAAAGCACAGTTAAGCATAATCAATCAGTGGCAGATAATACTAAATCCTGGGCAATGCTGTAGCTTGTCCCAGAAACACCACTTGCTATCAGAATATAAAAGCATCCTAAACTGGTGGTGTCCCATTTAGCTGTGTTTCTCTCCTGCTCTGAGCTCTCAAGGTCGTCCATACTGGAGAGAAATCATCAAGCAATTACATCTTCAAAGTCCTTCATACATTTGTGATAAACTCCCTGACCCTGACGGGGAGCGGGTGAGAAGATATTAGTAGCATGGCAGTTCTGCTGGCTTTTGATGCATTTTGAACGTTTACCAGTGATGCCCAGGCCTCGAATTTCCAGCCTGTCTTCAAGAGCTCTGATCAGTGGAGGGAATTGGTCTGAAACGTGGGGTCCTGCATAAGAATTATAAACTCTCTGACCGGGTCCTTACGGTATTTCTCATTTCTTCTTTTGTTCTCCAGCCAATTTATGCCTTTCTAGCCGCAGTGAAATGGCTGATAAGTGATTTCCTCATGTGAGTACCAAAAGATGGGGGTGTTTGGGAGGCTCAGACCAACGGGGGCGAGAGCTGAGAAAGCTGCAAGCGGAGGCCCCCGCGTAGGGCATTGCTCTCAGCCTTCTCCTGACATTCAGCTCAGCGCCTTGCTCCTGGGAGACAGAAAGCTATTACTATTCCCATTTTGCAAACGGAGAGGCAGAGGCCCAGAGTGGGTCTGGGATTTACCTGAAGTCATGCAGTACAAAGTGGCAGAGTCAGAAATAGGACTCAGGTCTCCTGGGGCCCCGTGCAGATCCTTGATGCTGAGTCCTCTTGCCTGTCTCCTTTGCCCGTGATGAGTGAATGCGCACCTTCGCTTCGCAGGTGGCAAAGGTTGAAGGAAGGAAGCCAGGGAGCTCAGGTCTGAGTGACAGGCAAAGGAGGAGAGAGGGGAGGCCTTCAATCAAGCTCTGAATTCGAACTCACCTCAAACTGCCAGGGGGAATCAGAGTTCAAGTTCAAAGTAGGATGAAAGTGACGCTGCTCAGCTTGCTGGGTGTGCAAAAGGCAAGGTGTGGGAAAGATCCAGCTCCTAGGGCTTGAGCGTAGTTCAGAATAATTCAATGTGATGTCCATGAAGCCTGAGTATGGGCTCCCTGATGGCCATCCATGCCTGCTCCTCGAGTGGGTTTCATGGTGACTGAATCCTCTCCCAGCCTCGGGGGCTGCCATACTCAGTCCTTCCTTCGCTTGCAAGGCCTCCACACAGTACATACTTCAGGTAAAAGCCCATTCAGTTATTCCACAGTCCAGATCCCATGATACAAAGCTACACTCTCATAATGTGGAGAGGAAAGAAAAACAAAATTGAAAAAAAAAAAAAAACCTCAGACTTCCACTGCCAGCAAATTCGTAGTAAACATTTTAGAACTGATACTCGCCGGGTGATGGGGCCATCTCCCTGACACCTGCATCCTTCCAGGCTGCTGAAAAAGCATCCTCTGTTCTTGCTCTTTTGACAGCTTCCTTTTGGAGTTTAACATGAGTAGCTTCTGGCACTCAGACAACGTGGCAGATGGTGAGTACACAAGAGTCCAGCTGCCCCATAGCACATGACTGTTACAGCCACTGGTGGCAGAAGAAGCTGGATGGGGAAGCCTGGCCTCGTGCGAGGAGCCTGCCATCTGCCCCGCCACCTCTCCCTCCACGGACGCTGGAATCCAGGTTCCAGGTCCTGCCACCACCCCATCTCCCCAGACTCTCACCCCCATTTCATGCTGCCACAGCACCGGAGGGGTCAGGGTGAGGTGTGTGCGGCTTGGAACACGCTGCTTGCTTTCCTCTGGGTAACTGCCAGGGTGGGGGGAGGCTCTCCTTTCCAAGGACTCCCACCCTACATGCAGTGGGATGAGAGAGACCATCAGCTGCAAAGCCCTTCAGTTGCAAAGACTCCCTTCCACTCTTTCCTGAGGGTGGCCTACAGGACAGGACAGAGCAGGGCTGGAGCAGCAGGCTCTCCGGAGCCTAGCAGGGGTCCCAGGAAGCTAGCCAGAAACCTGTAAGGTTCCATAACACGTTGAGGGTCTTTACTTGCCCACTGGACCCTCTGGAAGAGAGAAGATGATGGCACATGGTACTGCACAGCAGCTGAGTGCAGCAGAGGGGTATGTCTGGGCTGAAATCCAGTGACCTGCCCTGCTAAAAACATCCCGGGAGTCTCTCCCATCCCATCCCATCCCATCCCATCCCTGCCCCGCAGGCAGGAGGGATGTTAATGGCCCTGAGGCGACCCGAAGGGAAAGTTGAGGAGTGCTCTGTGGAGCCCTGTAGGTGCCATTACTACATCCTCGCTAATTATTCAGCGCTAATGGTGCTTTTAGTGGAGACAGCGGTACCTTCCCTGCTAACTGTGGGACTGAGTCTTCTGCACTGAACTCTCCTGGAATAATGGGGAAACAGTCATTTTTAGAAAGCAAAATTTCCCTCTGGTCAGAGAAACAGCCCAATGTCTGGGTACTGCTTAGGTCCCACTCACCTCCTCCAAAGGGGATTGCCAGGGATGGCGGTAGTAGTTTCAGCCGTCCTCTGTGTGTTCCTGGCTGCGGCTTAACACACATCAGGGTAGTGGGAGTGCCCCACACAGAAATGGGTGGGGAAGAGTCAGATGAGCAAGTGCAGTACTTGAGGCAGGGCCGGAGGGACTGCTCTTTCTGGAGGACAGACAGACCTGGTGTTCCTGCAGGGAGCTGCTGTGGATGCTAAATGGCTGCAGTTTCATTTAGTCTGTTGAGGAGATGTGAGGAAAAAGAGAGGGGGGTTCTCACTGCTGTCCTGCTTATCACCATTTGCTTTTGTGCTTTCTTCATCTCTCTCCTGCATCACCTCCATGACTGCTGTGTGCAAATCCACCTCTTCGCTGCGCTGCCATCATGTGAAACTGTCATGTGGCTCCATCTTCATTGTGTGTCTGTGTGTGTCGTACGACTTTTCCAGCCAAGGCTGTCTTCCATCACTGTAAGTACAACCGCTTAGCAGCGAAAAGAGGAGGACTTAGCTAGAAATCCCATGCTGGGAAAGACTTTGGACAATGGGGGACCTGCAGAAAAGTGAGACAGGGACAAGGCAGTGCCTGGCTCTACTTCCCTGCACTGCAAAGAAAGAAGTGATGCTGTTGCTCCTTTCTCTGGCTGAGCTGGTGATTGAAGCTCTGTCACTGAGAAGTGAATAAAAGAAGGGACACACCAGCCTCCTCAGTGACTGCAGGCGCAGACAAAACCATCACTCGTTACTGTGGGATAGGTGGGCCCGTAGCCTGTGTACCATGGCACGTCCTTCACTTTCGTTCCCAGCGACCCCCTTCTTTTCAGTTGTTATGCCAAAAGCAAAGACCAACCCGTGCCTTCTTGCAGGAGAAACTGTATGGGTCTCATTGACTTCAGATATTAAGAGGCAACTCAAGTCTTCTTTTCCACACCCCATGGCTTAGCTCCTTCTGATGAATACCAGCCCAGCTCCAGGATAATGCAGAATGACTTTCAAGCAGTTCAACTGATAAGTATATGCTCTAGCTCATAAATCCGCTCCTGCAGGCGAGTTAGAAATCCCTCCAAGACAGAGTCCAGACTGTGGCTGTGTTTGTATCTCCCTGCTTCCATATCTAGCTTGTATTCGTTGATTTGCTCTCTGCCCAGCAAGACGTATGTGTGAGACAGAGATAGAGAAACAGAGACAGTTGGAATGTGTCTTACTGTATGAAGAAGAGGAAGAGAAAGAGAGTGTGGCAATGGATTAAAAAAATGAGTGTCCATATGTGGGGGAGGGAGTAGCAGGGTGGAAGAATACTATTGGGGCTGGAAGAAATGGATTGCACGTGTTGCTAAGAATGGGCTGTAGGTTTTTGCCAGAGATGTTAACATTTTCTTGACTGCCTGCCAGTGCTGGTGTATGCAAAAAGTACGGAGAGAAGGAGACATTTTGTGAGATGGAAATTGAGCACACATTTATTCAGGGATATGTGCAGAGGAATTAACGGTCGGGGATCTAATGCTCACCTTTGCCTGACTGTGCACCTCTGGCTCTGCAGCTCTGCGCCTGTTTCTGCTTCCCAAGTTCTCTGGCTTTCTGGGAAGGTGAGACTTGCCGTTGGAATATGGGCATGATATATTCAGACTGCACTCATCACGCAAATCTGCTTTTCAGAGGTGGTGAGAAGACATGTTTGCTTCCACAGATTTTTCACTGCTCTCAGCATCTCATTCCTCTCTCTCTGTGTAAGGGCTTCTGCTTTTATGGACATCACCACAGGTTTGAAAGCCTTTAATTAAGCCAAAAATACTTACAGCCAAGGCACGCAGCCTAGAAAAGACTCTCTACAATTCCGTAGCTCAGAAAAGTTTCTTTTTGACTGCATGGTGATGTACACAGAGGGTATTTTACAGGATAATTGATTAAATTCTGTGTTTCGTGTTTGTCCCTAAGTGGCAGATTTTGTGTCGTGAGTCCCAGAGTAAATCCACTGACTTGGGTGCAGTTATCCATGATTTATGCTGGTGGGAAAGAGTTCACAGTCTGGGCTGTATAGTTCATAACAAAGTGTGGCGGCTGCCTTTGCTACTCAGAAGGATTGCTTGCCAAATGTCTGACAAAGTCTTTCTGGAAGCGCAGATGGTAGCAACGACGGCCTGGAATTAACTCACTCTTTGCTATAAAGTTTGCAATTTGTTATCAGCTCCTCTGGCTGTTTACTAATCCCTGACCCCCAGACTCTCAGAGCGCTGATAGCGTTTTGATGTCCAGCATGTGCAAGCAGAGGCTCAGCCCAAGCGTCTTGCTGATGATGTACACGCCACTGGGCTCCTCTGAACTTCTCGATACTGCTGCAGTGGCACTGCTTCCAAGCAAATTAAGCGGCAGTAGGCTTAAGCATAATCTCTGTCATAGGTCTTGCCTCTGTGCAGAAGTTAGGAGATTTTTAAAGTGGCTTCTCTTCATTTAGCCTGTGCCAAGAAGCTGATTTAAGATGGTCTGTGCGGGGGACTTGTGCCAATTTAGCAGAGTTTAAAAATACAGCTTGGTGCACGTGATGAGGTTAACCCAGAGCAAGTTAAATTGCAGATGTTCGTGAAAAGCTCAAACAGAAATGCAGCTTCTGTTCGTGACTTAGCCCACACTGCCAGTGGGAAAAGTGCCCCTGAAGGGACTAAACCTGGTGCACTTCCCACCACTTGCCTCCAGGTGCACCGTCTGCTCCCGTGAGTGCCACCACGGCGCAGTTTGGCCTGGGATTACTGCTTAAGTGTTGCCTCTCTGGTCCTGTGTCCAGAGCTGAGGTACAGACAGCTCTTGCCCATGCATGCAGGTCAGGCCAGCGAACAGTGCTGGCCGGGTTTGTCCTGCATGTGGCTCCTGCAGTCCCTTCAGTTGCCTTTCCCCTCAAGGGCCCAGTTCTCCAAGCCCACCGAGTCCAGCACAACGGCCCTGATTCAATACTGGCTGAGACTGGGAGGCCTCAAATCTCCTTCCATCCCATATTTTCCAAGCTGATGGTCTGATTCACCCCCTCCCTGCACCCCATCTTTCACACCACTGTTTTTTATATGGCTTTAACTCCATCTGCTTTGATGACACTACCTCAGGAAGCTGGAGCTAGTGGAGAATGTCATTCTTTGCTGGAGATGGGGGGGAAATGAGGACCTGGGTGAAGTCTCTGCTGTGCCAGGACCTTTTGCCATTCCAGACATGAGCAATGCGCTAAATTCTTGCAAGCAGTTGTGCCCCAACTTCATCAGGTCACCTTTGTGGTCATCACAACTGTTCTTCTGAGCAAGAACCGTCACAGTCTGTCACCAACAGCTGTGCTGCAGTGACAGCCTTGGTCACTCAGTGCTGCAAATCTGGGGGTAACACAACAGAATGTTGATAGTTCATGGCTGAGGGACCAATGCATAGTCTTGCCACAAGCATGTCCCTAAGAAGGTCTGTCCCTGGCCCAGACTATGATGGTCTGGCCACCTGTTTCAGAGTTTGGAGTTGTTTTTCCAGCCACTAGTGCAGTGAATTAAGGCTGAAGGAAAGGGAGGTCCATCAGGGACTTCACTGGCTGGAATCCTGTTACCAGCCGTGGAATTGGTCTGAACTGGAAAGCATTTGCAGCTTCTCTCCTTACAGCATAAATGGGGACATTCTGCGTGTTTCATCAGAAATACCTAAGCCGTTGAAACTCACCTCAGTAATAGGGTCTTCTGCTGCTCATCCCAAATGTCCTCTTAGGACTGTGTTCATCCCTGTGACTAGCAGGTAGGTACTAGTTAGAGGTGTTCTCCACTAGCAAAAACGGAAGAGGCTTTTCCACCTTCTGCAGTGCGGGGTTTTGGGTGCGGTGCCTGCTTGGACAGAGGGATGGCGAATGGTGACAGAGCACAGCCAGGCAGCTCCTGGCTGCTGGACCCCGAAATACCGCATTTAGTTGATTCATTTAGTGTGAATCCAAGGCGAATACAGAACAAGGCATTATGCTGAAATCAGGCCCTGTGTGCTTTTGAGTCTGCAAAATGAACCTAACCATGACACCAAAAGGTGGGTCCCGCAGTCTGGGATGATTTAAGTAGGAGGCTGCTTTGTGAGTGACATTTTTTGAGCGTTCAGAAGAAAAGCACAAGGCACAACTATCAGGGACTCTGTACTGCAGGGAGGTGTTTGAGTACCCATTATATTCACCTGGGAAAGGCATTAGAGGGGAGATTGCGCTGCAGCTCCTGGCTCTTAATGGATGTCTTGTGTCGCTGGATCATCGTGGTGGAGAGAAAAATCAGAGAAAATCATCCGGCTTTTCTCTCTCTCACGTAATCCACATTGTTCAGACGGTTAGCTCTGCGGGGTGGTGCCTGCCTCGTTCTGTGTGCTCTGGCAGTGTCAGGGGAGAGGGGACCGTAGCTCTCAGTGAGGGTTTTCACAGTCATGCAAATTACCCATCAGAATCATGGATGCCCTCTTGGTGCCTTCTTACCATACGTTTACTGATTAAAACCCGTGTTGCTGCATTTTTCTATAAATCTTGGGCCCTGCTGCTGCAAGGGATAAGCTGATCATCCTCCACATCAGAAGGATTCTCTTCCTTGCCCGTTTTCCCCCGGCCAGGCTGCCTGCAGCCGCCATGTGGGTGGAGGGCTGCAGAGCCAGGCTTTTGTGCTCAGCCCCAAAGCTGATGTAGAAACCATTTCTCATACTTGTTGGCTGAGCCGCAACCACCTCTCCCCTAGCAACAAAGCCTCGCATTTCCATCGGTGACATTCCCTGGTGTCTTCCAGAGGCAGGAGCTGGCTTTGCTACCTCCGACTGCAGAAAATAGTTGCCAGAAGGGCCCAAGGTAGTAGTTTCAGGCAAGGCAGACTTTGCTGAACTCCTAGAAAGGATGCCCTTGCTTCTCGGCGGAGGCTCAGGAAGGCGGTTCAGCTCCCCCTCGTCCTCAAATTAGTTTGGGAGTCCCACAGAGTGTGACTGATGAGTGATGGAGCAGCTGCTCCCTGCCTCTGCAGTGTATGGCTCCCTCCAGGAGCCACTGCCACACATTAGCCAGGTCTCCACTTGTCCTTGAGGGCCATCGTCTGCTTCCCTGTGGTCTCAGGCCAGATCTGTTTGCCGGCAATGTTTTCTTTTTAATGTGACACGCATTCAACCCCTCAATTTGCCCACTATGGGCTCGCTGTGAAATGTCAGAGGGCTTGGGAAGGATCAGCGGTTGATGGAGAACCCCACTACAGACACACAGGGTCCCTGCAGGGGCAGATCCCTCAGCACAGGCACTGAGGACTGGCCCAGTCACAGCTTTGAATGTTTAAAAAAGTGGGTGAACCAGGGCTGGATTAGGCAGGAGGGACTTTATTGATGCTGCTTGTTTGGTAGACCCCCCCCTCCTTTGAACACAGGGGTACCAGTGCCCAAACACCCCTGCCTAACTGGCCCCCAGGGTCCCTGGGCAGCTGTGGCCGCTGCGGCCCCATGGCTGTGGCTTCAGCAGGGCAGGATGCAACTTGTCTTCGGGGAGATGAGTGGGAATATTGGGCGCATTTCTCACATAGGCCGGTTTTCCCACACCACCTAGTGGGAGCAGGCATCACTGCCTGGCTGCTTTCTGCAGTATCTCCTTCCCCTTCTTCTCCAGGAGGCACCTGCTCTTTACGCTGTCAGGGAGGGAGGATGCAGGGCTGCTCCTCCAACCTACATCGCCAGTCTTAAATGCTTCCATCTCAGTGCAGACCACTCCTATATGGTCCTCTGCCCTTCCTTTCTCACCTTATCTCCTTACCATCGCAGCTCACAAGCAGAAGAAGCACGACACCTTGCAGCCCTGTGACACTGAGTACCCCGTTTTCGTGTACGAGCCGGCCATCAAGGAAACCAACGGACTGATCGAGTGCGGAGATTGCCAAAAGTAAGAATTGTGGCTTTCCTTTCATTTGGGGGCTCCCCAGGCCGTGACGGCACGTGAGCCTTGTCGTAGAGCCCGTTGGTGATGGCAACTACCTGAGAAGAGTCGCCTGCCGCTGTGGCCATTGCATGGCCACTGCCACAGCTGCAGCTTTGGCCACAGAGCAGAGCTAAACAGCCACGCTGGACAACAAGGGGGCAAAAAGACCAACTTACAACTTATTGATACATGAGAAAAAAAATTAAAAGCATCTGTTAATAAGCAGAGGTGGCTGTAGGACGAGGGAAAGAGCATTTTTATATATATATATATATATATTTCCATTCCACAGATTTCAGAAAGGAACTTCTTCTGTTTTTTCACATTTCTGGCAAAAGTTTTCTGCTTAGAAAATTTTCCTTTTTGCAATGCTTTTGGCTTTCCTTTTACTTTTTGTATTTTCCCTCTTTCTGTTTTTCTGGAGAAAAAAAAAAATGGGGGGGTGGAAAAGAAGAAGTGTTAAAGTGAACGACATGAAAACACAAGCCTACTTTTTTATTTTCCATTTTGATTTTAAGAGAATGAACAGTCTGAAGTAACAGAAAAGTCATTGTGAAAAGAGGCTGTTTTTAGCGGTTGCATAGCACCCTCAGCAGTCATGTGCGGAAAGGTGACAGAAGGATGAATTTCCACTGGTCCAGCTTTTCCTAACATGAGGCGTCCAAACAGATCTGACGGGAATCCCTCTTAAAAAAAGCAACCCCAATCCTACCTAGTCTGACTTCCGTCTTGGACCAACTGCAGGAAAGACTTAAAGGTTAGGAAAACAGCTTGAGCCAGTCAGCATGACTTTAGGAAAACCAGGCCTTGCCAAACATTGTTTGAGAAGAAGAGATTGCAGATTTGGTGACAACAAGGTACTGTGCAGGTGCAATAAGCTCTGGGTGGATCCAGAGGAGCTGGGTGCCCCAAACTGACCTGTTTGTGTGTTAAGCTGTTGCTGCAGAGATCTCCGCCATTGATGCAGCCTGGGGCTGACCCCTCCTTGCTGCAGTGCCTTCTCCTTGCTGGAGATGGGCACCCATCCGCCCCCCCCACCCCGGGAAACCTGGAAGAGGTTTCCACCCTGGGTATTTTGTATTGTGGTAGTTACAGCAACCCTCTGAGTGGTGGGAGCCGGAGCGGGGCTGAGTATTCTCAGGGTGATGAGCCTTTTTCCTTTATATCAGGAATAGTGTGGCCAGCAGGACTAGGGAAGTGACTGTCCCCCTGTCCTCAGCACTGGTGAGGCCCTACCTCAGATACTGTGTTGAATTTTGGGCCCCTCACTACAAGAAAGACACCGAGGTTCTGGAACGTGTCCACAGAAGGGCAACAAAGCTGGTGAGGGGTCTAGAGCACAAGTCTTATGAGGAGCGGCTGAGGGAACTGGAGGAAAGGAGGCTGAGGGGAGACCTTATCGCTCTCTACAGCTACCTGAAAGGGGGCTGTAGCAAGATGGGTGTCCATCTCTTCTCCCAAGTAACAAGTGATAAGACAAGAGGAAATAGCCTCAAGTTGTGCCAGGGGAGGTTTAGTTTGGATCTTAGGAAAAATTTCTTCACTGAAAGGGTTGTCAAGCATTGGAACAGGCTGCCCAGGGAAGTGGTTGAGTCACCATCCCTGGAGGTATCTAAAAGATGTATAGATGTGGCACTTTTAGAGACATGGTTTAGTGGTAGACTTGGCAGTGTTAAGTTTACAGTTGAACTTAACGATCTTAAGGGTCTTTTCCAACCTAAATGATTCTATGATTCTATTCTATGATAAACCCCATGTCTCCTGCCTGTCCCGCTTGATTCACTGCCTTACGGTATAAGGGGTTGAGGCAGCACCTTGCCAGCGCTGTCAGCAGCAGCCACCGAGTCCTGCTCAGCTCCTTTGTAGTTGCAGTCTCTGGGTCCTGGGCACATTTCTTGTGCATCTTTTACGTTCAGGAGAGACACACGCCCTGACGCGGGCTCCGTGGAGCATTAGCCAGTGGCCCGCTGGGGCGTGCAGTCTTTCCCCGTCACATTTCACAAGCCCAGGTGTTTCCCAGTGGAGCAAGGATAGGCTGGGTGCTCCATCCTGGGCAAAAAAGTTGGCTTGTGCATTGGTGCGTGGGGGACCTCTATCCCAGTTACTGAAGTTGTGCGTGGGTTAAAATGTGCTTGCCAAAGCTTCCAAAGCAGCCATCAGCCAGGAATACTAATGAAATGGTTGCTCGCTGCAGTGTGTGACATTCAACACCTCTAAAAGCAAATACAGAAATCCCTGGAGCCTGGAAGGCGGTGAGACTAGGTGGTGAATAACCAGGGAGACAGGGCGGTCCTCCAGTGCAGTCAGGTTGGTCGGTGCGGTGGGCGCATCCTCACAAACCTGTATTTCTAATCCAGAAGCCCTCTCCCTTGGCTGAGAGGTGGTTGGCAGGACCAGGAGTGCACAGAGCCACGTACAGTGTTGCAGCCCTGCCACCAGCGCCGGCACATCGAGCCTGCTGTCCCCAGCCTTCCCTGTGCCCAGCAGCCCCAGCCCAGCCTGCAGGCTCCTTGCCAGGGCTGTACAACAGGCAGACGGACAGACAGATAGGCAGGCACAGGAGGATGGGCAGCGTGGGCAGCTCAGCCTTGCTTTGGCTGGCTCCACGCTGGCAGAGGGCAGGCAATGCCCGCAAGGCATCGAGCGGGGGGGGGGGGGGGTGGCGCAGGCTGGTGAGATGCCCAGACACGTACATCGCTTTGCGGTGACACCGGCATGCATGCGCTTAGACACGCACCCCGTGCCACCCCTGTGCTCGCCCAGGGGTGCTGCAGACGTGCACGTGCCGGTGTGCAAACCCACAGTCACGGGCGCCTGCAGCCCCGTGAGCACAGCGGCGTGTCGGAGCTGCCCCCGCACGTCCGTGGGCACACGCGCTCATGCCCAAAGCCCTGCACACAGCTGAAACACGTGCCTGCCCTCATCCTGCTCTGCCCATGCAAGCCCTCGGCCACCTGCACAGACAGGCAGTGGTGTTTCCGCGAGCCCTCACGTGCACGTCCCCGGGCAAACGCTTACATCCAGACACATCCTCGCCGGCACGTGCCTGTGCTCGTCATCGGACCTTTCCATAGTCTGCTTGCCCGACAGGGAGGGGAAGGGACAGGCAAACTTGTGGCTGCAAAAGTGAAACTGCACGGTTTTGGTGGCAGTAGGCAAGACCAAGCACCAGTTTGTCGGTCCCACCACACCAACAGAATGTGCGATGCTACTGGCGTGCTCTTTTTCTCACTCCAGTAACATGAAATTTAGCAAAACTCTGCCCCTTGCAGGACCGCATAGTACATACAGCCTTGTGCTGTATAAGCACACGCACAAATCTACATTGAGCGGCATTGGCACGCCTCTCGATGAAACCAGGCCTTCTCAGGTGTCATCTGCTGTGACATGCTGTCCCTTTGGGGAGGGCTTGCGTTGAGTTTTGTTTGTTGGTTGGTCTTTTTCGTTGGGTGGGTGGGGCTTGGGTTTGATTTTGGCTTTTGTGCCTCATGTGGAGTTATAAATCTGAGCCGGTTCAGAGCTTCCTGAGGACACAAAGCTGTGCTAACATCAACTCCCCCATGTGCACGGCTGCTTGCCGTGTCTCTCCCCCTTCCTGCTCACATCCCATTTCTGATGATCTCTAGTTCCTTTGGATTTCTTTGCTGTGGGCCAGGTGGTGCTCTGGCTTTGCAGCTGGGATGTGCTTTGCAGGAGGGATGTGCTTTCTCCTACCCGCTTTTTTCTTCGCAGGATGTTTGTGGCACAGCAGATCACCAGCAGTAACCTCCTGCTCCTCGTCACAGATGCCACCTGCGACTGCAGCGTCTTCCCACCTGTCCTGCTGGATGCGAAAGAGGTCAAATATATCCTTCCACGCGCAGCAGGGACATATGGTTCGACAGGCCCTTTCATCTCCATGTTTGCTAGGGTGGGAAATCTGCTCCCAGGACAATTGCCATGGGGTGGAGGGCATTGCCTGACCTGTGGAACAGTGAGGCAGAGAGACATGGAGTGAGCAAGATTGAGATGTGGTGGAGAGGAGGTAACAGTCCTGCCCCCCAAGAGGAAGCCAGCCTCCACCAGCCAGGCTGTCAGATCTGCCGTATGAGGGTGTGGGTGGAACAGGCCAGGAGAGAGGGTCAGTGGTGGGGTGGGTGCAGCTGGGCTGGCTCCTCAATGCTGCTTCCAGGTGCTTCTGCAACCAGTCTTGGCTAGGTCCTCATCCCTCGTTCCTCCTAAGGGCAATGACATTGTGCATCTTGTTACTGTGAAGCTGAGCTTTCTCCATGCATTTTGGACATTGTGGCAGGGTGCTCTCCCCTTTTCCCCCTTTTCCCCCTTCTCTCCCCCCCCCGCCCCGGCTCCTGCTCAAGCCATGGCCATCAGCGGGAGTTGTTATGAGTTGCACTTGAACTTTGGGGGATGGCTGGCAGCATAGTCAAAACACTGTCTGGAGTGGGGACCTAGATATTTTGTTCCCTTGCGAATGCGACTATGACTATAGGTCAATTATCTTAGTCTATAAATAGTGAACAGCCCAAGAGCCCTTTGAGCTCTCCTGCACGGCAGCATCTTGCCTGGAGTGGGGACGCTCATTTAAGGTTCCGCTCCTTGAGATTGAGAGATTCCTTGCCGCAACAGATTCTCGGTAAGAATGCATGCTAAACTTTGAAATCTTAGCTAAGTGATACAAGGATTGATTGCGCACATATAATCCTTTAGACATAAACTGTTGACCAAGTCTGGGACTAGGATTGGATCCAGCCACACCAAGACTCCTCTCTGAGAAGGAGTTGAGAAAGCAAGGGGGTCCTTTCTGAACCTCGTGACTCAACGGGAGGGTCTCCCTGACAGCTTGTCTGACCCTGGCCTCTATGCAGTAAATAATCAAGTGTACCCTGTCATCGAATCTCGTGAAACACTGTCGCATTCACTACTAACTTTGTTATGTTAATAAATATTTCACTACTCTCTTACGAGTGAAGTTAATCACTCCGCCCGCAACAGACCCTTTCAGCTGACGCTCATTCTTTGCCACCTTCTAGCGCTTGGAGAAGTCTCCAGCCTGTGCAGGGTGACCTTCCCATTCCCTTGTCCTCCCCTCTCTGTCCCCCAGGCTGTGCAGTTACACCTAGATGACTTGCATCAGGGCCCTGTGGGTCTGTGTGGTGCTTGTGCCCCTTTTCCCTGCTTGCGCCCCTTTTCCCTGCTTGCCGCTGCCAGTGGTCCTTAACAGCCTCGCACATAACGCTTCAGTGAAGTGTGAACGGATGCGCTCCCAGAAGCTGCGGCGGCGGCCGGACACGTGCCACGCGTTTCACCCCGAGGTACCCCAGGGCAGCGGCCGGACGGAGGGAGGGAGGGAGGGAGAGCACGCGGCTGGGTGTCACCATGGGCATCTCCTCTTGCACCCCTGCGTTGTGTGTATCGTGTGCCCATCCCGCTGGCTGGACCCAGCCACAGACTCCCCAAGGGGAGGTCCTAGCAGGAGGACGGTCATGCTAGTGACACCTGGGAAGGGTTTGAGCTCAGACATCATGGCATTGATGGGTTTCCTTGGGGTGTGTGTGGGGGTTCACCTGCTGAAAAAGCACCGATTCCCGTAACCAGCCCTTGCAACCTGGGCTGGGTGCAGCAGCAGGCAGCTCTCCAGCCTGCTGGACCAGCAGGAATTTGGTCCGGGCACCTTTGCACAGCGTGTGTGGCAGCCCAGCTGCCTGTCCCTGCCCCGCGGAGCCAAGAGCAGGCACAGTGACCTGTTCACAGGCAGGGGATTGTGGAAGGAGCTGCAGGAGGGACATGCAGGCAGGAGCTGATCCTGCTGCAGCTTCTGAGGCAGTGGGATCAGAATCATGGCGTGGGGCAGAGCATGGCGCAAGCAGGGGAGACGGGTGGCTTCCTAGCTCACAGGCCGGTGTCACAGCCCATGGGCACCAAACCAGTCCCTTGGTTTGCCCCTGGTGATCCTTCCTCTTGATGCTCTGCTGCAGGCACTGCTCCCCCATCCAAAGCACCTCTCCTATGAGGACAGGCTGAGAGAGGTGGGGTTGTTCAGCCTGGAGAAGAGAAAGCTCCAGGGAGACCTTATAGCTCCTTTCAGTACTTAAAGGGGGGCCTACAGGAAAGACGGGGAGGGTGCGAGGGTGGTGAGGCACTAGAACAGTAAAGTTGTGGATGCTCCATCCCTGGAAGTTTTCAAGGCCGGGTAGGATGGGGCTTTGAGCAGCCTGGTTTAGTGGAAGGTGTCCCTGCCCATGGCAGGGGGATTGGAACTAGATGATCCTTAAGGTCCTTTCCAACTCTAATCATTCCATGAAAAGTGAGGGTCAGGCTCCCTTCCCTCTGCCGGCAGCCACCCTGACTGTAAGCAAGCTGACGCCTGCTCTCCCATCTCCCAGGAAAATGCCCAAGACTGTGGTGGCGCTGCCGAGGTCTCCGTCTCGCCGACGCTGCTCCTCCTGCCCCTGGGGCTGCTCCTGCAGTGACGCTGCCTGCAACGGTGACACTGCCTGCAACGGTGATGCTGCCAGCAATGCGCCTTACATGGCAGAGACCCGGGAAGGAGGGGGCCGCTGCTGGCCAGAGTGGCGGGAGGGGAGGAGATGGGGGCACAGGTTCTTCTTGGATGCCCACTGTGACTCCCTGGGGAGCCCGAGGTGTTAACGATGCAGCGCAGTGTGTCCTGTGTCCTTCATCATGAGGTTCAGCGTGGTGCCGATGGTGGAAGCTGCTTCTTTCTCGAAAGCCTGCAGTGAAGGGCCTGCGCGAGGACCGGCAGGGTTGGCTCCCGGTGCACCACCTACTCAGCTGCTCCTCCTGCCAGGATGGCCAAGGTCGTTGTCATGGCTTTGATGTTGTCATCACCCTGCCTCCCTCGGAGCCACGCTGGGGTAGTTTGCCCCAGGAGGCAGAGGGCTCAGTGGGGCAGATCTGACCTTAGGAGAGCAGGAGGGGCAGGGGACACTGCCTGTCTCTCCATGGAAGCCACTGGGATTTTGGGCACCTGGGACCACGGCAGCCCAAGCACAGCAGGGCCCTTAAGTGGTTCCCAGCAGGGAGGCAGCATCTCCTGGTCTTGGGGGTGCTCCTCTCCCAGGGGCAGGACATGGCGCCTAACCTGAACTGCACTAACTTAACACGCAACCGGACGATGGGAGGTAGCACGGCTTGACTAGTTAGTTGCAGCTACACCAGCTCTGCCGAGGAGACCCCTCCTCCTAACACGGCTAGCACAGCATCCACATTCTTGTCCAGATGCGGACTTACCTCTGGGAAGGAGTTATGCATCCCACCAAAAGAGGGGGCATGTTCCCCACTGCCTGCTAGTTTCACTGCAGAAGCAACTATGAAACGGGCACTTTTCCCCTCGGAGCAGCACTGCTCTGCGCAATGAAGCGTCCCTTGGTTGTCACGGGGGGAGCAGCCCCCTGCCCTGAGCCCAGCGTTCCCAGCTGGTGGGCATGGGCCATTTCTCACAGAGCTTTATGGACAATGGGTGGGGAGCACCCATCTTTCCATATTTTTTTTTTTGTATGAACTGCTCCATACAGTCTCGTTAAAAAACAAATATATTCCATATTTTAAATAGATACTTGAGCTTCATCATGTCATATTCGGTGCTAGTTGCAGCCCTACACTACATCCCAGAAACCCCTCTCCCCACCAAGAGATGGGGGACAGGAGTGCGGGTGGAGGGACTGCAAAGGCAGCTGCGGTGGCCTGGCCGGCAGGGATGTACCAGCAACTCACAGGGATGCCAAGAAGTGCTCCTGCTCGCTGCACCGCTGGTTTTACTGGAGCTCCGGGAAGAAGAGCCTCTGGCCATGCAGTGCGTGTTGTGAACCAGCCGGCTGCATCAAACAGCCGGTGGCTCTGTCACCCCTGAGGCAGAGTGGGGGTCCCACCACCGGAGGGGTATGTGCCAGGGGTAGGGATGCCACAGCAGTGGCTACAGATGGAAACGGGGTCCCACCTTGAGCTCTGCACCGTCCCCCTCTGCAGCCACCCCATCACCCAAGGGTACACTGTGGTGACACCAAGGGAGCAGATCAGCAAGGCAGCACCTTTCCCTGGCCTCCTCTGCCTGGTGGGCCACTTTGGGAGCCCCCTGCACCCGTCTGGACTCCCTGAGAGCTGTGTGGCTCGTCACTCTGAGCTGACACCTCCTGCAGGGCAAGTGCCCACACCCTCCTCACTCGCTGCCCATGATGGCCCTGTGGAGCTGTGGGACTCCTCACCAGGGCCACCAAGCCACCTGCTCCCACAGCCACCATCACCGCTGGGGTTAGACCCATAAGCAGCTGCTGCAAAGGGCAGTTTTAATGGGAAAGTGCTTCATCCTCGCACCAGGGCTGTCCCCTTCCCCCCACAAGCAGGAGCCCACAAGCGCACCCCAGGTGTGCTAGGGTCAGTACGGGTGCTGCCCCGCTTGCCACCAGTGTCACCTGACACTAAGGGGACAGCACTGGTCACAACCAGGTCCTTGTGGGGACCTTTATGGACATTACAGCTCCTGCTGTGACGGGTTTTGCCTCGCTGGAGGTGGTGTTACAGCAAAAAGGAGAGGAACAACTGCGGTACTGGAAGTAAATCTGGAGGTGAAGATGTTTCCAGGCTTCAGATGCAGTGACCTTATCAGAGCCAGAAGCAGCTGAGGAAGATGAAGGCAGCGCGGAGGGAAAAGGGGCTGCTGTCAAGGCTGAGGAGTCAGGAGGCGCTCGCAGACAGAGGAGCCACAGGCTCAGGGCATCCCCCGGCGGCTGGCACGGCTCTCCCGGCTCCCCGCGCCTGCCCTCCCGGGGCACCGCGCTCAAGGGTGACCTCCCTGTCAGAAAGGATTAGCAGTCCCATCTCCACTCAGCCTAAAAAAGATTCATAAATACACAGTGCCCGGCCGCACACCCACCGCGTTTGATTTCAGGTGCGTTAGGCCACAATAAACATGGTCCTATAGAGACCTGTGCTGAGAGAGCAAAGATGGGAATTATACCTGGCTTATACCTGGAGGGAATAGGACAGGGGTGAGAACAGGGTTATTTCTTAAACCAAAAAATAAGGGTGAAGGCTTGCCCTGACTTAAAACCGGGCTGCAGAGCCACTTGCACCGTTTGCACGCCGCAGCGTCGAGCTGCTGCAGTGAGCAGCAGGAGGACGGAATTCTCCCTCCGTGCAGCTGGTGCTGGGGAGCAGCCGGCTAAAGCAAAACGAGACGTTCCCGGAGCTGCCAGTGCTGCCGTGCCGGGGTCTCCTCCCCGGGCACCTGCCAGGCAGCAAGAGCTGGGCTGCGGGCACGGCTGGCTGCTTCAGCTGGGCCCTGCCGGGCTGGCAGCGGACCCTCGGCCTCGGTCCCGCTGATCGCATCCCTCGGTCCCACCAATTGCATCCCTCAGTCCCACCGATTGCATCCCTCAGTCCCACTGATGGCATCCCTCGGTCCCACTGACCACATCCCTCGGTCCCACAGATCGCATCCTTCGGTCCCACCGATTGCATCCCTCAGTCCCACGGATCGCGTCCTTCGGTCCCACCGATCGCATCCCTCAGCCCCACCAATCACATCCCTCGGTCCCACCGATCGCATCCTTTTGTCCCACTGATCGCATCCTTCAGTCCCACCAATCACATCCCTTGGTCCCACTGATCACATCCCAACCCACCACCCCGTGCTGTCCCTCTGGCACTCACCAGCTGCTCCCTGCAGCAAACAGCTCCCCCCCTACCCACGCTGCGGAGCTGGAGCTGGGGACTCTGGGGGGGTGAAACTGGATGGCAGCTAATAGTGGGGAGATGCTCTGGTGTGTCTCCAGAGGAAAGTGGCCCCTGTGAGGGGGTGAGGGTAAGGCATGACCCCCACAGCCCTCCCCCAGCACCTGAGCCGGGGCTGCCCCACTCCTGCGGCACAGCTCCCCGGCCTCCGGCTGCAGGACCATGGCAGGGAACGGCTCCTTGTGCCCCCTCGCTGGGCTGCAGCACCTGCTCCCACTGTGCCCCCGCACTTCCACTCAGTGCTCACTAGGGATGTCCTACGCATCCCTCCTCGCCCAGGTCCTGCGCGGGAGCATGGAGGAGACCCCAGGGAAGCTCCAGCAGCACCATTTGGGCAGTGCCAGGCTCCCCTCTGGGGACACTCCTTGCTGCCCAGGGAGGGGGGGTGATTTATAGATGCACTCCCGGGCTCGCTGCGGGGAGCGAGGAGGAGGGGAGCTTCCCTGGGCCCCCTGCGCAGCTGCCCTCAAAGCCCCGGTGGGGTCTCCTTGGCCACTGTGGCTCCCAGGGGCTCGTGCAGGTGCTTCCCAGGGGAGGCAGCACACGCACCCCGCAGCACCCAGTTTTGCCGCGGAAGCTCCTGTTTCTGTCCACGGGGTTTGTCTTAGCCATTTATTAGGAGGCAAACACAGCCCTTTTCTTCCCACGGTGCTGCTGATCCGCAGTGGGATGAGCTGGCCCTAGGAATGGTTTTAGCCTTGGAAGGCAAACGGCTTGCTTGGCTTTTTGTGTCAGCAGAGCAGACCCCAAGGGCACCTATCCCTAAACCCTAAAAGCTGCAGCAGGGTCGGTTTAGGCTGGGCATTAGGAAAAAATTCCTCACAGAAAGAGTGGTCAGACACTGGAATAGGCTGCCCAGGGAGGTGGTGGAGTCACCATCCCTGAATGTGTTTAAGACTCGTTTAGATGTGGTGTTGGGGGATATGGTGCAGGGGAGAATTTTGTAGAGTGGGGTTGATGATTGGACTCGATGATCCCAAGGGTCTCTTCCAACCTAAATGATTCTATGATTCTATCCATTTCTGGTCTCCAACACGGGGTTAAGCGAATTCCACCGCGTGCTCTGCCCAGCAGAGATAACGGCTCACGGTCCTACAGCGAGAGAAAAATCCTCAGGAAGAGCGGCTGCTCTACCTCCCAACTTCTTCGGCCGTGTGCTGGGCACAGCAGAGGAAAACAGGCCAGGAAAAGCAAACAGAGCTCTGAGGACAGAGGATCCAACTGGCAGCGGAGCAGCTGTGAGAGGAGCCATCTCTCACTTCCAGCCAGGCAGCATCCCGCTGCCAGCCTGATGCGGCACTATAAATCACAGCTGGACCTCCTGCAAGGTCCCCTCCACCCCCGCGAGCGCGCGGGCTGTAGGCATCGGGGTTTATTCTGTTCAGGCAAGACTCAAGGGGAGAAAAGCCCCAAGCGGTGCTCTGCAGGGAGGGGTGTCCGTCAGGCCCACCCGGCCACACCTGGCTGCCGCACAAATCAGGGGCTTCACAGACCCTAAATCTGCATTAATCCACAATAAAATCGGCCCTGTAAAGAGACCTGCAGGTGGAGAGGGACCCTGGAAAGGGACCTGAAATCTCCCTGTTACACTCCTCGCGGGCTTCAGAAAGACCCCACTGCAGGCTGAGGTAACCCTGTCCCCCCCCGGCACTGTGGTGGGCACTGAGGACATCCGAGCCAGGGGCAGGGACACGCACCTCGCACAGCGTCACGTACACGTGCCCTCCCTTGACTCATGCCTTGGGACATGGATGACTACACCTTCGAGTATGACCAGACGGGGATGACTTCATCCTACAAAACAGCAGGAAAATCAGCCCTGGATTTACAGCAGCTGTTTGCAATTGGGAGCAGGTACAAAAGCAGCAGCTTTTCCGCGGGCTGGCCCGAGTCGGCTTGTACTTAGCAAGAGCCTGGCACATCCCGGGCTGGGGATGGCGGCAGTCGCAGCGAGGAGCTGCGCGCTCCAAGTGGGTTAATGGGGAGGGAGGGGGTGCCCTTCTCCGCCACAGCGAAGGACCAGTACCACAGGCTGGCCTGGTTTTATGCGTACCTCTCAAACTCGAGCTCCTCATTTTCCAGGATGCTTTTTTCCTGCTGGCAAAGCCCACCGGCACTTTCTGCACGGAAACGCTGCGCTCTCACGGGCCTCTGCTTGCCGGGCAGGTGGAGCTGACGGCAGCCAAATGCGTCACACGCTTTGGTACGAAGCACTATTTCGAAAGGAAGTGGGGAAGGAACATCAGACTCCTGGGCGCTGAGCGACTCCATCACTGGCGAGACCCTTGCTGGAGGGGGTTGTGGTTCCCATCCCCCCTGGGCGCTGGGGAGCTGCCCTGTCCCTCGGCGCTGGCTGTCCCATGGGTCTCTGCCTTGTCCCTCGGCGCAGGCTGTCCCATGGGTCTCTGCCCTGCCCTGCCCCAGCTGGGGGGTCCCTGGCGCCACCTCTGCCTGCGCCTGAAAGGAGCCTTCACGCCTCGTGTCACTCAGCCAGCGAACGCCGCTGTCATTGCCTCCCATGACATCAGCCGCAGCAGCGCAGCTCGTCATCAGCGCGTGACGCAAACTGTAATGGCCCCACTCGGACGCCACCAAACCCGTTTCTTCAGTAAATACCTCGTGGGCCCCGCAGGAAACGTCATCAGCTCCTCCTGCTTTGATTGCTGCTGCCGCCTCAAATTTTGGGAGCCCTGTCACCCCGCCTTTCCCCAGGCAGGTCCCCGCCCGTGGCAGGAGGGTCTGTGCCCCGAGCCCTGTCCTTACACCCCCCATTTGGCTCCTGCGGGGCCAGGCAGCCACCGCTGTCCTTCCTTCCCACCCGTGTTCTGAGGAGCAGCGCCTGCGCTGCACAGGGATGCGAGGCGCTCCCTCAGCCCTCCCCAAGGAAAGGCTGCGGGGAGGGTGGCAGGAGGCTGCCAGCCTTTCTGGAGGCCACCGTCACGGCAGGGGCTGGCCTCCTGTGGGTGGCAGGGAAGGGGACAGGGAGCTTGCCAAGGAAGTCTCCACACCAACGAGAGCGGGTACGCCCACGCTGCAAGTCACGCAGTAGCCAAAGCCCCAAGCTGCGCTTGCTCATCTACATTTCGGCCAGCGGTGGCTTCCTCCAGCGTCACACAGCCGGCCCCCCTGGGAGCAGGGGCTGGACCCTGCTGTCACCCCGCTCCTGCCCGGCTCCGAGGGACGCAGCATCGCTTCCAAAAGGCAAACCAGCCCAGCCCGGCCGCCCCTGCGGGACTGGGGAGCTGGGCCAGAGGCAGGGCAGAGCCCCAGGCTGGCCACCATGGCCAGGAGCAGGCAGGGAGGTGGTGGCAGCGGCTGCTCCCTCCCGGCATGGACATCTTCCTGTGTCTCCTTCCCAGCAGCAGCTGCCACCCCAAGTCCCGGCTGCTCCTGTGGCCCCAGCCTGACCTCGGCTGGGGAGAACAGCCGAATCGGTTTGGGGGAGCTCGGCTCCAGCCAGCGCCAGGGCAGAGCCCAAACCACCCGCAGGGGTTCGGCACCGTCAGAGGTGAAAACAACCGGCTGCTGGAGCTGGTTTGGGTGTCGCTTGCCTCTGTTAGGGAAACGCATCATTGCTCTGGGAAGCCAGCCAGGCCCATGATTTTCCCGTCTCCTTTACAACTAGACTGGTTTGGTTTTTATGCCAGCTGTGAAGAGCCTCCGTGCCCAGTTGTACCAGCACCAGCGACGAAGCTGCTAAAAAGCGAGACCAGCGCGAATCTCTGGTGCAAACGGCTCTGAGCTCAGACACGGTAACAGCTCAAATTCACATTCAAACACGAATTTTACTAGAGGAGAGAGGGGCAAAAGTGAAGCTCCTGGAAATGCCAGAATTAAGGCCGAGCAGGCAAACCATCCCCTCATGGACATGCAGGAGTGCCAGGCTCGCATCCTGCTGTCCCTCCCCAAGGATCCCACCTTCCCGACAGTGAACAAGGGGCCAGACACAGCGTGGTCCTCTCGCAGCGGCAGAACCGCAGCGCTGCCCGGGGGGTGGCGGGCAGAGGGTTTCCTCCTGTGCTTCTCCTGCGACGCTCATCATTGAAGTAACTTGAAGATGATCCAGTGTGATGCCATCTACGTTGCCGTGAGCTCAAGGCTGGAATTCCTTGTTCATAAATAGCACTATGGATCTAGGAATTCACACGCATCTTTTCCAGGGAACTTCATTCGAAGCACATCAGTGCTCAGCACTCCTGGAAATCAGCCTGGAGAATTTCGGCTCGGGCACTCCAGACAAATACAGAAGCACTCAGCAGCGGGAGAGTTTGGTTCAAACAAACCGCTTTGATGCCACACACAGCAGGCAGGGGGAAAAAAAAAAAAAAAAGAGGTGAGGGGGGAAAAAAAAGAAGTCGATTTTGCAGGGAAGTCTCTAATGGGTTCTACTAAAACAAACCCAGCTCCTCCACACTAATCATACGCTTCATTTCTTTCCAGCGCCTTAAAAAAGCTAGGCAACGGCCTTAGACATCCACCTTCATTACGGCGATCTAATCCATACTCAGGGTAAGTTCAGTCTTAGCAGTGAGTGAAGCAAACGGCTCTTGGGAGAGGGCAAAGCACGGCCACCACTACGTGCAGCAGAGGTAGGACGCGCTTTACCTCGCCCAGGCAACTTTTAAGTACCACACTGCTTCCTGAAAACAAAACAAACTCAATTCATATTCAAAACGTGGCAGCTTTTTTTAGTGCAATTCGTGTGCGATCTGATGCCGATGTTCTCCACGCTCCTTGAATTTGCTTTGTAAAAACAACAACAAAAAAATCCATCCCGAGACCTCAAGCCGTCACAGGCCATTTGCTGGAGCTGGCTCTCGTACAAGTCACTGCAAAATACGCATCTTGAGTCAAGTAAGTGACAAACAGCACAGCTGTAGATGCCCAGGCTCAGCGTGAACCAACTCAAGAGGAGGATTAGGTTTATCTTGCCCGGGCGGTTCACAGATGTTTGCTGACAGACCAGGAATGGTGATGAAGGAGAAGGCCCCAGCCCAGGCACGGGGCTGTTCTGGTCGGCACCAACCAAACCTGACTCCTTCCCGCCCTGCCAGCCCCTAAGCCTGCAAACCAGGAGGACACAATCAATCCCTTACTTGGGTACGGGCTGGGAGGTATTCCAGGTATTGGAGTCCAGGCTTCCCAAAGGTCTCTTCTCAATCTCAACTCACCTAAAAATTCGCCCACAACCACCAAGGTCTCCAGCCCCCACCCTCTCTTCCACCCAGCTGTTGTTCTTCGCACCCTCAGTCCCTCCTTGCAAGCTCTCATGCCCTCACTGCTTCACGTTTGGCTTTCCTATACTGCCCATAAATCACAGGTTTTGCTCCTTTTCCACCACGCTCCATCCAGGTTGGCTCCTTGGCCAATTTGTTCCTTTCCCTTGTCATCCTGTTAGCCCCTGGCACTCAACCTACAGTAGAAGGAGAAAGCCCTTTTAAACCTCGGAGTGAGGAAGGGGATGGTACACACGCAGCCTGCTCTAAAAATCTGCAAGAGCAGGGACTGGAGAACCGAGCCACTGAAAAATTAGTGTCTCTAAACACGCAAAAATAGATCTCCTTTGAAATTACAGCTAGCCTGGGTTCGGATGGAGGCTTGGGGGATGGAGGGAGACACCTGACGAAGGCTAGTCAGCCCCAAAGCCGCCCTGCAGCTTTATGCCCTCACTCTACAGCGTGGGTTCAGCTAAGCTCTCCAGAACACGTGAAACTTAGCAGTAACACCAATCCATCCCACTTGGTCCTCAAGTTACTTTCAAAGTACGGCAGAGGTGAAAAACAAGCAGTCATGGGACAGGATAAACGTAGTCCCAGGCTTTTCATTCTCTGCAAGTTCAGAATCGTATGTCGGGGGAATTCTTATGACAAGCAGCTTCATCAAGTGGTGGCATCAGACACACTTAATAATCCTTCCCCCCTACACACTATCTGCCATGTACTACAACTGGCAACTCCAGTGGGCATCAACTAAAAATCCAGACATTGGAAAAACAAATTTCCCTTAAGATTGGCACCAAGAGGCAGCACGGTCCATGGCCGCCTTTGTCAGCTGCAGTGTTTATACACGTTAACCAGTACTGAAATCTTATGGTGAGACCAGGCACAAACTCCATGTGAATTATAGACATCGAGGGGAAGACACGCAGCAGAACTAGCGTTTCAGTCAAACTCCCAGCCACCAGCTTTTGCTCGAGGAGGCGTACAGCAACCATCGGATCAACTGCACACACACAAGCCTTTAAGCATCCGTTTGGTTTCTGCACCGGCAGAAGTCTTTTACCTATGAAGTGTTGCCTGTAAGCGTTGGGAAGGAAGAAAGGGAACGCGACTTTCAAGCTTCACACACAGCACAGAAAGACCCAAACTAGACAATATTCCATTTGGTTCTTTTATTAGCAGAAGTTAAGAATACAGCAAGTAATAAGATCCCATCTTACATGGAACCATCACCAGAGTCCCCAACCATCAAAACCCCAGAATGTGCTTCATTGCTTTCAACAGTAAGCAATTTTTAAAAAGAAATATACTGAACAAGGCCACTATTTAATGGGGAAGGAAAGAAGCTGTAGGTCCTAACTATTCTATGGCAATAACCTGCACACAGAGCAAGCAAGCCTCTTGACTGCTGAGAGTAAGGCATTCAGGTGCCAACCTGGGAAGAGTTCTCAGCAAGAGCTACAGAAAAGTGCACAGCTAGGTTGTTTTTATTGGAACACAAACTTCTCGAACGGAGAGACTGACTGCGTTAAGAATAGCAGGTGGAGTACTGTGTTTTTGTAATAGTTCTGTGCTGTGTAGGACCAGGTTACAATCACCCTTCAAGGAGTGAACGTGGGATGATCCAGGATGGAGACTGACACTTCTGCTGGTACTGTTACAGAGGTATCCCAAAGCGCCTTACAGACAGCTCCGATCCTGATATGTACCACGCTTTTCCTCGGACACCACTATACCTCCTGCCAGGCAACTCTACCTTTTTGCCCGGGATGCCAGTGCTATTAGCCCTTACATCCAAGTTAAGACTGCTCTTTACTTCATTTTACTACCACACAGACCCGTGATAAACAATTTCTGGCCCTACAGGCATCCAGTGTAGTGATCCTACTGAGAACACATCCCTCTAAGCTCGCAGCCTCTGCTGCAGCACCGCTTTCTGCGGCTGACCTTGCTCTCAGAGGCTTTACAAAGATTCCATTTGAGGGGCGAAGCCTTAATATCCCGTCAACTTTTGAAAGGCATTCTGCTTCTACTTGACTCCATTAGGCAAAGAAACCCCCCAAAAACACACTCCACAATATCCAGGGTATGGGAAGATCTTTGCAATCCACATTTTTCTCTTGAAGGATGAAAATTCAAACTTGCAGGAGTCTTAAAAAAAAAAAAAAAACAAAAAAAAACAAAACAAAAAAACCCCACCCTTTACCTTCCGTTCTTGTGAAACACAGCATTTTATGAGCTGTTTAACTCATCTGTGAGAGAGGTAATTGCTCTGAATTTCCAACTAAACACTCCAAGCAATACCTGTGCCATAACAAACAAAACGTTCAAGTTTCATCTTACAACTCCAAAGATTCTCCTTCAGTCTAGCTTCTGACTGGGCTCCAAAGATCAAGCTACATCAATTACACAAGAGAAGGCTATATGCCTCCCCTTATATATAGGAGGTGCGTCTGCTCCACAGCAATCCAACTGAACTCTTAGTTTTAGGTTTAAGAAATACCAGCAGTCCCATTGCTAAAGCACAGATGGGAAGCAGACCTAAGGAAAAAAAAAGGAAAAAAATGGAACTGCATTGGGCCGATTGTGGATTTTTCCTCTTAAAAAGAAAAACCTGCAAACTCCCTTGGCATACAGAGCCTGACACATGAGAAGGTAATGTGCTTGAGGTCTGCAGTAACTGTTAACTCCAAGCCCCGGAGCGCACAGCTTCCTCTTTCCAGTCCGTCTTAACCCCACCTCTGTTTCCCCTCACATGCTCAACTATCTTTTGACAAGTGCATTACCATCGTTTGTTCAAACAGGGCAGGCCTGCCAACGGCAACCATCTACTCAACGGGAGCCTCTGGGTATAGGCAGGCACTGATGGAGTCGGACTGTTTGCCATTTCGTGTGCAGTTATCCCATCACGTTCCAATTCATACGATGAGAAAACAACTTACTGTAAGATCCGCTATCCAAAACTATACAGGCCACGCAAGCTTGGAAGGCAGCTGCCCCACACACTGAGGGAGGGCACAGATGTACCTTTCGAGTTACTTGAGTAAATAAACTTGCTAACGCTGTGACCTGGATGACAACATGATTAATCCAGCCTTCACAACCCTTGTGTACACGTACTGAACCTACTCCAAGTGCTGGCCAGGACCCCACATTGCCCAGGGCATATTGGCCACCAGGAAAATCTACAGGGCCAACATACTTCACTCCTGGGAATTTTACCTGGTCCTCCTGCAATCATTTATTTTGTGCAAAATTGAAACAGTGTGTGGTACTTGCATGTTGCATTCTTTACAAAAACCCTTTTCCCCCCACCCATTGTTTAAAACATTTATATAAATTTTATTTAAACAGAAAGTTAGAAATCTTATTTACAATTTGTTTTTTCTCCCAAAAGAGCATCTAAAATCAACTCCCAGACCCTCCAAGAGGATATAAATTTAACCTTGGTTTTTTTTTGTTCTTTAAAAAAAAACAACCACAAAAGGAAACTGCTAAGCTATCCCTCCCCACTTCTACAAATAAATATGGCATTGAACAGAAGCCGATTTGGAAAGGGTCCTCTGTAGCTCAATCTGTAGATCCCAAGAATAAATTAGGGTTTCAGAATTTCCTGGTCTTCAAATTGATTCATTCCATTGCTTGAGGTATAGGATTTATATTGGTTAGTCAGAATCCCCCATGAAGCTCCACGCCCCATCAGCTGAAACTTGGATTCTTCTTAGGTATTCATTTCGCTAGCCTGTATGCTTCAACCGCGCTCGCGGTATTGTTTTGGTTACGATCTTGGGCTGAAGGCTGGTTTTTACTGCATCCCATCTTCCTCTGTGCAGCCTCCTCCGACCGTGAAACGGAACTCCTGGAGGTTCGAAACCCCGTGGAAGTGCACGAAAGCGCCAGCCACTACAAAGACGTGAAACAGCTGATGGGAGTGGAACTGCGGAAAAGAAAAAACTTCTGTTCAGCTGGGGCACTTCGGGCTCTACTGCTACCCTGTCTCCAAAAAAGCCACACATTCAGCTGAAGTACACAGTAACACGTAGCAGTACCTCCAACCGCAAGCTGCAAAGTTCTCCAAGTTGTGTATTAAAGGCCCATCCCTCTCCTATCATTAGCAAAATAATCAAATTCTCCACACACACACACCCCTTTCCTTCACAGTCGTCCTAACTGGCTGGTCAATCAACAAATAGGCTACAGAAATGCCATAGCGCATCTTTGTGAAAGGACAAGGATGATTTCAGGCCTTTGGGCAAAAGGCTTAAGCAGGATGCTTTTTAAATTAGCTCCTCAGCAACATACACTGGTATTTTAGATAAAAAGGGCTCTCTTATACACCTAACAGGTACAAACTCTGCTCTGGTCACAGCCGTAAGTTTTACCAAGTGGATTTTCAGAACATTGTTATTTTATTTCTCTGCCATAGAGAAACAGAACAGGAAAAAAGAATGGTATTATATTAAAACCTAGAAAGAACCAGATGTTCTGAATGAATGCCCAGGATGCTATCCATTATAGTACAGCAGAATGAAAACCATGAGGGAGCTACATGACAAAGCATGCCCTTGTTTGAGGGAAGCCGTACCAATATGGATAATGTTCTTGAAAAATTTCTACAAATGTGTATTTGCAGGCTCCATGGGAAGCTTGGAAAAGAGCTGGTAGTACACCAGTGCTTTTGGAGCCTAGCTCAGTATTGTAACAAGGCTTCCTTTGGCCACTTAAACAAACCCAGCAAACTGGTGCTGTGCAGAAGCCGCTCAAACAACCCAGGCCTCATTCTCATTTCTAGTCTCCTTTAGGGGCCTTAAACTATCCAAGTGGAAGTACAGTGGCCTTCCAAAGGTCCACCTCCCTCTCACCTCCACTCTTGCTCCACCCAATTTCTTTCTTTACATCTTCTCCACATATTTCCCCTCCACAGTCTTCGTGATCCTTTCCCTCCCCCCAAGTTCCGCCCACACACTTGCTCACCCCACTTTCCCCGCTTCTGGGCCAGAGATCCCTCCAAACCGGACAGGATCTATCCTGTCCTGTCTATCTCTATCCGGCATTTTCACTGGCTGCACAAGATGAGGAGCCAGACATTATGAAGATCCCAGAGAACACACTGAGCACGCCAGGGAAATAACCATGCACTATTCTGCACAGAAGCAAGGTAAGATGTGTCTGCAGGATCCTCAACACACACACAGAGGTTCACAAGCCTATCTACTAAAGCTATCTAGTACATGTGCTGGGGTGAATTTGCACACCAGCAGTTATCGCCAGCTGGCTGGTCTGAGGTAACTCAGCAAGAGAGGCACTAGGTAAGGCGGGCTCAGAGAGCCCACAGCTGTTTGGCCCCTTAGACCTACACTTCTGGTGAAGCGGTTTGACACAACATCCTCCAGCCTCAAGGGGAACCAGCTTTCACTTTGGTCTCCTCCATCCAGTCATTCTGTAGACTCACCCAGATGTCACACTTGCCAGGGAAGAATCTCTCCGGGATGCGGGCAGCATATAGTGCAGCACCAGTGATGTACAGGCATGCCATGAGTGCCAGCCAGCCTATCTGCCCCATTGTGGCTGCTTTCAGGAGCCCCTCAGAGATGACAAAGTGCAGGGTGGGAATAACCCCACTAAGACCCAGACCTAGAAATACTCCTGGGAGGTAAAGAAAATGTGGGAGAGTCAGATTTGAACACAGTGGCGGTAAAGGGAGACAATGAAAACACAAAAGCTATGGAGGGAAAACTCAGTATTTGCCAAAGCAGCAGAAAGGTGGCAACTCTCAAAGCTGGAGGTCCCCAGAAGAGCTTTACTGGAGAGGAAGCTAAAGAATGCACAGACTTCCTTCATATACCAGAAGCTACTTAGTTATATGTTCCAGCAGATACCAAAATATTTAATTTAATGTGTGTCTGCCAGCTTCAATGTACATTAAGCCAGTTACACATCTTGGACTGTAGAGGGCACTGAGATTACATGAACTATGTCTCACTTTACCATAATCTCTCAGGAGCCAAGACAACAAGGAGAGACAAAGAGATTATTTATCACATACTAGACAAGCAGTCCTAGGAAACAGAAAAGTAGCATCTGAGGCTCATCTTATCTGCCATATACGAGAACATGGTTTATTTAGATTTTTAGCAGCAAGTACAGAAATCTTGTAAAAAAAAAAAGTGTTCATGGGGGGAAAAACCATGTCCCATCCAGATTTTAAGTTTGGAAGGCTGAACTCTCTGAAGGTACACACATAGGCTGTCCAGGAAATCTCGATTTACTGTGGACAGCATATACAGGTTAAGTAACAATAAATATTACTATTCAGCCCAGCTGTGTTCAGATTCCATAGCTGCCCCCTAACGCTTTTTCTTTCTTCCTACCTCAGAATGTGAAACCAAATCTGTTTTTGTTCTTTTCATCATGTGAAGGGAAAAACTAGACTCTTTGTCTCAAATATGCATTTTATCTAGGCAAATCATTCAAAGTAATTCCATCGTTCAATGATTTGCTAGTGTCTGAGCCTAGTATTACAAAAACGAGACAAACAGTAGAAGGAGTATACACATACACACACCAAGCAGTCATTTTTTGAAAGAGCAAAGTTGCTAGATATAGCTAGAAATACTTTGTACTACCTTTCCTACTGCATGTGTTACTGTCCATTTCAGGAATGCACTTCCAGGACTTGCATTAGCCCTTATCTGTGCATCCAGTTGGCTGTGATCACTGCTGAAGGAAAACCCACCAAGTTCCCAGTCCAAGAATATTAGCTCTCTAAATTAAGCTCTCTTAAGTCTTCCCAAGACGGTTTTTCCAAGCGGCAAGTAGGAAGAAGGAAAGGCAGTCAAGAAGCAAAACGATTAACTTCAGGTCTTACCTGCCCTTACGCCCCGATATTCAGGGGTTGCAAACATGTCCCATTGTGAGACAATTATGGCTGCAATGCCCAGGACGCAAATCACAATCAAGTAGATGAAGCAAGGCTGAGGGTTGCAATAGAAGGAGTAGTACAGCCATGGTACAAAGCTGCCCATTATGAGAAGTGCAATGCCAGAATAATCCAGCCTAGAAGGAAACAAAAATCAGTTTAAGAAATGTGAACCTCTGGAAGTCCTCATACCAACACTCTCTTCTTTAGTAGACCAACTGTCTACTTCTCACTGCAAAATGAAGTTATTCTCACCATTGCAACTTACTTCCTGATGGCAACTCTTCCACCAATGCCCTCCCACTGGATTACCTTGATAGCCAGCTAGTAAGGCCAGCCATCAGCAATACATACAGCAGCCTTTAGACCAAAGCTTTTTGAAGGAAACTCAGATTTAAGTTTCAGATGAGGAAAAAAGCAGCACAAGAGTCCTCTGAACACAAAAAAGGGCACACAGTATGTTGTGAGAGCACATCCAACACAAACGCTTTAGCATCTGACAAGCATGAGTTAGTCAGGCATCAGCTCATGTGACCACTGGGGCACAACGTCGCAACTTTTCAACCATGCTGTTTTTCTATGCACCAGTGAAGAAAAGGAATTCCTGATCATTGCTTTTTACCAAACTCTGACAAAATGCTCCTACAAAAGATGGAGTTAATTTTTCAGTAGGAGATTTTAATTGCTGGGTTACTTTAGAGGTGGTCTTGCAGATTACACTATCCTAGATTGAGTAATCTTAGGAAATATGAGATTTAGCAGCCAGTTGAAAAAGAACACGTAGTAAAACCAAGACATCTTGATACACAACGTGGAGCTGTCTTACATAAATTCAAGATTCAAAGTTACTCAGAATAGTTGAAATGAAAAGCAGTGACGGTGCCATTAAAAATTCAAAGTCCTGCAACTAACCTCTAGGTATATTACTTAAAGCAGCGAGATGCATGCACATGCCTGCCAAACAGCAGAAAATGGAGGAGTTTTACAACCAAATCAACAGCACAAAAACTCATGCTGAAACAAACAATAATTAGAAGAAGTTGCATTGAATGTCTGCTCAACTCTGCTCCAAAGTACAGGCAGTCATGCAATGAACAACTCCCACACTAGGGCTCCAGACATAATAAATCCCAACCCTGTTTTCCCACCTGTTTCCTATTTGGCCTACTCTGTCCTCTAGGCACTTACTTGGAGAAGAGCCGGGAAACACCTTCTGAGTGGCAATAAACTGTGTGGAAGAGCCATGAGAAGGAGAGGCAGAGTATGGCTCCCAAGAAGAACAATCCAACAACCACCTTCTCCTGCACTGGTGCTACAAAGGACATGTTTGGCCGGAACATGTAGAAGATTCCCAGACAAAGGAAGAACACGCATCCTGAAAAACAGTAAGGCAGAAAGATGTCAAGTTCATGCATACTGAAAGCTTTTATTTCTAAAACCATGACTTTAACATACAGGAGCACTAAACATAGGAGCTATGTGACCATCAGTAGCATCATGCAGAATAGCGTACTGTGTACTGCCCTACTTCAGTTATGCATTCCAACCACATTTGTCTCAGACTGATGCAATACAGACTTGTATGGACTCTGCATTTTTACTTGTTTTGCAGGATGCCTGACAACAAGTTGGACATTCTAGAACAATTAAAAAATGTGTTGCAAAACGTAAAAAGAGAAGGGCATAGTTCAAAGAAACCCTTTCCCTTCAAGGCTCCTTGCAAGTTGAAAACCACTCTTACAAGCTGCAACTTAAGTGTGTTCCTGTGGCAAGAAATGTGATCTCAATTAACATCTACACACTCGGGAAAAAATAATATGTACTGGTATTTATTAACGATCAGGGAATTTTTAATCCATTCATTTGTATTGAATGCCATAATTAAGGAAGTCCCATCTGAGCCTAGTGGGATAAAAATTAGGAGAGGGGTACCAACCTGTTAATTTAATAGGTTACTAATGGAATGATAATGCTAACCACCCCACACCACTTTTGGTCTTGCTCTCAAAGAGAACAATGAAGCCAGTTAGCATCAGAGCAAGCTGAAAATACCTAGAAGATGTGTCCAGATGTTACCAGTCTCTGTATGTATTCTGAAGATACTCTTGAAACAAGCCCGGAAGGAAGGCATGGGTGGTCTGTGTCCGTGCAACAGGTAGTCGTTGTCCTTCAGCCAGTCAGGCAGAACATCATGGGGAATGACTCTCCATCGGCCCTCCCATACCTAGAAGTTAAAAGATTTTAGTTAAATGCAGGGAATTGAGTTCCACTGATGTATGGCAAGTCAGAAAGCCCATATTAATAGAAGTGTTAATCTATGAGTACAGTAAACAGAAAAGGGTTGATGGGGCATCTCTGGGGAAAAGGCTTAACACTTGAAATATAATCCTTAAGTCACTGTTCCCTATTCAAAACAGTATCATCATGAAGCTGAGCTGCACCACCAGAGAAAGAAACACTTCAGCATTTCATTGAACTGAAAGCTACTGGGCTTTTTTACTGCTAATGAAGGGAAAGCATTTAATTCATTTCCATGTTCTGTTATTTTCACAGATCATCCTTTCCATTTAACTGAAGAAGCCTACACCTAGTTGTCTCCAAGAAATAAGTAAGTAAAAGCCTGCTCTTCTAACCACAAGCCAATCTATCTGCTAGCATTTGGGGCAGTCTAGCAGAAAAGCTATGCATCTGCACTAATATGGTCCAGAAAGCATGAAGTGGCAAGAGTCCAGTAAGAAGTGTCCAATCCCTTATCCAAGCTGGAAAAAAATGCTCCCACACTCCCAAAACAAACGGTGACATATCAGTTAAGGGCAACAGATCCATGACTCTCAATTCCATCAGATTTCTTCTTTAAAGGGAGAGAGAGCGTTATATGCACACATTTATTCTTGCAGCTGGTTCCAAACGAAAAAGAGTGTGCACAGATGTTCTTAAGCACTGCTTCAGTAACACAAGATACATGTAGTCTTCAGTCTGGCATCAGAAGCAGCACTGCCAAGCAGAGGGGTGTCAGGGAATTGCTTTATGTACCGGGGTTGTTTCTGCAGTGTTCCTTGGATTTGTCGTCTGGCTAGTAATACAGGAGCGAGCCTGAAGAATCCTGAAACACTAAGTTTAAAAAGCTACATTCTTATTTCAGTTTCAACAACAAGAATTCAGAGTTTTTAAATCAATTCTCCACACTCCTTCATGGAAGTAAAACTAATCAGAATAACCAAACCAGTTAAAGACTGGGTTCTTAAATACATTAAACAAGAAAATAACTAGTTTACTTTGTGAACTAGAAATTTGAATTGAGGTAGGAACTGCAGGAGAGAATTCATTTTACACAGTCCACCTACAGGCCATCTAAAAGAGGGAAAAAGATGCATAGTAAAAAAAAACCAAAAAACAAACAAAACAAGCAACAAAACCACCCACCCACAAAAGATGACCAAGTAACTAGGGTACCTCTGTAAAAACATCAAAGAATAGTTCATAAAACCAGAAGGAACAAGCATATAAAGGGACAGCATTTCTTTCACCAAGATAGGAGGGCCAGAGCCTCATGGCTCTAAAAAGTAGCAAAAATTGAACAAAGGTCAGAAGTCACAAAATCTACAGTGGATTTACTTAGATACAGTTTAAACATAGACTTGTTTTCTTTTCAAGTAAGGGACAAAGCTTATTCTACAATGGATGCAAATGGTGCTGGAAAAGCAAAATATTTGCAAGTCTGAAGAAACCTGGAAAAAGATGACCTTGTAAATAAAATTCCCTTGAACCAGAAGGCTTTTCTTCTGCTTTGGACTCACAGGTGTTTCTCAAGAGAGACTCCTCAGTTGCATGGTCAGCTTTAGAGGCTCATTTGTAATCCCTATTGTTCCATACTTTACAATTTATTAATTTATGACAGAGTAAGATCCTGAAAAGCTGTAGTGTTACTAGTTATAACAAGTGATGCCCATTCAAGGACGGCGTGTACCTGCTCTCCCTCACATTAGTAGTGCAGTTGCTGCAGGTATAGCCTGTTGCCCACTGGAGCTTCCTAAAAAAGGAGACTACTTCAGCAGTTTCCACATGCCCTTACCTTACACACAAATTCTTCCATTCTCTCCATAGCATGGTGGGCTTGTAGAAGAGGTGACATACCCATAAATCCTTCATCTTCTTGAGGTGACTCATCATTGTGTTTATAATCTTCAGAACACTGGGGGAGAAAAAAAAAAAAGAGTAAATGCTTTGTAGAAAGATGAACAAAGAAAGGTGACATTGTCTTCCATACAAAACTATGATTTGAGGTCTTGGCAAATAAAGAATTCTTCTTTCCTTGTACAGCTCTGAGGAAGGAATTCAAAAGAACCAGAAAAAAAATTATTACATTCTCAGGTATCTAAGAACAACTCACATTTTTAATCCATTTTGCACATGTTTTCATCAGGTTTGGAAGAAAGCAGTGTTCTTCTATAAGTTACGCTTCATTAAAGCCCAGATATGGAGTCTGAGGCTTGCAGCCTACCCACCACTAGGGAAGGATTACTTCCTATTTTATGTTTCAGTGTCACTATGCCTGCCTTAACATATGTATGCCCTGTAACATATCTGGCATTTTAGGATAATAAAAGGCAAGCCAAGGAGAGGAATCCATTTACCTTGTTATAAATGCTTCACCTCAATTTTTAGATCAAATCTGAAGATCTATTCTGTTTAACTGACATTTCTGTTCATTTCATAATCCAGCAACAGACATTTAGTCATTTGTTTGACTTTCAAGGTATTTCAGAAACTAGTATGAAATTTTTGCCAGTTAGACAAAGGCAAGTTATCAATCAAAAGCAGTAACAGAGTTTTAAGCAAAATTCAAATAAAGAGAAACATCCATATCCCCAAGGTGTACCAAGAGAATTATGAAAGCAAAACCAAAAATACCCAGGATATTCAGCTGGTACACATCACTAATAACTTTATAGGAACAAGGTTTGGTAGTTTTCTACCCTATGTTGACTTATCACATCATCGACATATTATGGCTAGCTTTCCATTTAGGAAAAAAGCAGGGGGGCCACAAAGGTTCTACATTCCTGTTTGCTTACTACAATGCTCATGGCCCATCAGAGACTCCATTCAACGCTTCAGCTTCCAAGGTAAACAAGCTTGAGAAAGCTAGAAAAGAGAGAATGAGCCTTTTGTACCCTTCAGGCTTGAGCAGAAAGCTGCCACGCACCTCGTGACCAAGCCAAGAAAGCCCCACAATCTGTACGGAGACTGGCCTCCTCCATATTACAAGCCACAACTCTTTTTCCTCTCTCCTATTCCCCTATCAAAGTTAACAACTTTAAAAATCAAGATTACTTATTAATAAAGCCATCCAAAGTGACTGAGAATCTAGTATATAACTTCACATAATTTATCTATGAATTATTATCAGTAATGTTCAGGTTACTATCCTCAACTTTGAGTCCGAGATCAGATCTGGCTGCGCATTATTTCCTACGTTACAGCTCTCTCCTTAGAGTAAGGCCGTACTATTTCTGTGAACAAGTTAACAAAACAAGGTGCTTAAAACTTTCACCTTTTAATAAATAAAAGGAGACTTCTTCCAACCTACAGTGAGCTATTTAGACTCGTCGGTATTTTTGGGTTTTGAGAGAAATGACACGCTAATACTTGCTTTTGTACCCGAGGCTTGCAGTAGCCACTGAAGCTTCATCTTTCTAAGAGGTCCACCCCATTGCATTCATGACTTTATTTATTCTGCTTATCCAGAATGCAGATCTCTGCTATGTAATATATAGTGTACATCCTTTGTATGCTCTGTACGACCTCAGATTTGTCCACGCTAGGACAACTTAATTGATCAAATGGATCTTTGTACATAATCTGTGTCCCTTGTACTCACCTTCATTTATCATTCCAGTCAACACCCCGTCTGAGCAAGTCTGGGCAACAATTTTATATTTTATAGCAGATGAACGACATAAATATTGATCAGTTCTAGGCAGATCCTAGAACAGTACAAGACAGCATTAAATCCACTCTCACTGCCTAAGTTACCCCATTAATTCTACTGAGAAAGCCATCAGGCAACACCAAGATGTAAATGGCTTTAATATCCTTCTAAAATAGGCACATGTCCTCTTGGACCAGAAAGTATATTAATAAAAAACAAGTTTGGTTTCTCTCTGACTCAGTAACATTCACTGACATTATTTCCCACACTGTCAATTCTACTGGCTTTTTCTACTAATGGATGTCTCTGGTTAGGATTCTCAGTTTTCAGTATTATAAATAATTAACTCAAGGTTATAGAAACATAAAATTATTTGGGTTGGAAGGGACCTTTAAAGATCATCTAGTCCAAGTCCCCTGCCGTGGGGGTCTGTATAAGACGCTCATGACAGTCTGCACAATCTTACAAATCAAAGAAATCTTCCGTTTCCAAGAACACACCTCAAAGAAAAGCAAGGCCAGTGTTTAAATTCCAGTGTACTTGCAAGAAGCACGGCTATGCCTTTTAGCTACCCTAGAATTCCCTCCCCCAGCACCACACAATGACCAGCTGCAACAGAGCGAACAAGTTAGCAATCCTCAATTTACAAAATTTGGTGGACTGAAGGAAAAAAGGTCCCTTATGGAATCAAAGCCTGTATTCATTGCCTTCTGCCCAGTGACTCAAAGCCAAAAAATGTTCATTTCCCCCCTTTCCACATACTCCCATTTCTAGAATGATGGGAAGGTTTAAATTCGAACAGACTGTAAAGCTCGAAGAGCACAGCTATTTATGAACTAGTCCAAACTCTTTGCATTTTGGCAATGTGCCTACAAACAAATCATTACTGAGCTTCTTTTAGTGATAAAAAGAATTCATATCATATATACAGTCCAGATTATTGCCAGAAAATGGAATTGATTTTACTATCTCCTTCCTGCCCTTAAACTGCAAAATTAGCATTCAAGGAAAAAAACTAAAGCTCAGCTTCTTAGTCCTTTTCTTGCTAGAGAGGCAAAATGAGGTCTGTTCTGGAACATCCGTCCTCTCTCAACTCCTTCCCGTAACGTCCCATTAGAAAGAACAGTAAACTGTGCTTCTTGGAAGCTGGAAGCCTGTAGTTGGAGTGCAACACCAATGCCCGTTTTCATTTGGAAATCTGAAGGAGTCTATTGACTTTCAATTCTTCAGGCAATGACTGAAGGGAAAAAATACCACTTTTCCGTTCAAAAGGAGTATTGTAAAATTTCCACTGTGATAAGTTCCTTTGTATTTTAGGATACTCACATTCTCTCTTCTTTGGCTGATCGTATCAGAAATTCAAGAATACTTCTGGAATACAACAACATAAGTAACCATATGCTGTAGGACCTGTTTTCAACTATTTCTAAGTTTGAAAATGGGAAACACATTAGGTAAATAATCCCACTTGCTTAAGACCATGCAAGAAATGAGAGTCCAGAACAAAACTCAATACTCCCACATTTAATGAGGTATGGTATATCCCGAACCAACTATCTTCTTCCAGTATAGATTTTGCCTTTGTACTTTCTAGTTCATTGGCCAAAAATGTTTTCACTCTTCTAGTGTTTCATATCTTCTTTTAAGTCATCGGATTTGCTTAATTTCTTTTTAAAGTAGTCTCAAATTCTGACTAAAGAATTCTGCGAGTACCTTGAAATTAAAATCCTCATTCACAAGCCAACTTGTTGCAATCACTGGCTGTCATTCTTCTGCTGCACATATGCAGCAATGCTTAGAATCAGTCTTTCATACAAATCAGAAATCATGGCTTCTGCATACTTACACTCTAGAGAGTCTGGACACTTATCTCTACGGAAATGCAAAACAATCCTTCCAATTTTAATCCTACCCCCTTTGCAAATTCATGGAGTGTTAAAGCTACCAACAAGCACAGTACATATATGTAATGAGATGCAAATTACACAACAAAAGTATAAATGCATCCTGAGTTGAATAATGGTACCAGAGAATAAACTAAACCTGAAGGACAAGTGACAATGGCCAGAAGAAACAGTTTTACAGGTTTATCGATATTCTCTTTATTTTGGAAGGTTTTCTAGATTATTTTGTGATAACAGCGATAAACAGAAAGGTAAGTGAAAGAGGTAGAAACCAGACTTTATTATATCACTTTGTAGAGTTCCAGGCAACACACTTCCAGGGACATATCTTCTAAACAAGAATCTCAGAGTGTGCTTTGGTAGGGATCGAAAAGGTTCAATGCCAAAATCAAAACTTAGGTTTCTTGCTCTGGAGCTTTCAGAGCCCAGTTGCACAGCGTCCATCATTAAAGTAGTTTATTTTAACATTAAAACCTCACTCTTTTATAGCAATGGCACAAAAGTTCATAAAAAAAAGTTTACATTTAGTACAAGAATTTATTGCCTGAATACAGTACAAAAAAGTCAGATCACATAGCCAAATACCCTGTTACAGACAAAACTGCAGTAAAACCTGGTCTAGTAAATGCAATATACTTCTCTTGTCTACTACAACAGCTTATCCTTCTCACATAGATTAACAGGTTTTATAATATTGCTCTCAAGTCTGTTAACAGACATACTGTTTATTAATGCCCTTACTATGGAAAAGCCTGTCAGAAGTAGAGTCACAATGGCAGAAAAAGATTCCAGAAACCCTTTTTTCACTTTTCAGAAAGTTGTGCTCTCTGGACTTCAAGCGGTAAAAGTGTAGTTTCTTGAGGTCAGTTTAAAGATTTCTAGAAAGTTGGAGAGTTTGCACATGACTACTACTTGCACAGGTGACAAGCAAGCACCTGTTCATCATTTCAGACTGCAATTTTACTAGAAAACCTCATCAATCTGCGTTCATTAGAGTGTGCAAACTGAAGCCTAAGTCAGACTTGAAAGAAACCACCTTACTCTGGACAGCTTACTCTGTCAAAAGTGGTCCTTTTCTCCCTCACTCCCATCTTCCTTTACACTGCTTCTGGCACCCCTCTGATCCTGGGGTTGATCAGCTGATCCAATACTAATTTGGCAGAAATTACTCACATTTTTGCTAGGTGAGCTTCCTATTAGAGAATAAAGTTGGTTCAGATAACCAAGGGATTCAAGGAAGTCAAGCTACTAAAACAGAAATAAAGGGAACACCAGCTCCCATGTTGCTGGAATCCTCTACAGAATACTTTCTGTGGATCATGTTCAAGGCTAAGTTTCTTTTCGACAAGTATCAGTTGGATGACAAATGATCTCCAGTTCCCCTTTTTATAGTGCTTATCAGTTAGAAAGGAGCCTAAGAACCTAGCTATGCATGGATTAAGGAAAGTTAAACTTCAATCACTTCAATAGGTTGCTGTATTCTCAAAACTTCCAGCAGCTTTCAGGATTGCGCTTCCATAAGTTTGACAGTTTTCATTGCTTGCACGTATGGTATTTGATGCAGAACCAGAAGTATACGTGTTAACCAGTAACACTAGTAACAGCAACATAAGTCTCCTAAAGCCCAGAAAGGGCAGAACTCCTCTGTGTCAGGGTTCCTTTACGGACACAGTCATCACTCAGTTACTTGGGGCCTAACTGACTGTGCACATACCTATGTAGTATTAACATCTTGAGTTAACGAAGTCCCATGTCTCAAAGCTCAAATGTTTGCGATGCCAATTCACCATCAAGATGTCACCAGTGCCCTAAAGCTATCATCACAGGAATTTCCAGAGCCTGATGCAGTCTGAATCTGTTATAATGTTCCTGTTGCTTCCTTCAGCTGCTCACAGATGCTCCCCCACTCTCTTCTGGATCTGTGTCCTGATAGAATTCTGCCTCGGTACAAACACATCATTGCAACACAGGCAAGATAGTTCAGAAAAAAGCAAATGTCTTGATTAACTATGACTCGGTACTTATACACAATTCTCTTCTTAAAATGCAAGTTAGAAAACATATGTTGCTGCATTTACAATGCCACTGTTATCCCCCATATTAAACTGAAGTCACAAAGTCTAGACATGACCTGGAGTTTTTGCTCTAGTTTATCTTGATCTCATCAGATGAATGATTAATAGTGTTTAACATGACATTCAAGTCATTTAATGTTTCTTGGGGCAGCATGCCAGATTCAGTAACTCGAGCGCATTCAGCATAATGGCCAAGATATGTTCAAGGCTATAATATAAAAATGCTATTTTTCTAATCGCAGTCCTATAACATCCTTTTCAGCTAGCCAGATTGCTTCTTTCAGCAACTCCTCTGTGCCCCTTCTGTTAAATGACCTTTTATCAACCTGTCTTTCATAAGGGGAAAGCAGCAATAGGCGGTGCCATGCCATGCCATTTCTCCTAAAAGCCTGTTGCCCATTTTTCAGAATTTCATCAGCTTATGGTTCTTTGGATTATAAGTAATTAAGTGGAAAAGCACAGCACCTTAAAACTTTCCCTAACTTCCTCTAACTTCTGCACATACCAAGTTCTTTTAAAATAACAGCTTTGTCATTTAGAGTTTACATTCTCTCTTAATCTGACAGGTTTGTAAACATAGACACACCGCAGTTTCCAAAAGCCTAACTACATTCACCCTCTAAGCAGGGTGCGCAAAGCTGTTTTTGCTGTCACGGGACCAAAAAAAAGTCTTTCATTAGTGCTGTGCCAAAGCCCCTTCCAGCCTATTGGTCAAAACGTTAAGTGCTTGAAGGTTCCTGGAGTTTAGTATTTTTCCTTTGTAGGTCACCTTCTTATAAAAGCTACACTCCATTTAATATAGCACTTGGAAACAGTTTTATACAACTGGTCGTGGGTGACTGCTTGCTGGCACTCATTAAAAACAGGCACTAACATTTAACACTCGTTTAGCAAATAGTCCTAGGACAAAGACACATTTTGGCTTCAGCAACCTTGCTAATACACCCTTATTAGAACTAGCTCCCTCAAACACCTTCAGATGAAAAGGGTTTGTTGGATCTCTAAGCAGTTGCAACTACAGATTTTCTGTCAATGCCCATTATTTGACAAGGACCAAAGACCTCAACGCCCACGTGTGCTAATCAGTACACTTTGGGGAAAAACCTGTAGAAACTAGTTCTACTACAGAAGATTCTCATGTGCCATTTTCTGCTCCTCTGTCACTGTTAATCCTGACAGCAGAAAAAGAAAACAAGCATGCTAGGCTTATGGAAAAAAAATGCTCTGTTAAAAAAAAATAAATAAAGGGAGACTGAAAGCATACTGCTGAACTTCAGAAGAGCAGAGTCAATCAATCTAAAATAGTTGGAGGAAGATGCAAGTTAACCCACTAATACAACACCATTTTCCCTTATATCGCTGTGAAAGGCCGCCAGGTCCCCCATTGCTGCCCAAATCAGGCAGATACGATCTCCAAGAGAACAAAGGCAAAAACTGTGGAATCTAACCCTTGCCCAGGAAAACAGTTGTGCCAGTGAATTATAAACAAAACCACTCCCTCCCTCTCCTAGTTTCAACACACAGCACAGCAAGCCATGGTTACAAAACCAGCTGGCATGCAGCAAACGCAAGCAGAGCGCCAACACTTCCCCTCTCAAAGATCTAAGACTGGCCAGACTCATAGGAGACAGTTGAACCCAGCTGCAACTCAACAAGCCATAAACTATTACAACTTTCTTGTTGATTCACATGAGAGTTTTCTGGGAGAGAGGGCAGACACAGAGACATGGCCATTTCCCACACGTTACCAGCCTTCTAGGCAGAATATTGTCTACTTATGGTTGACTAGGTCACCAGTTTCTGTCTTCTGCAGACATTCAAGCTCTAAAAGCCTTTTAATAAACCAGGCGCATCAACTGTCAGTAAAGGATGCATTAGCATCTGACCAACTCAAGCCTGTGGAGCCTGGAAACAATCTCCGTAGATGTATCATGTCTTCATACTGTTTAAGTGGGAATACTTGGAGATACTCCGCTCTGTGCATCCAAAAAATTCTTTACTGCACAAAAAAAGAAAAGGCATATTTGTAGGGAAAGGTACTAGATTTAAGCACGCACTTCAGTGACTAGCTAGCAGTCTGAGTAAAATAGGCATTACTTCCAGTGCTTAGAACAGCAAGTGAAGGAGAAATTCAGATGTTAAGAACTTTTGATCTGAAGCAAAATGCCAATTCACATGCTTTCATAGAAATAACATTCCTTCCCAAGAGCTGCAAAAATGGATGAAAGGAAGAGGTCATAAAGAAGTCTACAGAACAACAAATTTTGAACATAATCTGCTTTAAAACCAAAGCAAATGTGTTTTAGTGGGCCATCAAATTGTTATGCCAGGCCTCTCCCATACACGCTCAGAAGGCAACCTCTACCAACAAAACTTGAATGCAATGCAGGAAAAAGGCAAATAGAGAAGCAGTTGCCAAGTTTTCAATCATAACTCCAAGCCCCAGGAGTAAAATGCTAGACTGAAAATAAAGCTAAACGGCTTCAAACTGAGCAAGAAGCTTGCAAGTAAATCTATAAAGAAAAAAAATTTAAGGCAATCGGAGTTTATGAATATTAGCTCCAGAAAGACTATTCTTAAGGGTCAAATGTCTACCTTTGGCTTGCTGTTCAAGACTTCACCTAGATCTGATTCACTCAGATAGCATGCACCATAAAGACAAGTTGGGAATGCCATGAATTTACATGCATGCTTCTGTCAATACCAAAACTACTTTTGTAGTCTATTTTTGTAGATAATGTGTAAACACTTCTGTAACAGAAAAGGCTTTGAGTACCTTCTACGATTCAAGTTAAAAGCCTCCAGTTATTTGCTCACCTTCCAATTATTCTAAAACTTTTCTTTTGTACCTGAAAATCTGTTACATCCTTCTGTCTCCCTCCTTCAAGTCACTTTGGTATTTACGCTCTAGAAAGACTCTTACAGCTACATGCAGGTATCACGAAATTTGTCAGAGGTCAAGTAAATACCACTTGAAGTCAAAACTCATGCTCCCTGAAAAACAATCCAGATAAGTATTTGCCCAAATTTCTTCTGTCTGTTCAGATGACTTCAGAGCTACGCGTATCTCCTCCCAAACCTTTACTTTTATGTTATCAAACACTTCAGAGCAACAGGTCTCCACTTCATGGGTGCGTTTCAGTGCCACACAGGACAACTGCACAAGGCAGCTCAACTGCATGAAAGGAATCACCATTCAGGAAGACTGAAGCCCGATGACTGGAATAAAGGCAAAGCAAATGGTTCTTTTGTTTGCCTGTTAAAGTATAAAAGGAAAGAGCCAAGCACAGATTTTTAGGTCTGCATAAAGAGCCCATTCATCAGGTTATAAGAAGTCACATGCATTTGATTGTGTCAGCTTAACAAAGCCACAGTAAGAGAGATTTCTTTAGGAAATATCACTGCTGGAATTACAAAGGCAGTTGAGACACAGAAACACTAGGAGAGGAGAAAAGATTATGTCCCAAAGGCTAGACAATCCAGCGTGCTACAGGAGGGAAGCACCTGCTGAAAAATGCCTTATCAGCACATAACACAGCCCATGTAAACTAGAGAAAGGAAAAAAGTTCAAACTGTTGAAAGAAAGAGAAGACTTCTGCAGTTTGCCTGATCCTTTTCTCACCACCAAATCCTTAACGTTCAGATAAATGGTCACTATTTCTAAACGTCACAGACGGTACACCACTCATCTGCCATTAGACTAATAGCATGTTTAAACAAGATCACAAATGCATATCTATTCTCTGGAACAGATACTTCGAAGAGGGGATAATCTATGAACATATATGCACTATAGGAGAGAACACGGAGTTATGGGATAAAATACAGACTAAGAGGTTCAGGTGGAAAAGGATACTGATTTTATATCATCCATATCTTCTTATAAGCATCATTATCAAACTGGTAGATTAACAGCACTGACAGAAGGATGCAGTTGCTTTGTTATTATTTTGGATAAGCATGCTCACTACAGCTAGTAAATCTTTGCTACATGTATTCAGCGAACACCACAATTTACAGAAAGTAGGATCTTTAATGTAATTAAGTTCACAGCTATGCAGCCACCCAGATAGGCTACTGGTGCCAGGGACAAAGGCCTCAAAAAAACTTTTAGGACTAAATTTGTTTTCTTAATACCGCCTTAAGTTTTTTTCCATGAAGATGCTTTATTTCTAAAAAGGACCAATATTTTGGGCCATCAAAATTAGAAATAGATAGTATACAATGCAAGCTGTCAGGGAGATGGAAAATAATCTTGAACAATACAATGGTATGTTTCCACACACCTCCTTAGAAAAGACAATTAAAATAATTAATCAAATCCAACTACTACCTCTTAAGAGCTCAGACTGCTTCCTCCTACTACAAGTAGAGCAGAAAGTGGATATACAAGTAGGCAGAGTGAAAGGAATCTTGTACAGTAGTTCGGGGCAGATTTTATATAAATAAAGGAGCTGCAATGATATAGATAGGTTAATAGGAGGCAACGGGAAAGTATACAATGCAATATTATCACAGGATAAAAATACACACATTTTTACACTAATACATCATCTCAGGCCCAGTAATTTTTGGGGAAGTATCACATCTATTAGAGTACATGTATATTATGATACTCAAGAAAGGTAATGCACACTTGCAGCCCAGAAAGCCAACCACATCCTGGGCTGCATCAAAAGAAGCGTGGCCAGCAGGTCAAGGGAGGGGGGATTCTGCCCCTCTACTCCGACCTGCTGAGACCCCACCTGGAGTACTGCATCCAGCTCTGCAGTCCTCACCACAAGAAGGACATGGACCTGTTGGAACAGGTCCAGCAGAGGGCCATGAAGATGATGAGAAGGCTGGAGCACCTCTCCTATGAGGACAGGCTGAGAGAATTGGGGTTGTTCAGCCTGGAGAAGAGAAGGCCCCAAGAAGACCTTATAGCAGCCTTCCAGTACCTAAAGGGGGTCTACAGGAAGGATGAGGAGGGACTCTTTATCAGGGAGTGTAGCGATAGGACACAGGGTAACTCTTTCAAACTGAAAGAGCGTAGATTTAGACTGGATATCAGGAAGAAATTCTTTACTGTGAGGGTGGTGAGGCACTGGAACAGGTTGCCCAGGGAAGTTGTGGATGGCCCATCCCTGGAAGTGTTCAAGGCCAGGCTGAATGAGGCTTTGAGCAACCTGGTCTAGTGGGAGGTGTCCCTGCCCATGGCAGGGGGGTTGGAACTACATGATCTTTAAGGTCCTTTCCAACCCAAACCATTCTATGATTCCATGATAAAGCCAATATGATTAGCTTGTCATATGAAGCATTTAAAAGCATTTTAAATGACCGTGGTGGTTCTACCATCAAGACACTATGTAGCTCTCATCCCCTTTCCTTTTCCAACACAGGAATTCCTTAATTGTTACCATCTGCTTTAACACGGTTGCATTTAGCCATTAGAATACTAACGCAGTGGGCACCACTTGAGTCCTTTTAGCTTGTATGCCCAAGTACTACTGCAATCTATGGAAGAACAATAACCTTATATTACTGCTATCTAAAAAAGAGCCTCTTCAAAACCAGAGGAAAATCATGCTTTTGCACTAATAAGTCATCTCTACTGAGGCAGATGCGCATAGCCATAATGTACTGTAGAGCAAAAAAAGTGAATCCTAGCTGGCATTTGAGTAACAGCTGTGCTGAGGCTTATACAAAACAGAGGAAGATATATAGCATAATGTTTTCTCCACATTATTTAGAACACTGCAGTATGTCACATAATAAAGGCCATTTTGCAAGCTAATGTTGGTACTTTTGACAGCAGAGTGTTTTGGGATGCTCTAGCTGAAGCATCAAGTAGTCAACCTTTTAAGAAGAAAAAAAATTTAAGGAAATCACAGTATCAAAAAACAAGAGGTTCACAGAGGAAAGGAATAAAAGTCTAAGATGAAAAAAGTCAAAAATGCAGGAGGCCATATACTGCACAGAAAGTGATGCGGTTTGAGACAGAACAGCAAGGCCCAAATGGCAAAAAATTTCTGTGGCAGAAATTTAAGAGACTGGGAAAGAGTGAAGACATCAAATACAAGAAAGCTAAATACTTGTAGTGAGCCAAAACACATACTGTTGTCATAAGGATGAAAGCAACAAAAAAAAAAGAAAAAGGACTAACACATGCTAAGAATGCCTGAAAAAGCCAAAGACAGAGTGAGAGTACTTTAACCATTTTAATTCCAAAATTCTGAAGTTAAACAGTTTGACTCATCCAAATAATTTCTGTTTAGCTAAGCAAATGTACAGAAAGAATTATAGGCCATAATCAGTTATGGGCTTTTACTTCGGGCTATTCCATCTTCAGGCAACAGGTAACTCACATTATTGAACCTGGAAAGTCAGAGACAAGAATGAAAACAGCCTTCAAACAAAAAGATGATCCCAAACACACTGTCAAATAAACATATATATGTTCAAATTATCTGTTAGTACAACTCAACTTTTCTTTTTTCTAACCTTAGCAAGTTCAGCTATTGGCTAACACTTTGCACCTCATACACACGCTTTACGACCTTCCATATAATGCAAAGAAAAAGACTCTGGGCATTTCCTGTTACCATGATTCCGAGAATGTCCTATAGAACTTTTAGCAGCGTACAACCTGCAGTGCACTGGCTTGTCTAATTAGCCATGAGTATTTGCTAGGACTTCTCATTACAAGAACACTTGAAACTAAATTCAGTAAGAGCTCAAACTAATCAAGTTAAGACAGCCTGATACAGGTTCTCGTGTCAGCTGAACCATGACTGAGGTCCATGCACACACCCAGAATCTGTGACAAATGCAATTACAGGAACTGCCCAACTCTTCTTTATTGCAGGCTACACTAAGTAGCATCAGCATGTTTTTGCTGCTGGCTAAAACCACACAGTTGCTGTAGCTGAGCTGATAGAGTAAACTCATTAAGCCATGATAAATTTAATAGTGAGCCTAAGCTGAATGCCTCTTCCACTTAATTATGCTAATACTCATCTGTATATATCCTGGGAGAAGCATTAATTGCAGTTCTGAAACTCTCTAACCAGTAGGTACTTTTGTCCAATGCTTGGAGATATTACCTGCATACAACACTTAAGCTGTAGAACGTCTTTCTGCAGTACGTCATGTCTGCTAAAATTTACAAAGGCTCATGCACGAAAAGTTCAAAAACTCACAAGAAATCTGTGAGCCACAAATCACTAAAGGCTGGGAGAGCATCCTAGGGAAGTAACACAACATGTTTCCTCATCCTTGAGCTCTTCCTTATGAGTCTGTTTCTGGCTACTACCTGAGATAGGATATTGCACACTGTGGATGTTTGCTCTAATGCAGTACAGCCATTCTTCCAACCAGAATGCTTGCAAACAAATTTTTCTGTCCTAATCTCTAAAACAACAGCAATTAGCCAAGGTCCAGATTCCATTCAGCCAGAGTCAACATATCTTCTCCTTTCACCTATAATTAATTGGAAGTTACAGAACAAAAATCTTTTGCTATGAGCAGTATCTCAGCAGAGAACAAACCAGTCTAAGTCCTGTTTCTTTGAGGGAGGAATAAAAAAATATAAAGCTGGTAAACTTACACTTATGCCCTGTCTTGTCACCCAGGTTCCCATACATTCAACTAAATATTTCTGGCATCTTCCTTATTTTATTACAATTATTTAGCAGGCACAAAGAGGTTGTTGGCTTATGGTTCACATTTCTGGAACTTATTTCAAGCACTGAGCGCTTATGTCAAAACTCATTTTTCATAGCAAACCTAACATAATCACATAACTTACACTTTCCTGGTCAGAAGACAGAGGTGGCTCCACTAAAAGAAGCCTCTGCTCAGAGTTGTCCTCTTCAAAGGCTGCCTGTGTTGTTGCAGTGTCAGACATGTGTCTTTTTCTGAGCCGTAGACCTGGCTCTGGAGAACCAGCATTATCGAGTTCCGTTAGTTCATTCATGAGATGCTGGGAGCCTTCTCAAATATTCTTCTTCCTCTTGGTTCGGTTTGGCTGATTATGTGTTCGCTCTGAAAGACAAACAGTTTGTGTAACTAAACCGAAGTTAAAGAGTAGTGTGTAAGAATTGGCTGAAAGAAGAGCATGCTTAAAAGCTACCAAACTACAACTGCTTTTATATGTGCGCAGACTCCCACAGGATCAATTATACAGACCTCTACACTGTTGAGCAATGAATTCTCATCTTGTGACCAATAATACTTTCATATCCTAACAGAGGTTAAAGACAATTTTGAAAGACAACAGAAAGTGAGCTCCATAAAACAGTAAATTCACAGTGATGTTTTTGTACATTTTTACTTTTACAAAGTCGCAGACACTGGAATGTTAATGCTATTTACAAATAAACTACTTATCACAGACACACTATAATTATCAGCTTTTTGTGGGTACGAAGCTCATTTCAAATCATCTGGGCTAGGTTTCACCAGAACAAGGACACTGGTACAGCTGCTTGGGTAGTCACAAGCAAGCAGAGTTTAAGCAGCAACTGACTTTAGAGAGACTGCACGGTGGGCAGTAGTACGTACAGTGATTATGTTTCCCTTGCTTAAATTAACATGTTCACAATTTCTGCTAGAAATGGGTCTCTACCTTTACTTGTATAAGTCTTTAGGCCAGACAGATTTAAAAGACACCGTTCATTCCATCCCAGCAAGCATAAATAGATAATTCCCATAGAAAACCATAACCCATGCTTTCTACTCAGAAGAGTAACTATATTTTACACTTAGGACACTGCAAAAAGGACTTGGGGTAAATTTAACTCAAGATGCTGAAGATTAATTAAATCCGCAGAACTTTGCCTAAAGACAACCTGTTAATCCAAGCCCTCACTGGTTACTCGTTACCTACTTATCTTGTACATCACTACATGGTGACTTTAATAGCCAGTCAAGAGACACCTGTTTGACACTGGTTGCCTTGGGAGGCACAGCAGCCAGAGCACTTTGAAATCAGAGTGCCAGAAGTCATCACAATGAATTAGCACTCAGCTGAGGCTTCAGAATCACTTTGAATGGGAATCTATTCGTTTTGTACTAATCACTTGGTGTCCTTCTATTACTGTAGCATGTAAGTACTTAGATGTGACTAACACATAACATTAAGATAACCCATCTAACAAGTTTTAACTTGCCAGGGTGCATAATTAGATTGGAATTTTAGTGCCCAATAAAAGATGCTGAACTTTGTCATAACGTAGGATAGGAAATTAAAAATATAAGATGGAGGATTGATATTGGCGGTCTTGTAAGAAAATGTCACCTCCAAAAAGCCAATAAATAACGTACTCCTTCCTTTCAGGGACTAATCTCATTTATATACAATCACTGCAAGCTAATTCTCAGCTCTGACAAACATGCTATAGTTAATTTTGCTGCAGCAGTTTGTAATGTTATATCCCCTCAGCTGCCTGGCAATCCCCAGAGGAGAGAGCTGCTAATGAGCAGGCAACAGACTCTGCAGAACTAAATGATACCTCAGTTGTCCAGGTTCAATACGGCACACTGCTTTAATCACCCAAGAAGGTAAGTTGAACAATATGCCAGCAGAGCAGATGGTATGCCCACCTTCCTGCTAACTCCACTACAGAGTCAGTAACCCCCCTCTGAGGGGTAACATCTAAAATGGCCGCAGCTGTTTGCTTGGTAAACACAAGAGCCACAGAACTATAACCCCATGAAAATTAAGGCAAGGTTTAACAACATTATACAGGAAGCCCAAAAAAAAAAAAAAGAGTTGAGCAAGTGGCTTTTAAAACCAAGAACAAATATTTAGAAAGCCACAGAACAACTGAAGTCTTCACTGTTTTTGTCCTATTTCAAGCAGCCAATTCACAATTCTATTTTTATGCAAGAAACATGAAGACATCATCACATTGCCATTTGGAAAAACTGATCTAGGGAAGAAAGAAAAGAGTGTGCAACAAGAACTACAGTTTAAAGTGAAATTGATTGGGTGCCTTAATTTAAAAGGCTACTGAAATTAGTCTCTTATAAGTTAAGTACACTGTACCAATTTGAAGCTGTAGCTAAAACCAAAAAAATACAAGTAAGCAGAGCAGCTGTTTGTAAACAACAGTTACAAACACACATCCCTACCACAAAACATTTCCACACAGCATTTCAAATTGGTAGTTAGTTGAAACAGCCATAGTTAGTTTCAATAATTTTTTAATTTGCATTAGGTATTTAACCAGCAAGTTTTACCAGTTTTTCCTTCTGCCAGCTTTAAGCAATTGAATTGCCATTGTGCACTGCATTACCTGCTATATTGCCTAAGAGCATGCCCTTATATTGCCTCTACAACACTGTGGGAGCAATGCTCAGAGGCATGGTAACAACCAACACAACTGGCTTAACCACACTTGGCCAAGATGCTTGCAAATGTTCTTCTAGTAGAAGAAGATACAAGAATGCCAAAAGACTTCTTAAATCAGGCCTTGAAGATTTACTTCACTAGCACTCACTGCCAAGCAATCACGAAGGTTAAAAATAAAAGATGCATTTCACCTTCAGCGAGTGAGATTTGCATTCAGCAGAGTTGAACTTTAGAGCTCTGCATAAATAGAAGTCATTGCTTCTTGAAATTACAGCGGAATTGCTCAATGAGCTAAGATGTTTCCATGTTGTCCTTCATGCAGGATCCTTTTAGTGCTAAATATGCTCACCCTTACTGAGCAGGTAAAGATAAGCAAGCCAAAAGACAGTCCAAAAGCATCACTACTGTTTAGTCCTTTTTAAAAATGGACTACGAAAGCCGAAAACACATGCCCGAACACAACATAGAGTTGACAACAGAAAAATGCTAATAGTCAAAACTATTTATTCACAAGTAAAAGCAAGCAGTCTGAGATTATGAACAGGAAAGCCATAGATGGTCTTTAATTTCTACTATAAATTTCACAGTTCAAGTGAAGGGTTTGAATGACTAGGATGACCTTTTCCTAAGAAAATGGTAAGTCTAAGTATGGTCAGTACCATCTAGTCAGAAGATGATGGTTGAAACATAGTGTATGAAGAGACTTGTTGCCCCATTCTGTCTCTAAGACTGGGTAGTCCATGAAAACAAAAACTGTAAGATGGAAAGCTATAGAACACTTGAGGTCTTGGAAGGAATTGTTTTGTTTCACTGAGATTATAAATCTTATATTTAAGTCCTTTAGGGGTTTTTTTGCAGCATGAAACAAAAACTTTAAGTTAACTTCCATCTAAATCGGATGTTGCCATGTACAACTTAAAATCTACTTAATGATCGCATATATAATAAGCATAACATCAGCATCTAGATCAGGCAGTGAGTTCCTGCTGTGTTTAAAATCAGCTGAGAAAAACATCTACAGAGTTTGGTTTGTTGGGGTTTTCTTTAATATAGAAAACTTCTAAAGGGTAAGACAGCTTCTAGAAAGGACCTACCAGTTCAATAGCATAGTTCTAAACACAGCCTATAAACAAGAAACATAGCACTCCTTTAGTCAACTTAATCAACTTAGTGTGGTGGCTGCTACCACCACACAACCTACAAAGCCTTAGTGGTCATCACTCCCAGCTGCTCACTCCACCCCAGTTCAGAAGTCAACGTCATAGCAAGGAGACTCAGTGCCAGTTTTAAGCTGTAGACAAATACTCCTCGTCTTTCTGAAAACAGAATCAGAAGGCAAAACTATTTCAGCAGTTCACTGCAATTGTGTAATGTCACAGAAGTCAACACAAATCCGCAATTACAGAGCACATTTAGGACACTGTTTCACTCCTTAAGATGACAAGGGAAGAGTATTTACACAAACTTAAGCACCACAGGTTGATGCTAGTATACTTTTTAAGATCTTCCTGGATATTGCCCAGGATAAGTGATACAACCCTTCTAACCTCACAAAATTCACCTGGCACAAGGACTGGTTTTCTACCTAAGCTAAACAATGCCAACATGGTAACAAAGTAAAAGAAAGCATGCTAAGGGTAATGTTTGTAGTTAAATGTAGCTCCCTTTTAAGGACAAAACACAGTCCAAGATGGTCAGGCTACCCCTCACTAGCCCTAAGGAAAGCAATCTCTCCAGCATCTAGCTCTTCCCAGTATGTTCCTCCTATAAGCAGCACAAGAATGATCCCTTCAAAGCTCTTTCATTCTGTCTGTAGCTAGTATTTAGAAGAAGAAAGTGGCATCCTCCTCCATTCCCCTCTCATTGATCAGACTTCTGAAAGAAACTTCCCTGTTCAGGGCAATGGCATCCACTGTATGCTCTTTCCTTGCTCATCCTCTTCAAAGCATCCCTTAAAGAAGCACAAGCAATGTACACACAGTGGACGAATCTTCATGAAATTAGCTCATCCTCCCTAACAGAGCTTAGTTATTGAAAGAACAAAAGGCCATCATGAAAATTTCAGGCTACATTGTTTCTCAGAATATTCATTAATATTCAATGAAGGGCTCAAGTGCCTGAAAAGTCTCATAAGAGATATTATCTCAATCTACCAATTTTGCCTTGCCTGTGTCCACATACCATCACGGCTATAACAGCATTGCTAGTTGGCTAGCTACATCCAAACCAGTAGAATGGCAAAGATAACTGAATAGTAAACCACCTATGGGTTGAATACCAAATCCAACACTGTTTAGACTAGGCCTCAGTAACACAATAGGCACAACTCCATTTCCAGAACTGTCAGCACAGGTACAAACGGCAAAGTACTTCTAACATTTTTTGCCAATGAAACAGTTGATTCTGGCTACCTTAACTGAAATAAGGTATACTAAACAAAATGTAGCTTTCTTGGCATATTGTATTTCTACTATTATCTCCTGGAAGAGAGGTTCTGTCACAAGTAGTGCCCCCCAAACGGGACAGTAACACCAACAGTATTCAGTAACATCACACAAAAGCTTAAATTATTCTCAGGTGACAGTGGAATCATCCTATTGCCCATCTGGTCGCCTCTACTCCCTAGCACCAGCACTGGTGCTCAAGTGAGCTGTTGGCAAGGTGTTGGGTGTTGTGTTTTGGGGTTTGGTTTCTTTTTTTGAGGGGCAGGTGTCACCTTTGACTTTCTGCCTACACAGCACCCTGATCCATTTACCAAGGAAATCAGGTAAGCACCAGTGCCAATGCAAGGCAGGCGTGTAGAGTTTGGGTAGGGGAAAGGAAGAGGAATTCAGACAGCAAGTGCTGTGTCACACGAGTTATGACTGCTGTTGAGTGTCACCCATACGTGTGGCCTACCTAACCCATGCTGGGTCACATTAACTATATGGAGTATCTACCGGCTGGGTGCTTTTTTCCTTATGCATAGAGCAAAGCAGAAGAGATAAGAAATCCATACATTTGTGAATTGCCCCTAAATTAGAAGGCCACAGCTAAAAAGTTAACAAAACAGTAATACAAAAAGATTCAAGAGTATAACTTGAAATAAGGGACTTTTACCCTTTTTTTTTTTTTTTTAAACTTAAGAGTCTTTCAACGATTGAGGCATCTTTTACAGTTAAGGAGTTAAACACCCACACCAACATTCCAAGTGTTTTCCAAAACTACAGTCAAAAAGAAACCAAACAAGGGCATGTATGAACGGGGGAAGGACGAAAATCACAGAAAACCTTGTTTTCTCAGTGTACCCTAAAGGAAAACTATGACTCAGGCTGTAAAAATTCTTTGGAGGTCATCTTTAACAATGAGGAACAATGAGGAAGCAATCTAGCACCTCTTCTCTTAGATGTAATTTCCCTAGATAAAGAGACATCTACAAAACAAAGATTAGACTCCCGTGGAGGGTCAGTGGCCAAAAAGCTGTCTTTGTAACTTGTAAACTGTCACTGGACACTTCAGCCTAAGCTATTTCACAGCAGGCTGCAGAGGCAAACAATCAAGCACATTCTGATGCATGTGGGTCCAAAGAAAGGGAACAAGCCAGCAGCCTGCCGACGTTAAGGAATTCTTCCATTTCAGAGGATCTCATTACATTGTTACAACATTTGTCCAATTTGTACTGAAAACTGGACCCCAGTTTTGTAACTGGGTTAAGCACTATGTCAGAGGTTGGCCCACCCCCAGCGCACAATGCCCAGTTGCTAGAGACTGGATGACTGGTGTAAATTAGTTTTACTCTTCAATAAACCAAACCAAGAGAATTACCACAGAAGCAGTACAAGACAAGGCACAGAAGTTCAAGCTGTTTTCACATCGTGTTCCACCAGAAATCCACAACCCAGACCTGGAAAACTTGCTTTAGGTTCATTTTTTTCATTAAATGGCTCAGTTTCTCCAAGTGAGAAATGTTCCATCTTTGTGCCCTTTTATGATTTTATTTCTGTGGCACGTTACTAACTCACACCAACTTACTTCAGTTGCCAACAATAAAGAGAGGCAGTTGGTTTTTGTTAGTAACACTTTAGATCACAGATTGTCTAGAAGTGAAAGCCTGAAATTAGACATTATTTTCCTCTTAAGTGAAAATTCAACACACATCCTTTTTAACTACTGCCTCAAGGACATCTGATTCACAGAACTGTTGGGTGAATATGAAAAAAAAAAAAACCCAAAGTCTTTGGAGCAGGCACTAAAATCTAGAGCTATACTACTAAGCCAAAGTTACGTTCAGTTTTCCCCCCCTACACAGAAGATCTTCCCATGAGAACGTAAACGGCACCAAGAGCAAAGGCAGCAATCCAGAGAGCAAACACTCCTCTACCCTGGCAGGTACAACACACCCCTCCTAGGAAGCGTAAGTTTGAAACTCTCTAGAAACTGAACCAAGGTCTCTTACAGCTCGAGAAAATGCTCCAAGGCCTGGAGCAACTGTACAAAAAACCCACTACCACCTTGCTTTTAAAACCAAAGAGGAATGCACATGTTTTAGGCTACAAACTTCAAGCAAGAAAGCATGCAAGACAGTTGCCTTCAGTGCTTCTTACTGGCTTGTTTGGACATCTCTTTACTTAGATGCCATCACTGTGCAGATTTAAGAGCCAGCTGCTGCCAAGCAGGGGCAGCCCCACTCTTCCTTTGGTGGGCATCAAACAGCCCCACTCCTCATAGCTGCCACCCCCCAGAGGCACTCTGATGTTTGTCACAACCCATTCCAGGTGGCAGTCTGGAAAAACGTTAACCCAGAGAGAATGAGATAATCATTTACTATCAAACTGAATTGGCTGAACACACTATCAGACAAGCAGTGTGGACAATATGACAGGAAGGGCAAGACCACACACCCAAGATTTTAGTTCTTTATGTATTTTATAGGCAGTATTTTCCTAACCTGTTAAGGACCGACAGTTATCTGTTACCTGTTAGCCCAAGCCTTTAATTGTTATGTATGTACATACCACGGCCTTTATTATGACCTGTTAGCCTGCTGCAGACCACGGCTGGCATAGCAAACCAGACACCTTACCAAGATTATCAATTTTAATAAAGCGGTCAGGACCTCAGAAGCTTGGTTGCAAAAAGCTGACCACCACACTCTTCCCAGTTTCTGGAAGCACCCACTCTCTAGTTTTGCTGACAATCTTGATAAGTTTTATTAATGAGGTTGTGACCTTGCTCATCAGTGTTTTATTTTGTGGCTGACAGGTTTGGTCAACAAAATATGTTTGTGTTCACACATTTGTAAAAAATAAAAACAAAGAAAACTTACTCCTTTACTTATGTTCAACAACATGGTTTTGTTGAAAACAGCTTAGATTCCCTCAAAAAAAAAAAAGTGATCCATGTCTCTTCCAACTCCAAAAAAAAAAAAAACAGACCACAAACCCAAAACCAAAAAAAGCCCCTCCAAACACGCATTGAAATTGTCTAAAAAAAAAAAAAAAAGATGCTGTAAGTGAGCTGTGGCAGTGGGGACCACTTCACTACTTCACTTCTGTATCCTTTCAGTGAAAAATATACTGTCCATACTTTGAAGCATGTAATTGCTATCCACCCTCTGATAACAGAGCAACACTGCTTGTTCAGTAAAATGAGGACTGGCTGTAACATTGGATGAATGACAATCAGCACCATTACAATAAAATAAAAATTATTTTATGTCAACCTATTTATAGCAGACAACTCACAACACAAGATAGTGACAACAGGAGGTTAAGCAAAAAATTCTTCAAAGGAAATAGACACAATATTTACAATTATAAAAATACCTTATTACAAAACAGGAATAAAACCGTAATTTCACATAGAAGAAAAAGTTGAAGTTAGACATTCAGGTTGCCTTTTTCATAGACAGAACACAGCGTTTACTGTAATAATAAAATTCATAAAAGAAAACATAAGACTTATGTGAAGTGCTTACGCTAAATAATGATGGCTATATATCACAACAAAGCACTACCAGTTACCCTCAGACCTACACTGGTCACCACAAGGCAAGAGAAGATGGAAAAGAAAAGATACCTCCAGGATCCTTTACTCAGTCATGACAGGGTTTGCAACACCCTACCTGGACTTGCAAGTGATAGGCAGGGATTTGCAGACGTGGAAGGGCGCGGAATTGTAACTTTGCAGCCTCTAATAGAGTACTACCGTTGCTAGCAGCAGTATCGAGCTACAAGGCCTCGAGACTCAGGCTTGCTCAGTCTGAACTTTTCCTGACCTGCCTTTTATTCAGTTTAGCTGTGACAGCAGCTTCTCTAATTGACTAGATGTCAATGGCTAATTTATTTTACTTTTGTTTACCATGGTGTGATATAACCTCCAGTTATCCTCCATAGAAAAAGGTACTTACAATGATGGCAAAAAATACCGGCCTAGTATGACAACAGAGTCCCTGAGAAGTGGAGAGACAGGATGCGGTACAGAGGAGAGTACAGGTAGAGGATAAGAGATGGGACACAGCAGAAACCCCATGGCTATAAACAACTCACTAATGGTCAGTTAAAAAAAAAAACAGACCCAGACCTGGAGGTGGACAAACCTGGCTGTAAGGGTAACAAAGAAATAGTAACTAACACACATAAAGGGCACCACATATAGTAAACTCAGACATAACCTGGAGCTGTAGACCAATTAAGAAAGAGGTATAAAAGCATCTTAGCAAACATACAAAAAAACCCAAGTGGACCCTAGAGGGAGGAAGAAGAAACAGGCAACACCAATAACATACTCCTCCCAACAAGTGACTCCCAAGGCTGATGACCTCCCTTTATCCTCTCCACCAGTCCAAAGCTACTGACTTAAAGACCCAGAGTAGCAATGGAAGGATGAAAGTAACTGCAGGAGAAGGGACAGAAATCAAAAAGTGCCTGTTACAATTTTAGCTGTGTTTGGCAACATTTTCCCATATGTAAGTACTCTAACTGCAATATTTTTCTTATTTTTTCTTTAAGAATTAAATCTATGCAAATGATTCCTGAGTCAGACTGTTACGATTTCCATTATACTAACAATAAATTCTTGGCTTGACTTACGCATTATTTCTATGTGCACACAGACACATGCACAGAGGGTGTTTCCTCTTTGCCCATAAACAAGAACGTAACAACAGGGATGGAGTCATAGAAGCATAGAACGTTTTGAGATGGAAAGGACCTTAAAGATCATGTAGTTCCAAACCCCCTGCCATGGGCAGGGACACCCCCCACTAGACCAGGCTGCTCAAAGCCCCATCCGGCCTGGCCTTGAACACCTCCAGGGATGGGGCATCCACAACTTCTCTGGGAAACGTGTTCCAGTGTCTCACCACCGTCACAGTAAAGCATTTCTTCCTAGCATCTAATCTTACTCTACCCTCTTTCAGTTTAAAACTGTTACCCCTCGTCCTGTCACTACACTCCCTGATAAAAGAGTCCCTCCCCATCTCTCCTGTAGGCCCCCTTTAGGTACTGGAAGGCTGCTATAGGGTCTCCCTGGAGATGAGCCTTCTCTTCTCCAGGCTGAACAACCCCAATTCTCTCAGCCTGTCCTCATAGGAGAGGTGCTCCAGCCCTCTCATCTTCATGTCCCGTCTCTGGACTGGCTCCTACAGGTCCTCCATTCCTTCTTGTGTTTTGCAACTCTCAAGAGCATTGTTAGTCTTTAAGTGTTACAGGAAAATTACAATATAATAACAAAGCCTGAAACGGCTCCAGGAAACCAAATCGGCTGTCTGAATTTGTAACACATTCTTTCCTCAGAGGGAACGCTTTGTGCCAGGGTGACCAGAGCAGTGCTGTTTTGTACCAAAGGGCCTTTCATACAAATATATACAGTCCTACAACAGTACCTAGACACAAAAAAAAAAAAGCAAGTTAAGCAGTCACTGTCTGCTCATTCTGTTTGCAGAAAGAAGTTCTAGACATCATAGAAGACACTTGATTTCTTTAAGAAACACAAAGAACAGGAAGGAAGCATGGCCAAGTTGATAAGCATCCACACTCTTAAGAGTAGGAAGGGTAGGAATTTGGGTTGATTTCCTGGACAAGGGCCCAGAGAGAAGGAACACGAGCAGAGAGCAAGAACTGGGTCAGCAAACTACTGAATAGTTATTTGTCCTAGTTTTCAAATACTCACTGAAGGTACTCTTACTCTAACCCAACTGCATCCGTAAGGGGTGTTAATACACGTAGAACTATTCAGATGAGCTATTTTCAAAAGAAGAAAAAAATACCTTATTCTGACAAAGCATCTACTGTCAATGGAGTTTGCAAATAAGGGATCTAGTCCTAGCATACCTTATTTTTCTTGCAGAAAGAGAACAAAGTTACCTAGTATAATTCTGATGCAAACACTAACTACCACGGCTGTGACTGAGACACAACACAGCTCTTCAGAGTCATCTGATGGGCACAGACATACAGCTGTCATTCATACTGAGAAAATGTAGGCCAAGCTTCTTGGTAGAGATCGAGTGCTACACTTAGGAGCCAGCCACTAAGCTGCATGCCAAAGATGTACTCGGTAACCTAGCTGAGAACTCTATACAGGGGTCAGGTGTAAACAGAGTATAAATGCTGCCTTATCTACTTTAAAGTCCCCAGGTATAATATTATGAAAAGCATGAAAGGTTCTTCCAGTACCGACAGTATTGATAGCACAGTAGTGGCATGCATCCTTTTGGAAAGAAGTAGACACTGACAGATTTAAGTCCTAAGAAATGTCAATAATCAGCATTGTGAATTTAATGTGTTAGAAGAGAACAGAAGTAAAATTTTGGAGGAGAACTGACCTGCCCAGCTGACAAGGCAAGCCCTGACCAATGTAGACAAGCAAGCAGCTGTAGTTAAGGAAACAGGAGTATCAGGTGACACACGCTTTACATTTATGAAATACAAAATCTGGTATCTATTTTTATCATTTGCTAATTAACCAGTAATAGTTCAGGTGTTTTACATCACATTTTACACATTTACTAAATGATTTGAGAAAGGACTTGCTTTACAATAGCAAAGAAAGCTTTATTTAAACCCAGAGCTGACTACCCAAAATTGCAGCAAGATTTCAACACAGCACAAGGTTTCCCAGTCTTCATGCCTATAACAACAGCACCACCACCCAAAACAACAACAAGAAAAAGTGAAAATACCAAGTTGCCTGTCAGCTAAGTTAAGGTCACAGAGTTGGTGACCTCAAACACAGAAAAAAGTTGTTCTTGACACAGCAAATTAGAAAGCCCTGGAACTCCCTGCTATGGCATGAGGATTCACATGGAAACTGGACAAATCCATCACGGGGTGCTAAGCACATGAAGCCACCTCTAGCTCGAGAAGCCCCTAAATACCAATACATGTCTATCATATTGCTTACATATTAATACTTAGAATCTATGTTCTTCCTTAGGGGGTATGCATCCTTACAAAAATCTTAGAGGCCTCTCTGAGGAAGAATATTAGGGGGCCTAATGAATAACAATTAAAAAACCCCAAACAAAACAAAATAGGAAAGAAGCCAAATGATTATGAGACAGAAAGTGAGAACCCCACAGAAGAAAGGATGAGGGTTGAAACAGAAAATTTCTCAGGGACACCAGGCCAAGCACCCTAACAATGCCAATAACTCCCCAAAGGCATCCAAGAAACCAGTAGGCACTACCCTGAGATGCTCTGGCCAGCGACTTATATAAGAGGACAAGGGAACAGAAAAACCCTTGCCAGAATCTCATTTGCCAGGTTCCTTCTCCCCTGCATGGCCAGCTTGGCTGGGACTGGTAGGTGGTCCTCCAACTTGGCTGGGCTTCAGACTCAAAGGGTATACATAGAAAGGTTAGGGACAAAGCACAGTCAAAGCCTCAGTAAGAGGTGCTGCAACCTGGCACATTTGGCATACGCGCATCAGGAGTCATACTGCAGTAGGAGGACACATCAAGTGAACCGTATCAGGAACACACCCATAGCACAACTGTCACACTACCCATCAACTTACCCCAGCGAAAAAAACACAGAATCTGCTGAGCACAAGCCAGAGCAAAGCTTCTTGGTCTCTCCACTTCAGGCAGAAGGTCTTGTCACTTCGTGCATGGGTGGGACACAAGGGCAAGAAAACTGAGCAAGTGGAGCATGAGAATATAAAGATGTTTCTGTAGCATGACTTGGAGGCAGACTGGGTGGATATCATGCAGCCTACTTTGGCTACATACAAGGGAACATACAGAAGCTTAAGCAGCAGCTCCACAATGTAGGTAGGATCCTGAGCCAGAGGGATTTCTAGTTTAACCCAGCCTGGTTTGTGTTATAACTACTCTGGAATTTCAAGTTTCAGTGGAATGACTCACCTTTTTCCAGAGACTCAAGGAAATCAAAACACTCAGCGTTTGATTCTTACATACAGATGAGATAAGATCTGTTAACCACTGACTATGATTTTTACCTTCTTCCATTAACAGTGTTTAAACTGCCACACAGCAACCTGATGTCATTGATTTCCATTGCCAAAGTTAGAACAGTACGAGCAAATGTTTAAGGAAAAACTAAAATTTAAAAAACAAACATCCCACCCCTCAACCACAATCTCCTGCCCCCAACCAAAAATGACACAAACCTGGGGAAAAAGAAAAACAAACAAAAAACCCCACCCAAAAAACAACTCTACCAAATACCTGGCACGCTGCTACAATTTTATTCCTGAAGAGGAAGAGAATGACTAGTTCAAGTTCAAACTCTGACTGGTTTATACTCTCATGCATGTACCTAGCACTCACCTCAACTATCAGCTCCAATTTGGAAGCCAAGCTTGTCACATTAAGTGTCACCTTGTTTCAGAAACATACAAATTTCTTTTAAGCCTCAGTCCTGAGAAATACAGCTTAGAACAATGAAACAAACAGATCTTGTACCTTCCCTGTGCTGTAACAAAGAGCAGTTATCTTAACCCCCAAAATACATTTCCCAAAACCATGCAGTAGTCCTATCTCTAACTTGTTACTGCTCTCTAACAAACAGCTGCGCTACCTATGAGGAAGCACAGATCAATTTCTCTCACCTCAAACTTGTCACTGGTTCTTGACTTTTTATTTAAGCTTGGGAAAGTTAAAGTCCAAGATGCCTACAAGAAGGATGTGAAATCAACATGAAGGCTGTTTTTCCAAGTTAGCTCAAATAATAAGTTTAGCAGATGGGGGACAGGGGGCAAAATCCTTGGAGTATGCGTGCTATACAGCAGCTATTAAACATTTACAATGGATGCACACATACCATTTAAATTAGAATCCTTTGATTTTTGTAAGCTCACTCACCAAGACAACAACTTTGACTTCAATAAAACTCCACATAGTTACAGCTAAATTGTATAAAGATGCATCAGCACAAAATCAAGGAAAGCAGGAATTTTTTTAACTGTCTCAGCTATGTTATTCTCCATAAAATGTTCAATGTAACTCCAGACACCACATTTTATTCAGACTCTCTGCCAAACAAACCTATGCCTCAGTACTTGCTAAAGCTGATTTATTACCGTCAAATACATTAATCCGCATGTTAATCTGCCTCAGGTCACTTAGTCAGAAAGGACTTTTGTCAAGCCATATACAATGTTGCTTTTGGTCCACCTGGGAGTTTGAAATCAGAGCTTGGGAGAGATCCTCTGACATAAATATTACAGCATGAAAACAGCAAGTAATGCAGGAGACTTTTCCTATAATCCATTTCCATTCTCCCTGCTTCACTTCATGGCATGTTGTTAGAGCCTAAAAATTTCACTAAATGAAGGCTGAGTTTATCTTAGGATCTTGTGACACTGGAGTTGTAAAGCATATGGCACTCACATGCCAGTTTCAAACTGACATTCATTGCACTCCAGTGGAGGAGGGAAGGTTTATAAGTTATACAACCTACTTCATCCATACTGCAAATAGTACACAAGACAGAAAATCTGGCTCAAACATTACACATACTATGTTATGTTCAATAAGTGCTGGCTATATTTCTATACGAAGCCTTACACCTAACAATTTAAAGCCTTCCAATTGTATGGCTTCCTTATTCAATATTTCCAACAGAAAGCAGAATTGGTTTTTACTAACAGACCACTTCCCTCCTAGTATAACCAATTCTCTAGGCCACTTACCAGATGATCCAAGATTTTCAGCACTATCAAATCAAAATCTCATATGAATAAAGACAGCTGGACAATCACTGAAGAGAAGCAGTTTTAGCATACACATCCTGCATGTTTGCTTAGCAACTGGATCACCATCAGCACAATATGCTGATCCGGGTCTGCTTCTTCAAGGGATGTGACAGGTAATAGTCTCCAATGCAAGCAGCAGTAATGCATACGTTCTACACCTTTCCTTTTTATGTCTGCCTAGTAATTAATTTTAAGTGCCAGTAATTCTCAATTACTCCATCACTAGTGTGACTAAACATCATTCTACGATAGGAATTATGCAACTATGCTTTGGTCAACCCCAAATACCACCACTGTTACCTGTGACTTTGAATGTTGTAACAAATAATATGCTTATAAACTGTTCATGTATTAAAAATACATAACTTAAATTACCACCCAATTCAGGAGTCCCTTCGGCTTGAAATGAGAAAGCGTTCAAATATTCTGTCACCTCAGAACCGGATCTCCAAGAATGGAGCACCAAGTTTTAAAAGAGTTTTAATCTCCACATAGGATAAATCCTCTCAACAGGTAATAAGATTTCATGTGGTACTACAAGAACTACCAGACACATCATACTTACTGCTAAAAGAACAGGAATGTGGAATCATACCTTTTCAAGGATGACCTGAGACTGAACAAAACATTCATGTGAGTCTTGCAGGCAGATAAGCCCTCAGGCACTTACATAATAATGAACTACTGAAACAGAGCCAAGACATGAGTTTTCAGAGGAAAACAGTCATGGGTTCTGTGATCATGCTTAGTTTTTCACAATGACTTTACTGTGATGTGTAACAAAGGGGTGTTTGAACTGGTTAACTAATACAGAAAAAGTCAGCTGGAAAGGGCTTATATAGAAGAATGAAAAACTAATGTCCTTTTGAGAGCATCTTGTACTACTTTTCCAATCGCATTTTAAGACTCTGCCCCTCAAAAGCCAAAGCGGACCTAGGTTACCCACAGTCATGCAGAGCTGTACCGTTACAGCAACCCTGACCTTATCTGAGTGTTTGAGATTTTTTGGTATCGTCTCGGACAGCCTCGTGTATCATCTCCCTTCCCCTACACTGACCTGTATACTGGAGTCCTTCCAAATCAGTTGACAAAACTGGCATTTTCAACAGCATCACACGCCAGTTAGATGTTTTGGACAGAAACATTTATGCAAGTGCTGTGAAACCTGGTTATCCTCTCTCACCCTTTACCAAGGGCCAGCTTAACTTGAAATTTTGAGTTTGCCTTCATGGCAGAAGACACAAAATATTGTACCTTTAAACTCCAGAGTCTAGGATCAACACCAAATTAGAAGAGTTTTACAGATACAGTAGCTAAAACAAATATACATCTTCTCAGTTATTTTGGCAACAATGTTGAATCAAACATTGGACTTCTGTAACACAGGAAGTTTTAATGTTTTATTACTTATCTTCCTTCTCTACAGTCCTAGTTGGTATAAGAATGCCAGAACACCTATGAAAAATCCTAATAAAAAGAAAAAGAGCTTTGGCAAATTACACTCTATGTTTCTGGAGGATGACCTAAAAGGAGAATAAAAGAAGACCATGAAAAACTATTCCTTTATATCCCTCATAGGACTGAAATGAACAATTCATAATTATTAGGTGGCTAGAGAAATTTAGTATTCCTCTTCTACACCAAAAACATATTTGAAAATTGCACCTTAAGAAGTATCTCACAAATTAAGTCTAAGCTACCTAGCAACTTCCTTCACTGCATCAGCGAAGCTCAAAAGGATTTTTATAACACATCCATTATTGAACTATTTCTGTAATGCTGCAGAATTCATATGGTTGCCAATTATTAAAAGGTCACAGAGCAGGAAGTCAAAGAGCAGTTGCACTTAGCCATGGACATTAAGATCATCAGGACACAAGCCTTTTTCAGCATTCTTCTCTTAGCTTAGACTACATAAAGGTCAGAAAACCACTAAGTAAAGCTTTTGTTGACTTTGTTATGCTTTTCTCAACTCTCAGGACACCCACCTCAGAAAATAATCCATTTTGTTCCCCACTGAAGGTACAGCAGGCAGAAAGCCAATAGCTGGCACTTTGTCACATAGCTACTTTAATAAGAATTATGAATAGGCTCTTCCTTTTATTTCTACAGTCATGTTCCATTAAAACAAAAAACAATTTGCCTGAAAGATTAATATTGAGAACAGCAGAATATTGCTGTTATCAGCCTTGCAATGCTATATGCTGTTCTAGGGAATACACAGACACACAAATAATTGCTTAAACTAAATCAATTTGCAAAGCACGCTGTTCTTCACAAGCAAATTGGTTGTATGATCCCATAATGTCAGGAAGTACCAGATTCCACCACCCCAACTTATCTCAACAGCACTAGCACTTGTCTAAGTAATACAGGCCCATAAATTCCACCAGCCAAGGAGATCAAGACATAAATTAAAGCATTAGGAAGAAAACCAGAAAAAGTACATCCTTCAATTTACACCAGGGAATGGCACACACTAACTCTCAGGAGCAGCCCACTAGGAAATGCACTGCAGTATTCTTCAAAACAAAAGCATACCTAAACTGTTAGCTGAGAGAAGCCAAAATGCATTGGTTGATGAGTGGCTCTTCATCTCAAGTCCTACTAGCCATCAACTACCTTGTTCCAAATGCTAAAACCCATTTCCCTTCAGGTAAAAGCTTGCCAGTATTCTCAGGGACTGAGAGTACTGCCAGTCTCAGCTCTACTTTCCATTGCATGGCTTTTTAAAACAGCTCCCACTGCAGATTGGGAGACACAGATATAAATATTTCCAGTACAAGCAGAAGTTAAAGATTAGCTAACGGAATTTTACCACTAGCTAAAGGAATTTTACCATTCAGATTAAATTTAAGAAGCCAGGGGTGGTACTTGTTCTGAGAAGGCAGCTTCTACTACCTGAATTCAATTATTCCATTTCCATCAGAAGTTCTGCATTTTACAAAAACTCAGAAACAATGTATAGACATATGTTGGCTTGAAGTCCTTATAATAGTAACAGGTCCCAAAATCTAGTGTCACTCACCAAGTAGTTTGCACATTCTGTCTGCAGAAAACTTTAATAAAGTCTTTCTGTGAAGAAAATGCTTCATACAGCAAGAAGGTTCGTGGCATGTTTCATCCAGAAGAACAGCCTGTTTATTCAAATATCCATAAAATTCCAGTTTAATAAAACACACTTAGGACATTTTGAGAAAATCATACTAGGCAAACAATAAGCGTATCCATCAGTAAGGAGCTAAAACGGAAACCACACCAGAACGCTGTCATTAAAACAGAGAGAAACCCACTCAAGGGTGCTACCAACAAAACAACCCATACTCAAGAACTGCAGGAGAACTGATTAACACATCCAGGGATTCCCCCTAACAAAATCTGTAGCATATAAACAGTCATCCTCTAGACCTAAACAGAGCAGCACAACTGACCATGGCTTCAAATAAGGAATGGCAGTCTCCTCAATCCTCTAAGCAGATGGAACCAAACAGGTTGGGGAAAAGAGCATTTAATTTGGTTAAGAAGAGAAGGAGGGAAATTGGATGAACATATACGAAAAATGGCTTCGGTGTGCTTGTGATAAGCCAGCCTAGCCACACACCTTACCTTTGAATATATGCAGACGATCATAGCTACATTTAGAAAAACAACAATTTGCATTGGCAAAGACAGCTAGACTTTTACATGACCTATTTAAATGCAGGCAACGTTGTAACATTATGACACCTATATCTAGTATAAGTTTCATTTTCAGCATTAGATGAAGAAACATGAATGCTAACTGTTTTGAGATAAAATACTGCCAGAAGGAAGATAATAGGACAGGGTGAAAAAGGGAAGTAGCCTTTCCTGAAGCAGGTCCCAACAGAAGTTTGCGATGTACTTACATCTGCTGGCAGAACACTGCAATACCCATTTTAAGTATTCAGACTTGACTTTCAACTCATTCTGCAAGTAAATTGTGTACTTTCTTGCTTACTGCTGCCTAAAGGTACCTTAGAGCCAGTGAGTATAGCTCTGACTGTTCCAACACTTTCTGCCTGTAAATAGTGCCTGACTATTTTCTGTTCTCACAAGGGCTTAATTAGTCCTGTTCACAGAGAGCTGCAGCAGCTGGCACATCCCAGCAGACTCCATTGCATTTTCACAGCTACTGAAATCCATCTGAACCACGCTGCAAATTTTTCTACACTGACAATTACATGTCCTGCGAACCTTTTATCTACCTATACATTTGAAGATACCTTTCTGCAAGGAATTTAACCACAAGCCCTGAGAAATCCCGAAACATTTGCCGACATACATACAGTTCACAGAAGGCCAAACAACCCTGCATGGCTAGAAAAAGAGAGGCTCTCTCCTCCACTAACAGAGCAACAGAGATCTGTAACTCTAGAATACAAGAGTAATCATGGCTACATGCGACAACAAATACTACTGCCATCTAATTTTACATCCATCATCCCTAAAACATAACTCATCTACTCAAGAGACCATTAAGCTACAAATAAAATTAAATAAATAAAAAACCACAAACAAAACCCAGACAGTAATTTTCTTCCTACCCAGGCCATATCATAACTCAAACAGATACCATTTAACAAAAAAAAAAAACAACCACACAAGACCACACACACAGTGAAGGACAGAGATATTTCCATGAGGTTCTGAAAATTCCAAAGAAGTTAAAATTGGCATTAAACATGTAATATTTCCTCTTCAAAATTCTGAGCACCTTGATTTTGCCAACACCTCCTCATTTCAAGTTCTTTGCTACTTTTCACACCAAGCAGCAGCAGTATAAGCTTGTGGCACCCCCTTTCCTAAGAGAGGCTGTCTGCTTATCACCGTACCACCTGCCATATCACAACATGGCGAGCAGACTTTAGTATACAAAAAGATGGTCACTGTGCCCTGAAAGAAAACCTTGAGATTCATCTTCAAACTGGACTAAGATTTTATTTTTATGTCAAACCATTGAGACAAGCGTTGCAGAAAATGTACGTAATCAGTGGGCAAGTTAAACTCCAGATCAGTTTTACAGTTACCTGATGATAAAAGTCTGAATCTCTCACTCCTTGCCACACAGAAAGCAGGAGATTGATTGGTTTTTTTCCAATGCACCGCAACAGGAACTATAAGGAAATAACTCACCTCCTGCTTCTTACTAGTTTACATACTGATCTGCGGCATCCTACTTCAAAAGTAAAGTGTTCTGGCAGTAGGAGCATATTCAAATAAACAAGTGAAAGTTAAAAATGTTTTCAGAAGTCTGTTTTCTGAAGAAGCAGAACTCGTACCTTGATTGTCTCCATATTCTTAATGTTTGAAAACCAGTTTCTTTATTGAACTTGTCTTGACAAACATATTGCTTTAAAAAGGAAAGGCAGCCGGTCACCATGTTAAGTACAGCCAGCTGAAATACAATGTTGTGTAGAAAGGATAAGGCATTTAGAACAAGTTTTTTCAGAGAACAATACACTTCAAAGTAGTAGTCTTCCCCTTAAACACCGTCCCAAATACTTTTTCATAATCACTACCATTATCTTGTGTAATGTCTTTTCACATCTACCAACACCGTCTGCCAGAAAATTCGCTGAATGACTCAGACACAGACACTTTCAAATCATAAATACTCAAAACTGCTATTTCCATTTCAGAAATACTTCTATTTAAGCATTTGAATTGCTGATGGCATAATAATCCAACAACATCCTGAAGTTTCCTTATCATGATTTTCCTCATGCACAGACAGCATCTCCACTGACAAAAGCAAGCCTTGTTTCTTTGCACAGTGTCTTGGACAACACGGCTTCACAATCAGAAACCTGTAAAACTTGCAAAATTTTTAGTGTGTAATATTGAGCATCTGTTGTACACGAGTGCTTGACACAGCTCCTTAAACATGCAACTAAAGACGTAAGATAACAGCAGAGATCCAAGCATTAAAATCACTGGCATTACATGCCCTGCCAATTCCCATTAATTTTCCTTCATAACAAGTCAACATGAATTCTTGCCTAGAGCAAGCACAGGCTTTTCAAACTCCAGCCTTTTTATCCTGTATCCAGGAGTCAGGCTTCAAGTCTGAATCTCACCCACATTGCCAAAACTGTTGCTCACTAGTCACTTGAGCAAACTAATACTAACATCACCAGTTCAACAGCACTGATACAACTCTTTCCGTGTAAAGACTGGGGGGGAAGGGGGGAGCTCTTTGTTTGTGTCTGGCTCTCCTGAAGACCTGATACAATGCAAGCTCCTATACTCATTGCATTTTATGTTTATGTTTGAGAACATACATATAATAGATAAGAATCTGTTGAAGGAATTTTCACCATGAAAGATTTTGCTTAAGAAATATGCCAAGAATACACTCTTGTCCTTCACACCAGATTATTTTTTCTTATCTGACTAATACTCAGAAAGCACCGTTTTGAAAACCTGGACTGAGTTGGGATGCAGCTTTTAACTCCTCCATTACTAATTCCAACTCAGTTTTCCATATTAGCAACTATTCTCCATGGTTTTCACCATGAAGCTGCCAACGACCTTATCCACAGGCTTATTTAACCATATTTAGTTGTCATTTCCCTATTTTATCAACTAATCCTTCACCTCCAACATAACAATGAACTTTCTCTGAGCTGCCTAACACACACTCACAGTCTTGATACAGGATTAAGTGTCACAGTACAGATGAAGGTTACACATAGTAAGTTATCCCTGTAACATAAGAGCTACAGCATAGAATCTTCATAACTGGAACTGGCTAGTACCCCTACAGGAAAAGGAAAAACAAATCCAAAACATTATCACTTCCTTTCTTCTATAAACAACATTAGCTCATAGCCGAAGATAACACGGAAAACAAGCTGTGTTTTATGACCGCGTTGCGCCCATAATTCTATGACACAACCTCTAGTTCTGTCAATCATAAATGTATTTTCCTCTGTTATAGCAGCTACTATTAAATTTGAAGCAGTCTCACTAAGGTTCTGTAGACAGCAAGCACCTCACTACTGAAATGCTACAAAAAGGCCTCTGAAAGATGAGAATTTTTACAATATAACTCAGAGAGAGGACGGTGCAGTACACAGCTCTTCGCTGACTTCCAGACCTATGAAGATCACAGCCAGGACGTAACCAGGAATTTAATACTCCCTGACACCGACTACAGCAAGGGAGTGAAAACAAGAGTTTAAATTACACATTAAGACCTCAACTCCTGAAAACCAGATTATGTCCAGAGGAGTTTGCCCAGAGGAGCTAGCCAGCTTCATAAAACCTAGTGCATTTAAAAAAAAAATATACAACACAGTTGCGATATACAAGACAATTCAACTGCCTGAAGAACTTCAATACTGCACTAAGAAAAAAATGTATCTTTAAATAAGGAATAATATCTAAAAGTTTTTCTGCTATGTGACAGGTACATACAATATAGTTTATATATAAGAAGTGACAAAGTCTGTATGTCAAGTAAGTTATAATTCAGTGTTAATGGTTTTCTTAAACATATGCCAACATATACATCTATTAAAGCCACTAAATCAACTGAGCTGTAAGGCTAAGGCAGACACAGGAAGAAACCAACACTGCTTGAAAAGCTCAGTAACAACAACAGCTGTCATATCTTCTTTGTCTTCTAGTCGATTACCATATGTTTCAACGTCTTTGTTGCTCATCCTAAGCAAGCATGAGATGAACATCTGATTCTCTCTCTCAAAAAAAAAAAAAAAAAAAACTTTTTAAAAAGTTTATTAAACTGTCACTTAGGAATACCCAAGTTGTGGTTATACGCCTGTCAAATATTTGCATTACCTACCGTTGATAACTCCAGTGTTTACAGCCACATACACACAAACACACACAGAGCACTCTGCGGGCAAGGCGAAGTTCCCATATTGTGCAAGCTCAGGAGTTGTTATCTTTATCGCCTCTGTAGAAAGCTTTTAGAAGCAGCAGCCGACTTCCCTGCCCTGACAAGCAACAAGTGCGCAGAAGGCTACAACCAAGACCCACTTACAGTGCTCTTGACCCACTTAAGTGCTTCGCTGGCCTAAAGCCTCCTCCAGCCGAGCAACTCCAAGCGCTCCTTCGTGCCCCTAAGCGCACTCCCTGACCACAAGCCCGGCTCGCTCCTGCCCCTGGCCAACCGCCCGCAGGGCCCGCTCCCCGCCGCCCCGACAAAACCCGGCCCCGGCCGGGGATCAGCGCCTACCGCCGGCCTCCCCACAACACCCCGGCCACCCACCCGTCCGCGAAGGGGGCAGCCGCGACCCGACCCCCGCCGTCCCCGGGGCGCAGCGGGAGGGAAGGAGGAGACTCTCCCCCCCGACCCCGCCGCAGGGGCTCCCCCTGAGCGGGGCGCGGGCGGGACCCCCGGCCCCGCGGGCGGCAGCCAGGCCGCGGCAGCCCCTCCGGTGAGGAGCGGGGCGGGCGTGTCCCCCCAGAAACACTCACCTGGCAACGGCCGGCGCCCGCGAGGTGCTGCCCGCCGCCACCTCCCCTCCAGCGGCCGCCGCTACCGCCGCCGCCTGCCCGGCCTTGTCGCCTCCTCCTTGCCCTAAAACGTCATCATCGCACGAGGCCGCCGCCGCCAATGCGGGGCGCGCCAGCGCGCCTGCGCACAGCGCGCCGGAAGGAAGCGGGCGGGGCGGGCCTCCGGCCGCGTCTTGGGGAATGGAGTAGGGAAGAAAGGAGGGCGGCGGCGGAGTGCGCATGCGCACGAGGCGCCCGCCCCGCGGGGCGGGCAGGACGGGGAAGGAAGGGGTGCGGCCCCCCTCGCGCCGCAGGGGACGGCGCTGATTGGCTGAGGGGAGTGAGGGACATTTGCGCGGGCTTTTGTTCTCCGCCGGCGCGGGCCAGGGCGTGTGTGGGGCGGTTGGTGGTGGCGGTTGGTGGTGGCGGGGGGGGGGGCGCGCGCAGCTGCCCCTCAGGAAGGGCAGGGTCTATCGGCGCATCCATTCTGTCTCCTCTGGGAGGGGCGGGCAGCGGGGGGAGGGGGAATTCTCCCTCTTTCTCTGGGCCCTGAGCAGTGGTCTCCTGCGGAAAGCAGTGTCACAGGAAATCCCCGGCCAGGCAGCCCTTCCCGCAAGCCTGGCGGAAAGGGGCCCGAGAGGGGCCGCCCCTGGGGACAGCTCAGAGCCATCCAGGCTGAGAGAGGCACTGAAACTCGCTGGGGTGGGGAGGTTGGCTCTTGTGACAGGGCCCGAACACGTGTGTCTGTTGTAGAAGCATGGAGAGGAAACACCAAAGAGAACAAGTTCCTCTGTTAAGTAATGGGAGGTGTAGACAGGGCAGCAGCAAAACATGTGACGTGGAGATTTCAGCTTCTGAAATCGTGTCCTTGGGGAAAATGGTAGAAACCTTATGCCTGCATGTTGTACAGTGGGACTAGTCAAAACATTGTGGAGGTGCTATCCTGTTAGAGGACAATCTTGAATTGCCAAGAATAATCGGCTGATCTGGGAGAACTTGTGTAGTTTGTGTGGCTCTATGCACTTTAGTGCTTTCCTGAGACACACTCTAATACACTTGTACCCACACACGGAAATTTTAGCTCAAACCAGTGACTGTGAACAAGATACTTAATGGATGCAAAATTATCCCTATAAATCAATACTTGAAACGCTTTGATCCCTAATGCCCACCAACATTAAACACATAGTGGCCATTCCTTAAAACATCATAAAACTATCATTCCCTATTGTCTCCTTTAAAATATGTCCCATCCCGCACGCTCATTAAAGCCTTTATCATTGCGAAGGGAGAAAGGTAGTTACGGAACATCACAGTTGCACTATTACACATATTTGTAGTTTCTCTCATCAATCAAAATATATTTGGCAGCTGTCGGGCCGCAGCACAGAGAGTAGCAGCTGCAGCGCCTGCTCCAGCTCCACCCCGTGCCGCTTGGATGAAGTATTTCCTGCCCTGTCTTTCAGTATTTCATCTGTAAATGGCGCTAATGATTTTAAAGTATTTTGAGCTCCATTGACGAAAAAGATATATGAAAACTGCGTGTCATTTTCATCTGTCATCTCCTGTCACCATAACTTAACATGTACTCAGCCAATTAAGAGGGAAATTGAGATAGGAATACCGTTTCATTAAATGTTGAATAAAAGGAATTAGGGTGGTTTATTCTCGTTCGAGAGCCTGGAAATCGAAAAGGAAAGCTTTGTTCCACCATATGGGGCAAAGTATTCGTTTGGAAAGCCACATTTAAAAAAAATTGATTTATGTACTTCCTAGGCGTTTATAGATAATTCCTAGAAATCACAGCATTAATATAAAATGTTCATTGCCTTAAATCTGTCTTGGAATGGTTTCGTCCTGACTACGTAGCCCCGCATTTTGTGAAAGTTGGCAGGTCATTAGTTAACTTTGTTGTTGTTCCCCCAGCAAGGGAGAACAAATTTGCCTGTGGTAAATGAAACTGAGACTGGCTAGACTGGTCGCAGTGAATTGCAGAGGGCTGCCGCTCTAAAAACCTGGTCTAGATGTTGGTAATGGCTAAGCGCTTGTGGAGCTCCTTGGGGCTGTGTGACCGCGACAGGGGCTACAATTAGCTCCAGCACAGTGACTGTGACAGTCATTAAGTGACACTGGGTCTTACCCCACATCTTTTTTTTTTCTTTTAATATTTTTTTTTTGTAAGGAAAGGCAGGATTGTAGTGTGTCCTTGCATCGCAATGCCTCATCCTGCCCATCCCGTGTGACCACGATGCTCCTGCAGTCATGCAAAGGACTGACACAACTACATGGCACTGCAGGAAGAGCCAAAAGACAAATTATGATTCAGAAAAAAACTGCCCTAGGGTAAGGAAGAGCCTGGACCTTGTTGTTTTTTTTTCCAGGACATGCCTTATTGTTGCAAGCCTTTAAACTACTTCATCTCTATTGGCAAACGTACTTGAGTGGCTCACTTCTGAATTCCCCAGGATGGCTGCCACCATATGACAGCACCACAGGGCAGCACTAATGGGGAAAGGGCCTGCCGGGGAAGTAAAATCATCTTCCTGCGGTGCCTCCTCATTCTCGTTGTGTTTCCTTCCTTATCAAATTCTTCATCCCTTCCCAAATCACTGAGGACCGCAGGCTCCATAAGGCTGCCCAAGGCTGGTGCTTGCTGCAGCCCCCAACATTCCAAACAGCCGGAGCTGTTGCCGGTACGACGGGGCCATCAGACCCAGCTCGCTTTGGGCAGGAAGCATGGAGAGGTAATTGTGCCACTTAGGGCAGGTATCCAACTTAAATGTCACAGGGCAGTATTTAGTACTCCGTTTTACGGCTGCTGCATTTTATCCCTCCTCAAAGGGAGAACTCCCGACCCTGCTGTTTGTTCTCCCTTTCTCTCTTTCTGTCTTTGAGGAAAGGCTATGAGTAGGTCATGCCTTTTTGAATCCTAATGCAAAAATAAAATAAAATAGATTTCAACTGTCATTTAAACAGAGCTAAAAAAGAAGAGGGTATAGTAACAGCTTCAGGCCCTGCAGGAGAAGATTGACAATGGGTTGAAGGATGAGCGTGCTGTGATCCTTGTATTATACTGAGGTTTTTATTATCGTTATTTGAGGTTTTACAACGGCTGATCACGATTCTTTTTGTCCTTTCTGGTGTGTGTCCTGTTGGTCACAGAAAGCTGAAAAAAGCCTGTTGGCCAGGCTCTTTTCAGTGGTGCCCAGCAACAGGACAAGAGGTAACAGGCACAAACTTGAGCACAGGAAGTTCCACCTAAACATGAAGAGGAACTTCTTTATCCTGAGGGTGGCAGAGCACTGGAACGGCTGCCCAGAGAGGTGGTGGAGTCTCCGTCCCTGTAGACATTCAAAACCCGCCTGGGCAACCTGCTCTAAGATGTCCCTGCTCTGGCAGTGGGGTTGGACTAGGTGATCTCCAGAGGTCCTTTCCAAGCCTATGATTCTATGAGTCTGTGATCTGTTTTGCTTGTCTTTGACGCTGGTTATATTTAGACTTCAGAGTTGGTATGCTCAAGATGTGGCCCAGTCCCAAAGCCACCAGCTAACTACACCGGAGCTGGCGCTGGGACAGGCTACCTGCTCGACGGTCTCTGCATCCATCAGCCTTGGCACATGGTGTATTGGTGCCTGCACTGCCTTCGCAGGGAGTCAGGGTATGGCCAGGATACACGTCTGGACCAAGGAGATGTGATGCATCTCTGGGTCCCATGGGTTAGACATAGCCAGAGTCTACCTTTAAGGAGAAGGGGAATCCAATATTACATTCATATCAGCTCACTGTCTGTCATACGACAGTTCCTTCAGAGGCTGCCATTCAGTGAACTCGATTTCATAGATTGTCTTCTACAATCTATTTAACCTGAAATGTAGTTAAACAAAAGCTAATTGAAAGTGAATGACCATATAAGCAGTAGGTTCTGGAAAACCTTGTGACAGACACTTGAGAAATGCCCTTTAGTTGCTGGAAGGTATTTCCCAAGGTCTCCTTGGGATGTTCTGTGTCTGCGTCAGCTGATGAAAATACCGTCTATATTTCTGTAGCCACAGGTGATTAGGAATTGCTCCCAGAGCGTAATTTAAGCCTACTAGGCTTTTCCCTGGACACAGTCAAGTGAGCAGAGCGAGACCCTTGCATGTTTGATTTTATATGACTGAACAAGGTCTGCTTCATTTGTGCTTTGTCAGGGCTACAAAACTTGGGTCCATACAGAAAGTGTAAGTTACGCTCACGCCGCGTGTCTGGGTTCAACTTGGCTGTTTCCTGAATTGCAAAAGTCAGCAGTCTCTCCATTACATTGAGCTCTGGGTAGGCACAGACTTTCTGGGGACGAAGAACGGGAGCCTCCAAACGATGCAAATGGCCTGGAGTCCAGCAGTGTTTAAAAGATAATTTAAATTTTCTCCCAACCCTGCCACTATCTTTTTACCATAATTAATATCAAATTAAAATTTCTGTTTGTTCTGGGATCAGCTATTGCTTAGCTTACCTTGCAGCAGAACATACTAAGGCCTCATTCATTCACGTTATAACTTATGTATTACTAGCCAGTTGGAAAATGATGACAGATTTGCATCCTGTTCTGCTCCGTTTAGGAGCTGATGTTCACTGCCGTGCAATAACCGTATATTTGCATAGTGCCTTTAACTCCAAAATATTTTAGTTTTACATGACTTACGGGTGGTCATTTCTATCAGCCTTGAAGTGCAGCGACTTCAGGGTTGGAATGTGGCAGCCAGTTACCGGCACACACTATATAATAGAGTATTGTGTGAATATCTTATCCACACAAAACTGCAAACAGAATTTGAGCAGGCAGGCATTTGATTCAGAAACCAGGCTAACCTCCCTAAGCCTCGCTCTTGCTACCAGATATTCAATACCCATAAATAAACAAACCCCGAGTTCACCTCTCTTTTGGAGGACGGTCTTCCCTCCAGCCTTGTGCCGGAGCAGGGCTTTGCTGCAACAGACTCTCCGAGGCTCCCGCTGAGCCCCCCAGCAACCACCTCCGAGCATCTAACCCGCCGAGGTGCCGCTGAGCCTCTTTGTCCCGAATTGAGCGTGTCCCCTGCACAATGGGGATACAGCTGTTTGCCTGCCGGAGTTAATGAGCGTAGAGGGTAGGCCTTCAATTACGTTTTTTTTCAGCCGTTATTTCTCAGAGCTTTACAGAAAAAGAAGGTATCCCGCTCCTCGTTTTATACGGGAGGCTAAAATGCAAAGAAATTAAATAACTTGTTGAAGATTACAAAGCAGATAATCGGCAGAGAGCTCAGAATCAAGCTCAGCTCCGCACCCCCACATCCCTCTACCACTTTGTGCATCGAACAAGGCACAACTTAGAATCCACCACTTTTTAACTTCCATGGTAAAGAAGCAGTTCTGCTACAACTTTCTGTTTGACTTTCTTTGGCTCTGTATCAAACCAAACCGGCTGTGCTCTTATTTTGTACTTACTACCACCCTAAGGAGGTTCTTTTATGTGTGGGCGCCATAGAAATTAAGTTTTAAGCTAGAGTTTAGCGGGATCAAGTTTTTGCATACAAAACTCCCAGAAAGCCAAGACGACTGAAACCTAGGTCTTGTAAAAAGGAGGCGGAGATGGGAGGAGGAGGAAAGAAATCCAATGGTCACTTCTCTCCTATCGCTATATGGTCCCAGTCCAATAGGAAGCGCTGGCTCCAACCAGGCTGCCAGAGATCCAGAGTGTGGGGACAAAAGGCCAAAAATCATCTTTTTTCCATCCAGACAAAATTTTAGGTGGAAAAAGGAGGACATATCCAGGGACATCCAGATGAATACTAGCCCTAACAATGCCAACTTTTCCACTCCCGATGTTGTTTACACCCACAAAATTAATTGTGGTGCCAAACTGCAAGGGGAGTTGCGACTCCCTTAAACGTGTGGTCTTTATCAGGAAGGCCAAATGAAATCATTTGGAATTATTAGACACATTAACAATGCCCGAGGGTGTTATATATAAATAGCTGACACCTCTAAGCACTGACGCAATAAGGATGGACAAGAACAAGAGGTGAGGGTGGTGGGAGGAAAGGTCTTTTTTAGATGTATCCAAGGTAGAGTAAGTTTTATTACTGGGCTAGAAACGTATAGTATCCCAGGAGTGAATAGCTCACACATTTGATCCGATCTTGGGCTCAGTCCAGCTCCCACTGAAGTTTAATGGGAGTTGGATCAGACCGTTGCACTCACATTTTTTCCATGCATGGAAAACTATTTCCGTTACTTTGAATTACAATACCACTGGCTTTGGATTTTATATAATAAAATAAATCTAGGCCACTGTTTATATTCCAAGAAACTGCATTCTGGGATGCCAGCAAATATATTGCCTGTTGGATTAAAAAAAATAAAATAAAAACTGGACACACTGGTTTAAAAAAACAAGAGCTCCTAATTATTAAACATAATTTTTCTTCCTTGTGCTTTTCTGCAGTCCTCAAATATTTGAAGTATGAAAGGTACATATAAATTCTTCTCTGGTGGTTGAAATGGTGGAATCTGTAAAACTGCAATGCTTTATAAGAAACAGAGGTTTAATATAAAAATAATAATCTTCATGACTGGCTCTTTGCTTATTGGCATATTTTGCGCATTTTAAAATTTACAGTAAAAAAAAAACAACACCATTGGAATGTCAGTAACAAAGAGGATGTATATGAGCAAACCCTTATATTTTGGGGACTGGCTTCTCTCGATTGTTCTGACTGCAAATGAACTCTGCAGACGCTGAGAGGCACAGGAAACGTCTTGTGCTAGAAACACCATTTGTTCCCTGCTTTATGAATTGGATTCTACTAAAATTCCAACGTGGTAAGACTGATTAGCAGACTTTGGTAATGCCTTCTGCCCTAGTAGTACGGTTTTATTATACTCCTTTATTACCAATGAAAAACACAGAAAAGACTTCCATCGGTGAACATACGCCCGCATTCTGGGAGCAAACGTATCTGCGGTTAGCTTATCGCTGGTGAAGAGCATGGCCCCTGGAGCCTGAAATACAGAGCAGCAAAATAAAAGACACCCCGCCAAAAGAATGAAACAAAACCACACATATACACAAGCAACAGAGGGAAAGAAATGTCACTGAGGGGTGTTTAATGTTAAAGAGCAACTATACATCTGGGATGGTGGTGAGGAGGATTTAATAGAGCTGAACAAGGTGACCACCTGCATCCACTTCAAAGAGGAAAACCGGCAGCGGCCTAAGGAGTGCTTATGCAGTCATGTGCACGTGTGTGCCTCCAATGCTCCTTTCTACTGACAAAATATGAAGTATATCGCTTTTCCGAACATCCCTGGGCACCGTCAGCTTCTCCTCTATATTGGCAAATTAATTTTCAGCATGGGATTAAAGGGAAAAAAAAAATAATAAAATCTCCCTCATCCCTGTAATCTGAGCTGGACAGATTTCCCCTTTGCCCAGGTGGTACAGAAGAGCTAGGTGCTGGCTTCTTGGGCATTCCCAGGCTGCGCACTGGTCAGGTCAGCCACAGGTCGCACCTTCCTTCCTCACAACAGCAGGCTGTAAACCTTCCTCCACCACATTGTGGGTCTGTGCAGCGTCCAGGAAGGGTTTACAGCACTCTGGGTTTTAAGCCATATTCTTGTAAAGGAGCCTTGGCTAACCTTCCCTCTAACGTGACAAAGCCCTTTAGAGGGATCAAGAATTGGTTCCAAATCCTCCAGTGGGTTCAGTGGGGTGGCAGGGTTTGAAACTCAAGATAATTAGGACTCGCCCACACCTGGCTGTAATTTCAGATGTGTGATAACTATGCAAAATGCTGAGATTTAGCGCTGAGAGAGCAGAAAGAAGCCACTCTTCTCCTTCTTGCTGGCTTTGTTTCTGTAATGAAATGGTATGTGCTTGTGTGCCGGGGGGAGTTCACTTTGTCAGCACCTCCTCAGCCTCTTCACCCTGACTGAAACATCCAAGGGGAGATGCACCAAGACAAACTCCCCAGCAGAACTGCAGGTAATGGCAAACCAGCCGGCCTGAGGGGGGAAATTTCAAAACCCAAAATGTCTCTTAAATAAGCTTCTTTAATTATTATCATCATCTGTTTATTTATACAAATATAAAATATATTTATATAGATTTATATAATATAGATTTGTCGCTTTGGTGGCTCTTTTCATTTACAGACGTACTGGTCGACGATCTCTGTGCACTTTTTACACTTGACGTAACAGCACCAATGGAACTTGCAGTGGCAGCGCTCCACCTGGACGCTCTTGAACTGGTCGTAACCCCGGCCGCAGCACATCAGCTCGCACCCATCCATGCCCTCCGAGGTCTTGTTGCACAGGCGGCCCTGCGTGCCCAGCGAGCCGGTGGTCTCATTGCGCAGGCAGTAGTCCGGGCTGGGGTCAACGTAGACCAGGTCCTCTTGCGTCGGCATGTTGAAACGGTTGTTCACCAGCTCCAGCTTGCCCTTGCGGCTGATCCTCATGGCGGCGGCGCTGTCGTACTTCTCCTTCAGCAGGTCGCCCACCTTGCGGAAGTCGGCCAGCTGCAGCCAGCAGGTCTTCAGGCTGCAGGAGCCCGACACACCGTGGCACTTGCAAGCCACGTCCGCCAGCTTGTACACGGCCTGTGGGGAAAGAAAGGCAATCAGGCAGAGCTGCAATTATTCTTGCCGCACTGGCAGCTGGCTTAATTATCACGAATTCATCGCGTCTTAACCGCTTTGATTATCCCCCAATTTCTCTTGTTTCATCCTTCAGAAGAGACAAAAGTCTCCTCTTCCTCCTGTTGCGACTGCTGTGTTCTTGTTCCCTAAATACGTCTATTTCTGGTCACATCGCCTCCGAACGTGACTTCCCCACCCCACCTTCTTTTCCCCCAGCAGATTTCTGACTTGACAGCAGGGTCAGGAGCAGGAAAGAAGAAGGGGAACAGTCCCATCCCTGTGGGCTCTGGAAATTCCCCCAGCCTCACCATGCTATTCCATGTTTTTCCCTTCAGAGCTGTGACAAGGGAACGCCTGGGAACCTGCCCATTTCCTACCACCCGCACCAGGAACCGAGGCCATCACTTGCAGGGATACATCTGCATCCTTTTGAAATAAATCCACGGACCCACACCCCTTCCCTCCACCCCCGCCGAGAGAAGCTTGTTCAGGGGCAGTGTCCGGAGCCGGACATCACTTTCCAGAGAGGAGCAAGCCAGGGTTGGTGGTGGTGGTGAGAAAGATGTCCACCTCCGCTCGAGGTGTTAACCAGGCCTCCTCCTCGAAGAGCAAGGGCTGAGCTGCAAGCCCTAACTGCCAACCTGCGCCATCTTCTGTCCAGATATTTCCCTACATGAAGAGAGCTCTCGCCAGGCAGAAGGGCCTATGTTTTAAACAGCAAAGGCAAGCTTTCGGGGCTCTCTTTTCCGACATACTCTCAGCTACATTTTCGGGAGCCTGCGGGAGCTGTAGATGTATCATAGCCCTGAAATATGAGGCATCACCTGCTGCAAGTTGGGAAACCAAAATTTAAGTAAATAGTCTTGAAAATTCAGGCCAGCGAGTGTTAAAACCTCAGCAGAGCAAGAATGGGGTGTAAAGGAAACCGGTCGTTACTCTTCCTCCTCCCCGCACTAGCTGGGAGCAGAGAGGAAGATCGAAAAATATTCTAAAATAATAAAGCTCAAAGCCTAGGAAAAGAAACTGAAACACAGGTGGGGTTTGCTCTTTCCATGAATTTCAGAGACAGGTACAAACCCGCTAATTATGTGGGATCCCGCCAGCACCCACGGGCACTGAGTTTGCAGAGCAAAGAGCCGACATCCCCACGCCATCAGAGCCAGACTGTCTTACAGCCGCTTACCGCCCCTCGGCCCTTGCTCCTCAAGCTCTCACATCTGCTCTCCCATGACCATCCTGTGTCCTGCACGTTCACAGGGCAGTGCCTCGGCCAGATCCCACCTGCCAAGCAGAGCTGTTTGGCATTAGCTGCAAAATCACCACCAGCTGTATCTGGTGGGGGAGATCAAGGAACATGAGGAAAAAAACTAGGGTGTTCTGAAGGAGGTGGCAATATGTCTTCTCACCAGGTTTTCTGATGAATAAAATAGCCAAACACTGAGGTTTCTTTTCTGCCTCGCTCACCGACGCAGAAGAAAGCTTCCCAGCTCTCTGCATTCGCTTGCCAAGGAGTAGGTGATTAAGGCAATTGAGCATACCACAAGCAAAACCTTCTGCCTACGACTTCGTTCTGGACCAGCAGCAGGAGGTCAGAGTTCTCCTACAACAACTGGTTGCTCCTGATCTAACTAACATCTAGTGCTTTTGACAGCTAGTGAAGATTCAATTTGGCTTAATGACTAAATCACATGGAGGCCGATCCAGCTCCCAAGAAAGTCAATGGAGTGAGTCCTTAAAACAGAGAAGCTTTAGTTCTGCTCCTCAGAGCTCAATTTACTGAGGCAATCCCTCACGGTGCAATGTAACAGCTACAGGCTGGGAGTTAAGCACTTGTCTTGGATGGAACTACAACTGCAGAGGACCAACCACACCGTTACTTAAGGATTCCCGCTGTACTATAACCAGACAGAGCTAGAGCTGAATTTCCCGAGCCCCAGACACTTACTATATCCTCACTGCATTGTCAGCCTGCTTGTTATAAGCTTGTGTTAGCACTTTTTGGTTATGGTTCTGTCAAATCCCAGGCCACTCATGCCTCCCTTGCCCTTGCATGTGTTTTTATAAAGTATTATGATTCTTCCTAATCCTGGGCTTTGTTCCTTTAGAAAAACACTGCAACTCGATCCCTCTCAGTTAATGTCATGGGACTGAGTTCACTCCGACTTGGCTTTAAGCAACTGATGCTCAAAACATCTGGCCCATGTGGGTAGTAGTTGTGGTGGGGAACGCGAACGCTACCAATTATCACAGGTAAGCATGGCACCACTCAGCCCCCCGCGGCTCCCACTATCAACGTCCTGTGGAGGTAACCATAGCTTCAGCCGCTACATGGCTCTCCCACTCTCCTCCTCTGCTGCTCAACGGGAAGAAAGCAGAGGAAATTGGAGAATTCCTCTCTGACTGGGCTCGGGTCAAGGTAAAGAATAACAGACCCCACATGCAGTTCTGAGGGCAGGGTCTGATCGATGGCCATGCCACTTAAACAGGTTGAAAATGCCTCTAATGGAAAGGCTTAAAGCCCCTTCCCATAAGCCCAAGTTCTCTTCCAATTCTTTTCTTGCAAGAATGGAAACGGGAAGAGAATTAATGGGGAATTCCTATGTGGTCAATTAGCCAGACCCCCTTCCAGGCTCTCCTGGCACTGGCTTGAGTGACTGATGACTGAGGCCTGCCATATGCCGAGTGGGTAAACACCATGGAAGGACTGACCGCCACAGTCCACCAGACAGGGCGACAGATAAGGAACAGGGGGGAAGTAAGAGAGGGTAATGGAGACCAGTTGGAAGAAAAAGACAGATGGAAGGAAAGGACATATTGAGATAACAGCCAAAGACAAACAAACAAGGGCAATAGAGCCAGGAGGCACCAGCACAAGGACTCCGATGTAGAGTGAAGGGGTGATGGGGTCAGGATTGCCTGACAGATAAAAGACCTCTGGTTCCCTCGCATCCCTCTCAGCTCCCCTTTCGAGAACCACGGAGGGCAGGGACAATCTCTTCTCCTGCCACCAGTGCTCCTCAGGGTTCAAGGAGAACTTTCTCACCCACAAGAAACTGAGTGAGGGAACACACCAAAAGCCTGCCTAGAAATCAGAAGACATCAACTGAAGCGCTAGCTGGGAAAGTGGGGCAAGGCCGTATGTGGGATGGCACCTGGTGGCCACTTCGCAGTGCTCACTGCCATGTCTCCTGTACTCCTTTCCTTCAGCACCAGCTTTTGGGAGTATGGAGTTACATGTGCACCTTCCTGCTTCCAAAACCAGAATTTCAGAAGTTTAGGAATGCAGGGCTAGACAGGACCTCCTCGGTTATTAAGTACGATCGCTTGCTATTGTAGGCACTGCTTCAAATAATATTTTCCTTAAATGTGTAGAGTGCCCTTTTAAAAGCAATTAGGTTTTCAGCCACCATTATTCTGATCACTATTCCAATGATAAAATATCTTTTTCTAATTTCCAGCCTAAATGAATTCACTTTATGCCCATTTGCTATTGTGCCAAATTTAAAAGTACTTTTCCGTCCCTATTATTTCTCCCACTAACACAGACATCAGTCATACCCTCTCTCAGCTTTCACTTTGCTAGGCTAAACATGGCAAGCTATTATAGCCCACTTTCTTAAGAAAAGATTCCTATCCCTTGGGTCAGCCATAACAAGCCTTTTCTAGTCTGAGGTCATTTTGCTTGGGAATATGAGAACATACAATATTTTGGGGCCTCACGACAGCTTAATACAATGGCATTAGTATTCCCCCATGTTTTATGAAAAGACTTTCCCTGGTACATTATAGGATATTTACCACCTTCCGAGCCACATTACATCTCCAGTCATGTGCAGCTGACTGCTGCGACCAATTCTTTTCTACTCGTTTCCTAATGACCAGAAATGTTTTTCATACAAGACCTCAAATGATGGTCTTAATGTTGTTTTATTGGATGTCATTAGCTGCTGTACAAAATTCAGATTCTCCTCTGTATTCGTAATACCTGCCACCTTTGCATCATCAGCAAATTTCATCAGCCCATTCCTAATTCTTGCGTTGAGGCTGAGAAACAAAAATACTACGTGTTGGCCTTGAGGCAAGTCTTTGAAGAATTCTGCTAATTAAGCTCTGTTAAGATCAAGATACGTCCTTTCACACAACTTACTGACATCTTCCCTTGAACCAGTTTCTTGTCCATCTCATAGCTGCTGCATTTTTCCTTCTCTTTCCCAATTTAACCAAGCATTTCCCGTGTGGGAAATACATTAAATGTCTTGCAGAATCTCAGATAAATGAAATGTATCATATCTATTTTGCCTTTTAGGAAATCAATGATGTTCTAAATGATTGTGTGACCAATCTTTGAAAAATCCTTCTCAAATTATTTCCCATTTTGCCTCTTCTGAGATACCCTTTCCCCCAGGTCCTCCTGTAAATGCTGCTGAGGTCACATTGCCTGTGCTGCCAGGTGCCAGCTCTTTCGGAGTGGCAGGAAAGAAAGCAGGCACTCCCTGTGACTTGAGAGCTTTACACTACCCGAGTTTTGCTTCCACCTTGGTGGTGATAATTTCAATTTCCAGCCTTTCTCCTTTGCTCCCATGCTAATATATTTCTAAGAGCCAAGAGGAAAGGCTGCCTGCTGGCCAAATACCACCCAGACCAGACAACCCTGGAAGCCATAGCAATGTCATCTCAGAGCCATCCCAGGTCTCATCTCCAGATCCTTTCATATTCACCCCCTTTCCTGATCCCAGTATCTCCACTCCTCACTACCCCCAAATTCTCATCTACTCAATCCATACCAAAGCCCCAGCCTCATTTATTCCAGAGCCCTTTGTTCTTCCAACCCTTTTCTGCCACTTGACTCCCCTTTGAATCGTTTCACCCAGTCCCAAAATCCCCTCCATCAGCCGCCCCCTGCACCATCCCACCCATCCCAGGTCTGCTGGTCTCAAACTTCAGTACCCTCTACCTGTTGGAACACATCTGCTGCCTCCTCATGCCCTCCTCGCTCCCACAGGGTGCCAGCACCATCGGCCACTGCCTACTGTGACAGACCTTGCCTGCCCCTAGGGCACCCTGCCTGGCTTCCACCACAAAGCACAGTCCCAGCGGCATTTAAAAACCTACACTACAAGCACTTACTCCCCTAGGCAGAAGTGTCGAGGGCAGAAAAAGACGTCTCCGCTGTGCAGCAGACACACAGTACCCCTCCCCACGAGCAACATCCCCAAGTAAAGCACTCATTTACTTTGGGGACAAAAACTACTCTGTCTTTAGACTCAGCCCCATCCCCATCGAGTAGCAGCCTCCTTTCTACAGCCTCCTCCAATTTACAAAGGTTAAAAAACTTTCATTGTTTATTTTACTACCTCTTGCAAGGTCTGACTCAGCGTGATTTTTTTTAACTGTTCTCACTTCATCTTTACACTTCTTGACCTCTAAGACAGAGCTTTTCGTTATTTATTTGCTATCAGTTCTTTTTTTTTTTTCCATTCTTAGTAGGCTCTTGGTCTATTCCTAACAGTTTCTCTGTGGTAGTTATTCATTCAGTGAGGTCTGGATATTCTTCCTACAAGCTTTTTCCTCTTGCTTGGCATGCAGAATTGTAATGGCTTTAGCATCTTTGACTTGAAAAAGTTCCAGACCTCCTCCACTTCGAGTTCCTCGGCTGAGTTTACTAACCGGCTCCTTTAGTTTATCAGAGTTTGTTCTTTGAAATCCACAAGCTTAATTACACATTGGTTTGTACTTCCATTTAATTTAATCTAAAATGACTTGCGTTCATTAAATCTGAGGTTATTTTCTATAGCCATCTGTTCTACAGAGTCTACAAAAACCAAGCTTGAAATAACACTGTCTTTTGCCAGGCCCTTTGGAAAGCTTTTGTCCAGGGTTAGCTGGAGACAGTGAAATCACCTTGAGAGCTTATCTATGGAGTCCAAAGAAGCACAGGCACTGTAGCATTCCAAGCACAATTTAGTTAACTTTCTGCACTGTAGTAAAGGCAGCACATCAGTGTTTTTAGCTCTATCCTTAAAGCAGGAGAAAGCTTTCTTCCATCTAAAACTGTATCACCATCTGAAATCACAGCTCAGTTGGATGCTTGCCCACATAACAAGAATAACAAGACAGGGTAGTGTTTCGCCCGTGCTACAGAGCAAGTATCTTCTGACTTGGTCTTCTAATACAGATGTTACTACAGTTCAACTGGCGCCTCAAACTATTGGCCATATTCTGTCTCTGGGATCCCTCAAGGCAATAGGACTGGCTGTTAAAAAGTCTCGTAACATATTCTCTCCCTATTTTAGGCAGGGTATTTATTTGTAGTAATCCAAGTTCATGACTCCAGGCATATAAGATGTTTAAAGCAAGTAATGCAGAGAAGAATGCCACTTTTGGGCTACTACTCCATGGAGGAATACACCCCCCCGTTTCTAAGCGCATGCAGACCCTCTGCCCTTCCAAGCCAAAAAAAAAACCACAATCCCATACCAAAATCCACTGAGTTCTACAGCTTTCAAGTCCACAGTTTTCCACCTACTGCAAATTTACCCCAACTGGATTTCGCAAAGGAAGAACGGAGTATTTGCAATGCTTCAACCTGACACACTGATTTCACATTCAAAAAAAACAGAGCAAATCATCTTCGGCGGCAAAATGAAGCTGAAATTACATGCAGAACAGAACAGCCATACATGGGAAAGATAATTCAGTAACAATTAGAAAGGGCAGAAAATTGATAAGGGAACTAAGGATATTAGTTAAGAATGTGCAAAAGAGCAAGGCTAAGTACACTTAATAGGATTTTTTAATACACATTAGAAATAAAATTAACTTCAGAAAAGCTCACTACTAGGGAAGAATGATAAAAATTTTAAATGCCCTGTGGAAAAGGCACAAATGTTGAAGTAAGTATTCCTGTTCTACATTTGGAAAGAGGCAGGATTACACAGTTGTACCCCATATCAATGATGCTACACCTTCTAGGCTATTGACCACAGACAGAGGAATTGTGTAAAAAGCAAATGTGCATACACTGAACGCATAAAAAGGGGACAAATTTACCTACGTTTACAGCATCGGTGAAACCAACACCAGAACCCAGCATGTCATTTTGGTATCTAGCTTCTTAAAGGATATGGGAAAACTGGAAAGGGTACACTAAAGTGATGTGAAAATGATTTGATGGCTGATGAGCACATCTGAAAGTGAGAGTCTTCAGCGCTGAATCTAGTTTGTCAAGAAAGAGTGGTGAATAAATTACAGTAGATAAATACATCTACGCAGAGGAAATTCTGATTACTAAGAGGCTTTTCAATCTAGCTGTAAAACTCAAAACTGATTGGAAGCTGACGCCAGATGAATTCAGATGATAATGAGGCACAGTGTTGAAACAGGGTGATTAATGATGGTAGCATACTACAAAGGGAAGTGATGGATTCTCCATCCCTAGGGATCTCCAGATCAAAACTGTGTATCTTCTCAGAAAACGTCTGTCACCTAGATGCACATTATTTATTTTGCCCAATACCAAGGTAACTGAGCAAGGCATAAATTTCAGACATAGCCAGGTAGTCTGATTCAATGTTTGCTTCTGCCCTGATACTCCCAAAAATCTCAATGATGGCAGTCGAAGAGAACCCCACATGCCAACAGATTCTCCTCTTCACCACCAGCCTGTCATTTGGGCAGCTCTGGGAAGCCAGTTTCTGAGACGTAAAACTTGAAAGCAGGCCTTGACAAGCACCTAGTTTATTTGGAAAGGGCTTAAATGTCTGTACACGTGTGCCATACAGCGTCTCAACAGACCCAAAAACTCACTGGCTTTAGCTGGCACCAGAAGCCTGCCATTAAAGCTGGAACATAATATTGTCAATATTGTCTGTAATAGTCACAAAAATTAAGAAAATGTGACCATACACCGTTTCAAGGGAGTTACTGGGGCACCGTTGGACTATCCCTCAGCAAACCTCCAAGTAATTTGGTATCTAGCTATCTCAAGCCTTCTGAATCTGCCTCTGAGAAAGAGGAAAGGGTCAGCATTGGTCTTACCCTGCGACCAGCCTCGTTGTTCTGCAAGTTCATCAGCATGCGAGCCTGCTCCTCTGAACCCCTCACGTAGTTCTTCTCCCTCTCCTTGGCATCCACAAACTCCTTGGCAAAACGATATCCATACTCCACGTTATCCCCGCAGCCGCCCCACAGCCAGTCTCGGGGCAAGTCCTTGGGCCGGGCGGTCCGGCTGCAGCCACAGCTGGAAAGCTCTCCTTCACGGCAAGCCCGGCTGATGGCGTTCACCACCCCGGCGGCGCTGACGGCGTAGGTGAAAGCAGTCTCTCGGCTCCCTGTGAGAGAGACGTGAGAAGCAAATTAACGAGGGACAGATCTCATTGAACAAATGCAACGCGCAGCAAGAGGCAAGCGAACGGGCTCCGGGCAGTAGGACTGTGGTGCGCTCTGAGAAGGTGCACAGAATTAGCGGGAACAAAGGAACGGGGTGGTCAAGTGCAAGGGCACCACCCCGTTCTGGTAGAGGAGGAACTGTGGTAACACACGCTTGCATCCCGTTTTTCTTCTCTTTTCACAATAACAGCTCCAGTCAATTGACTGTCCAGAGCTGGCAGTTTCTGTGTAACCAGGATCAAAACCAAATCTGATTCTCTGACACAATCCAGGGAAGGGGCTGAGAATCCTGCTGTAACCTGCAGGAATATTCTTGGGAAGAACTTGTAGGTGCTGCTCCTCAAGGGTTATTATTTTTATTATACTTACGTTTGACCATTTCAGAGCCCTGGAAACTCCAGGCCTCGTCCAAAAGAAACAGCGACACCATAGGCAGGGAGTGCTCAGCCTCCTTCCCCTCGGATCAACCCTTCACTATCCTCTCATTTCAACCTGGAGGAAACTCTCAAGCAGCAAGAGGGTTATTCACTTGCTGAAAATACAGCTGCTGCCTCAGCCACTGGCTCTGCCAATAATCACTGAAAACGACTAATGAGGCTGGGTCTGTGCAAGAGGAGCATTCTGGTTGAGCCAGATATCACTCTGGAACAGTTTTAATTTAATTGGGACAAGCACTCTTTATGGGCATCCTAGTTCGTCGACCTTATTTTGGTTTACATAAGGTCAGCTGAAAAGCGTTTTGAGACAAACTGAAGGAAACCCATTTTTACACTAAAGCATCAAGGCAGAGGCTGTCCCAACGCCTACAGAACTGCAGTGCTGGAACAAGTAAAACTTTCCCATGTAGACAATAATAATAAATGAAAAGACTTTCCATTAGCAGGTTTACTAGAGACTGCTCTGCTTGGAGTGGATTTTCTATACCACTTAGACTCCGAGCCAAGCAGCTGGATCAGGTCTCCAGCTATGTATTCCTGGCAGTGATTCAGCCTAAATTTGACCGGGGCATCAACGCAGCCAGAATACTGCATGAGGCTAAGCGTGCTGCCCCAGTGAGTGCTGTGGGTCTGAAAGGGGGGAGAAAAGGGGGATGAGGAGGAGAAGGAGGCAACCCACAGCTGCACTCTCACCACACGGTGTAATAAATAGCTAAACTGACACCTTCAGAGTCATTGTGCGCGACACCGAACTTTCAGGTGATAAAGAGAACAACTGCCAAAGCTTCATTGGAATAAGCAATCTGATTGTGAATGGCTACTTACACCAAACCCCAGCAAGAGGCGACCCTCTAATGCTCTCAAGCAAATTTGAATGACTTCAGAAGGCAAGGCAGATCCTCCAAGAACAGTCTGTCACCAGCCCACAGGGCTCTCAGTGCCAGCTCCCTCAGTGGGACTGAGCTGATGCTTTTGGTATGCTCTTGTTCCGATTTGCACGTGCTGACAATCTGTAATTAATAGCAGCTTATCACCAGTTTAGTGGTAATGACCCAAGACAAAGGCAAGGCTGTGAATGGCATCCACCTTGCAGAACAACTTGTGATTTGTTTTTTTTCCCCTCTAAATGAGAGTTGTACACTAAGGGCTTCTGCTCTGGAGCACAGCACAAGGCTGATAAAATGCTACAGGACACATAATATAGAAGGGAGGGCCTTACTAACAGGTCATAAGGAGAGAACTATGCCCCCCAAACCTCCCTGGTCCGAGAGGTAAAAAGGAGTGACTCCTAGTTAAGGCAATTCAGTTGAGACTGGCCCATAAGGGAGTTACGGTCATTTTTCAGCAACCAAAATCAAGCTTTTACTCATCTAGTTTGTTTCGCATGTTATGGGTATTTTAAGGTAACGGTCCAATGTACAGTTTTGCCCCTACCAGTTTGTGCCTGTACGACGAGAGCCCTGCGGACACACCAATCGCCCTATTAAGTAGAGCACTCCCTGTATCCATAGAGATTAAAAAACATAGAAAGAAAGGACCTCCCAGTGTTACAGCTCGTGCAACAGAGCCTGCATGGCTCCAGGTGCTTAGCATCCTTACAGCTTGCTTGAGATCCCTGCACTGAAAGCACAGATCGGATCTGCACCTTAACTTCCGTATCTGAACCGCCTCCACGTTTCAGATGTAGCAGCGCAACAACTCACCGTGCAGCCCCTGGACCCGCGTGAGTTGTTCAGGCTGCTGAGGATGGTGGTGGGAGAGGCTGAAAGAAGCCACACTGGGGTTTTTCCCCCCCCCGCCCCTTGCTGCCCACAAAGCAGAACAAACCACAGTGCTCGCTAGATGTAGGTTTGGAAGACTGCAGCTTGGCGTGGGAGGTGGCATCGTATGTGTGCATGAAACCCCGTGTTAATAAAAAGCAAATTTGTAGCTGGCAGCTGGGGGCTTATACACCCTAGTATTCTCCGCTCTCCTGCAACACCTTCCAGCCTCGGAAAAGTATTTAGGTTTTCGCTGATCATCTCAAAATTCACTCCAGTTCCATACCTCTGTGCCATCACCTCAAAGGACAGGGGTGTTACTCCCCAAATTCGTGCAAACAGAGGTTACAAAGACAGCCAGGCAGTAACCCACCCCCGTTCTGCCCCCTCCCACGCCGCGCCGACCTCTCCCGAAGGGTGGGCCGGAGTTACGCCGGGGGACGATACGATGCCGGGGGCTGCGGTCCCCGGGATGCTCCGGTCCTCGGGAGGCTCTGCCCGCCGCGGCGGAGCTGCGCGGAGCTCTGCTGCCCTCCTGTGCCCGCCGGCCACCCGCTGCCGGCAGCGGGACCGGGAGCCCGGGGACGCGGCGACTTTTTTGGGGGGGAGGGGGCGGTCCACGGGCGAGGATGCCAGGGTGGGCTGTACCCAGGCAAGGTGTCAGTCCCCACGGCTTGCTTTTCGGGAGCCGCGAGAAGAACTGACCCCAGTGGGGAGACTGACACAAAAATGATAAAAATGTGTCGCTCTTAACTTTTTTGATGAAAAAGTTTTAGTTTCAACGGATTTTTTTTTTAAAAGCACTTCCCTGAAGTTTGGCAACCTCGACGAAAAACGAGGGAAAATATTTCTCTTTGTTCTCCTCTTTTATGACTTTTTTTTCTTTTTGCATTTGAAAAGGCAGAAGAGATAAGATCTTCGGCTTCAGAAATGACTGGACTAACCTGGAAACCCCAGCCTTGCCTTTAGGATTGCACTGAAGGAGATACATTCTCTCTTCCCCTGAGGAAATTCTAACATGACCTTTTTTTGGGTGCTCTGTTGTCTCCCTCATAAACGTAGCAGTAAGGAATGTGTCTGTCTATAATGTATAGAGATACACACACATACAGTCCAAAATCTGTACTGACAGAACAAGAAGCAACTTCAGAAGGCCAACTTTTTTACATTGCCAGATACCATTACTGAATAAACCACATTTAAAAGGTAAGAGCAATTCTCATGACAACACAAACACTAGGAAGAAAGAGTGCTAAAAAGCAGCCTACTTCAGTGCTATGGATGCCTCTACAAAAGCTTTGTATCATCGGACTGCCTCACCTCTGAAATGCACAAAATGAAGGTGTAATGATTAAACACAGACCCACCGGGTCTCCCGTTTCAAAGCTGAGCCAAGTTCTGCAAGGGGGAAAAGAAACAAATCTTCCAGGTTTCTGAGGGAACGCTGTCGCAAGGATCTCCCAGGCTTTGGACTTGGCCAGGGCAGGTTCTCCTCCCCTCTCACAATCTAGAGCAGCTCAAGAAATCATATAATATATGCCATGCCTGCATCGGTGGGTGGGCAGCCGAGGGTTGTTGGCATACTATACACCTTCTGGGTCCTTCTTATCTCTTTTCCCCCCCCTCTCTCCACAACACTCTGGCATGCCTCTGCACTCTTGCAGATATTCTGGTCTCCAGACCTTTCTCGTGCCATTGGCGCAGAGTACAGAAAAAGGGCTGTGGTCCAGAACTGGGGCTCAGAGGTTGAAAACGGGAGACAGGCACACCGTATGAATGACTTTATAGTTGACACAACCTGAGAGATTGAAAGGCTTTTTCTTCTTCCCCAGCATGGAAAATAGATTTGCCGAAACGATGAGCAATGCCTCATTACAAAGGAGGAAAAAGTCAAAGCGGAAGGTGGAACTAAGAGAAGAGGCAGCATCCCCCTCCCCAGCAGCTTATCACTAACATAGACAACAGCGATGAATCATCATAGACCCTGTAATACCCCAGGCCACCTTTGATGACATTTTTTTTACTTCTCTTCTGTGCTGGCATGTGCTGGAGTATAAACATCTGAACATGCTCTGATCATAGAATCTAAAGGAGCCGGGTTCAAAACTGTTTTGTTAGGATAGGTTTTTAAACAGCAGGGAAGCACAGGCAGTCACCTCACAGACACTACCATCAGCTAGAGATACAACAGTACTCCTAACAAACAAATGCAAGCACAAGCTAAGCAATAGCAGCAGGACTACAGGATATACTCATCACATACCCACAACACCTCTTTCCTCATCTAAACCGAAATTCACTCCCAGTCGAACAGGATCAAGTCCATTTTAGACAGGAGGAACCTCCCCTCTTCCACTGCCCACTCTGGTCCCTTCTTCCCGTACACCCTCTGATGCTTCCTGATGGCTTTTTGTCCTTCAGCTCTGATCTTTTCTAAGTTCATTCTTACTTCTTTTCCAGACGTGGACCCACCCACTGGACCAACCTGGGGCTGCAGGAAGGTACTGAGGAAGAGAATGAAGTTTGCTCCAGAAAGGGAGATCCTGATTTTCTTGTGTCCTTGTGGAGTCACTCTTTGGGGATCCCCGTTCTTTGGGATAAGTTACATGTGAGGGAGGGACATCTCACATGTAGGGAGAGATGGGGGGGTGCATTTTCTCTCCCCTTTGGTGAATGAAATTTCAGCACAAGTTTTAACAATCTGTGATTGCATGTAGCCTCATCTGGCCACCACCCTTGCTATCAGAAAGAGGGAGATCAAGGATGCACAGATGCCTTGGATGTGTGTCAGCAGCCGAAAGTATGTGTCAGGAAATGGCAATTCCCAGGGGAGTACTCCAGAGAAGCAGGGATTCGTGGGGGTATGAGCTGGGCAGAAAGGGAGGAGTTGCAATGGCTCTGGTGGGCTGAATTAGGAATTCTGAAAGGTTGAGTAACACATGCAGAAATATCCCTAAAATTCTCTAGGATGACACGTAAGAACTTCATGATCAAAGGGAAGGGATCAGAGGACTTGGTTCTCCTGGTGCCCTATCGCCTTGATGCCCCAGAGGTATTAAAGATGCATCTCTCTGTGTCCAGCTGCCTATGCTTGCAAAGTGTTTTCCCTGACCTCACAACCGAGAAGTAGTGCTGGTTCTTCAGTGTAAATGATTGGCTTTGTGGGTGGGAAACAAAACCTCTTCACACAGGGCTTGGAGAGAGTGCGTGTGTGTGTGTGCGTGTGTGTGCGCGCGCGCGCACATGTGTGTTTGTGTGAGTGGCTGTTTTAACACCTTTTCTTTATTGTCCTGGCTGTCGGACACATCAAACCGAGCCCGGATTTCTCAGTTTCTTGCCATCAGATGATTGCATTTCAAAAGGAGCTGGGACAATGTAGCTAGGTCACACCTCAATTCAAGTGCAGCAATGGCCTGTCAATGCGCCTCTTACGGCCAGCAGGGCAGGAATTATAAAAATCTCTTCAGTTTACACAGAAAGTGGCAGAACAGGGAGGGAGGAAAGATCCCATGCCAAGGGAGTCCATATTTCCCCCATCTCAGGGCTGCATTCCCTGTCCAAGGGCACTCCAGATGCTGGGAATGATAACACGGGTCCATTGTTCCTGGCTCCAGCTTCTTCCCTCCCTACCTTTAAATAAGCACACAGAACAAAAGCAGCCCCCCTCTTCCTGACCTTCCCATGGCCCCCCAAAACAGTGTGCCCCCTGTCCCCCTCGTCCCCCCGCCCCCTGCTGCCCCAGCTAGCTCCTGCCGCCTCTCAGGTGCAGTGCTGCCACGGGCAGCACCAGCACACCAGGGAATGGAAAAGCTCATTAAAGGCAGCTTTAGGAGCAATGCTAACGGGGCTCACCACTCCTGCATGTGTACCTGAAGAAAGGGAGAAAGCTGCACAGGGGCAGCCGGCCTGTGCCCTGCATCTGCCCGGCGCTGGGTGCTCCTACCTATTTTCATGACCCTCCCGAAGACGGAGGTGTTGTCCACCGTGCTGCAGTTCCACCGCCGCTGCCGAAACTGGTACTGGCACTCCTTGATGGCACTGCGGGCCCCTTCCCCGATGAACACCATGTGCTCCTGGTAGAGCTGGCAGAGCTTACGCTGCCCGGGGGAGAGCCCCGGCAGCTGGCTGCACACCGGCTGCGCGCCGATGATGTACATCTCAGGTCTCTGGATGGGGTTCATGGCCAAAGACCTAGGATGAGAAAAACATCCAAGGGAGTCGGGAGGGGAGAGGCCCCTCCGCCAAACGCCCGGCACCTTTCCCCGCCAGCCCGATCCGGCCCCGCTCCGCTCCGCTCCCAAAGCCCGGGCGCATTTCTCATGTCAGCTGCCTCCCTCTACGGCTCTGCCAGATGCGAGGCTTTTCCAGGGCTCTAGCGGGAGAAACACAGCTCGTTTGTAACCTGAGTTTAAACACAGAGGACACCCGGGATGGGGAGGGGGCAGAGAGAAAGCTCAGCACTTTCTCTGCAAAAAGAAGAAAGTGAGATGCTTTTTTTTTTTTTTTTTTTTTGCTTTTTTTTTTTCTTCTTTTGCAGTCCGCCACCGAGCGATGCGTGCCTTCGAGCCGGGCTATTTTCCGCTCTTTAGGGGAAGGGGGCTCCGCGGCTGCTCCCGGGGCTTTTGGCAGCGGGTAGGAAACCTTAGCCATCCTCTCCTTACGCTTTCCCCACCATCCCAAAGCCCGGGCGGGATTTCAGCGAGTCCGTACCAAAGGAGTCCAGAAACGCCTGGAGGAGAGGGGCTGCGTCCCACAGAATTGGGCAAGGGACGGTGGGGAGGCGGGGGAACCTGGAAAGAAGCGAGCTGCTGCCGAAGAAGCCCGGGAGGCAGGGAAGTTCCCGCTCCGCCGCCCGCCCCCGGACGGTCCCTGGCCCCCGGTTCCCGGTCGCCGTCGGCGGACAAAGGCTCCGCTGGGCTCCCCCCCGCGCCCTTCACTCACCACCAGGAGTTGGCGTCGGCCACCGGCGAGGTGCAGCTGCAGAGGAGGGCGGCGGCGAGGGCCAGCCTCGGCCCGGTCATGGTGGGCTGCGGGCGGCGGCGGCGGGGCTGGGGCAGCCCCCGCAGAGCCGGCCGCCGGGACGGGGCGCCCTGCGGAGAAACGCCGAGGAGAAACCCTTGGAGCGGGGCCTGCGCGCGGCCGGGGGCGCGGCGAGCACAGCCCGGCTGCGGCTGCCGCCCCCTCCCGCCCCCGCAGGACCCTCCCCCGGCCGCCGCCTCCCGGGGGCTCCGGCGGCGGCCCTGCCTCCCTGCCTCCCGCCCGCCCGCCCTCGGCCCCGGGGCAGGGGCCGCGCCGCCGCCACCGACGGAGCCTCCCCGTCCCGCCCCGGGGGGAACGAGGAGACGTGTGGGGCTTGGCGTCGGGAGGGACCCTCGGAGCCTCCGGGACGGCCCCGGCTTGGCCGCCTTTGATGCTCCCCCCGCGGTCCGTGGCGTGGCGTGGAGCCCCGCCGCCGCAGGTGTGCGGGGGAGCCGGCGGGGCACATCAAAGGGTCGCGCTGGCCCCGCCGCCTTTGTAATGCAGGGCCGGCTCGGAAATGAGCCGCCCCCCTCCCCGAAACGGCCTCCCCAAGGGCCCCACGCCGTGGCCCCGGCCCCGCTGCCCGGGCGGGGGGTCTGCGGGGCTCGGCTGGGCTGCCGGCGACAGCGCGGATAGATGGGGCTGGCACCAGAGCCTAATGGCTTTATGGGCAGGGGAGGTGGACAGGAGAAAAGCTTCAAAGGCTCCTCTTGTCCAAACACCCCTCTCCCTTCCCCGCTCGACCCAGCGGGAACCTCAAAGGCGGGGGCGATCCGGCGGCTCCTCAGCCTTTTTTCCGCCCCCCCCAGACACCGGCAGAAAGCAAACGCGGGCATCCCGGAGCCGGGACCGTCCTTGTAACAAATGCGCCTCGCACCCTGCCTCCCTCATGCCACAGGGAAACGGACACCTTATCACACCATCCACACTGCTGCTGCCGCCTCCATCTCCACAGGGCCTCCCACCGTCCTGTCCTACCCCGCGCCACACCGTCCCCACCTCTCCGCCACGGACAAATGCCCCCCGCTCCTCTCCCACACAGCCTCCTCGCCGGGCCTGGTGTCCCCCCGACCCTGCCCCTGCGGCGGCGGCTCCCCGAAGGCAAGGCTGAACGTGCGGGTCCCCTCCAGCAACTCCCAAGCCGTGGCCACGGCGTACGTGGTCCAAGACCCGCAAGTACCCGGCCTTTCACTCTGCCTCACGAGCGGTGCCCGAGACATGAATCACCAGCCTCGTCAGCTCAGACCGCTCAAGTATATTTTTTATTGAATTCCTCGCGCCTGCCACGGTGGACTTGCTGTGTTTGTTTGCGGCACGCTTCGCTTCCTCTCCCATCCAGATGTGCTGTACCTGCAGCTGGTGGCCCATCTCACCTGGCAGGCAGATGTGGGGCTGCGAGTGCCAGAATTAGCCTCAGGACAAAAAAGCCTTGTGTGACCCCGTCGGGAGGGGAGTTTTACTGCTCGGGCACAGCAGGATCCACATCTGAAGAAAACAGGGTGACTTTATTCACATCTTCTATATCCTCCCTTTCCCTCCTCCCACAGCCCCGAGCGTGACGGAGGGATGGCGAGCTGTATGTGTGTGTAGCCACGCATACATGTTTTGGGTCTGTTTCTATAGGGAATAGACAGAATGGAAAGTTTATCTCCCGGAGTCTGGGGAGGAAGGAAGTTGTGTATGGATGAATGGCTTTTCCATGACAAACAATGAGTCTGCACAGACATGGTGTGATGTCACCTAAAGAATTTCCAAGCCAGCCTCAGATACAGAAAACCTTCTCGCTGGCAGAGAAGAGAGCGTCCCACCTTTCCATCTCACCACAGCCAGAAGGAAGAACTAGGGCAGGGAAAAAAAACAACCAACCCTTGCTGTCTCACACAAGGCATGCACCATGTAAATAGATGACATGATGGGAGAGGTGTATCTCCAAGCTTCGCCCTCACTGAGTCTCCTCACGGACTCTGAGAGAGGAGTAAATTGTGGCGAGCTGCCCCGGTGCCTCTCCCAGCCAGGAATGTGAGACAGCACCAGCCAATGAAGCACTTCGACAAATAGGGGTGATGTCAATGTCCGCGTTCGTGTGAGCTTCTCTGGGCGCATGTGCAGAGCCGCTGCACTCCATGGTGCAACAAGGATGAACCACCACGTGGCCCTGGACTGGTGGTCCACCTCCGGCACTGTGGCATCATGGAAATGAAAACCTTTCCAGCTGGTAAAGTCTGGGAGATGCTCACAGGAAATTTTGTCCAGAAACACATGGCATTAATTACACGTTTTAAGTACTAATATTCAAAGGCAGCTGATGGTTAACAACAGCAAAATGTTGAGAATACTGCTAGTGGCAATTCAAGCTCCAAAAACCACCAGCAAAGCAATGATCTTATTTTGAAACACGAGACACAAAAATTGCCATATGGGATAAGATCGCTTATCCAGCTAACCTAATATCCTGTCAAAGGCGGCAAATAAAGGAGACGCTTCAGTGTGAGATGCCTGAAATTCTGAACTCTACCTAAATTCTGCTGCTGGTGAGAGCGACTGCCATTGAGTCAAGATGTGAATTATGGAAGTGACTCCTTTTTAATGTGCTGGAAATGATTTCGTCACTGGCTGTGTTTATGACTTCAGATAAAGTGGTAATGGCAGGTGGGGTGTTGGTGGAGGGATTTAGCCTCAGCCAGCAGCTTCCAGACTGAAAGCTGTAAAGCACTTGGCCAGTGGTCCAAAGAATACTGTCTAAGCCCTCTTCCTTGTGCCTGTTTCTACTTGCCACCAAACTCTTGAAAGCGAGCTTTGGACTTTATAAATAAAAAACTTGGGTTTTTAAGCCCAAACAGCTTTGTCAAGGTTGTTTGCCAAAGCAGGGCAGGGTGGCAGAAGTCAGTGAAATTTTGTGAGGATGAGAGGTGGGGTGAAGCGGGGCTGCTGGAGGGCTGGGATGAATGGAGCCAGCGAGGTGTCAGGTAAGAGACGGGGGTAAGGAGCTGTTGGCAGGTAATCCTAAATGACTGACTGAGATGCTGGGAGAGTCATCAGGATTTGGGTGGCTCAGGGGAAGGAGGCTAGGAGCTAGCAGGACTTGGGGATGGCTCTATACAAGTGACATGAAAGGGTCACTACACTAATGGGTATAAGGGAGGCCCTGGAGAAAGGTGGTCTCACCCTCTCTTCCGCTCCCTGGCTAACCCCTGCCTCAAATCCAGGAGAGCCCAACCCCACTCCAGGCAGACCGCCCCTCCTGGCCATCACCCCTGTCCACTCCCCACCGTCCAAGTGACTCCCACTTTCATCCCAAACCATCCCTTCCCTGCAGCAGCCCACTCAGACCAACTCACACTGTTCCTGCTACAGAAAGGGCCAGTAGACAGAACTCTGGAACTGAGGGTTCCTCCTACTTCTGCTGGAAAAGGCCCTATCCCACCCCTTTAAGTGGGCCTGGGTGACTCAAACGGCAGCAGTGAACCCATGCTGCGCCCTGGAGCGCTGATCCTTTCACCCAGACTGCTGAGGATCACCTGGGCCATAAAGGGAGCTGTCGCCTGAACACAGGACATGAATCTCAGCCTTCAGATTAAAGGTCTCATGCTCCCGTTTTAGGTCTAGCTGCTCCCTTGCTTAGAGGCAAAAGCAGCGGCAGCAAGCCTGCATCTTCATAAAGCCTTGGCATTCTGCTGCATTCAACAGTCTGCTGCCCTAGGCAACTGTCTGCCGTGTTGCCTGGCTGCCTAAAATTAGTACCTGTGTTTGCCTTTGTTCGATTTTCAGAGGTGACAACTGTGCATGAAGCACAAATTTACACATCGAGTTTCCAAAGTCACGGCGGAGCAGCTGGAGGGTTATCACCGCCTTCCCAATACTGTCCCCGCCGCCTTTGCTGGAGGAAAGCTGCAAGACTCCCAGAAAGAAGGGGAGGTCATGTCCATGAGATCATTTGCAAAGATTTGGCAGACCGTGAAAGAAGTTGAACCCCGGCTGGACGACAGCCCTGATAAATTAGAAAAGGAGTTTACTCATGCAAACTCCTTGTCCTACCCTTATTGTATTCCGAAAATTTGGGATGTCCCCAAGTGTGACACAGATCTTTATGAAGTGCTATAAGGAGTGCTGAAAGAATATTTAAGTCTCTTTACATGCAACTTCAATGATCCTCTTTTCTGCATCTTGTCCAGTTTCTCCCGAACTGGGGAGAACTGGAAGACATTCTTCGTCAAGAGCCTCTTTCAAGTTCCTGTTTATTCTTGCAACTTGACTGTGGTTCAATGCCTGTTTTTCATGCCTCGCAATGTCCAGTGCATCCAGAAACATTTATTGCTCTCTCTGACATAAGACACTTACTCAAGATGGGAAAAATATTCACTGAAGTAGAGTCTCCTCTACTTAAGGAGCCAGTAGAGACGCGTTACCCGGGAAGGAGGATTTACATGTGCTGCTCAAAAGGGAATCCCTGCCCTCTGGTTCTGTGCCATGGACCTGCCGGTTGATGGCACCAAGAGATGTAGCGTAACATCCTGCTTCACATCTGCTTCTGGCAGCCCGGCTTGGTTTTAACGACAGTTCTTACTAAGACTTTAGGAATCTCATTAAAGTTGCATACCTGCCCATTCAGCTGAACAAGTTTTAGAGGGAGTGTAGATCTAAAAAAAAAATAAATAAATAAAATCCCTTGAAGCTAAATTGCAGCCCTCACACAGAAACCTAAATCATCTTTTATCCCACCACCCTTCACTCACTTGGTGCTGTGCTGCTCCACTGCCGACAACCCGTCCCTCGCAGCACCATACCTCCATGTTGCTGTACTTGTGTCAACCTTCCCAGATCTAAACATGTTATTTGTATTGTGACTATTACTTAAACAGCAACTGGAGTGACCCTCATAGGTCCAGATCCAGCTGGCGCCTTACAGAAGGTGTAATAAAGCCTTCTTAAAGTATCTCAGCACATCAGCCCTCCACCTCCACCTCTTTTGTCTCGACATTGCCTTGCCTTGTTGAATCGTTACACACTGTCTGTCTCCGCCGGAAGGGCAGATTATTCCTGCCTATGTCCTGCTTGTTTCTTTTGGTACTTATACACTGAGTTTTATCTCCTGATGTGCTCATGCGCTACCTTTTTCTGCATCTCATCACCTGTCACCCCTGCTGACAGATCCAGATTTCCTTTCACCACTACCTTGCTCCTTCATTTTTCCATGACTCCCCTGGCCAATGACATCCAGTCTCACTGTCACCAGGGCATGTAGTGCAGCAAATGCCAAGATATACCTGCCAGTCTCAGCAGACCCAGTGACAGTTGTCCCTGAAGTGCCTCACCAAGGAGAACAAGAATGGAGGAAGGCTGCAAGTATTATACAACAAAAGAGGCCAGATACTAAATATTTTCACCGTTTAAAACCAGAATAGGCAAAAAGGATAGTGATTCTATGAATAAAACAGCTTCTCATTAGCAAAAGACACAGAATATATGTAAATCCTTATGAACATTGTAATTTATGCCACAATATTTCACATGACAGGCAACGAGCTCACCTGGAGCAAGACCACCTCACCCGCTACAAAAAAAAAAGAAGCAAACTCCAAGGATAAACCTGGACACAACCCTCCTCCCTCTCAAGGCGATTCAGTGGTAGTTGTACAGCTGATTAAATCCCAGTGTTGAGCCAACCTGGTCCACCGAGACCAGATATCCCAAAGAAAAGTGCAAGAGACTCAGCAGCAACCTGTGGAGCACCTGCAGAAGCTGCGTGTGCTGAAACAAAACGGATTTCGATTTTTCGAAATCGAGAAGGAAGAAACACAGAACCACCCCTGCAGGTACATGGCTGCCTGGAAACCTTCCATATTTATGATATCCCCAGGGACAGATACAAGCCATCTGGTTCCTTTTTTCCACAGGAACTCTATTTGCATATTGGAGACCTCAGTCGAGAGCCAGAGACCTGAATCAGGAGATGTCTGGCCAAAAGTTTGCGCTTCTTGTTCCCACAGCTACTAGAATACCAGGATTTCTGGGGCTGCAGCAAATCGTCCTTAATCACATACCAAAACCTTAACATCCTTTATTTACGTGGGCAAGCCCTGTAGGAAATTAGACCAGCTTCACTATGTGTAGTCATAATCTAAAAAATCCCTGAATTCATATATTTGAAAAAAGTACCAAGCATTATCCTCTGATAACCATTCAGTGGTTTATTTAACATGCCCACGGTGGCACAGCTTACTTGCCAAAAAGGCACCCCATCTCCTTAATTTGCGCTAACAATTTCTTCTTCAGAAGTTAAACAATTCAGAAGGGGAACAATTCAGAAATTGTTCCCCAGACCCCCTCAAAGGAGCCACCAGAGGTCAGGTTGAAACACAAGCCCAGGCCAGGTTAGGAAGCCCACACTGCTGCTCCCCAACACTGCAGGGTTCCAGGAATGAAAGACTCCAACCCTTAAGGCCATCTAGCCAACACCTTCCCCAAGACTTAAGCTTACATAGAGGATTAACCATCCTAGAGGGGAAAAAAGAGATGAGGAAAGTGAAAAGAAGAAAGTACATCCCTCCTTTATTTGTTTTCCAGGGGCCAGCCCCGGGAGCTGGTTTGTTACCTGCCGTAGCTGACCGCAGCACGGATCCCTCCAGCAGTGACAGGAGGGCAGCCCGCGTCCTGCTGATGCTGGCAGCGGGATTTGCGTGAGAACTCTGGACTCAGATTATGGTGGTTTCGAGCACGTACGTCAGCCCTCCTTGACGATTAGGAAGGCTAGCAGGACAAAGTTCTCCAACAGCGTGAGCAAGGAGGCAGCGAAAGGCGATCCACATCAAAGCGACTTCTCTGCAGAGACCTCAGAACAGGCCAGGGGATGGGAACAGCTGGATGACTTTAAGTACTTACTTCCTTATTCTGATCTTGCAAGGCACAGAGCACCCTTCATCCTCCCAAAAGGGGTGTCCAGCTCCCTCAGTCCCACTGGAGTCATCCCAAACCAAGAACATTTATGTCTCTGCATCTCACAGAGGCCTGGACCTCATTTTTGCTCTGAGCATATATTCCTTTTAGTTTGTTCTGTACTCTGTAATAATTACATTAACTGGCAAAGACGGTGAAATACCTAAAATACAGTTAAACTGCTGCTGCGGTGGTTCTTAGCTCTCCAGGAGTGAATGACCAGGGGAAACACGGAGGTGCACGGTTACTGCTCTGTCTTGGATATTCAACACCGTGGTGTAGGTCATGGGGGCCGGTGTCAGACTGACTCGGATCAATAGCCTCCTCTCAGTTAAATCATTGCCCAGCAAAGCTTGATATAGGCATTTCCAAAGGAAATAGTAAGCCACAGAATAAATTCAAACTGAATTTAATTTCCCTCCTTCCTGTGAGAGTCTTCAAAGGTGTTCTTATAAAGCCCAGTCTAATGAAAATAATATTAATGATCAGCTCTTCCTCCACTCTAGAATTGCAAAGCAAGCACACACACAGCATACGTTAGACCCCGCAACTCCTAACAGCCGCTATTTTTCCCTTACCTTACAGAAAGGGAAAGAGAAGTGCAGGAAGGGTGAGTAACAGGTTCAAAACATTAAATCTGTGGTGCAGATTCACCTCCATTCAGCAAAGCATTAAACCAGGTGCTTGAAAGTAAGCACACGCCTACTCATTTCTGCTGAATCAGGATCAAAATGAAAATCTGCTTGCTTTTTACATTCTTTCGACCACCAAATACATCTGCCATCAATTAAATGTTGTTCCTGCTCAAACACAGTGCCTTCAAAGCGCAAGCAATAAACAAAACATTTTGGGAATAATGCCCCAGTGTATCAACTGTATCATCTACATAGTTAGCACAAATAGTTTCCAAACCAAAGACATAAATACTAAAACATATATATAAAAAAGGCTGAAACACTATAAATAAAGCCCAATCTGTATCAGAAAACTACACTGATTTAACCAATTTCAGAACTTATCTTCTATACTGCCCCACTTCAGTGTAGGAATTTTCCTGTTAATTCTGGATGCGACAGATTTAAGCTAAACCGGTTCAAACCATCTTGAGAATAGGCTGCATATACACTTGTACCAAAAAAGAGATCATTTTATACCTCACCTTTATTCTAACACCAATCACATATGTGCGATTCTAACTGCAGAAAACAGAGCACCCCATTTAAGATCTTGTTTGTGAAATGCTATTATAACATTATTACCTGCTTAAATAAAGAGTTTCCAGATACAAATTTTCAGCAGAATGTGCATTCATGCAAACCTAATCTGGAAGAGTTATATCAGTGTATCAGTGTTGTGTAGGTTAGTTACCCTTTAAACCAAAAGCAAAGCCTTCAAAATTAAGACCTGTGCTGATTTAACGAGACTGTTCAGTTAAATCACTGCTTTTTTTTTTTTTTCTTTATAAGTAGATATGGTCTAATATTAGGAACAAGGGGTGGTGCCTCTTTTCAGTGACACATCATATGATCCCATATACAAACTCAGTGAGCAGCATCTTGAAAGCCGTGGTTTATTTGGGGTCCCTACCCTGTCTGGCATCTCACCGTGCAAAAATCTGCAACTCTTTCTCTAATTTCCACTCTAAATTTATTCATGGTCAGCTCACGCCTGTGTCATGTGTCATCTTGCCCGTTGAAGTTCAGGATGCCAAAACTGAGGCCGGAGCCTGACAATATGGTTCTGCTGGCAGCATCATCAGGATAATAAAGACCCCTCTGTCACACCTCGGGGGTTTATCCCAGCCCTGTGCTGCAGGACACTGCTGTTCAAGGTGCAGCCCCTTGATGATACAAGCAGTTAAAAAGACCATATAAGGAGTTATAAAGATTCAACACTTAACTTACAAAAAGAAAAGACTGGGTTTTACTTATTTAACAGCCTGGACTGGTTCACGTGTGAATCAGAAGCGTGGTGGAGCGGGGCAGGAACATTTGGCTGGAGAAGGCTGAGCCACGGCAGTACCATCTTCACTTGAGTTAAATTTGTGTGGACCTGCACCGGCACTTCCAGAAAAGTTATGTTCCTGGGAGGTTTTCTGATTGGGGCTCCGTTCCCTGACAGATTTCACAGCTCACCGCCACAGGCTGAGGGCACAACTGCACAGAAGGTGAACATCAGCTTCTTGGACAGGAGCTACTTAAACCCATATTGCTGCCAAAGCCCCTGTGCTACCAGGGCAAGGCCTGAAGTGCAAGACCATGGTAGTATTAAAAAAAAATAAAATAATTTAAATCTAAGTCTTAAAAAATTAGTGACAAAGCATTAATTTGAAAGATGCCTCTGTGCAGAATTACCTGCTTTGGAACAGATGAGGTTTCCAGTGTAGCAACTAGTATTCCCTGCTTTGTAAATCCTTCCCTGAAAAAAGTACTTGAAAAGTAACTAAAATTGTTAGCACACTTTACTCAAATTTATTCCTTTTCAATGACTTTGAATTTGACTCAGTTTTCAAAGCATTTTATATAGATATTTTAACTGCCAAAGCTACCCAAAAGCTTTCCAGAAAAAAGCTACGCTTTTTTCCTGCTTCTCTCCTCAACATGAACTGTAATGTGACATTTTTGCTGGTGGTACAGACACTAGAACAGCATCCATCTTCTCCTCCTACAGCTCTGCTGGCCCAGCAGGGCTAATGAAAGTCAAAACTTACTTTACATCAACAAAGCCAGTGCGAGTTGTCACCAGACCGGCTTTCCAGCCATCGTGAGGGATTCTGAGCACATCCTGCACTTCACCAGTGGGGACTTTATCCTCCAAAGAGCTCAGCCCACACCTAGGCTTCAAAACAAGGAATCAGATTTCAGAGGTGCCTGTGGAAAACTGAGCTTTCCCTTTCCTGCTTTTGACATGAAAAATGTTGTAACCACCAGACGCAAAACTCCAAGGGGTTAAATTATCTGGAAAATGTAGGTGCTTATCTAACACCTCATCTACTCGGAAAGTGGTGTTCAATGATGGACACCAGAGAATTTGGCCCTAAAACGTTCTGAGAGTCCAGTCAGTAGTACTCACAGTTTACAGCTCTTCAAATACTGAATTAAATAAAAATCACCGTTCCTGCAGCAGGTGCAGCTGGGCTGGAGAAGTGTACCCGATTCAGGTGATAGTTATGATCCTGCAGACTTCAGAAAGGCACCTGGATATTTCGGCTTCGAGTGCCAACCAGTTTTTCAATCCAGTTTGCTATCAAGCACTGAGGGAGGGCAGGATTGCTTCTTTTGACGCAATGTGGGTTGATGTCATCTTTGAAAGATCATACACCTACAGTGTCAGATGGCGTGAGATTGTCACCAGGTCTCAGAAAGAAACAAGTAACTACTGGATGATTCTCATTCCTGGTGAAAATTCATGTATGGATAAAGGGGCCCTACAGGAAAGACGGGGAGGGACTCTTTACCAGGGAGTGTAATGATAGGATGAGGGGTAACGGTTTCAAACTGAAGGAGGGGAGATTTAGATTGGATATTAGGGAGAAATTCTTTACTGTGAGGGTGGTGAGGCACTGGAGCAGGTTGCCCAGGGAGGTTGTGGATGCCCCATCCCTGGAAGTGTTCAAGGCCAGGCTGGATGGGGCTTTGAGCAGCCTGGTCTAGTGGGAGGTGTCCCGGCCCATGGCAGGGGGGTTGGAACTAGGTGATCTCTAAGGTCCTTTCCAACCTGAACCATTCTATGATTCTACGATTATGCGCCAATTTATCAGAGGGAAAGGGGTCTTCCCTGTTAAGGGTCTTCAGCAGTAGCCAGAGCTTGGAAGATGGAAGCTAGAATCCTCTCCTGTGGCCAAACTCTACTCTGAGCACAGGGTGGACATCAGGTCAGGTCCCCTGCAGGGACAGCCTGCCTCCCCTCCCCGGTCACACAGGCTGCATCACACCTTTATGCTAATGGTACTCCCTCGCCATATAACGCAGGGCACTTAAATTGCACGGCCCTGGCATTTCCAGTGAGGAGCACGTACAAAGCCGACAATTTGGCACAGTCCTCGCCATGGTGACTTCGTCTGGAGCTCTGCGGTTCTAGGCAAGGTGGGGATCTGACCCCGTGTCTGGTGACTACAGCAAGGGGTCGGGTCGGGACCTCGTCTTCCCATTTGCTTAGCCGATTTGCTTAGCCATCTCGTTTTGGTTGTTAACTTCCTGCGCCTCTGAAATTCAGTTTCTTCATCTGCCAAGGGGAGGTAAATTTATTTCAGGACCGGTATTGTGATCTTGTCTGTGGATGCTGTGATATGTTACAGGCTCTAATGCATTTAAAGATCCTTCAGTGAAACCATGTAAATGCGGTTATTATTAACTCCATATTCATAGTAATACCTCAGGCAGAACTTCCCAAACACATGAGAACAGTCTATAGGAGACAGATTTTTTTGAAGAAAGAAATGTGTTTATTCTTCCCTTGAAGCTAAAGGGAAAACATGTACCCAGTGGGAGACATCCAGTGGGCTAAGTTCTTCCAAATGCCACTCAAATAGAGAAAATTAAAATGATCTATTTTATGCTATCATTCAAAAGGACATTTACAGGACCAAAGATTTTTTCCCCCATTATCTTGAACATATTTATTCTCTCTGGCAATATTATTGAATACGTCGACTAGACAGGACTAGGGAATTTCTGTATGTGGAACAGCTGTAACATCTGGAATGCAATCTTGGCGCTTTTTTTGGACAAATACAATGTTCTTGCAGTGAAAAATGTGTTTGCCCTGCAAAAAAAAAAAAATAGCGTATTTGTAGAGAAGGTAAGGATTGCTCGTCTTCCAGGTGAGGGAAGCATGCTGCCTCGCACAGAAGGGTTATGCTTGTACGCGTGTTTGCAGGTGCGGGCCACAGAAAGCTGGCGTGTGAGGAGATACACACCCATCCCTGCAGTGGGCAGGGTGTAGGAGGAGAGAAGGAATTGCCTGAATATTGCAGGGAAAGCAAGAAATCCTATTAAGGATTTATGCTGTTCCAGCAAAATAACTTCCTCACTGGAAGCAGAAGCCAGCTTTTTTCATTGTCTTTACTTCACTCGTGCTGACAGCGTGCAGTTCTTCGGTCAAGCCTACTGCCGGTTTTGTACCGAGATTCATTACCAAGAAACGGGGTGCCGAGCCTCCTACCTCCTATTCCGGCTCTCAGTCACAATTTCAGTTGCCTTTGAAATGTATTTCCAATGTATTTTGGGTGGACAGCCTCGATATTGCCAAACACTCCTAGAGTGAAAGCAGTTATTTATTACATTAATGCGTTTCAAAAAATAGTGACGTGCACATTCAAAACTATGTTCTAGGGAAGGCATGTATGGGAGACGTCTAAGAAGACATTTGTGTGTAATAATTATAATATGTTTTCATTTACACAGTGTCTCCTCCACGCACAAGGGAATATAACGAAATGTAACTAAAACCGCATATCCTTACAAATAAAGGGAGAGAGAATGTTTCATACAAAGGTTAAACAAAAAAATCTGTTTAATGTCACTTTGGGGATTAGAGGAACCGGAGTAAAACAAACATCCAGAACAAACTTTGAGGGGTTGCTTCAGGAAAAGCACGTGTGCGAGTGTGTGCCATCACATCTGCATATTCAATACGTCTTGCTGGGACAGCTCGGGGAAAATAGGAAGCTGGAAATTTTCAGTGTGGGAATTAGATGGAAGAATGTGAACCATTCTAAACAAAACACAGCGAAGTTGCCAGCTGACTTGCTAAGATGCCAGTGCTCTCTAGGATCCCTTGAAGCGGAGCTGAGGACTGGCCTTGCCGTGCAGGCAGCGGGTAGGGAGCCAGGAGATCTGGGCTGTATTCCTGGCCCTGCAACAAACCCAGCATGTGACGCTGGAAAGACAGTCAGCCCTAAGTTTCCAAAAACTGATTTCACGCCGATACTTCTGGGCACCTAGCGTGAGACAGCGTGAGCCCAAACAGCCAGGGTTTCAAACAAAGTCAAGCCGCAGGTACTAACTTCCCATCCACGCAGAAGGTGTGTCTGGGGGCTCAGTTTCATCACAGGTGCAACGGGCCTAAAACCTGCGAAGCAACCCAAAATGCTACAAAGCTGCAGGTATTACACGATTCCATAGACCTCTCATTTTGCCAAAGGAGAGGGCTACGGCTCTGCAAAGGAGTATTATTAAGTTACCTGTTGTTTCCCACGTCCTGGCAAACATTGCCATTCTATAAATATTTTCACAGGTTTCAATACATCTGAAGGTTTTTGTGTATGTTTCCTGCTTCAGGGCATCAAGGAATAATCTTCTTACGAAAGGATTCACTGTTCCAAAAGGAACATAAAGAATACAGACTGGGATTGCTGGCAAAAAGTGTGGAACAACAACACCGACAAGACTAGGAAAATACTAGATCTCAGGGGTGAAATAGTGGAAAGAAAGCGGCTTTTCCACATAATTTAGTCAGCATGTATGCTGGGGGGGGGAAAAAAAGGAGTAAAAGCAGTATTTCTAGCTTACGTTTTCCTGTGCACGCACATTTTTTTTTAGAAAAAATTGGAAACCATCTGGATTAAAGAAAGTTGTGTTCTCATTGTACATGACAGGGTCTGGTCACATAGAAGATTAACTTACATTATACTGTAGGCAAATGATTATTGTGTTTTTTTCTGAATGGTGCAGAAACAAGTTGAAAGACCTAGCGTAAAACACAGATCTTGTTTTACCCATTTATATTTCCACCTCCAACACGGTGAACTCTATACTTTCTTCCCACCCTGTTTGCATCTGCCCTTAATTTTACCCCAGCATTTTCAGAGAGGATTTTCAAGATTTTTTGTCGTGCGCTGGTAGATAACACGCATTGGTGAATTTAGCAGCTTGAGTGAGGTTTCTGAAAGGCACCTCCTTTTGCCACCACTTTTCTGTGCATCCACAGGAGTTGCAGCAGAAAACTTTCAGAAAATCAGGGGAATTTAGCACCGACAGTTTCTGTGCTGTTACTTTTAGGAACAAGATGTTAAAGTAACCTTCCTTTGGCCAGAACTAATGCAAATCCTCCGTTAAGTATGAAATTGTATTTTGTATCTTTAGTCTGCCTTCCATATAAAACTGTATTTTCTAAGTCTCACTGGCAGTTTGTGCCAGGCTCTAACTGTGACTCTGATTTTCACAGCATGTTTCCAAAACAGTACTGCCTTATTTTCCAGTTTTCCTCTAAGAACTTACTTTGGAGCTGATGCTCGCAGGGCAGGTGACATAACTTTGTCCAGTTCTAGTGAACTGCCAATTTTAGAACGTTATTTACTACCTGAAAATGTGCTGGTGGCCACGGTCCAGAGAGGGAGGAGTTAAAAGTAACGCTGCAGTAATCTGTGGGTATAAAAATCCAGTGTTTTAAGAACCACGCAGCTACATCCGTACCCTTCCAGGCCGAGGGGCCTTAACTTCTTGCAAAGTTACCTCTAACTCTTGCTATTGTAAGAGTGTATGAATTACCTGACCCTGGACCTCGCTCCTGGGGCCCCAGGCAAGGCTTGACTGGAGAGGGACAAGCCCAGATACTGGTGCCTTTTCTTTCTTGGAGCTTCTGACAGAGAGGACAAGAAGAAGCTTCCCTGATAGCCAAATAACCCTTACTCGCAAGCAGGCCAGTATTGCTACATCTGCCGTGGCTGCATGGAAACCTTTGTCAGAGAGGAGGCTGCACCCACCCTTCTCCAACCTCAGCCAAAGGCCAGAACACCTCCTCCATCCCAGGCTGAACGTGCTGGCTGGCAGTGGAGCTTCACACACACAGCGTCCGGCTGTCTCTGCTGGGTGTTGGACTAAACAGCTGTTACAGAGGAAGATTTCACAAACCTGCTGCTGTAACAGGTACCCCACAGCACGTCGGACACACATGTTTCTGCTGTGACTGCAGGGGCTGCCCCTTTTAGATCCATTTGTAGAGGTCTCAGAGTTCAATCCCCAGGAATGGCTTATGAAAGCAATTACTACCTGAAAGGTCTCTTTGTTTTTGTGCCACTGTTTTTAATAATAATGACTACATCAGATATTTTCTGCCATCTCAATCTTCTTTGGTAGTGCTAATAAAGAAATGACAAAGCTCAACACTTAAAATAGCAGCCAATGCAATGAACTGCAAGCGCTGAGGTTTGAGATTTTACATGCTGCCCTCCCAGAAGCACTTTCCCTTTGATGATTTTAACCATTGAGTATGAAGCTTCGTATAAGCCACGAAGGGTGTGACATGCATGGTGGAGTCAGAGGGGCCAAGGTCACTTGCTCTGACCACCAGACAGTCCTGTCCCACAAGAGCAGATGAGACACACATAATAGGTACATGGCATCCAAGTACAGTTGCCTGGACCATAATATATTATTTGGGTTCTTCAAGCGATCCTTTCATTCATGCTTGGTTCAGTCTGTTACAGCAGCAACAGTCACTGGTCAATTTAATGGCAAAACTGGGAATGTAATCCAGACCTCCCACGCTTTATATCCTCTACCATTCCTCCTCGTATCACCATAGTTATATTCTTGTCAGCTATTGACTGACAAGTAAAATCAAAACCTGAAGAAAATACCCAAATCCCAAAGGCTCAAATTTAGGGCCAAAGTCTGCACTGAGACATCAGCTCTGAATTGTGCCCCAACACCTAACCACATATTCACATTACGCTGTATCTTGAATAAGCTACCCCTGACACCAGGAAATACACGGCAGACCAGAATTGCTTTGTGCAGGAAGAACCATGTAATCCTAAAATATGGTCTCATGAAGCACCTATTAGAGACACGATACTTGCAAAGCACAGCGAAAACACCAGTTTTTTATTTTTAAGAAAAGCTTCATAGTGACCTAAGCTCCACAACAAAGCTCTGTGTGCAAGAGGGTCCTAATGTTATAATTTCCAAATAACCCACTGATTAGTTACATTTTTTTTATAATCTCTGGTCAGAAAAAAAAAAGATCATGATCAGCATGACTTCCAAAGGGAATCCATTCACTTAGCAGCTGTAACCTGATTTATATATGTGTATGCGCATACACAGATATGTATACATGCTTATGTATCTAAAATATGCACATTACACATCTGTTCTGCCTACACTTACATGCATAGGTCTTAATAGAGATCTTTGTCATGTAATTACTGGTTGCATTCACAGAAGAGTTCTAGGGCATCATTTCGACTTTACATTCAAGAAAAGAAAGGAACCTTTAAAACACCCCATCGCAGCTTCTCTGACACCTCGCTAAGAGCAGAACAGGTCTACAGCAGTAACCAAGGGTCGGGTCCACTCAGTGTGAAACGCCGATGAGCACCACGTTCTCTCCTCGCCAAGCTGCCACCCTTGTTTTGCTGAGCCATGTCAGGAGATGGTGCTTTTAGGTGTCAGCAGTGCAAAAGAACCATTTTGGTCTCATCCATACCCAAAAAACATTCCCCAAATTTACTTTTAAGACGTTCCACTAAACCAATTTTAAAGCCAGTTTAAGACCATGGGTTGTATCAGGCTTACTAGATTTAATGGACACGCTTCAAAGCTGATGAAGAAAGTCTGGAAGCCAATTTGTGCAAGACAACTGTAACCCCCTGGAGCAAGGGGGCTGGAGCACGGCTGACATTAGGAGTTGAACCAGTCCCAAACCAGCGTTAGCTGAACTACTCATTAAGCCAGTTGCATTTTTGGAGAGGAGAAATTTCCTTACTGTAGCTTAGACTGCAGCAAAACGCTTTAAACTGAGAAGTAGTGTAGTGGTGGGCTGGACAAAAGGACTTAAAAACCCAACATCAGCCAGTCACAGGAAATTAGCTAACGGATTGTAACAGGCTACACCCCAAACGGCACCAGCCTGCAGCCTCTGCAACAGATGGGGGAGGCTGAGACCATCCATGCCTTGTTTTTTTCAAGGGTGGGAAGTAAAGCACCACCGTTTTAAGTGAAAGCCTAGATCTACAGAGCTGTCTGCGTGAACGAGGACCTCACTGAGATCCTACCTGCCTAACATCCCTTTGATCATCAGAGCTGTACCCAGTGAAGCACATGAATCCGAGACTGCCCTTCCCTGCATTCTTCCCTGCTCCCTTGGATGAAGCTGCCTCTCTTCTCTCAGGCGCTGGGATGTGGGACAGCGCGGTCAGGTGGGGCAATGGGAAGGATCAGTGACTGCAAGAGAAGGCAAGCAGGAACACAGTCCCTCAAGGAGCCAGGTCAGGGAAAGGAGTACGGTTAGCTAGGCAAGGGGGGGAAATATATTACTTCAGGAATTAATTCAAGGTTAAATGGATCAAAAGAGAGAGAAAGGGTTAGTGAACCACGGGCTTTATTGTTCAGGCGGGTTTGTGTCATTTCTCTCCTGCAGTCCCAGTGGCCGCTGCCCATAGGCAAGAAAAAGCCAAAGGCCAAGAAGATTCCTCTGGGTAAATTCACGAGTTTTCCGTTCCACGGCTGAAGCCATGAAAACGCAGAAAGCACATGGAGTAGGGTGGCAGAAGAAAAGGAAGGGTAGGGAAGGGCTCTGTATTTGTTACCTCTTAAATGACTAAGTTGAGCTAAAAGTTACCAGGCGAATTGAGAAGCAAAAACACCACATAGGGACAGACTGAGATGGGAGCTGCAGAAAGACCTGGTGGACGTTATGCCCAACCATGCAATAAAAGATACAGGATAGACGATGGTGCAGCTTTATCAGCAGGAATCACTTCCAATCGCAGAAGTCACAGGCGAGTTACGTGGATCCTCCTGAACCCCTGCCAAGCAAAACTGTCCAGCCTCCGCTGAACACCGGTGTAATTGGGGAAGAAAAAAGAATGAAACATTTATCTGGCAAGTGCTTTCAAAAAGAGAAAGCGGCTGTTGGGAGGGCTGCTCAAGGGGCTGGAATGCTGGAGACTGTTCCAGGGGGACAGAGTGCATATGAGGCAGGCAGGGATTTTTAATAAAATGCAGTTTATCGCAGGGTGATTACCACCTCCTATTTATACCGTATGAGATCATGAAAAACATGGCACATATTTCCTTACTCCTGGAAACACAAAATCAGCTGAACAACCATGTGATAAATTGGCCTTTTTCATGCACTTTTACTTTGCCTTTCTAAACCTCTATTTCCAAACATCTGTCACTTAGACAAAGCAAGCAATAAAAAAACTAATTGAAAAATACTTTCTGTGCTCCTCCCCAAAAAACAACCCCATGGTACCTTAGGATTATGAGTCCAAATTCCAGGGCTGTTCCATTTAACATGTAAATCTTAATTGTTCACAAGGAAGCAGACGCTTGAAGTGTATAACGTGAGAAAGGGAACTTCAGGGTCTCCAGAAAATGCATCATCTATTTCTAACCTTTGCTGCTTACACACAACAGGCGTTAAAGACACAACATGCTGAAATGTAAAGAAGAAGGTATTTCAGGTGAGCTTTTATGTCTTAAAGAGCACGCCTTTCCCTGCTCCCCCTCAAATGTGGTTTGAAGGTGAAAGGCTTAGAAGAGAGGAAATACCGCATTATTTCCACGGTAAGATTCTGCAGTCGAATTTGGGATAATACAGTAAAAGACTTCATTAGCACTCTTTCAGAATGACTTGTATAACTTGCTTGTACCTTTGCCAGTTATGAGTAATGCAACAATCACTAAGATCACACCGACACCACCTTTGCACCACATTGCTTTCACATGTTGCCTGATGTCTACCGGACTCAGCCTCCTCGTAAGCGACCCCCCTGTGTTCAGCCGAGCAACCCTCGCCGAGGCAGGACCACGCTGCCTGTGAGACGCCGCACCTTTCACCCGCTCCTTGCTTCACGCAAGAAGAATCTTTTTGGTTGCGATGCTCAACGACTGGTCTGAGGACAGGAACAGATTTGCAGTGCGGCTGCTCAGCAACATCTCTTCCCCCTAATCGTTTCTGTATTAACCCGATGGTTAACCACCCCCCCCCCCGACACTGCAAAACTAGATAAATAAAGCTACAAAGATAATTCGTACTGGGTGACTCCCCGGTCCAGCGTCTGCGTGGGGCCGCGGCTCCACAATCATTAAAACCAGGTTTGTACATTGCTGGATCACCCAGGAGTACAAATTTGATCGGGATCGGGCCAAGGCACGTGATCACGCTTCAGCTGAATGAGCCAGAGCGCGCGATACGGAGCCAACGCCAATTTTACGCTGGCCGTACGCCAGCCGCAGGGGTGCAGACGATACCTGATCTGGCTGGAGTCGTGTACAGTGATACCTGATCCGGCATAAAGTCTGCTAGTAAAAAGTTAACCTGTCAAAAACTTCTTGAATTAACTTGAGCAGGCAGAGTGAATGAATACCAGGTCAGCACTTCACATCATGCGGCCACCCTATTTTTGAGCCAGTAATAGGAGTTACACTGATAGGTTTTCTGCGCTGCCAAACCACAGCCTAATGTCGATAGTGATGCTTATACACGCGGGGATCTCATGGCAGGATCAGGGCCCAAGAGTCCTTCAACTCGCATTGCCTCCAACTTAAAGCAAAAAAAAAGAAAAGAAATGAGCAGAATGAAATCTAAACGTTTAACCTCTAAGTAGTCAATGCAGTCTGCTAATGTGGAGTCTGTAGGTGAAGATGGAGCCATGGGCGTTTCTGCAGCAGATAAATTTAGACGATGATTAAAATAGAGCCAATTCCTTCAGGTTAGTGAAAGTCTTGGTACAGCAAACACATCAGTAATTAATCTGATTTTAGTAGTATTTTAGTAATCCAAACAGTATTAAAAATGTGCCCTGTCATGTTGAACAAATGTGAACTTTTTTTTTTTCTATACAGACCTTTGGCACAGAAGGGCAGTCCTGATCTTTTGAAACTGTTTTGAAAAGCCTTACCTGATCTCTAGTAGAACTTAACCCATTTTTAAGACTGTCGCTATACTGTCCAGTGTTGAAACACGCACAGTTACAATTACAGGAGAGTACAGACATCTAGGAAGTGTGTATTCCAAACATTCTTTTCTGAAATTGCTGGAAATCACTGAAAATTGCTTGGTTTATGTGAACAGTTCAACGATTTTCAGAGCTAGTTCAAGGAGACCATGAGCTGAAAGCCATTTCCAGAAGTCTTTCCATTTCCCATCACGCAGGCCCTAAAACGGTCCACCCAGAGGTCTAGCAACCTTGACAGTTACCCAGATCTCCGAGCTGTTTACAGCCATGCCCCTATTGCTCCTGCCGGGATGTCTAGACAGGGGGTTCCCACATTTTGGTCCTCAAGGCCATCATGCAGCGCCGAGGCCAAGCTGCAGACCTAACAGACGAGGGCACGGCGCCGGCCCGCTTTCCCTCTGCCATGTCAGCATGGGCCCCTGTCCTTCCTCAGTGGGTCACGCAGCCCGGGGCTCCCCAGGGAGCTCCAGGGCTTGTTTCCCAGCCGGCCCGGTGCCTGGCCCTCGGCGAACCCCGCCACTGAGCCTCAGGCACCGCGGGCTGACGGGTGGGCAGGGAGGCCTGAAGCGAGGGGGCCGGCTGGACGGGGCTGCCATCCGCCCTTCCGTCCCCCTCCTCACTGGGGGGTAGACGGGGGACGAGACGAGTCACCCCAGAGAGACAACGCAGCGCTTGCCCTCACTGACGGGGCGGGAAGGGGAGGCGGCGACGGCCGACGGGGCGGGAGGGGGGGTGGGCAGCGGGGAGCCGCCGCGGCGCGGCAACGGTTAACGGCGGGGCGCAGCGAATGGGCCGCGCTGTTGCCAGGGCGACGGCTCGGAGTGTTCCGGATCGTACCATTGCGCAAGCGGCGCGGGGGGGAGGAGGGAGGGGGGAACGCGAGTCGGTGTCGCCGCCGCCGCCAGGCCCAGCCCAGAGCCGCCTCCTCCCTCCTCCTCCCCCCCCCACTCCACGCCTCGCCTCGCCGCGCCTCCGCCTCCTCCCCCTCCCGCCCGGCCGGAGCGCGGCGCCGGGGCCCAGCAGCGAGCGGAGCGCGGCGGAGGGGAGCAGGCGGCCGGCGGCGGCCGAGGCCCGGAGCGGCGGAGTCGGTACCGGCGGCGGGGCGGGCCGGGCCGGGCCGGGCCGGCGCGACCCTCAGCCCTCGCTGCCTTCTTGCCACCGCGGGATGCGGGCGGCCCGGGGCCGCGGGCTGTGAGCGGCGGCAGCGCGGAGACAAAGGGAGGCGGCGGGGCTCGGCGGCCGGCACCAGGGGACGGAGCGCGGGGGCCGCCGCCGCCGCCGGGGCGCACCCGCCCGCCCGCCGGGAGGCGGCACGATGCGGCACGGGGCGGCGCGGCCGCAGGAGCGCGGCGGCAGCAGCGGCGCGGCCCGCCCGGCGCGGCGGTAGAGGAGGCGGCGGCGGCGGCCGCAGGGCGCGGGGCCGGGCCGGGCCGGGCCGGCGGTCGCGCAGCAGCGTCTCCCGCGGGCCGGGCCGCGCCGCCCGGGCCGGCGATGTGAGGGAGGCGGCGGCGGCGAGGAGGAGCGCGGCACGGCGCGGAGCGGAGCGGAAGGCGGGCGGGCCCCGAGCGGAAGCGGGCCGGGCCCGGCGGCGAGGAGGAGCGCGGCGCCGGCGGGGGCGGCCGGGGGCGGGCGTGCGATGGAAACGCACATCTCGTGCCTGTTCCCCGAGCTGCTGGCCATGATCTTCGGGTACCTGGAGGTGCGGGACAAGGGCCGGGCGGCGCAGGTGTGCACGGCCTGGCGGGACGCCGCCTACCACCGCTCGGTCTGGCGGGGCGTGGAGGCCAAGCTGCACCTGCGCCGCGCCAACCCCTCGCTCTTCCCCAGCCTGGCAGCGCGGGGCATCCGGCGGGTGCAGATCCTGTCGCTGCGGCGCAGCCTGAGCTACGTGATCCAGGGCATGGCGGACATCGAGAGCCTCAACCTCAGCGGCTGCTACAACCTCACCGACAACGGGCTGGGCCACGCCTTCGTGGCGGAGATCAGCTCTCTGCGCTCGCTCAACCTGAGCCTCTGCAAGCAGATCACGGACAGCAGCCTGGGCCGCATCGCCCAGTACCTCAAGGGCCTGGAGGTGCTGGAGCTGGGGGGCTGCAGCAACATCACCAACACCGGCCTCCTCCTCATCGCCTGGGGCCTGCAGCGCCTCAAGAGCCTCAACCTGCGCTCCTGCCGGCACCTCTCCGACGTGGGCATCGGGCACCTGGCGGGCATGACGCGCAGCGCGGCCGAGGGCTGCCTGGGCCTGGAGCAGCTCACGCTGCAGGACTGCCAGAAGCTCAGCGACCTCTCGCTCAAGCACCTGGCCCGCGGGCTGGGCCGCCTCCGCCAGCTCAACCTCAGCTTCTGCGGGGGCATCTCGGACGCGGGGCTGCTGCACCTGTCGCACATGAGCAGCCTGCGCAGCCTCAACCTGCGCTCCTGCGACAACATCAGCGACACGGGCATCATGCATCTGGCCATGGGCAGCCTGCGGCTGTCCGGCCTCGACGTCTCCTTCTGCGACAAGGTGGGAGACCAGAGCCTAGCCTATATTGCCCAGGGCCTGGACGGGCTGCGCTCCCTCTCCCTCTGCTCCTGCCACATTAGTGACGAGGGCATCAACCGCATGGTGCGGCAGATGCACGGGCTCCGCACCCTCAACATCGGCCAGTGCGTCCGCATCACTGACAAGGGCCTGGAGCTCATCGCCGAACACCTCAGCCAGCTCACGGGCATCGATCTCTACGGCTGCACCCGCATTACCAAGCGGGGCTTGGAGCGCATCACCCAGCTGCCCTGCCTCAAGGTGCTCAACCTGGGACTTTGGGAAATGACTGAGAGTGAGAAGGTCAGGTGAGAGGAGGGGGGCACCCTGAGACCTCCATCTCCTCTGGAGGGACTCACTGACTGACTGCTGCAATGGAGGAGAGAAAGAGAGAGAGGGGCACGCACAGAGCCATGCTACCCACACACCCTGGCACCAGAGGGGGGAGCATAGAGAAAGAGAGTATATCCTCAACCTTTCTGTGCTGCCTACCTACCCTTGCTCTGGAGGAGGAGGAGGAGGAAGGGGGGGCAGGAAGAGAGAGAGAGAAAGCACCTATCCTTTTTCCAGGTCATGCCTCCAGCTGGGGAGACACAGCTTCCCCTTCCCCCACAGCATCCTTCCCTGCGGAAGAGGTAGAAGCCCACACTCTTATGCACTGGGTCTAGAGACACCCCTCTTTATCCCCACTCCCCGATTCCATCCCCTCATGCACTAAGGATGGATAAAGACAGACCCTTGTTCTGCCATGTATTCAGAATAGATTATTTTTGGTTTATATAAAGGACAGTGGGAATGGAGATGGGAACAAACAATAACAACAGCAGAAAAGGCTTCCTAGCTACACTTATGTGCCCGGCCACCCAGTCATCGTGCGCTGGGCACAGACACAGCTTTTGGTAAAATAACCATTCCACCTCTGCGCTTGCCCCTCCCCTGTCAACTGGGAATTGTGACAGAAATACTGCTCCCTAGGTACATTGATTTCTTATTTTTTTTAATCTGTTTTCCAGTTCCATGTTATTCTCTGCTGTGGGTGGATACAACCTCCCACTATTCCACTATTCCAGTTTTCCACTGCACTGAGACTAGGGATAGCTACAGCCTCTCCTTTTGTCAGTATGTTTCCGTGTCACCCTGCACTATGGTTAATGGAAAAGCCTAGGCACTCTGTTCTCTCTCCCCATCTCTCTACTGGAGATGAAGATACCATTTCCTCCTTCTCTGGTCTCTGTGGGGACCGGGCACAGACCCCAGTCTCATAAGACTTCCCTGCACTGGGGGGACACTGAGAGTTACCGAGACCCGTCTTCCCTTTCATCATTCTCTCTTTTTCTCCCCTCCTTGTCAACAGGGATAGACATATCCAGCTACATATCCATTCCTCTTTGGTCGGGGGTGAGCGGGTAGAAGGGGTGGCTAGCTCCCGTCTACCCAGGGGACTTGAGGAAGAATCTCCAGCTTCATTTCTGCTTCATTTGAGATACTGTGACCTGTTTTTATTTTGAAATGCATAAAAAAAATTACTGCTACAAAAACAGCCTCTTACTCTCCCATCTATCCCTTGCTTACATCCTGTAACTGATCCCAGTTTTCCTCACTCATTCTCCTCTTTACAGTATTCATTTTCTTACATGGTTTTATTTTTAAAGACATTTGAAGTTGCTGTTCTTGTGGATTTTTAAGTACATTTTTTTTCTGCTGAATATATTCTATATATATAAATATATATATGATGTCTGGCTACCTCGTTTTAATTTGTTACTTTTTTTTTTTTTCCTCCTCAAAAGCCCTGGAATTCTTACAGGAAAGAGATTTTGAGACTGAAACATTTTTGTGCCTAGACTGGAATAACACCCCTTGGGTTTGTTCTTTTCCTTGATGTTCCCCCCCCCCCTTTTTTTTTAATTTTTGTTTTGTTTTTTTTTAAGATTACCCTATTGTCTCCCGCCTTCAAATTCTGGTTGTGCCTCTCCCTCCCTCCTTCCCTCTTCACTGGGGACTGGGGACCCGAACTGTGCTTCTGCATTGTTACTCTTCTAGCACAAATGTGTAACATGTAAGAATCCACGCTGAGGATTGGGCTACTGTTAACAGAAACGTGTAAAATGCAAGTTTCGTTTTTTTAAAAAAAAAATTATATATATAGATATATGCAAATGCTTTCCCCTCCCCTCCCAAATCACCTACAAAAGGTCACCATGCGAGGCTTCCTGTTTGTAGGTGGAGAGGAGCAGAGCTGGCCTGCAGGCCCCGAGGCTGCTCAGGGAGGAGACTGAAGTTCATCTGTCTTATCTCTGTTCTGTCAATAAAATGGAGCTGGGTCTTTTAGATATTTTTTTTTAATTATTATTTTAAAGAAGAAGAATAAGTTTGGTTTTTGTGTTGTTTTTTTTTTTTTTTAAAGGAAGATATCTTGGCTTTTTTTTTGCTCATCTGTTCAAAATCTCCAATCCTCCACAGTAACACGCCAGACCACGGAGTTAACGCAAACCCAGAGACCCCCTATGGATTAATTGTACTGTTTGTGAATTTGTATAAAAAAAAATAACAAAGATCCTCTTAAAACATTTTATATTCTTACAGTAAAAGGTTAAACATATTTATATAATAAAAGAGGAAATATGAAGTATGTTTTTGAAAAAAAAAAAAAAAGCCTTATCTGTGTTGTCTGTGCTTTTTAAAGACAGGTATCTATCTGTCTATGTGTTGGGTTCGGTAAGTATGCCGTGCAGCTCATGCCGGGGGTTTGGGGCTTCTCGCTCTTGTTCCAGCGAGTGATGGAGAAGGAGGAGGAGGAGGAAGGAAGAGAGCCTGGTGCCTCCTCTGCAGGATGTTGACTAACATCATGGTGAAGAGTTCATGAGGAAGGGGTTTGGTGTAGAACCAGCCATGGCTGCGAGGGCACTCGCAGCATCCGTGGGGAGAAAGGGGGTGCAGCTGCCCATCGGTGCGAGGTGTCAGCTCAGTTTGTGGTCAGACAAACCAAAAGTGCTGAAGTGCTCGCTAGCAAAAGTGGATCGAGTGTTCAGTGGTAGAGGAAGACATTTGGGAGGGGGGGGCAGAAGGGCTGTGTTTCATAATTTTTTTAAAGCTCCAGTTAGATGGCAAAGGATTTTTGTGATTTACTTAAATTGCAGCCCACCCTGGGTGAAAGACCCATCAAATAAAAACATTTCCCAGCAGTGACAACCACCAAAAGCTGTGCCCTCACCAGCGCACAAGGACCTGGGAAAATCTGAAATGTCTCGGTTTCCATTGCCCAGGCAAAGAGTAAAGAGGAAGTAAAGTGGGAACATGTTAAAAAAAAAGAAAGTTTGATTAATCTAAGGTGTCCTTTGTCCTACACCATAATCTTTCTCCTCAACGTATGACTTTTAACCCGACGGGGTCCCTTTTCAGCCTTCCACGATGTGGGTTGGGTTTTTTTTTTTTATTATTATTATTATTGTCGCTGGGGATGGAGCTGAAGCGGTATTTACAGGGCAGCGACAAAGCCGGTGTGTCCGTCCCCCCCCCCAACCCGGCGGCGGGGCTCCCTCTGCCCCCTTCCTGCCTCCAAGGAGGGGGAATGCGAAATGGTGGAAGGAGCCGGGAGCCATTGTTCAGGAAAGTTAAAAGAAGAGCTGTCCTTGCTCGCTTGCTCAGTCATGCATACTCAATCCGGCCGGGCCCGGGTCCCTGTGGAAAGGAGGAGGGCGATTCTTCCCCTCTTTTTAACATTCCTCTCCAGGCCTGGCTGTATTTAAGCTGCTTTTCCTCCGCGCCGGGGGGGGGGGGGGGGGGGGGGGGGGGGGGGGATGGGATGGTCTGAAGTTCCTGGATATTTGCATTTTAAGCACTTCCAGCGCTGAGCAGGCCACTTTGTTCCCCCCCTTCCCTGCTCTACCCGGCTCCAGCAGCCCTCGCCGGGCTGCTGCTCCAGGTGGGTCGGATGTCCTACCAAAGGAAGTCCCCTCCTGGCCGGGGTGCTGAGCTTCTGCCTCCACAGGTATTTTTTGGTTCAGGCTGGACTTCTTTGTTGCCAGCTTGAGCCCCCTCACCCCCTTTTACATCATTTCAAAGGGGAAAATAGCACCCAAATCCAGCCCTCTTATGAAGAAACGCTATCTCCTCTGCCTCCTAAGGACCTGGACTATCTCAAGGTTTGGACTTTGAGGTGCCTGTTGTTTTTCCCCCCCCCTTCTTTCCAAGACTTCCAAGCTTTCTGCTGGGAGTCCATCACAAAAGCTGCATTGTTCGCTTTAGGGAAAGCCACCACAATTGGATCTAATTGAGCCTGACACTATATCCATCTTCCTTTCCTAGGAGGGAGGTGTGGGGTCTCCTTCCTGCGTTAAGAAAAAAGTTTAGAGTAACTTCTTGACCAAAAAAGAGGGTGTATGTATCGACATTATAAACAATGGGAATTCCAGATCAGGTTCCCATTACCGCTGCAAATGTAAATGTTCCTGGGGCAGGCAGCAGTACCAGCCAGGGATGGCTGGATGGATGGATACATCTCTCCTAAGAGAGGCATGGTTAGAGGTATGGCCTAGATTTGTTCCTGCTGGATTTGAATGAAAATGGCATCTTCTCATTAAGCCCCCAGTTCACATGGATAATAGTGGGGCATCTAGGTCTAAATATAATGTGTGTGCTCGTAAGTTCTGTAATCAGATCTAGGGCAAGATTTTTTTTTTTTTTCCTTAAAAAAAACACCCCAAACTTCCTCTCCAAACTTAAAAAAAAACCAAAAAAACAAAGCCAAAAACATTGCCCACATGGCCTGCCATGGTGTTTAAGGAGAAGCCAAGCCTAAGGAAGCTGCCGAAACCAAATCTTCCCCGAAGCCCAGCAGTCAGATGCCCGGGGCTGTTTCCGTAGATGGAGCGAGTGCTCCTCATGCCTTCCTCTCATGCCCCAAGGTGACAGCACCTCCTCAGGCACAGAGGCAGTGCTCCGTGTCCAGCGAGGCCAGGGCTGGGGGAACGCATGTGTTTACTAGCAAAGAGAAGGGTTCCTTAAAACAAATAATCCATTGCCAACAACCGTAGACCAATTACCACATGACTCCTCAGGGTAACAAGGAAACTTAATTTTCACTCTCCAGCCGCTCTTCAATTTTTGAACATGACTCAGTTGGCAACTGGGGTAGAAAACCATAAAAAAACAAACAAACAAAAAAAAACCAAAACAAAACACGAAAACCAAAACAACAACAACAACCACCACTATTTGTAAGCGAGCTGGAAGTCTCCCGTCTGTGTCAGCGAGCCCTCTGTGCCCCAGCAGTGGCTTTGCTGCCAGCCTTCGCCCCCTGCGCCCAGCAAAAGCGCGCCCAGCCCACCCAGCCATGCCGGTTGGGGCAACAGGGACCCCTGTCTACAGCCCCAGAAGCTGGGGCAACGAAGGATGGAGGATGAAGCCGGGACCCACTTTATGGACCAGTGGCTCTGGGGAGCAAAAGGGACGCACTTGAGAGGTGGCATCAGGAAGCGGAGCAGAGCAGGAGCGACGCAAAGCAGGGGATGAAGGGACCGGTGAGAGAGGACGTGGCTGTGGACCAAGGAGCATCGAGGTGGGGGGATGCCACCGTCTTGCAAGCTGCAGCAAAGTCCTCGCGTGCATGGGGGTCCCTGGTCTGCTGTGGCAGCTGTTTCCCTGGTCCTGGAGCCAGTGGCTGGCTCCTTGCCCCGGGAGATGGGGAGGAAAAAGCAGCTCCACCTGGGTCCTACTGCCCTTGGACTAGCGTATGGGAGGTCCCTGCATGACAGATTTATACATTTTATACCTTCCCACTCCACGCTGCGCGTTCGGTTGAATCAGTTTGTCGTGGTGATTCTGGGGTCCTTTGTTTGCCCGTTAATAAATAACAGGGTCACGGGGCAGCTGTCACACAGAGCGCCTGGGGCCTGTGCTAGGACCTGGAGGTGATTTCCGTCCTAGACAGTAGGAAGCTTACTACTGAACCTGCCCTTTGGTGGTCAGGGAAGAGTTAAAACAAGAGCTGGGTGGCCAAGACAGCCAAAGTTTTTGGAACCAAAGCTGGAAGTTAGTACGGGCTGCCATTAACAGCTCAAGGGCAGGTGTCCCTCGCACCTGGCAGCCTCACTACATACATACGCAGGGTGCTTCTAGCAAAGTGGACCCTTTTTTGTTTTCTCACTTTCCCCCTCTACCTTAAATCCCACTCTTTTAGCAATCAGCTCTTTAGTAGCGCCTTTTGGGGAGTAAAAAGCTAATGGATAACCTCAACTGGGTGGCGTGGGCTGGATGTGAGGACCCCTCAGGACATCAGCGAGGCCCCACGCCAGAGCTGCTGGCTGGGCTACATGACGATCCCCACCGCAGCCAGCCAGCCAGGCCGGCTCGCTCAATTCCCCAGCCCCAAGCTGCTCGGAAGAAAAGAGCTGGAGAAGGTTCGTCAGGCTCCTGTGCCAGAACTTAAGACTCCAGCCACGTTTGGCAGGGACGCTAGTGCTTCTTCCCCCCCTTCTTTAATTAAATCTACCAAATGCATTGGCTAAACGGCAGCCCAACCTGAAACAGCACCGCCGAGATTTCTAAAGATACGAATCTGATCTGTCCTTAAGACAAAAAGATGAATGGAAATGGGATTTTTCCTAAAAGATTTCCTAAAATCTGTGGCGTGTTTTGGAAAGGGTGTCAAAAGTTTAATACCAGGGCCTGGACACATGCCCTGAGCAAGTATTTCCACATGAGAGGGCTACTGAGACATAAACCAAACTCCGCTCCTGCTAACCCGGATCTAAAAATGAGGAACTCCTACTTATTTTCCTTCCTTTGAGTCCTGTCTCTCTGGGCACAGTTTAGCGATTTGAAGATGAAGCAGTGTCCCCTCCTAGCTTTAAGAAAAAACCCCAAAATTTTATCTGAGGTTCATCCTCTTCCTCCCTCTCCTTCCCCTCAAGATGTCCCAGCTTTACAACCCCTGGGCAACTTAAGGGGCTTGGCAGGTTGCCACCAAGGGTGTACAGACAGCACCACAGGGGCATTATCGATCACGGCTTTGTGGCCAGCAGCCTCTCTCCTTGTTGGTGCTGAGCTAAAACACCAAGCACCCAGTAGCAATAAAACCCTGCCATTACCTCACTTCACGACAGCCACCGTTGCATGCCCCGCACCCCCAGCTTCAGCGTGAAGAACGTGTCCTTCAACGCTATAAACCCCTTTTGCTGCATATCAAGAAGTCCTCCTAAGGCTGCTTGTGCCACGAGCAAGCTGGAGTCCTATAGCTCCTCCAGGCTTGTGGAGCCGCCTGGAATGCAACGCCTGCCTCTTGGCTCCGGCAAATCTCCGTCCGCTTGGCCAAAGTGCCCTACGCCCCACCAATCTCTGTGTGGGGTTGACCGGAGGTGACAGGGACAACGAGATCCATCGGGCCAACTCATCACCCGGTAAAACTGGATGGGGACAATGTGGTAGGACAGAAAAGCAAACGCTGCCTAGGATGCTGGTGGGGTTTTGGCGCTGGCGCGGGCTGGGTGAAGCATCTTCATCCCCATCCCTTATCTGCATCCCCTATCTTCATCTCCATCCCCATCCCTTATCTGCATCTTCTATCTGCATCTTCTATCTGCATCTTCTATCTGCATCTTCTATCTGCATCCCCATCCCCTATCCGGAGCTGCACGGCCACCGGCAACCCCAAGGTTTCTCCCCCCACCTCGCAGCGTCTCCGGGGATCCCCCGGCTCCCCCCGCCGCCGCTCTCCGCCTGCAGGGGCCGCTCCGTTCCGCCAGGCGGCAGCATTGCCCGCCGAGTACCGCCGCCCGCCCGGTACCGGGTCAACCCGCCGCCCATCCCCGGGGAGCCGGGGCTCCGCTGGGGCCCAGGGCCCCAGCGGAGCCCCGGCTCCCCGGGGATGGGCGGCGGCTTGACCCATGCCAGGCCAAGACACCCCACCGCACCCGTTAATTAATTCAACCTCACGTTAATTAATTACAATTAATTAATTCTCACGGGGCTGACGTCCCCGGCAGGGAACGTGTGTCGAGGGGGGGGTGTGTGTGTCACCTGAAGCAGGGTGAGAAATGGGATGGGTGAGAGGAGACCCCGTTCGGCAGCCCTGGACCACCTCTGCACCGGCACGAGCCAGGTCAAAGCTACGCAGGGGTGGTGAACTCCATTGCTGCTCATCATCATCAGTACTTGATGGTGATGAAGGGTCATAGACTCATAGAATGGTTAGAGTTGGAAGGGACCTTAAGGATCATCTAGTTCCACCCCCCCTGCCATGGGCAGGGACACCTCCCACTAGACCAGGCTGCTCAAGGCCCCACCCAGCCTGGCCTTGAACACTTCCAGGGATGGGGCATCCACAGCTTCCCCGGGCAACCTCTTCCAGTGCCTCACCACCCTCACAGTAAAGAATTTCTTCCTGATATCTAATCCAAATCTCCCCCTCTTTTGGTTGAAAAACCATTACTGAGGGTTTGCACCATAAACCAAAACAGGAAGCCACAGCTGGTGTGGAGGGACTGCTGCTGGACCACTGGTTGACGCACCCCATCATCGCACGAGACCCGCGTGCCTCGGTCTGAACCATCTGTTTTCTACACCAATGCTAGATTTAGTACTTCTGCCTGAAGTCTGCATCTCTTGACATCTATAGCTTGACGCTAAGAACATTATTTTCTTGTTTGTTTTAAGACTTTTTTTTTTTTTGGAAAAGCATGCAAGCATGAGAATGGTAATGGAGCAGGGTCAAACTTAAATGCTTGGATTATTTTAGTTCAGTTTTGTTGTGTAGGGCTTTGCTATGTTGTTGGCACAGTTACCCTGTGAGATACCTCCGTAGTGATCAAGGTATCTGGAGCTGGATGCGCATGTCCTTTTTAGCACCTGAACTTTAATATTTTTTTTTCTTCACTTCTCACGCTGTTGCTACTGATCCAGTGATGGTGTCTTTTTCAGAAGCAGCTATACCAATAATTTACTAGAATTAATAATTAGCTTCTGCGTGGCTCATTACATGCACAGATATCAGAAAGGGAAGTATCATCACTAATGGGGAAAGAGAGGCGGAAGCAACCTGACTAAGGTTACGTCCCAAATCCATGAAAACAGCAAACAGCACCCGGTGTCCACCTCTCCCATCTCCAGTCCCGCTGGCTTCTGCCACTTGGAACAACAAAACCTGAAATGAGTTTTCCAGCCTTGCGTAACCCTGGAGAGGGAGGATCAGGACAGAGAAACACTAAGTGCAGAGGACATCTTCCTACTCTTCCCACACCAGGGAGCCCCCAGAAGCGTTGGTGTACAAGCGTGGGCTGTGGAAGAGCTCCCAGCAGCAGGAACCACTCCAACATAGCCGTCATGGCTTTTATTTCAGGCAACGCCGAGTCTCACCAAACAAATGCCGAGCTGACAAAAAGCACCATCTTGACAGCCCTGAAGGCCGTCACAACAACAGGTACGGCTCGGATTGCAGCTCTCCCAGCTGCTCTATCTACATCTTCACCAGAACTGTCCCTGCAGCGATGCTCAATGCTCGGGGACCACCCATGCAGATCAAAGGCAGGGGCCGGACACCGTCCTTAAGGCTGCAAATGCTACCCCCCCTTCATGGTGTTCCTTCCCGAGAGGCACCTGTCCATTAGCAAAAACTCTCCCAGACCACACCAAAGACCAACCCAAGCGGCAGCGACCTTTGGCTTCCAGACACAGACCACATGGTGTGAGGACTTGCGCCAGGGCTGCCCGCTCTCCCCTTTCCTTCACCTCTGCCAGATTCAGACACGGTGTGCTGGGGGGGTGGCATCAGGGGGACATGAAGGGGACATCATCTCCCTCACACACCTGCCAGGGACTCAGCCAGACAGGGGGAGGCCACATGTGAGCGGCTGGGTGTAACTTCCACCCTGTCCCTAGTGTCAAAAACAAGCATGTTAAAGCTAATCTACCCCTGTCTCAGCTCAACTGCTTTTCTGTGACTAAGCCCCTTATAATGGTTTTACTAAAATCCCCTTTTGATGGAAAAAATCCCAGCTGGAAGTTTCGGGCAGCGGCACAATGTGCAAGTCTGCGTGTCCCTTTCCCCGGCTTCACAAAAGCTTCTAATCGAGTGGAAAATTTGCTGGAGGCCAGAGGTTTAGGCCTGCAATTATTTTTTGAGGGATTATCAGGAGAGAATGGGGGTACTTACGACCCTCCCTCTCTTTGTGTTTTGCTCTGTGCCGCTTTCAGACAGGCTCAGCCAGAAACCTAAACCACCGCAGATGGATCCAGCGAAACCAGGGCTGGGCTGGGTGTGCGGCATGTCTCCTCTCTGTCCTACGGGACGGACACCAGCCTCCCGGTCAGACGAGCCCCACTCCAGCACCGTTCAATGAACAGAAACGCTTTTCCACTAGCGACACCAGAAGTCTTTTTTTTTTTTACTAACAGCTTGAGAAAAAGCAACCGATTCCAGCCCCGTGAGCCTCGCTGAACTGGAAAACCAAGGAGCAGGCAGGGATGTGGCCCACTGGACAGGCTGGGCTTTGGCTCTGCAAAGCCATCACACAGGAGGTCTTGCACAAGTCACACGCAGCAAGCTCCAAGAAGGACTTGGCACCGAAGACGCGCGTGCTGCAACAGCCAGCTCTTAAGGGCCTTGCTCCAAGGGTGGATCCCAGGGTTAGGGTCCTCGGTGCTTTGTGGCCTCCAAGAAGAGTCAGACACCTCTGAGGCTCCAAAACAACTTCTTGCCAGGCACGGAGCCACTTACTGTCGGCACGCTTAGCATGGGCCAGCCAGAAGACGAACGCCGCCAGCTCTCCTGCCTGAGGAGCTCCATACCTTGCTCAGAGCTACCGGGAACTGCCTACGCTCACACGTGACTCAAAATTAGATGCTTCTCCTCTACCATCAAATTACCACACTCCCGCTTGCGTGCAAGCAAGCCAGCCATACTCGGAGGAAGCAGCGGCATGCCCTGCTTTGAGCAGTAGCCTAAGGAAGCGGGAGACCGGCTTTAATTCCTCCCTCCCTTTGTGGCACTTCAAACCTTCCCCTCCCGGAGAAGGCACTAACCACCGTCCCTCAGGCGAGGGCCAGGAGAAAGGGCCACTCTTCACTATCCCCATACACGCCGCGCTACGCTGTGGATGATTACTCCAGATTCGGTGCAAGAACCAGAGTAGACGAAGGAAGCAATGGCTACAGACCATGAGTGTTTACTCCCCTGGCTCGTCTCCTTCCAAAACCTCTTGGCGTGTTGCATAAAGCAGCTGTTGGATAAAACGCAGCAGGAGGTTTTGATCCCTGAGCCTTCCCACCATTCGCCTGCTATAAGATTTTTCAAAAGAAAGTGGCAGCTGCCACTGGGTTTTCGATCTTATCGTGTCCCGTGTGTGTACTAGGTGTGCTCCAAAAACGCCCGGGGAGGCTAAGGGGCCAAGGATCCTTGCTTTCTGGATTGTGATCAGACTCAAGCAGTTTTGGGCAGGCACGTAAGTACAACGCTCAGCACCCGAGGGGTGTTAAAATAAAAATAAAAAACCCCAGACAAACAAACACAGAAAAAGGCAAATGAGGCATTTGTGGAATTTATATGCCTCTAGGAGCTAGGTGGTGCCTAAACTGGGGATTTTGGTTTTGCAACTTTGAATACTGCATAAATGTCATTTGTTTTGTTTTTTCTTGGATCAGGTCTTTTGCCCCTCTCTGCCTCATCCTCTCCATCCACACGGACACTGTTTTTGCAGGATTTTAAGACAGCAAGATAAAAAGACAAATGGCCTAGCCTGCTCATAATTGCTCATTAAGGATGATGAGGTTCAAGATACTCTGTGCGTGTCTAACTTCTGGAAGACGGATGAGTCTGCTCTCCAAGACAGCTTGAGAGCTTTGCCATCCAAAGATAAGGGACCCAGAATCACCAGTGACTAGTAGCGTAGGATGTGACCTGTGTGACTCACTAGCAGCACTAGAAATGTAAGGTCAGGTGAAGAGTCAGCTCCAGCTCCATCTTCTCACCCTAAAAAACTGAGTGCCAGGCGTAACACCGCTGGAGAGCCTCACTCTTGGGAGTCCTGAGCCTTTCTATTTATACACAGCCTGCTGTGCACGGATAACCTTGAAAAGCCCTATTGACAGTATCACGGGAACACTGGGGACTTACAGATATCACCTTCCAAATCCTGCATGGAGGCAGGATCAAGTATACTTGGATCATTCCTCACAAGGGTTTATTCTACCCATTCCTAAAACTCTCCCTAATGGCATAGCCTGCAGCCCCCCTACCCAACCACTACCAGTTTACTTCTAATAATTTTTCTCCATATCCACCTTAAATATTCTATTTTTTCCTGCAGGTTAATGCTCTCCACAACTGGCAAGAGCAAAGAGTTGATGACTGTTCTGTTTAGGTCAACCTCTTACGGCCTGGACCACGACTCCTTTCCCTTAGTCCCCAGACTCAGTTCTCTGCAGATGCACCTCAAATGCAACATGCTTCAACTCCACCTCTGTGCAGGGTCTGCCTTGTGAAGGGCCCAATTATCATGCCGCATTATACAGGTGGATTTCCAGATGTACGATAAACATGTCTGGAAACTGTTATGATTCTCCCAAATGTCTGTGGCCCGCAAAACTTGAATCCAGAATCCCAATGTGAAGCGGTTTGCTCATCTGGATGTTATAGAGATTTTATATTTTACAATATTATTATAAAATATGCCATAAAGATATTCTAAGGATACAACTTGCCACCTGTAAGTTGTTAAAGCTTCATAAGACTCAGTATATACCCCTGTCCCAGCATTCCCACTACTTTATTTTATAGATACCTGCTAGCCCCGCTCCTTTATCCTCTCCTACCCCTTGATCTAACAGCAGCGCTCCCCACAGACGTCAACAGGGACTGTATTTCTGTCCTCTACCCAGGGGGCCACTGACGGAGACGCGAGGGATGTGCTCAGTTCAGTAAGACTGAAGATAAGTGAAGATAAGGAGTGAAGTGTTTCACTTGCAGCTGCACAAAGTAGAAGGATCTTATTTTTCTAGTGTAGCATTACAGTGCAAGTGAAAAGAGGGAACTGACAGGCCAAGACAACTGGAACCACTCCTGTTTGAGTTGGACACTGCACCAAAACTGTCCTAGCGTGAGCATTACAGACCTTTGTACAGCCCTTCATGGGCTCTGGTCAACTCTGTCACCAGTATAGGTTGTCTTACAATCACAAACGGAGTGAAAAAAAATCCCTTTCCAGCTCTCAGCAGAGTAGGCGCGCTGACTGCCACTGGGCTCAGAGAAGGTATGGAGCACAGGTAAGTACTCGTTTCCTGCTCGCGCTGTCACTGCTATTTTCAAGACACAGTTTCAAGCTCATCACTGAACAGAAGTGCCGAACTACAACACAGTACAGAAATAACATTGCTCATCCAGGAAATTACCACTCCGTGTCTTACGCAGTGTGATGTCCTCATGTGTAGCTACGCAACGCAATGGGCATCAGCAGCAGCGGAGTGAGGCAAATAAAGACGCTTACAGCTTGAATTTTTAAAAGTCTAGGCACTCAGACGTCCCAGAGCGGCATGGGAGCTTCTGGTGACTTGAGCCTCTCAGGAAAAACAATGGAGTAGATTCTGTTCTGGGCTTACCACACGACTGCAGGCAAGTTATGCCACCCCTCTGCACCTCAGCTGCTTCGTGCTTAAACTAAGAGTAGTAGGTATCTATGAGAACAGAAAAGCTTATTTTTGGAAATTCAAAGAAATGCTCGAGATCTCTGCGTGGAAGTCATCAGAGAAGTCTCAAACGTAATCACCGATATTCCTGTGCCCAAGACACGGCACAGGGAACTTGTCAGAGCCTCCCAACAACCTTTGAGAAGGTCCCAGCGCATGTTCATTTCTGCCCCCTCCATACCATTTCCCTGAAGAATGGGCCTCGCAGACACAAGGGTTTCAAAACACAGCTTGAGTGCAGTAACTGCAGATACATTTTGTCAGATGGGGGTTTGGTGTTGAAAGAACTGTCTATATATTCAGCTGCATATTGTTACAGACATTTAAAGAAGCTGCTGTATCCAAAAAGGAAGGACAAGTTGTTATTATTATTATGAAAGCCGGGGTGTTTCCAGGGTTGTTGGTGTGCCAGCAAACGATCCAGAGCCAGGATAGATAACCACGGTAGAAACGATAGGAAAATCTGCAAGCGCCTGAGGACCACCTACGCAACATCTGCACATGCCTCATAAGCCAGGTGTTGCTCCCTGGAGCACATAATTTGGGCAGGCATTCAGTGTGCCACTCCTACCACCGCCTGGCTCCCACCAGAACAATGTCACGCACTGCCTACAGCTACGTGCAAGGCGAGTAGCGCCAACCCCAGTTCGGAGAAATCTGTCATTTACCCAAGAATATGTCGTGTCAGTACAAAACTAGCCCACAGCTGGGAATCGGGCAGGAACATATTTGAGGTATCACACTCACAGAGGAGGAACAGAAAAACTGCTTTGCCCAAAGCTGCCCAAAAGCAACTGTGGTGGTTTGAGTCGAAGACTTAAAGGGATGCACGTGGAGAAGTCAGGGGCAGGCTCGAAAAGAGACAGATTTTTCACTCCAGAAAACAGGCTACAAAGCACTGACCACAAAGAGGAGTTTATCCCAGCAGCAAGCTTCACACTACGTACAGACGTGCTTTCTTTACAGAGGAGAATGCATCTCAGTATGCTCAACAGCCAGTGCAGCTCTGGTCGCTTAGTCCGTGGATCCTACCACCCTTCAAGGATGGGAACATCTCTCCTTCACGTTCTCAAGAGCTAAGGCTGAAATCCTGGCAATAGTTCCTTCCCCTCTTTAAAAACAAAAGGAGAAAAAAAATCCCCAAAACAACAAAGAAAAACCAAAAAACCAATCCCTGGTCAGGAGCCTGCTACACCACAAAATGAAAAAGTGCTTTCTTTTCTTCAGAAAGAGATTATATTTCTCCTATCAGGTTGAAGGTGGTCGTGGAATGGGGTTCAGCACATGGATGCAGTTCTAGAGGATTTTTATTTTAATACATATGCATAACTCCAGGGGGAAAACCTCTGTCAATACAAATCCTATGGAAAATATTGCTCCCGTAGACAGGAGAGAGACCAGTTCTGTTTGTGTATTCAGGCACTGTATATATGAAGATATTTTAGAGGCCTCTATACTTAGCCATTGCGGTTTCGATCTTTCCCAGGCCAGAGGTAGCTGTGTAAGCATATAGTCAGCATTGGCTAAACAAGTACTTTTAAAACCATACTATTATTACCAAGTTAGTTAAAGGAGGCTTTTTTCTTCTTCTTTCTTTTTTTTTTTGGGGGGGGGAGTGGGGGGAGGTTGTAATTCAAGACAAAATCATAAAAAAAAAAAATCCAGAAACAAAAAAATACCACCCTTCTAGCCCTTGGAGTGAGATGTGGGGTTTCTTCTTCCCCCACCCCCCACCCCCCCCAGTATCTCTTTATGTTTAACTGCAGCCAGACCACTTCAGGTCATGATTGCATCTGATCTCAGCAGGATGGCAGCGCCAACACCCCCGGGGAAACCAGTGTCCCTCAGGAAGCGATGAGGGTGACTCAAGGCAGCGGAGCTCCTTCCTCTGAGTCAACACTGACCCAGTGTTTCAGCATCATGCCGGAGGGCGCTGACCTGCTCGGCACGTTGTCTTTCAGAGGAAATAAATGGGTGCCTGACCACACTTGTGGTTATTAAGGACAACATGCCGGCATTTGGCTACGTGACCGCTCCCTGTGTGCGTAATTACATTTCTGCCTCCCTCCACTTTCTGTCCTGAATTGTTTCAATAGCTCCTGTGTTTCACCCAGCCCTAAATGCACTTCGATGGTTGGAGGAACAGCTCCAGCAGAGTCCAAAACTAAGAACCTGGAATTTTATTGCTGACCCCACCTTTGGTTGGCCGCATAACCTAAGTGTGTTTCTTCTACCTTCCCCTCTCCCTTGGTTTCCCCATGAGCAAGAGGGGGACCATGAGAAGAATCTCTTCTGTAAAATGCGCTGAGAGGTACCGGTGGAAAACCCCACGTAAGAAAGGGTTCATCTCATAAAGATGAATTATGCGAGACGACACTATTATTAGGTGCGCTGATTAAACATTCCAGGATTTTTTCAGTGGAAAAGGCGTTAAGGAAAATAAGAGAGATTTGTAAAGACAGCAGTGAAGTCTTCCGCATTTGATATAATCATGACCTATGATCTTTCTTTAATGCAAGAGTGCCTTGGATTACAGGCCAGACAGGTATTTCCCCCTTTGATGCAGAGGAGTTCAGTGATGCCTGCTTACAGTAAGTGCTCTAAAGGTGCTGAGCATTAGCAGGTTTGGTTTGGTTTTGTTTTGTTTTTTCTACAGGCAACTCAGCTGCCTGTAATTATCTGAAGAAAAATTCCTCCTCTTCTTCCCTAATCCCAGTGCTCTGATCACATGCTAACATTTGCTCCGGGGACCCCATTTCAGAGCCATGTGACATTTACAACACACAGTCCTAAAAACACATGAAAAATACACCTGGTTCTGGGATTTGGCACAAACTCAGTCCAGGTTCACCGAAAGGTTTGTGACCCTTCTGAGCACAGCGGGGACCTAGTTACAGTTTTGCATCGTATCTTGCGGCTTGGACAAGAAAAAAATCTGATCAAACTTGGAAGCTTTGACCGAGATGCACTTGGAGAGTTTGAGTTCAGTTTACACATAAACTCAGTTCAAAGCTCAGAGGCTGGAAACTGCCTTGAATGGAGAGCGGCTGGACTATCCACACCCACCTGTGTGGCAAAAAGGATCAGCTCGACACGGGTGACAGGGACTCGACAGCAGACCTGACCACTACCAACACCAAGACAGCCGTGAGAATTCTAGTATTGTAGTTTAAATATGGATTCACTTCTGAAGCAAATCCCCCACCAATCCCACTACCCGTGTGGTGGTTTGCAACTTGGAGCAGCCTTAGAGCTGGATGAAACTGCACAGGATACCTCACACGCCTCCTCCACATCCATGGGACCAGACAAGAACTACTCCGAAATAACACCCCCCACCCCATAGTGCTATTGCATAGGTGCCAGGTCTTCAGCACCAACTGTTCACCGTCCAGACCTGCTCCTCCTGGCCCACTCTGCCTGATAACACAGCCACGGCCACCGAAAACTGGGGCTCAGCCACCAGAGAACTGGAGTGCAGAGGTACCAGCAGTACCCGATTACTTGGGATATCTGTTTATGAGCACCCTCTGCTGGATATTACAATTTTTTCTTCCGTCCAGGCCAGAGATGCTAGCAGGCTAACTCTGCTAAACCAGCAAGATGCCGGGATGTGGAAGCAGGGAGTCTGTTCTGGGTATCGCCAGGATGCCCCAGTGTGCAACGTGCCCAGTGCACTGGGGCGGGCTATTCTGCACTGGTACATCTGCAGCAGGATAAGTCAGCATTCACTGAAAATAATCAGAGCCCAGAGACATACTCATAACAAGGAAAAGTCAACCCCAACAAAAGTCTTCCCCACATGACTAAGCTCCTTACAACTTATTTCAGTCTGAACAAAACATATTGCTGAAAAAAAGATGTCAACGTAACACCTAGAACACATCGTTCCCCAAGAGGATGGGAGCCGTACAGGCTCTGCTGTTGTAACGTTTCCTACTGCGGCTCAGACCTGCAGAGGTCACCTGTCCACCACAACACCGGAGTGGATGACTAGCAAAGAGGTAATTGAGACAACTGAGTCGGTGGTTTGACAAGATGGATAATTGTCATCTTGAACCTATAGTCCCGGAGGATGACAACCAACATCCTCCTATTCTACATCTCAGCCTTCAGGCGACTAGAAAGTTGTCCTGATCCCAGCCAGGTTTATAGTAATCATTCAATGCAGAGATGCTTGGGAAGGCAAGGCTCAGGCACTGACTCCTCTAAGCTAGTGTCCACTGTCAGATGTTTCAAAGGAAGGTAGTAGAGGTTTACAGGGTCAGGAATGGCATTTAACCAGCTGCAGCTGGAAGACTGTCCAGGAGCAGGAGGTCTGATGCCTTCTAAAACAGTTTGAAGAAAACTCATAAACTGTGCGTAAAATTTTTTATCCATATAAATGTCTAATCCTTTCTGCATTCTACTATGTTCTTGGGTCTCAATTATTTACGTGCTGTAAGGAAAAAATAAATTTCACCTATGTCAGATGTTTTATTTCAACTTCATTGAAAACCTTGTATTATGTAAAAGTATACACGGGAACGCCTGGTTTGCTTCTCTGTACTTCTAAGTTTATACACTTCTGTCACGTTGCTTTTTATTACTCTTCACTCTAACTAAGGATGCGTAATCTTTTCAGTCTCTCCACAGCTCTAAGCATTTTCATCACCTTCTCCTGCTAAACATTTGTAGCAGAGTGCTCAGAAATGAACGTATGATATTTTACTTTTAAGACCGGAGCCCCAGAGAATCACTCATCTCCCCACCAAAGAGAGCCAGCGCACCCCCATTGCCAGCAGCCTCCTACTCATCCAAAGCGAGGGGAGCAATGGAGGAAGCAAGGCTTATTACATCGGACCCTTTCACGCTGCAAAATTCACGACTACTGGAGGAGTTATGTGCTCCTGTACCATGCCAGCCAGTGTCGGCTGTGGTCATGCAAACGAAAAGGCATTAAGCTGGCTCCCTGCTAGGAAACAAAGTCTCCCACTCATTCCTTAGAAAAGTTAAAGGTACTCATTTCTGAGGGACTTGCGGGGTGGGTAGATAGACTCACTGCAGCTCTCCAAAGATAGCTCGCAAATAACCTGGGAGGATCCCAGATGAAGGCTGGGTGTCTTCTTACATCTGTCTGGTTTGGGAGATGGAGTGTAAACAGTGGCACATTAGCTTAGATTAATTACAGACTGCCGGTATTTTGCTTTCATGTAGCGAGCTCCGGGAACATAACACCGTTGATAATTAAATAGTGCCTTCCATCTAAAGGCTCCAAACCACCCAGCAAACCAGCTGAGCTGTTAAGGCAGGGCTGCTGGAGCGGCACACAGCAGCGGCTTAACAGGACCTCGGAACACAGCACGCTTGTTTAGGACATGAAAAATTTCTGCTGGAACTACAGAAGGAGTTATCACGTGTTTTACATTACGTACTGCACAGTAAAACCTGGGCAGGATTAGCATCGCTGCCAGGAGACCTTCACTGGTCAGACACAAAGTTTTATATCCCACGAGAAAGATCGTTTCTCCCATGACAAGACACCCTACATTTTTCTTTTTGCCTGAAACATTGACTCTGCAATGACTGTAGAATGAAAAAAAAAAAAAAAAATGATAAAAGTTATCTCCTACTTTGTTTTCTGCAGCTGTGGGGTTTCTTTGCAGCTTTCCTACACAGAACATGAGCAACGCGCAGGTTTTACCTGGGAGATGACAGCCCTCAGGTAAGCAAGGGTGAGAAAATACAGAAGAGAAAAGAGAAGCCAACAGAGGACAGCTCGCAGCACTGGGGTTAATCTTCTGTGTCACCACATCCTCTCCTTCCCCATCTCCTTCCACACACACCACTGCCCATCAGTTATGCGAGATTTTTTTTGATAGCGCCCCAGCGCAGTGTCAACACTGGGAGGTGGATGATGAAACCTGCACCCTCCTTCTCCTGTGCCATAACATCTGGGTTACCACATGCTCTCTTCCCTGTTTGTTCCCTTTTCTGTCCCTGCTTTTTCCAGTCTCGCAGCTGCTTCTCCCTCCTTGGCCCCCCTCCTCATCCCCCTGCAGTCGATGCCTGCCAACGGCAGGCAACCTCTCGGTCACTCCGGCTGGCGCGGGTGAAGGAATTGCTGCTGTAAGGCCAGGCTGCTCCCCAAAACTGCAGCGCTGAACTCTTCAGCCGTTCTCTCAAAGACACCGAAATGAGAAGCCCTCGCAGAAGGCAAAGGGAGAGCAGGGGCTGCCAGGGTCTAGTTGCTGCTTTACGTTCACACTCGCAACAAGGAGCGTAACTGGTGGAGAGGTGCGGGTATTTGCTGCCCACTGCATCCTCTAACACTACCTCACATCCCTCTGCAGAGGGGACTGGGAACCCACTGTTCGGGAACTCAGTATCTCAAGATCACTTGCCCTTTGCAGGCAGTTTCTTGCCCTGGAGTCCCAGGATATAGGGACTGGGGACATTAACGTACTGAAACACAGACCATATCCCTTCAGCACTACCGGAGTCACCCTCAGGAACTCCAGCTCCAGTGTTACTGATGGGTCAAAACCACACGCTGTCCTCAGAGCACAGCACTTTCACTCAGCGACTTCACACAACGTGCCCTCTGTGCAGGCACAGCAGCCGAATCGGCCAACTTCACCTTCCACAGCTGGATTCAAGGCAAAAGCCACAGATGCTCTTCAAAAAGCAGACACTCAGGTTGCAACCTGACCACCGATACCAGACAGCTGAAGTGCCCAGCCAGGAGGCCATCTGTACTGATAACGGGTGTAGGGAGAAGGGCTTAAAGGGGAAAGAAGGAAGGAAGCAAGCCTCACACAGGAGAAACACTTATTCTTGAATTTTTAATTACATGTTATTATGACTTTAGTTAATAACCTGAAGTGGACTAGAGAGACACACGCTTCCACCCAGCGCCTCCTCACCCAAGAGCTCTATCTTTCTGACATATTGTGCAGACAGCCTTTACTTTTCACGTAATGGTTGAATAAAAGCCATGAATATTAAGTCTATGCCACAGCGTGTGGTACAGCAGCTGGAGCACGTGGCTGCGGGACAGCTATTTGTGAATTCTGCCTGCCCCTACCAGAAAAAAACCACAACCTTCCCTAAGCCCTGCCATCCCATCACTGAAACCAGGTAATCCCCGCTACAGAAGTTGTACCGACTCCTGGGAGCTGATGGAGAGGAAGAGCGAGGGAATGGATCACTTCACAGATGTAAAGCACCAAGGAACAAAGTACAGGAAAGCCAAGGAGATACAAAGCTACAAAACTTCTACAACAGTATCTGCCAGGATCATTCACTTACCTACCACCTTCCTAGGAACAGCTGGACAGTCGAAAAAGCAGGACCAGACACAGAGCCCAGAAAGGAAGCTAAGAAAGAGTAATTCCCATCTGCCCTCTCAACGCTCCCGTGTTACAGAGAGGATAAACTACACCTGGGTAGGTTCAAATGGCAATGGTGATCCTCTGTGCTCTCTGCTGCTCACAGCCATCAGTGCCCAGGTGAAGTCCATGAAGGCAAGGAGGCACTCGGGCTTACCAGCAGCCACAGAGCCGGGGTCAACCCCAGAAATCCCAGTGCCCAGTCCTCACCCTCACAACTGAATCCTCCAAGAGAAATGGGGAAGATTTTATTGTCATTAGCATGAACCACACATCCTGGAGCTCCAGGATACCTCTGTGTAGACCAGTGCCCTGGTGCCAGCAGCTCTATGTTAGCAAAGCTGTATGGCTTTGGTCTGCCATGTGTGGCTTGTCCTGCAGTAGTACTCAGAGGCCCCAGTGTGCTATGCACTAAAAAGCTCCAGGCAGAACTTTGCATCATCATTACTCCCTGGATAAATACAAATCCTTATATTGAAGAGTTTACTCATCTCCTTTTTTAGTAAGGCAGCCGTATAGTGACACTGGCATTCCTCTCGCTTATAGTGGCATAAGGAAGAAGAGAGAAAAATGCTTTTCAGCAGCCAGAGAAGCGACTGCAGTACGTTAGATGTGCAGGCAGGTCATCCTGGCGATCTCATGGAGAGAGAGCAGGGGCTTCCACCCACCTGTTTGCCTGGGTAAGTCCCCAAGAGTCCCCAGCAGGTTTGTGTCACCGATGTGGCTACACTGGCCACGCTGCTGTTCCCTGCGTGCAGCAGAGACTAAAGCGAGCTCAGGTGTGCCTCCTTGCGCTGCATCCGCCCCTCCACATTTCCACGCTACGGGAATACCTTCCCTTCCCGTGACATCACTCCCACTGCACTAGCAGAAACAGCCAAGGAAGACAAGCCAGGACCAGAAACTGCAAAATCTAAATCCTCTTTAGTCACCGAGTTGCATCTGCTCCTCGCGTGTTTCTTGGAGGTACACATTTCTGTCCCAACATACGCGAAAGCCCAAGGACTCCAGTTGTCAGCGTGCTGCCAGCACTGGGGTTCTTTCTGATATATTTAGAGCACGCAGCATCACACCAACTCCTCTACTCATTAAGCCGTGATATTTGAGCTACGGTATTTTTTTGCCTTTTTTTTTAAGGTGATGTATCTGAAGAAGCGCTGGCATCACAAATCTGGTTGCTGAACAAGAAAAAATATAGTTGGCCCAACGTTATTTTGTTGCTGCAATTAGCTTGGCTTTTTATTTAGAGAGTAGGTGTTACGTCTGTCTTGCAAGGACAAGCTCCTTGATCGAGACTGAAATTCTGGGTGAGATGACTGACCAACGCATCTGACCCAAGGCTGAAAATAAAAGCTGGCTTCCCACCTTAGTTTCCAAGTAAACTCCACCAAATGACGCGGCACCCATACTGCATTTCACAGGCACTGCGGATATATTTAGCCCGGATCACCCCTCCCAAAGCGCAGCGTGGGGCACAACTGGCTGAGCAGAACCCAGGGAGGAATACAGGAAAATGAACCGGGCAAACCATCCTCTCCTATTCAGTAGCACAGCTCTTGTTTACTTGCTTTGTTTAAAACAAAACAAACAAACAGAAAAATCAAAACAAGGAAACTTTGCAAGAGGAGTTTCATTTTCAGGTCAGGAAGCAAACCCAAGAGCTCTAATTAGGTCCTGGAAATTAGCAGTTTAATTTATTTGTGTTGTAGGGTGTTCTTTGTGTTTCCATCCCAGCGCCAGATGGGAACGTAGGGGATGAGAACGGCATCTACCCTTCCTCCTCAGGCTTGTTGTGAGAGAAAACGGTGTAAGCACCACACGCAAGCATCATGACCATGCTGGGACTCCCCTTTCATAGATATGAAACTAGGGGACAATAAGCCACTTTAACAGCGATATTTAGGTGCCTGAAGAAGCACACTGGTTGCTTTGGGGATCTAGAAAAGTGCCTGAGGGAGAGAGATGAATTTCAGCAGTCTACAGCCAGCTAACTTGCAAATGACTTGGGGCATTTCAACAGACACCTCCCAGGACAGATGCCTCCGGGGGTCACCCCAGGGCTGCGGGAGGGTCAAAAAGGTTGCTTAGCTCTAGGAAGCCCAGCTTTTGCCCTGAGGGTGCTGGAAAGTGATCTCCTTCTCAGCCTCAATCAAATCACATAGCAAAGAAAACAAATAACAGTGATCAGAATGATAAAAGGCGGTGGCTGCTGAAAAGCGCCCGCCACCTGCTGGGATTTGGAACGGGCAGGTTGTATGTGGTGATGCTCTTCCACCCAAAGAGCTACAGGGAGGGTTCTCTGCCTTCTCCAGAAGGGCTCCCAGCTGCAATGCAGGAACACAGGGCAACTTCTTGGCTTCCGTGGTAGACTGTCTCCTGGCCTCAACTAAAAAAAAATTAGACACTGAAGTCTTCGTTGTAAAGGAGTTTCTTTTCTTTTCGAATCAGGAAAATAATCTGCTACGTACTAGAAATGAAACAAGAAATCAGGGCAAAACCTAATGATGAGGTTGCATGAACAGGAGCATCCAAGCAAGACCCCCATCCTGCAGCTTTCTCTAACACGGCTGGTTTTTCTTCAAGCCTTTGGGAACCTTCCACTCCATAGGACAAACTTTCAGTTCAGGGCTGGGCGAAGCAGTGTGTGATTCATGAGGGAGACCTCTGTGCAAAACACAAAGCAGTTACTCTTATTACTTTCCTCATCCCCAAACGGGAGGTAGGGTAGGGCCAGGGGAGGTCTGTGGCCGTGAAAAGACTTTACTGCCTGAGTAACAAGCACAAAGACTTTTGATTTCCCAGAGTTGCACTTTTCATCCTCTCTTCTGACAATTTAGGAGGTTGAGTGGAGTAGCTGTCTCCTAGATTTCCCGCTCTTCCACCCCTTTTCCCTCAAGACTGCTCTCTTGAGGCCTCCTTTCCATGGCCTTCCCTCAGCCAAAAAAGGCCGAGCACAGCTTTTTGCTCCCAGCACGTGTCATCCCTGCCCCAGGCCAGCTGGCCAAGAGACGAGATTATTATTTAAAGAGGTGCAGAGAGGAACTGGGGTATGACCGCAATGTCTGGCCCTTGGGCACCCCAAAGCACAGGACCACCACGTGCTGAGATGCGAATAACCCTCCTCCTGCGGGGAAAGTCGGGCACCGCCGCTACCTGTGACCACGATCCAAGGGCTAACCAGGTTTGGAAATCCCGACACATCGGTGTCCCGTTTCACAGTCCTGCAACCGCAGAGACTAATAACAGTTTACAACACACAGCTGGAGGAAACCTCTTTTTCTTATCAGATTTTTTAAAAAAGCAGTACAAGATTTTTCTCTAACTTGAGATTAAAAATTATTTATAAAAACTCCTGCAAGTAATCCATGTCCCATAGGTTGCTTGCGTACGTATTACTGACAATATATACTACCTGAGCACACAAGAACAACAGGCTTCTTATCCCTGACTGAGTGAGGGCAATTCCTGAGGTCAAATTTATGATGCAAATAGTTGAAGCTGAGGTGTCAAAATTTAGGCCCCTTCAATAGCGTTAGCTTTAGCAGGCTCACGCTGTCTGTGAGCATTGCCATTATGCAAATCGTTTGTTAAAATATTCCCGAAGAGCGTGGAAGGCTCTTCAAACACAATCAAACACCACTCTTCCGCTAAATATTGGCCACCACTAGCCGAAAAGTTTAAAATATTCACCTAGCTCATCATTGTTCCAGTGACGTAATGTTTGTAACAGTCTCGCCAATGCCATACACAAGGGAGGTTTCTGTGAGAACCAGTCTTTTCTCCTTCAAGAATATGTCTCCTGCTCGTTTAGATTAATTGATTTCACACACAGTTGTTTATGTGTGTGGCCTCCCTTGATTTTCTGAGCTCTCTTCGCTCCAAACAAAACAGCTCAGGGATGTAGATGGAGCCAATTGCATTTTGGAAGAGGGGAGATAGCACCTCAAAGCCAAACAGAAAAAGACATTTCTTGCCTCAGAGACTTTTCTCTGGATTATGCTTTGAGGCAGCTATACAAAAGCGTGCTTCTGGGGAACACCATAAAACGGCTTCGGAGACACACTGCACGGAGCCCGGCAGGAAAAAGTTCCCCACAATGGTGGGAAGGGGGGAAAAGTAACTTCTGAGCAGAAAGATATATGGCTGTCTGCAAGACTGCAGACAATAGATGACCAAGAAGCTGTCTCAACTTTTAAAACATCCTGATTTCATAGAAGAGCTCGCAGCTAGACTCAGAGAGCACCAGAGTCCCCGTCCATGCATGGAATACGTATCAGGCAGCTGCGCGGTGCGCTACCAAACGCTGGTTAGAAAGGAAAATTTATCTTGGGAAAGAAATCTGGATATTAACTTGAAAGCACAACACAGAGCACGAAAGATTAACTGCCCTCAGCTTCTCCAGACCAGCCATGTGGACATGCCACCAATCCAATCTGCAGTGAATTACAAGTCATCACACACAAAGTATTGAAGTAGCCAGCCAGCAAAACCAGTGGAAATATACTTTTGTGGATCTGGTCGGAGAATGGAATCTCTGTTCCCCAAGAAGGGCTGGGATTTCAACATTTGCCTGCGTCCCAAATAAGAATGAAAGGTCAAAATATTATACTATTTCATGCCATGAACAATTCCAAACGCTTTTGATTTGAAAATGCAGGGGGGGGAAAAAGCCCAAGATATTATTGATAGAAACAAAACATTCAAAATGAAATGCTGATCCAAAACAAGAGGTTCTGGGATGTTGACCTGAAATTTAAACTCTTGTTTCAGGTTTCAACTTAAAATGACACTTAAGCCTGAATGTGAATTGGAAACAGAAATGGTTAGGTTTTGAAACATCACTACGGAAAAATATGTTTTTCTTCTGAAAATTTCAATTTAGACCAAACCATGTTTTCTTATGAAAGCCTTTTTATTTTACCAGTTCCACATTTGTTTATTTTGCTGCTTGAGGGCTGGGCATTTGCTCCAAGCATATGGATGTCCGCAATGGCCATATCCACCCTGGGGACACACCAGAGATTCCTTATAGAAGTCCAGGAATTTGGCATACCTGCACCCACACTTATTTAGGAAGCTGAAATATTACAGGGCAATTACAGATTTTAATTTAGGGGAAAGGGTCCACAGTGTCAGATGAGCACTGGACAAACAGGAACCCATTTCTGCACACAGATGAGGGGTAGGGTCTGAGGATACTCCTAGATGCCCTCCAAAGCAGCATCTCTTCATCAGCATACAAGATTACAGGCCTCTTTCCAAAAGTCTGCTTTGCAAAACCTTGGAAAGGAAAAGGCAGATGGGACTCTGAAAACATAAGATTACCTCTAATCACTTGTTACCTATTTAATATTAATTCTTTGCAGAAAAACACAAACAAAAGCCTAACTTGAACCCTAGGAATCCACAACGTTTCTGAAGACATCTCTAGGCAGATGTACAACTACCAGCAATCTCTGCCCTTTGCAGAAATAACCAACCACAGTTTTTGGTGGAAGAGGGGACAATGAGAGAAAGCAGTATATCCCAAACACGGGGTTGTAAAGTTCAACCGAAAAGGCAACTATGCCACTAATGTCTGGCTGCTTAGGACACAGGAGACAATGCCTATGAACATGCAAGTCTGTGAAGCACAAAAGCCACACAGCAAGTCAATTTATGGTGGCTAGTCACAGATGCAGGACCTCAGATTAAAAGTCATCGAGACGGTCTGGAAGATCCACTCAGCACGATGCTGAGGTACACTGAGAGAAAGCACTACCAAGGAAGGGGTGACAGGATCAAGTGATGAATGTGATGTGATGATGTCAGTATTAAAAGCCAAAGGTTCCTGGACATTCAGGCAGAGGAGCTGAAGGGAAAAGTAAAACAGATTTAGGTGGAGTCACAACCATTACTAAGTAGAGCAGCAACATCTGCCTGAGACCCAAACAGGGAATGGATCGGGCTCAAGCGACTCCGAGGCTTTCAAGATCAGCCCAGCACCTGCTAGATTGATTGACCTTCTGCATCACAATCCATTACTTGGGAACGCACATTGCTTTTGAGTTCTTTCAATCCCAGGCTGAGTTTAGAAAGCTATGCCCAGTCCGCAGCCGCCTCTGACACCTGTCCCAAGATGCGAATGAGCCACAGTTTCCACAGTGCTGTATCCTTCCCCACCCTTGGTCCAGCTCCAGCATACCCTGCAAGCCAGCATACACATGTCCTCTTGCACTCCAGGTCTGCTGGATAATCCTTCCCTGGCTATGGACAAAGGTTTTGGGCTCTGTGGAGATCACCGCCTCTTTTACCAGGAGGAAGAATGAGTTACTGGAGCGGCTGGGAAATAAGAAGACAATCTTCCCTGTTGCCTCCGGGAGGTGCAGGAATTGGTACAGGTGACAGGCAAAGCGGTCCATGCCAGCTCAGAGGCATCCTGTGATGGTGAGCAGCACTTGGTCACCTTCAATCTGCTCAGCCTAAGATCAATTGCGTGAAGGAACGAGGTTCACCAAGTCAGATCTCACACAAGTTTACCAAAAGTGGCAACGAACTGACAGAGCCTTATCTCCAATGTATTGAAAATACATTTCCTAGTTCAGCCTTGTCCGCAAGCCAAATTTAGACTTAGCTAACACAAACCAGCTCTGTCTAAATGTAATCATTTTTCCTATTGCTTGTAGCTTGGTTTATGCTGACTTTTAGAAACATTACCTTATGTCTACAAGTAGGGCCTTGACCAGACTATCAAGTTTACCCCATAAAACTTTGTTAGTTCACGGAGTACAAAAAATAACATAATAAAGCCACATGCCTCCCAACACCCCAGTGAACACTGCTGTGCTGACAAAGATGCCCGCGTGGCCACAGCTGTGCTCGTGGAAGGAGCTGTTGTTGCCTTCATCCATGGTCTTTGGAAAGGTGTCACAGCCACACAGGCAGAAAAGCCGGGCTGGCACTGCCCTGGCGTAGACAGGACCTAACACAAACAGCCAAATTCAGACAGAGGTTGATCAGAGCGATTGTTGCAAATTTGTGAGTCTGACCTAGCTGGCACCATTTTCTTGGAAGATACATAAAAGTTTTACATGCCTTGTGAATAGAAGGTTTGGTTGTTACGTGCAATGGGGTTTTATGCCATTGGAGTGCCACGGTTGTGCAGAAACACAGACCCACGCTTAGATCATCTCAGCATGCTACGGAGAAGACAACCAGCTCTCGAGTCTTTCAGGATTGCGCAGGCTCCTCGGAAAATGGCAGAGATGCTGAAAGAGCCTGTGCAGCTACAGTAAAAGCTGAACATAAACAGTGCTGCACTTACCAAGCTTAGCCAGCTGAAAACTTTCTTGCCGTTAATAAAAAATTAATAGAAGTTCATTTTGTACTTTGGCAAAACTCCCGAACAGCTTGTTAAGAATAGGTGGAAACGGGGAATAGTTAGAAAAGAAATTGGGACAGGTAATTGGTCATAATTCACAGGAGCACTCGCTCGCACTCTACCTGTATGGCAGGCTGCAAAATCCCCGCAGGTGGAAAAACAGCTGCAGTCACCCGCAAGGCTGCAGATGTCAGTGAGAAAGCGGGTTTGTACCCACCACGCACTGGAGCGAGAGCTGACATTTTGGTCCAAAACCAGAAGCCTCCGCGACAGCATGTAGAGTAACGGGGCTACCCCATAAATATCTGCATCATCTCGATACAAGATTGTAAAGCTCCAGTTAGTTTTTGAGGATGCAAAGCCGGGCAGAATCGACAGTGATGACAGTCACAGGATACTCCAAACCTTCCCATCCGTGACACGGAATAGATAATGGCAAAATATTTACTAAACAAAACCCTGACATTCTGCCAGGACCAATATTTACAGTAATTATTAACATCTCTGGGCCACAGAATATAATAAGGAAACTTCTAGAATTGCTCTATGTGTAAAAAGAGGAGGGGGGGGAAAAGGAACTTCATTTCCTTTTGTACAGTATCAATTTTTTACTATTAGAGACAACTTCAGAGTACTTAGGAACACCTCAGAGAATAATGAACCTGACAGTCACAAAATGATTTTTTCTGAGAAATGTCCCATTAATGAAGACATATTCAGGCTCATACGTTTCTCTTGCCATTCTCTGATGCATAACAAAGCTCAGAAATGTTTTCACAGCTAAGCAAGGGAGAGTCTCATTTAATTTGCTTTAGAACTCCAACTCGTCCATAATAGAGGTGTTACAATGCTTCAGGACTCAGTGAAACAATGATACCAAACCAGCCAAGAAGCTGAACAGAGAACAATTGGAAAAGGAAGATAAATTTAGGGAGACCACTGAAATGCTAGTATTGGTATGACTTTTGTTAACCCTCTGCCCTTAATGATGAAAAAACCAACCCAAAATACGGGCTCCACCCAACCACTCCGGTCTCCTTCATCTCCAACGGAGATGGGAGAGTTTACAGAAAACATATTTTCCCCAAATAAAATAAGACTTAAACTTCATATATATACACATACACATCTCTCCATCTGTGAGGTTACAATATTGCTCTCCTTCCCGCCCCCCCCCAAGATAAAACTATCAAACCCTTCAAGCCTTTCCCATGAGCTGTCGAAAAACCGCAAATTGAACTAAACCCAGAACTCTTTTTTCAAATCTCTGCCTGCAACAATGCCATGAGCTCTCCAGCCGTAAACCCATTCCCACTCTAGGAAGCCTCACTCCATTTGAGTATCCCTGCTAGAGACCTTATAGTGCATTACTGTGCATTATTTTATCTCGTTTTGTTTTGCCTCCTTTTGCTCCAGATCCTGAGATGAGGATTTGCAAAATGGACTAGTCATTTTGAGTAATCAAGTCCAGGCTACTTAAGCCTGCCCAAGCGTCAGAAATAGCTGAACCTCGGAAAAAAAAATCGGGACCTTTGACAGCGTTTCAGGTCGGATACCCCACATCACTAGCCGCTGCTGCAAACCTTGGCCTTCGTTACCTCTCCTCTGAATATGAGAGTATTAAACACAAGGCCACCGGGTTAGCTCAAAGAGTGACAGAGGCGGCCAGGATTCAAACCATCGCTCTCATGTGGTAGACCACAGCATTAACTACACGACAAGCAGGCATGCCCGGAAAAGCAGAGATCAATTAGGGGTCTCTTGCAGGGTTATGCAGGACACGAATGGTTTGATCCCGATGGTTTTATTTAGACGAAGGCGGCTGCCAGGTTGGACCATATTTACTGTCCCAAACTCTGAAACTCTAAAGAAAGCAAATTCAGTCCAGCCTGACAGGAACAGGAGTGCTCCCTCTCCCCTGCTTCTCCCTCCCTCCGGCTCCTCTGAAGCCAAGGGGCACATCACTTGGTTCCTAAACAGACTGGGACAAAAGCCAGCTTGGGGAAGCCCAGCTCTGAACAAAGCGACACGATGAAGACACATCCGTGGGGAAGCACCTACTGACCCCACGGCCGCCGTCCCGATGAGGGCAGAAAGAGGCACCGTCCCTTTAGAGATGGCCAGGGAGCTCCTCAGCCTGCCTGGTCTCCATTTGGGAGCAACCAGAGCCAGAAGGGGAAAAAAAAAAAAAGCTGTGGGACAAGGGGAGACTTCCTGAAGCTCACTGCAGAGTAAACAGAGCAACCAGGGATGAGGGAACAAGGGACCCTCCAGTCCCGAGGGCTGTCCGATCCCTTTCGGCGCAACCAGATTTAAAAATAAAACCTACAAAGCGGGGAGGGCTGGCTTGCCCGGGCCCTCGAAAGAGCCAGCATCCGCCGGAGAGCGGGAGCGAGCAGCAAACCGCCAGCCCCAGGCAGCCAGGAAACGCTGCAGCAGGAGCCAGAGCCACAGCTCAGCCACAAGAGAACAGGTCGGCTTCGGATGGACGAAGCCGGCTGGGGAGTTAAATTTAGACAGGTAAACATACCGAGGGGAAGAGACGGGGGTTCACACAGCCCTCACTGCCTGCCACTGCCCGGCCCTGGGGCAGGACCCCCCCCCCCCCAGAAAAAAACCTGCTGGGGGGCTGTAGCCATGGGCTGGGGCACCCCAGAATAGGGCTATTGGGGGTGAGCAGGTAGGGGAGCACCTGACTTCATGGACTTTTTTCCTCCCCCTGTCATTTGCTCCAAGCACGTCCCTGCCGGGCAGCATCCCTGGAAAGCGGGAGAGCCGTTGAGAGAAACCTGCAGGACACGGCAGCCCAAGGGGAGCCGCATCCCCACCACACAGGGAGCATGGAGACCGTGCAAAGGAAAAGTGCCAGGGAAAACCCAACCAGAAACAGGGGGCCACAGTGACGGTGTAGCCATTTGGGTGCCAGCGCCCTGCTGAGCTCCCTTTCTGAGGGAGAAAGGAGCCGAAGAAGAGGCTTGGCGATTGCTCGGGACACTTAATGCAAGAAGGAGGAGTTAAAGTTTTGCAAACTCAGTCAAACTCTAGCTTGAGTCCAGGCCCCGAGGACTGGAGGGGACACACAGAACTCCTTTCCCCGCGCTGCAAGCCTGCAAAAACCTCCCTGCCTGTTTCACGCTCCCAAGGACAAGCGAAGGATCCCCACACATGAACAGCCTGCCATCTACAACAGGGTCCCCTTGCAAAAGCGCTTTACGTGGAGAGGGACCGTGCAATCGCAAGGCGCGCGAGAGCATCCCTGCTCTGTGGAAGCAGCCGCGCTGAAAAGCGACAATCTGCTTTCGGTGACCCTGTTGCTCTGCCTCACGCAGAGCCGGGGGAAGGCTTGCGTAAGCTCCGTCAGGTCCTAAGCCAAAGCCTGGAAGGGGGCGGTGGATCACAGGGTCTGGTCTCGTCTGTAATTCTGTCCATACGGTCTCCGCCAGTTATCTGGGTAGCAAGCCCAAGAACTGGCGGGCTCCAGTAGAGCGTCTTTTCCAAAAAGACGCGGTCTTTAACGTGAAGATTTTAAAAGCTGGCGGAGCTACCGCTGCCTTTGTTCCACTGGTTAATCGCCCTGCTGTTACAAACATCGCCTGTTTCAAACATCGCCTGTTTCTAATGTGAGCGTATAGAGCGTAAACGCCCGGCCACAAAGTTCTCCACTTGAATTAGAAAGCTCTCCAAGTACCAGCTGCTCTCAGCGCCGCTGAAAGCACTCAGGTATCCCACCACGCTACCTCTTAATTTTCTTTCTGAAATGCTACCTAGGTCCACATTCCTTAAACTTCCCATTAGAAAAGGATTTTTTTCCAGCCCAGGAAAAATTCCTGTGACTCTTCTCCACGCTGCCTTCAGTTTTAATGAAGTCTGTATGCCGTCTTCCAGCAAGTGAAGGTCCCTTTCGCTGCAAAAAATGGAAGAAAATCACGGACTGCCCTGTCTTACATGACAACATGCCTTGGCCATCCGCATCCTGATTATAACAGTACTGTGTTTAAAAGTCTCTCTGAAATGCTTATTGTGTGTGTGTCCAATTAATTTGGAAATCATGAAATGGTTTTCACTGGAACTTTGATCAGCCATTAGAAAAAAGATCTTATGAATAGCAACAATTTATATTCATTTAAATGAGCAATCATGCAGTTTTCAGAAAAGAACTGGTTTCCCTGCGCGCCTTGAAACCCAAACCCAACAACTTCAGGACAAAAGACTCAACATCTGAAGCAACCCAGAAACAGAGAGACCTACTGGGCTAGAGAAAGGAACAAACAGCATTAAAGGTGACTGCACTGATTTATTCTTTTTTTTTTTTTTTTAATTTCACAATATTTGATCTCTTCCTAAAAGCCCAAGCTCCTGGAGGCTTCACTATACAAGAATGTGAATTTTTCTTTAAAAAGGTGTGTTTCTGGTCTTTGCAGAATACCTCTGGAAAATACAATTGGGACAGACCTTACTACCTGAAAAAAAAAAAAAAAATAGGAATCTCCAACTTTTTAGACCCAGTTCTTTCAAAACTTCCATTTTTTTTTTCAACTGCTGCCATGATTTCTGGCAGACTGAGAGGGAAGGGGCCAAGAGAGAAGACTTCCCAGGGCTGAGAGCCTGCAGCCACGATTTCAGCTTTCCCTAAACAGAGGTTAGTCACACATGGAAGGACATTTTCGTTGTACGTGCACTAGAGACAGGGGAAAGGACACGGGCTGCTTACAGCCGCCGAGCGGAGAGGTGTGCTAATACCAAAGGCACAGAAGGAGCTAGGGAGGGACTTGTTTCCAAAAGGGAGGACTCTCTCACAGACTCTCCTGGGCACAGAAACACGAGCGAGCGAGCAGAGGAAACCCACAGCTGGAACGGGGCCAGCTCTCCTCTCCAGCTCTGCCTCCTACCCCACACTGGCAGTTCAACCTCATGCTTTTCTCTTCCTATACTTGGCTAAATTCTTTAAAGAAGGAGGGAAAAAAAAAAAAAAACCCCGAGTGAGCTAGCTTCACTTGCCACATGTGGCAACTTATCCCATAGGTTGGATGCTTGGGGTAAAAAAATTCCACCTGAATTCCTGCAGTGCCCAGCCTTCACCTTGGATAAACCCAGGTGTCCACACATAGGACACTGGTTTAAGAGGAGTCTGTCTCTACTGCCAACTTTGAGAAAGCCCACTTCTTTCTCTTTTGGGAAGAAGAGCACGTACCCAACTTGGTTCTGCATTTACAACAGCACCTGTGCCTGTGACAGACGACAGGCACCCACAGGCTAAACCTGCCACCACCAGAAAAAGCGGTCACTTCAGCTCGTGTGTCGGTGCCCAGCAGCAAATGTGGGAAGGAAGGGACACAACAGGCTTATGCCTGAGTGTTGGTGCCCCCCTGCAGACCTCCCACCTGCAGGGGAGGGTGGGGGAGACGTTATAGAGATGCATGTGCCAGAAAGGCTCCAAAGGGACATATGGATGAAGATGAGCGTAAAGGAAGGAGTTGTTACCTTGTATGCCCATTCATATGTGTGTGCCCGAGGCTGTGCAGACTCAAAAGCCCAAATAAAGGGCAAAGGAAAGAGCCCTCAATGCATAGGCAGACGGGTGCATCGGTGCAAGACAGCCCATGTGTGCGGGTGAGACGTGGTACAACAGATTATATCGGAAACGTGCAGGTGCACACGAGGAACGGGATGCACATGCACCCGAGGTTTTGGTTATGAAGAATATGATATAACATAAATGCTGGTACATGTGTGAGAAACAGCTCTGTCAAAGAAAACCAACCCCAAAAAAGAACAGGTGAGTAGATGGATGGAGGCAGCAGAGCAAAGGTGATGATGATCACCCGCTGGAGAGTGCAGGCAGGAAAGCATTAAGAGGCAGGTAAAAGGCGGATAGAAAGACCGACAGGGACGCTCATCCATCTGGTGGCAGAGGAGAAGTACAAAAAACATGGGGCAACAAAGTGCATCACAGCACATGAAAATGTGTTTGGGGAAGTTATTTTACCCATACCGCTAAGGGAAGTATTGCATCATAATTCCCAGAAAAAAAAACCAAAACAAACAAGTTTCATGAAACAGCGTGTTTGTTATGGACATAACTGTGATGCTCACACCCTGTACCACGCACACCGTTGCTATTCCTCTGCATTTCCACACGCACAAGCACCTTCTCCCATGTCACATGCCATAGCCCGCGACGGCACATGGTGCCACACCGCAGGCACGTCGGTGTGAAGGATGGCGTGGGCTTGGATCCTCTCGGGAAAGCTGCTGTGCTCACGCTCAGGGAAAGAGCCCTCACCCGAGAGTAACGTCCTTCCCCCCTGAGTAACATCCATCTTACCAGAATAACATCTGTTTTGCCAAACTCATGTCTGTCACACCCGAGGAACATCTGTTTTACCAGCACAACATCTGCCACCCCAGAGGAGCATCTCTCACACCCCAGCAACGTCCTTCGTGCCAGAGTACGGCCCCTCACGACCGGGCAGCATCTCTCCTGCCAGAGCAGGTCTCTCCCGACGCAGTACCACCGACAAGGCCACCCCAGAGCCACCCCACAACCGGCCCTAGCCCCGTGCCCCCGTCGCCTCTCCGGGGCTCCGTGCCGCGGGTGGCTCGCCCGGGGGCTGCTGCCCGGCGGCGGCCGCGGCTCGGCCCCCCGACGGCCCCTTCCCCCGGCCGGGGCCGCCCTCCGCGGGGGCTCCGCGCAGCCCGGACCGCCCCATCCCCGCGGCCCCCCGCAGCCCCTGCCCTGCCCCGACCGACGGCCGTGACGGGCCGGGGGCGCCCCCGGGGGTCGTCGGCGAAAGGCGGCCGTGGCTCCCGGGCGGGGAGAAAGCAGCGACCCCCCCGGCTCTGCCCGCGCCGCCTCCCGCCCCTTCGGGGGCCGCCCGGGGAGGCGCCCGGCGCCGGGACGGGACGGGACGGGCCCGGGGAGCCGCACCGCCCGACACGGCGAAACGCCTCCCGCCCCCCGTCCTCCCCCCCCCGCCGCCACCGCCCTCCCCGCCGCCGCGGGCCGGGGCCGCCTCCTACCTGCATCTCCCGGGCGCCGCGTACCCGGGCGGCGGCGGCAGGTGAGCGGGCGGCCGCGGCGGGCACGGGGCTCCGCGCCCCTCGGTGCGGCGTCGCGGCGGCCGGAGACCGCGAGGGGACGCACCTGCCCCGGGGGCCGCGGCCCCGTCGCCGCGCCTGGCCGAGCCCCCCGCGGGCAGCGAGAGGGGAGCGGGGGGAGAGGCTGCCGGCGCTGCCCTCCCCGTCGCCGCGGCGGCGCTTGGGCTCCGGGAACGGTGGCACCGGAGAGCGACTCCCGGCCCAAGTTGGCGGCGGCGGCGAGTGCCGGGCCCGGGAGGTGCCGGCGGATCCCGGGGGCTCCGGCCGCCTCCGCCCCGCCTCCCCCCGCCCCGCGCCCGCCCCCCGCGCCCTGCGCCCGCCCCGCCGCGGGCACCGCCGCCGCCGCCGGGATGGGGCTCGCTGGAGGGGGCGCGGCGGCCTCCCCCGCCGGGGCGGGCGGGGGGGCGAGGTGCGGGCCCGCCGCCGTCGGGGGAACCCCGTGCCGGCGGGTGGGGAGGGCGACGGAGGGAAACGCCGCGGCCCTGTGCGACAGAGGGGTCCGGAGGAGACCCCCCCCCCCCGCCCCGGGCAGCGCCGTGCCGCTGCGGGGTGGCCGCGGGGACCGGGCGGGCTCCTTCCCTCCGGTCCCTGCAGCCCTCCGGTCCCTGCCGTTTCGCCCGTAGCCGGCAGCGCATCCCCCGCAGGGGCTCTCGGTCACTCGCGGGTCGCTCCCAGCGCACCTCCGCGGTGGTCGCTCCCTCCCCGGCCGCCGTCCTGGAGAGCAGGCAGCGCCGTGCCCTACCATCCTCCCCATGGGCACCCTGCCCGTGTGGCCCCTGGCCCGGGAGCCAACGTGCTGTAAGCCAAAGCCCCTCTGGCGTGGGCAATGGCGGGCCTGGCTCTGGCCAGAGGAAGGATTTTCACCTGGTGACCTGCTGGTTCATCCGAGTGGGGATTTTTGGCATCTGGCTCCCAGTGCGGGCAGGGATGGGTTGCAGGGAAGGTGCGAATGAGGCAAAGCCTGTTAAAAGAGGCTGGCAAAGTTTGGCAGAGGAGGCAACGCACAGCTTGCATGAAGCTCTTGATGGGGCTGGCTCTCAACGGGCACATCCGTGCCTTGCCTGCAACACCAGGAATCACACCGCGGGCTCTCCCCCGCCTCTGCTCCCATAAAACTTCACAGATTCACGGCCAGATCCTGTTCTCACTTTTCCTGGCAGAAGTAGGGAGTAGCTGCACAGGCATTAGCAGGATCACTGCAAATTTATGTTGGTGTAATTGAGAGTGGTGCCTTGCCCTCGGGATCATTGGGCATCTCAGCACATGGAGGCAGGATTTACATGCCCGGCCTCCGAGCTTGGTGGCAGCTCAGCAGCAGCCAAGGAAGGCAGGATTTACATTTGTTGTGTCAGGATCCCCATCTCCAGGCCCCCACAGCATCAGGCATCCAAAGTCTCCGCGCGGCAGGAGCTGCAGAGGCCCGTACGCGGTGCGAGGAGCGCTTTGCTGCTCCTACTCATGCACAGCCACACAAAGATGAGGATTCAAAGGGAGTTACATCAGGGAGGCATTTGGCCCCCTGGAATTACTCAGATTTGTACGAGGCTGGGATTTAATGCAGCTTGAGGCGCGCACCCCCACCCAAGTGCCTGGTTTCAAACCTGAGCATCCGTTTTGGGTTCAGAGTGGAAATACTCACGTGAGCATTTTTAGAGGAGCAGGTAAATGTTTGAATACAGGCTACACGTTATAAATAATTGAAGGCTCCAAGTGTCTTAACTTATGACCAACTGTTCCAGTGTTTCCCATCACTGCAGTCATTAATGATGCTTTCTTTTAATGGGAATAGGAGATAGAGGAGGTACAGCTGGAGGTAAATAGTAACCCAGTGTTTGTGGTAGGAAATAAGGAGCCATTGTCCTCAGCACTATGTAACTAGAAAGATAATAGTTGGTACAGCAAATACCAACTAATTAGAGGGCAAAGGCAGTCTTGAAATTGCAGCTGGCTGCAGGAAATTTTACATGCCAGCTTTTTCGCTCCGACGTAAAGCCAGTTTACCATATGGGCTGTTGTTCCCTGCCAGTCTGTCGGACTTCTAACTTGCACGTTAAGGCTGCAGAGGGCAGGGGCAGGGTGCTCCTTTGGGGCCGTGGCAAACAGCAGGGTCCCCCCTTGGGGACCTGGAGGCGTGAAGCGGAGCATCACAGACCTGGGGCTTGGTAACAAATTGCTTGCCCTGTCGAGTAACACGCTTTTCCACTTTTGGTGCTACACAAGGGACAGCTGGCCGCAACAGGTCAGCAGGCCAGAGATCCTCATTGGTCCTCATGGGAATCCTGGGGCTGGCACTGCTTCACACCCCGAGACGGGGTCTTACATCAGGGTTAGAGGTGGCAGAAGGGGAAGGCAGAGCCACTGTAGGACCAACAGCAGAGATGGACGGGCAGGACTGAGTACACGTACTCCTTAAAACCTCCAGCTATGAGCTGTGTGGATTATTCAAAAAAGATCCCAGTTCATTGAAAGACCACGATGGCTTCAGCATAGTCCATGAGGAAGATGGGACTTCCTGCAGCTTTAATCCTTCCTTGCTGTCTCCATTCCTGCTTTGGTGGGACAAGAAGAGCCGTCGGGAGGCACGTTGGCAGTCCCTTGGAGGTGCTGGGTGCCAGGAAGGGGCAGGATGGACAGGTGGGTACACACATCGAATATCGGGTGGGAGTGGGCCCCTGGCTAGCAGCTTGAAGGGCTGGACAAGAGGCAAGAGGTCCTCAACCAGCAGTAACGAGGTGCATGGCCCATCTTGGAGGATGTGTGTCTCACAAGGGGGAAGACTTGGCACTCCTGCCAGAGCTGAGGATAAAAAACACAAAATGAGTTGGTCATGGTGCTTGCATGGGTGGGTGAGGACAAGAGACCAGCTATTGCTTTGCCCCACTTTGTCCTCTCTGCTGAAATGTCTTTGATGTTTTTATCCTGGAAGGAGAAAAGTTGGTTGCCGCCTTTTCCTCTAGTTTCCCCCACAAGTTTGCTTCATCCTCCACCAAAGCACCACCCTATGAATATCATACCGTAGTTTTTTCTCCACTGAAGCTACTCTTCCACCTACAGAGGAGGATGGACAAGGAACAGGCCCTTGTACCCTAGTGAGCCTCACCAGGTACTGGGGCACCAGCTGCCAGTAGGAGGGGCTCCTGTCTAGTGTCAGCTGCCAAAGATGTCATCCAGATGTTCTTTAGATGTCCTGGTATGATTAAGCCTTGCTGATTTAATAACGAGCAGTGTCCACAGTTGGAACTGGGCAGGATGTGGACTTTACTCCACAACCAGATTCTTGGATGTGACTAATGTTAGTGGGAGACACTGTCACAGCACACCCAGGGAAGACATTACATCCGATCAGTTGTGAAAAGTCGCTTAACCCATGCAGCCCCTGGACACCACAAGCAGTTTTACTTCTCTTCATCTCGCCAAAACATTCCTATAGCTCCAGCTGCCCTCACGGTCCTTTCTCTTCTACTCCAGTAATGGATATCGTGTCTCTCACCTGGCTGGCCTCCGCTGCTGGTGAGCAGGAAGGGGTGGGGGAAGCGCTCAAACTGTTTGAGGTGTGGAAATACTCGGCTCACGTGGCAGAGAAGAGTGATTTAAAATGTCTGAGGAACATAAGTCCCTCTCAGTTAATGGCATGACCCTGCAGAATATATTCAGAAGGAGGAGACCTTGTCACTAGAAAGTCACCCATGTGGCTCCAGCTTTTCTTAACACAGATGCAGGCCCAGTCTAGCATTCCTGTGGTGCTCATCAGCGCTGATCTCCTGGGAAATTTCTTCCATCCCTGTTGCATCTGCACAATAAGCTTCCTCCCTAGTCAGATGGTCCTGCGTCCTCTCCACATGCAGGGCAGAGCTGAGGCCGAGATGATGCCTATTCTGCGACAGCTTTCAAGGCGTACTCACTATGCTTCTTTCATTGAGTTGGACCTTTTCTTTGTCCTTTAGTTACCACTCGCCCCACACTCCTGTGGTGGGATTAGCAGCAGTAGTAGGAGCAAGTCAAAGGGAGTGAATTTGTTGTGAGGAACTAGACACATTTCCAGCAGTGAGATTTTTATGAGTCAAGGTAGAATTCATGGAATAAAAATCTGGAAATGGGAAAAAAAAAAAAGTAACCTTCAGCTCCTGCCAAAGGAGGGCTCGTTCCAGACGAGTTACCTGATCTGACCTGCCTGGCAGGTGTGAAAACCTTCATTGACCCACCCCCACGTTCTCTACCTGCCCCTGCAAACACCGAGGAAAACCACCACCTTATTCCCAGCTGCTGCCCTCGTGGGAAGCAGCCAGCTTCCTTGAGGCATAAAGCTCATGACCTGAGAATTTGTGGCACTCCACAAAAGGAAATATAGGCTGAACTTCTGAAACATTTCCTAATGTTGACGTCTTTCAAGCAGTGGAATTGTCTCCCCAGGGACACGTGGATGCTCCGCTCCTTAAGTCAAGGAGACAGGACCAGACAACGCAGAGGGAGATGTATTGTTGGGAACCTTACTGCCCCCGTCCCTGGGAGAGACAATGAGGAGGGAGAGAGGAAATACATTAGATGACTTGAATCATTTCCAGCTCTAATTGCTATGATCTTGCAGTCATTTTCCCAGCCCCGAGTATAACATTAACCATCGAAGCACGATTTCACCCACGGTCAATTAAACCAGGATTCATCTGGCCTGACATCACCAAGTAAAATCCATCCTGGACTCAGGGACACCCTGCTGAGAAGAGACAGGAGCCAGACAGGGGCTCTATGGGATGGGCAGAAGCTGCTGCCTTTGGAGGTGCGTAACTCTGAGCACGCTCTTCCCCTCCGCCGGCACAGGGCACAAAGGGCAACGCAGCAACTGCGTGGTGTGCGTTTGCTTTTCCTCACCTCGGTGATGCACCAGCAGCATCCCTGGGAGTGGTTCCCCCCATCCGGATGGTGCTACTGGCTGGGGGGCTGCTCCAAAGGTCGGATGGAGACAGCCCGCAGTGCTGGCTGACGTGTGCTGCCCTGCGAGATGTCAGGCTACGTCTTCACGCTCAGCGGCTGCAAATATTATCCTCTGTCTGGTTTGCCCCTGCCCGCCTGGTCCTCTGAAGCGCAGCTCTGGGAAGCCCATCAGGTGCCCACAAGTGTTTCGGTGTCTGGAGCTGCATTTCTGAACGTCGAGCTCCACGGCTTTCTCCTATGGCTGCAGCCCTCCTCTTTGCGTCTCCTTTCTCTTCCTCCCCGCTCCTTGAACAAAGGGATGAACCGAACAGTTTACTGGGTCCTGAATACCAAGAAATCAAATAAAGAGAAAAACCTCTGGAAGACACGAGGATTTAAAGGACGCGGCAGTAACCAGACAGACCTGGTGGCTGCGGCGGGGTGAAGTCCTGACTTGCCTGGCTCCACGTAAGTCGGTAGCAAGGCTGGGGAGAGCACGGAAAGTTCATACCTCCTCGTTTAGTGCTTTAATCATTAGACAGGCGCTCCCGACAGTGGGCTCTGTGGGCTGAGCGAGTTAAACTGTAACTGCCCTCCTTGACGGCCCCCAGCGAGGAGCCCCGGCTTGTGTGAGCAGGGGAGGACCAGCCTCCCACCCGAGTCCCACCAGCAATCACTGACGGCTTGGGCAGGGACCCGGGGGTGGCCCTGACCGTGGGCTGGAGTTGGGGGGAGCTGCCCCAAGTCCCCACGGTGGCCATGGGGATGGACCAGGACCCTGTTGGGTTTTGTCCCATGGAGCTGGGAAAGGGTCCCCATCCCTCCCTCCCACGGGCAGATAGGCATCACCTGGCCCCATGGCACTGCCGGGCAAGGGGGACAGGAGATGCCCCTGGGGCCAGCCCAGGGCACCGAGCCCCATGTCCTGCCACTGATAAGGACCAGGGCTACCTGTTTTGGGGAGGCACAAGGCCACAGCCATAGCCAGACAGTGAGGTAATCTGCCCCCCGACTCTCCTCCGCTCAGACCAAGTCTCTTGGTCTCTTCTGCTTGGCTTAAACCCCGAGGCGAAGAGTTGTACATCCTTTCCAAAATTTTTATCGGCATGAATTATGACAACTCTGGATATTCTTATTGTCTGTTTGAATGGCCGATCCCGTTCTAAAGTCTTACTTAATTCTTGGCCTCTGCTGCTTCCTGCGGTAACGAGCTCCGCAGCATAATTAAACATGGTTTGTGATAGCAACCATGCGATGGGCTTCACCCGCGGCAGCAGCGCGTGGCTGTGCACACGTGTGTCTCCGTGTACATGCGTGTGCGCCGGCCGGGGTGCACGGGAGGTGACAGTGTACCCCTGCCCACTTGCAGGCAGGACGAGCGTCCCCCTCTGAGGAGAGGAGCAACCCCAGGGCGCAGCCGGGCTCGGGGACACTGAAGCCACGGTGCTGGGGCTGTTCACCCCGGGTGCTGTGACAGAGGGTTCCTCCCGATGCCTGACCGTCAGGGGAATGACAAAACCCAAATTCCTGCCCTACACAGTCAGAAGGGAGTGGTTGCCCCTCCAGCCCCCTTCCTCCGGATTAGTGGAGTGATGCTGAAGTCCCACAAATCTGGCAAGAAGATGTCCTCGAACAGCTGAGCATCCATGGGTGGTTTGGGGGAGAGCACACGAGAGGCCCTAGCTGGGAGCCCTGGCATCCCCCTCTCCTGCGGCCACTTGGGAGGGGGGGGGCTTCTGGGGTGGGGGGATGTGTGTCCTCCAGGACCGCTTCTCCTGGATGGCACCACGGGAATCCCAGCTGATGCTAAGCGTTTACCTCACTCCACCACATGCTCCCTAATTTCTCAATTTAATCTCTTTCTTCTTTTTCTTTTTACCGTTTTCTTTTTTCTCCTTTTCTCTTTCTCCCTTTTTCTTTTCTTTTCTTCTCCTCTTCTTTTCTCCTTTTCCTTTTTATTTCTCTCTCTCCCCCTTCTTTCTGATCTTCTCCCTTTGTAATTTCTTCCTTCGGTTGCTCAAACGTTCTTCTATAATTTCTTTCTTCGAAAGCAAGACAGGCCTCTGGCTGGAGCTGGCACTGACGGGGTGAAAGGGGATTATTCTCCTGATAATCACCGGGATTAATGCCACAGAGCAAGGAGGAAACAAACACAATTCACACGTTACATCCAGCTTTCCCATGGACCATGCAGACGGGTGGGCTCACGCCGATGGGCTCACAGGGTCGAGCCCCCTCTCCCCTGCCTGGCCCTGTAGGCACTGTGTGGGTGGGCATGGGGGGCAGAATACCCCAAATCCGATGTAAGAGCCGCTCCCTGGGCTTGCTCGGTGCCTCTCTGCGTCACCGCTGGCTTGGGCACCTCCCGGCTGCAGGGACGAGCCCGACGCCCTGCTTGGGTGGCCCTGGGGGCACGCAGGTGATGCAAACTGGCTTCTGGGGCAGGTGGTACACGCTCTGTGGCCTGGCAGGTGGCAAGGGAAGGGAACGAAATGTGCTGAGATGCCAAGCCAGGAGGGTGCGACCAGTGCCACTGTGCCACGAGGGAGTCGTGACAGGCGGCAGAGTCTGGATGGCGTTGGGAACGTCACCGCGCAGAAGGGGAGGATGGGACAGAGCTGCCGGGGCTGCAGAGGGAGGCTGAGGGCAGCGCAGGGAGGGATGTCATGTAATGCATGTCATGTCTGCCAGGCGTGTGATTGCTAGTGCTGCTGCCCGGAGGCAGACGCTGCCCTGGGACGGATCTCACAGAGCCCGGGGACGGTCGCTATTTACAGCTGGTGAAACCACAGCGCGTTTCCTGCTTTTATTTCTGGGTCCCACAAAGCCCAGGGATGAGCTGAAGAGCGTAAGCAAGGCTTAGGACGGGCTCTGTAGCTCCTGGCTTTGCCGCTCACAAATCATTCTGCAAACCAATCCGATGACAATAAAGCCTTTGTGTGAAAATCGCCGCGTTTTGTGGGCTCCAGAGTGCCCTTTGATGACAAATGCCTTTGCTCAATAGTCTCACCTTCACAGTGCAAGCTGAAGGGAACATAAATACAATTCTTAGACACTGTGGCTTCTAAACAAATATATATATAGCATGGGTAATATATGGGCTTACGCAAACATCAGCATTAAAGCACGCAAAGTAGGCAGGGAAGGAAATTATAATAACTGAAGCACCAGCACAGGCACGAGATACAAAGAGGGAAGAAACCACATGGCAATAGATGGTTTTCTTCTAAGGCACTCAGATGTTGTGTTGAATATGGTCTCGGTGCTTGGCCACCGGACAAAGGGATGCACATGGATACTGATGCTCCCGTGGCACAGGCAGCTCTTGGCACATTTGTTCACAAATAAAGTGTGTGTGTGTACATACTTACAAATGCAAAAAACTAAAGACATTTAAGCCAATGAGTTCTAGTTCAGATTGCTGCCATGTACCATTGCAAAGGTAAAATTAAAGACATAGAGTTCCCCCATGTAATTTACATGTAATTGTGTACGTGTTCTGTATTTTCTGTGGTCAGCATCCTTAAGTCATGACTGAATTTTCAGCTTGAGACACTGATTTTCCAGGATGCGCAGAGCACCTACCTGCTAACACCACTTGTGGCACCTGAAGTTAAGCCAAATCACTAAATGCTTCAACACATCCTGAGACTGTAATCATACACACCTGCAAAAAACCAAAGAAAAACTCCTCAAAAAACCCAAACCAAAAAAAACCCCAAACCCCACAAAACCTGAAGACACCATGATTCATGCCTCAAAACGTATTTGTTCACATGCCTAAGAGCTTGTTTTTCACTCAGGAAGGCTTTTTTTGGGTGGATTTGATTCTTGTTTCTGAGCTGTTAGTGTTCACTGAAGCTACATTTTTCTTCATTTCCCTCCAGCAACGGGAGCTGGAATTCTTTTTTTGTAAGTGCAGATGGGGACCCTCTTTCCATCGCAGGGCTTCAGGGGCTGTGTTTTGAAGAACCGAACATCATGAAAGATTGCAACACGTTCAACACCCTCCAGGATATGGCTTGTAGATAATCCCTTTTATAGCAGCATGAATAACCTTGTGCACAAAGATCTATGGAGAGCAAACAAGCTTTTGTGTGGTGCAGAGGGCCCAGACCTGCCTCTCTTGATCTTTAACAAGTACATACAATCGGGCTTTAGGGGTGACCACATCATTCATTGTCGGTGAGCTATGGGAACCTTCCCAAGCGCGCAGCAGCTAAACCTCCAGGCATGGGTAGTCCTTTTAGAGGCCTGAACCACAGCTGGTACATCCCAACAGAGCTCTACTGAAGGCAAGGGGGGAGCTGGCCTTTGACATTGTCTTTGGTTGATTTACTCTTTATCTTTTCTTTCATTTCCTTGGCTCTTCTGTGTCGAGAAGTTTGTAGTTAATGGTGTCAACCCTACAGTGAGGATGTGCTTTGAGACACCCCAGATGGCAGGGATAGGGTCAGGTTTGGCTCCAAGCTGGGCATGAAGTGATTGCTACGCCACTGCCTCCTCACACGTCCAGAGAGGTTCCCAAATCATCCACGACACCCTCGCTGCACAGTGCCAGGCTGCAACACACCCCGCAGCGACACAACCCAAAGGCCTCCATCGCGTCTGAACTTGCCGAGATATCATCTTAAGATTGCACATGCAACGATGAGCGTAAGCGATACCGTTGTGCTGAATAAGGTCTCTTACCAGAAAAACAAAAACAGGGAAAGTTGGCGTCATCGTCTCTAACCCCTGTCGCTACCCAGCTGTAAGCAAACGCAGAGAAAAGCTCTGGGTCAGCGTTAGGCTGGATGACTTTGCTGTATGGATCTAAGACTGGTTTCCCAATGAAGTCATGCTCCGGTCTGTCACTTCACACAAAGGAAGCCTCTGGGTCATCTGTGGTGATATTTGTCTGCAGCTCTATAGATAGCTTTGATCTACTCATCTGACAGATGAGCATAAATAATTGTGCTACCGCTCTTGTTTTCAAGAGTCATCACTTCATTAACAAAGGGATCAAATTAAAGCCTGCAACCGTAAGGGCGAGGAGCAGCCTTTCACTGTCACCTTGAAGCCATTGTGCCCAACTTGGGCTACTGGGCGGAGATTGTAAGGACTGATGTTGGGTTAGGTGCATCACATCTCCGATGTCCACCGTTTGGCAAAGTACTTGTTCCTGCAGCTCGGGGCGAATCCAGCAGCCGCTGCCTCTCCCCGGCACACCGGGCTCATGGGCTGGGTGAGCCGCCAAACCCCCTTCGGGTCCATGAAGAACCTCGGGTTACAAACAGAGAGTGGGTGTTTGAAGACATTAATCCCTTCCTGCCGCCCCAGCGTGGCTGCGGACATGGATTCCCAACGGAAGCTGTGAACTCGTATTATATTTTGCTGACAAATCCAGGCTCTGCCATTTCCTTGGGGTTCCTCCCGGCTGTTGTACCTCTCCTGCCCTGGGTCTAGTAAGGGATCTGTTCTGGATTCAGGGTGTCACGTTGCTGCCAAACTGACAGGAGAGGACCCCTCAGAGGGCACCGGTAGGAAGCGCAATTCATGGTGTGCAATGTCATCGTGGTGATGGAGGATTTTGAATGCTGGCCTGAACACACCAAGGGGAAAGAGTTTCTGTTACCTGCGCTCAAGACAGTGTTTTGCATTTCTGACATCATTGGGGCAGGAAAAATAGGGACCTTATGGCACAGTGTGATTTGAAATGGTCGCAGAGGAGTTTGCAGAAGCCAGAGTGGACTGAGCAACTTGGTTCCTACCGTCTCCTCTGGAAGGACCAGCAGCACCCCACGTGCTGGGGCAGCGGTGCCTGCGTTTGTCACGCCTGTGGGATAACTTTGCAGGTTGTCCCAAGTAACCAGCAAACCCCGCGTGTTTAACAGCTTTGAATTAAAAAAAAAAAAAAAAAAAAAAAAAAAAAGATAACAAAAACGGGTGCTGCTTTCTGAGAGGCACAGCAAGCTGACAGCGCTGAGAAATGGGGCGCTACTGCCTTAAAGCGTTTTGCTGGTTTGTCATCTGAAGAGACAATGCAAGCCATCGCGTTACTACCGCTTAACAAATTGCTGCAAGTTAGCTGAGCTTCAGCAATTGGCAGCGTGCATGCTCTTAGCCCAACGCAAATCTAAGTCAAGTATGTCAGCCGAAACAGTAGCTGCCAGCTGCCATTGTCCTCTCCTTCCTTGCTGAGTAGCAGAAAGACCTTGCCACGGTCGTATATCATCCTCAGTGGAGATTCTTGGTTTTCCGTACAATCCCCTGTTTTAGGGCCGCATCTTAGGCAGACAATCAAGATAACAGCGTGAATTCCCACTTATCCGGGTTCATTTTACATCTCTGGAGCCCTAAGAATCTGCCAGAAACGCCAGCATTCAGCAGTCGCGCCAGGCGCAGTGAAGAGGACGTCTTGGGAACAGAGCCAAGCTCCGCACAAACCCGGTAATATCTTTGTTACCACTTCAGCTGCATTCTGCTAAAAAATGTAAAAAAAAAAAGAGAAAAAAAAGAGGATATCCTGTACAAGCATTATTATTCTGCTGCATTTATGCATAAGACATTAGGCCCGCAAATAAACTCCGCAGTAGAGTAAAAAAAAAAAAAAAGCCACTCAGTACCGCTGGTTTTTCCCCTCTGCATCAGATCTGGTGAGAAAGAAACAATGAAGACACCCATTTGTGGTACTGCAGAAGGAGAACCAAGTGACCTAACTCCTGTCTTCTACTGAACATCGGCCTTTAAGCAGCCCAGCCCGGGCTGGGTACGCTCTGTACGGCACAGGCGAAGGCGGCCACCAACTGCTCCCTTTGCCCAGAGCTTTACGCTGATCCCCACCCTCAGCCACCTAACACAAAGCCACATTTCCTCCGAGGAGAAATAAGGGCAGTTTTTACAGTCTCTGGAAAAAAAAAAATCACGGTGCTTTCTGTTCTGGTTGAGCGTGTCTCCGAGAAGGCTGAACATTTAGTATCAAGCAACTGCTGATAACGCTCGCTCAGGTTGCGAGCCGCCTGGACCAGGCGGAGTGAGTTTTATTGCACTCACATATTTGATCTTATCCGTGGCAAGCGAGGCACAAAGCACCTTCCCTACAAAAAGCTGAGCTTCCCTGGCTTTGGTGGGTGCCACGGGCCTACGGAGCTCCCCGGCTGCCGCCGAGCCCCAGCTCCCTCTGAAAACAACCTTACGGTTACCGCCTGGATTGGGAAAAAACACACCTGGAGCCAAGATGTGCTACTTTACAGCAGTGAAGGATACCAGCAAAAGCGGCAATAGTTCAAAATATCCTTAATAGTTGCACCCTTTGTTTTCTCAAACTTTAATGACCGCCACCACCAAAATACTCATAGTAACTGCTAATGCTAAATTAATTAATTCATAGAAGAATGGCATGAGCTGCTGACTGAAGTCACATGGGGACCACAAGAAATGAGATGCTGAAATCAAACTTACCTCCTTCCGCACTTTGTATTTAGTCCTCAAATCCCCTGTGGAAGTATTGCACGTGTCCTCCCAGTCATGAAGTATCTGACATAGCATCTCGCAGCTCTTAGCAACCGCGGTCTACAAGCGTCTGCAAACACGTGTCCCTTCTGCGATATGTCAGTCACTCTGTCAGGTAGAGTCTCAAATTTTTTTATACGGGACCTTTGTGGGAGACTTGTGCTGCTGCCAGGAATGACCTGGCTGAGAAAGGCAATGCGTTTTGCGGACAATAAGGACAAACAGAGGAAGCACATCGCTGCCTTCATTTTAATGTCAAACCACATCTCCCTCTAAGTCTTTGACTCCCTAACAAGCCTCAGGCAGCCTTGGCTGCGTATGGTGTCTGACCATAGTTAATGTCCAGCTGCGCGTCTGAAGAAACGGGAGTCGTCTTTGCTAGATGAAGACTTCAATTATCGAACCCATTAGAAATAAGCGAGGACTATTAAAGTTCAAAGACGCGTTGCATGGGGAAGTGCTGGCATGCCCAGGGAGCAGCAGCACAAGCTGCTGTCGCTGTGGTGCCCACCCGTGTTCGGCGTGGGTGCGGAGGTGGAAGCGGAGGTCTGCTCACAAGCACCGCTGAACTGCAGCTGCTTTGAGGCCTTAAGCACCCTCGGCAGATGTTTTGCAGAGAAGGGTCAGACACCTCTGTCAAGAGGGGGGTGAGCACAGAAACAAACTGAGGGCTCGGGCAACTGCAGGTGCATGGTTAAAGGGAACTAGATCGCATTTTTACACGTGCAAAACTAAACTGAGCCAAGTACCCAAATAAGGGCTTGATACATGTATCATAGAATCATAGAATGTTTCGGGTTGGTAGGGACCTTAAAGACCATCTATTTCCAACCTCCTGCCATGGGCAGGGACACCTCCCACTAGACCAGGCTGCTCAAAGCCCCATCCAGCCTGGCCTTGAACACTTCCAGGGATGGGGCATCCACAGCTTCCCTGGAAAAACAAGATTTTTCTTGTCAACCTAAACAAAGGAACACATGTACAGACAGAAGAGATGAACCCCGATTTAGCTCTAGATGTGGACGATGAATGTGTGCTGTGCTAGACCAAATCCCCTGCTCTGGGCACTTGTGAGCTGCGGAATTTGAGTCTGGGTATTCCCAAATGTCAGGATTTGGTTCATCTTGGAGTCACGTTAGAGCAGATATGAGCTCACTTCTCTTGAAAAATATGGAAGGACTTTAAGGCAATTCCTTCTTTATAGAAGCAGCCCCCTTGATGTCTCAGTGGTTGCTAATGTGAGGGACAATTTACAGAACCAAAGTATCAAGAGATTTGCAGCCAAGAGGCTTGGTGGTCTTAGAAGAAGCACCGTTGACGGCAATGCTAGGGTTTATGCAATTACTGATTTGAAGAAATCAATTCATCCTGCACACTTAATGAACGAAAGGTCCAACAAAAAGATAGTTAAATACATCACTGAAAATTGCATCATGGACCTATTAGGCATGAAGTCATGTAGATTTTCTGATTTCCAGACCTTTGATATTGCAAGCTTAGTATTCTTGAAAGATGGTTCTCAGTGTGCAGCTGTGTGTATATATATATATATTATCACACAGACACATAGAGATATATGCACACGTGCACGTCAATACATTGGGACAGAAGATGATATACTGTTTAAAGCTAAAAATAGTTTCTGTGTATTATATAAGAGAGTTTAAGAGCGTTCATATACATTCCAAGACTTGTGGTTCCCCAAAATGGTGCACCCTTACAGAAAATGAAGGGTTTACTCAAACTGAACAGAAACCCTTCTAGGAGGGGTTTTGAGCTACAGCAGCGACCCATCCTTTTTCCCAATACATAAAGAAACCAAACGTTTTTTAACTTGCCTTCTGACAAAGTTTGCATCCACAGAAGCTCCTACAGCTGAATTCCTGCTGAAGTGGCACCTCCACACAAAGGGCCTGCAGAACCTCAGCCTAAACATTTAACTTCTTAGTGATTAATCTAGAAGAGTTTTAATGTTTGCAGTTGTAGCTCATTGGGAAAAGCTACCCATCATGTACATAAAATCACCTGGATTTAAAGCCCACACCCACAGAACCACTTGCTGCACCAAAGCTGGTCCCAGCCGTTACACTTAGGTTTCATACATCATCAGTATAATCAGAAATAAAGTCTACCCACACAAGGTGTATGGCTCTGTTTGCTTGATAAGCAAAAAAAAATAGTATGCAATTAGTTTAGTATATACACCTACAATATATTTAGTTTTCCGGGGCATACGCCTTTTGTCATGTTTGAGGGCTTTTAAAGACAATAAAAAAAAAAGGACTTCGGCCATTTGCCCAAGATTCCTAAACATCCTGAAGCCCAGTGAGAAGAGTGGCTACTTGATACCTTAAAGTCCCAGTCCAAAGATCACCAGCCATATGCACATCACCCCATTAGCGCAGGCAGTTAGTTTGTAATTACCCTTTTGGGTAATCCCGCGTGGTACAGCTGATGCATCCCTATAGCATCAATCCGCAGCAGCAGAAGGCACGTCTGCAGCACAGGTGCGGCAGATCCTGTTGGAAACAGGAGGTCCTAGATATGTTGCTCTTCCTAGTGGATCGCTGACGCGGTTTCAGTAGAGTTTTCCTGATTGGAGTAATTTAGAAAAGCAGGTTTTACAGTGTCATCCTGGCTGGAATACTGCAGGAGCCTGGGTAAGACAGGGGCTCCGCACACCCCTATGAACCTATCTTTGCAACATGTGCAAAGCAAAACGTTTTAAATGTGTGTGCGTTTGACCCCGGGGCTGACCATTCGCCGTTTCCACTGCTGCCTTGCCTGTTCTGCGTCACGGTAACAGCAGTCAGCACGGACAATTTCAGTCAGATGCCTTGTTGTGTTTTACTGCACGACGCATAAAATGTAACCTGATAACGCGCAAAAGGGATCTGGCATCTTCGCTTTGTAGCGCGAACAGTGTTATTGTTATGGGCCATCCAAAACGTGAGTCAGCCCGCGGGGATGCGGCGCTGCAACACACCAAGCAGCCGGAGCCGGCGTGGGCTGCGGCGGCTCGGCTCGGCTCTGCCTGCAGATGTGCTCTCCCCGCAGATGTGCTGCTCTCCCCGCAGATGTGCTCTCCCGCTGCCGGCGGCCGCTGCGACTCTTGCCTTTCGCTTGTCCTCCTCTTTCGAAAGGACAAGCCGCTCAGAAATGGCATTTGTACCACTTTCAGACCGACGGATACCCCGCTGCAGAGTAACCGGTTAAATTTATGTGGCATGTGGTTTCATTCAGCTGATCTGGACTGCGCTGCAAAAGCCAGGCACACCCTGGCCTGGTGGGAATCATGAATCCCCTTCTCAGCCAAAGATGCTCAAGCGAACATAAAACAGACTGGGAACCAAAAGGCCGATGGACTCGTCCTTTCAAAGCTCCCGAGACCCTTAATCCCCGCGTATCCTTTTTCCACACACTGCTTTACGTGCCTGATTGAAGCCCAAGTGATTGAAACCCAATTAGCAGAGGGAGGGGAACATCCAGGCGCTGAGATGAGGACGCCTGTTCTGTCACACATGAAGTCACTCGTACGGAAACGAGTCGGGATCTTAAGAGCCCTTTGAAATTATAAATCTCCAGAAAGCAGAAGGGACAAGGCCAGCAAGAAAGCCCAGAGAAAAATTGGCTGCGCAGACAGACAGAGGGAGAAAGAAATGTAAAAGGCTTTGAGAGACGAATTGGTTAGAAAGTGTCCCGACGTGGGGAGGTCTGCCCTGCCAGGGCTTCAGGATAGCTGCAGAGAATCTGGTGGAGCGCGTTTAACATGGACATTGTTCTACCAGTGGGACCCAGTGTTGCAATGCTATTCTCTTTAGAACACTTAAAAACGCCAGAAAAATGAGATTTTATAGTGACATTACTCAGGCAATTTCCCATGTCCTCAAAATGTGGCTGGAGACTGGACGCTGGGTAGAGCCCGTTTCCTGAGGCGTTGCAGGGGGTCGGTCACAGCTCGTCTTTAATGCCACGGAGCTGTGAGTCTCCTCCGCTCCCCTGGGGAGGGGACCCGCCTCCACGTCTCACCAGGAACACACTCTGTAGGACAGTCTCACGGGCCTTTGCACAGCAAGGCTCTCTGGCTGCATGACTCCTTAAGACATGACCCTGACATTGACTCGACGCTGGATGCACATCTGGGATTTGGGCACTCGTTCGCAATGTTCAAGCCACGTTTACTTGGAAAACAGGCACAAGAGAGACAAAGGAAACAGCCAACTGTAAAGGCAGTTGCTGTACCTCCACTTACCCGACCTGTGAGGTCCCAGGGTGACCGAGACACCCCTGTGATTGACAGTCCCTCACCCTCACCTATGCCCATGAGCACTGCCAGGCATGTGCTGCAGCCCAGAACCCCAGTAGGGTTGTTCCAGTGGCGAGGATGGGCAACAAATGGGACCCCAAGGCTGGTCTCGGGGAACAGCCGGGCAGCCGGCTCAGCCCTCCTACCTGCCCTCCGATCCTGGGCACGCAGGAGAGGGCACCGAGCAAGACACACCGAAATTCACCGAAATGAAGACATGGCACAGAGTTTTTAAATAATTTTATAATTTCCTGATGAACTTAGTCTGTGAATAAAAAAAGAAGAAAAAAAAATGAACAAAGTGTTTATATTATCAAGGCAAAGTTGAATATAACACATTTTCTTTGCAATTTCATTATCCTGTCAGTAACATGACTCCAGCAATAAAACACATACAAGTTGAAGGCAGCGTGCGCACTTGCATCACAGACATCAATGTCTCCCGCTGCTGTTATTTCAAAAAGGAATTCAAGTAGGCTAGATCCCATCCCCAAAGCCCGTCTCCCCCTCTGCTAAAGTGCAACACGTCTCTTCCAGAGCAAATGAGGGATCCGTGTCTGTGGAGTGAAAGGAGCATCCCACAGATTTTTTTTTTTTTTTTTTTTTAACCCCACAAACCATTTGTGAACCCGGTGTCAGCTCTCCTCATTTACTGACTTGGAGGGAAACGGCAATATACTGTTTTAGTGGGCTTGGAGCAGCATGTTAGGCTAGCACAGAAATTATTCCCCTGCTCATGGTCCCATTTGATTCATCCTCCTTCAGCATCTGAACAGATAAAGGCATCTGCCGCTAAAGCCTCCCCAGATATACCGTAATGAGTGTGTCAGAAAGGGTCAAATGCAGCTGCAGCCGGGCAGGCACGGAGGACAGAGGCTTGGCCATGTCCATGGAGAGCTGGGAAGATGGGGCAGATTAAAGGAACAATGTCTACTTGCAAAATTTGGCTTCGGATTTGGTTTTGAGGTAACCACATTTTATAACAAATGAGTACATGTGACTGATAGATCCATTTTTGCCAGTTTCCAAATGGAAAAATGTTTTCAACAAAAAAACAACCCAGCAAAGCAGTAAGAACCTAAAGTGGAGATATCTACTTAAAAGTAAAACTGATTGACTTGATTTTCAAGATCCAAACTAGAAGTGCAAAATGGGGTCAAACAGCATATGATGTTTGATATAAAAAATACGTTAATTTAATGAAATTCTTTACCTAGTGTCATAGGTAATGTGATTTGTGTTTTTTTGGTTTTTTACATTACACACTGATTTATCCTCACATTGTTCCTTTTAAGCAATGCAGGTCTCTGATGCAGCTGCTGGTCCTTGCATGTACCATGACCCGTTGCAGCTGTGTGACCAACACCGGACACAAAGAAATACAACTTTGATAACGGGCCTACACGCAATGACAACCTGCACCAGCCGATCTGCGCTTGCAGGTGTCCCTGGCATCAACGGAGAAGGCATGGAAAATTTGGCCAAAGCGTTTGGCCCATTTACATCAATGGTTCATACCTTAAGGGACATCTGTTGTAGACAACGATTACAAGAACAGACTGGTTTCCAAAATACTCTTTCATTCTGCCCATTTCTGTATTACACGTGTACAGTATAAACCTGGGAAAGCAGGAATTTATACAGGGTTCGTAACATTTCCTAAGAGGCCAAGCTGCCTTGGGCCTCTAAAGCCTGTTAAAGGCAACTGGTTATAATTATAAGCCCACAAATCCTTTTCCGTACAAACCCGAGAGGAGGAGTCATGGCTTTGTTGCTTCTTTACTTGAATTCCTTTTGACAACATTTATTTTTATATATTTTTTTTTAAAACACATCTTTTTCAGTTCTACTACTATCTTTTTTTTTAATCCGACAACAGACACACATTGTTGGTAACTGCCCCAGCCTTAGGACCACACAGACAATATCAACAAGCAGAAAACAAAACAGGAAAAAACACCCCTGAAAAAGTCAGGGGAGATACTGATGACAGGGTTACAGCACTCACCACACACACTGGAAAAAGTCAGGATTTCTGTGTTTATGCTTTTGACACTAAAAAGTTTTGAAAGAGTTTTTCTTTTCTTTTCTTTTTTTTTTTTTTTTAAAAACAGTCAGCGGACACAGCCATTTTGTTCAGAAGGATTTGCTGTTGCGTAAGGTTCCTTCCATTTACGTGGAAAAAAAACAATTAAAAACATTATTTTCTTTAAAAATCCACCCCCCGCCCTGGGCCCCTGCCCCGACACTCGTTTTCCTCGCCACGCTGACAAGACGGGTTGGCAGAATTGACCTTGCCAGGCGCGATGCCCCGTGCCCGACCCTCCCACCCCACCCCACCGGCTTCGCTGGGGCAGTGTTAGTTATCCAAGGCCTTCTGCAGCCCCTCCGGTTCCCTCTTTCAGTGCGGGCTTTGAGCTGAGCAGAGGCTTCCTTTAAATATCAGATGCCTTGATTGTACTAGTTCCCTTTTGCATTTCATCGGAGTCATTTGAGAAATATATGGGTTACTTATGTAGTGAAAACTTCGCTTTAAAATGGTATCAGTGCGTGACACGCTACTTCTTTTGTAAAGACCCCTTCGGTGGCAACGATTGGCAATTAGTACAGGAGTGGGGACTCAACCCTGTCAACCTTTATCAGATGTAGAAATTTCCCAACAAATTGAGCACTAGCGGCAGAACGGGTGGGAATTACGGGGCGAATGAAAAGAGGTGCCCCTTTGGTTCAAAAAAACAGGGTTATGTCTGCAAGATTTATGACATTAATGCTCCCTTGTGCAAAATACCGAGAGCCCCAAAGGACCAGAAAATTTGCTAGAGAAGGGATATTCCAGCCGTGCAATCAGAAACGGCGCACACAGTTTTGTGCACCACGTCAGACTTTCACCTTCTGTCCCCTGGACTTGGCAAAAATGGAATACTCCAAGGAGGGTTTGGCATTTTCTAGAGGGAAAGCTGGTTAAAGGCAGTCAAAATGAGAGAGAGTACTAGAAGCTTAGAGCTTCGTTTGGGAGCACGCCAGGCAATTCTTCTTCCAATCGCAAACAGCGTTCATGTCCTCACCCTGCAATTCTAGTGTTGTAATGTCCTTTTAGTGTTTTACATGAGGCTGGATTCAGAGGAAAATATGTACTTGGACTCGTGGATATCATGAACAAGCGTAGTTGGGGTGTCAGCTTTTACACTGTATGTGGGCTTCAGGCTTGAGTAATTTTTTAGCCCAAACCCAGCTAAAATGACCTATTTAATTTCCTACAGACAGCTCCTTCAGCCCTTACATCTCTCAGTTTCTCTACAAATGACAGCTTGAAAGAAAAAAAAAATTAAAGTAATTAAAACTTTCACAGCTCCCATAGCAAATGGAACTTCATTCAACAGGAGAAGAAAAAGCAAGTTTCCCCAGGCTCCCTGGGAAGGGCCCCTGATTTCCTATAGCTGCTGCGCTGCAGGACCGCTGTGCGAGGAAACTGCCTGCATCTGCCTGCCTGCTGACACTTGGGGAGAAGATTTTAAAAGAGCGGTGGTGGGTTAGGCAACTGGATGAGCATCGCAGTATGTGCACACATACGGCCCTTCTGCCGTGTGCCGGATATACAATTTCGTGATGGACTACGATAACAAAATCCCTCCGTTGCCCTAAGGCCAATGGTGCGGCACTCCATGCGAGCGAAAAGAAAAAGCTTCCACTGGTCAGGTTCGGCATTAAATTGCGGCCAGCAGCGCCTTCCAAATCACACAGTTCCTCAAGCTATTCACCGTGACAAGATCTCTGTCGACACAGGATCAGAGAGATTATCTGAAATAGTTCAATGGAGATCAAGTCGGATCAAGTCTGTTCCTAAATGAGATCTGCTCTCTCCCTGAAAGCACTTTACTGAGGTCTAAGATCAATGTTTAAGATGGGAAGCCCAGAAGACCTAGAAGATAACAGCAGTTAATGAGAAAAATTGCAAAGACCCAACAATCCAGATGGGAGGAACAGCAGGTGTGTGGCTGGCAGATAAAAGACCAAATGGCCAGCGTGAAAACTAGCCAGGCTTGACAAATCCTCTCAGGGAAAAGGCCCGGAGATATGTAAACAGTGAGCTTCACCTGGCTGCCGACGCATGGATCCTGCACACGCTGTCATGACAGCAAAGTGCCTTTGGCTCAGCCACTTTCTAGAAACGCGGCCACAGGCTGGCGGCTGAGTTAAGACGCAGAAGAACCAGCACTGAAACTCAGAGCCCTCCTGCAATGTGCGGGCAATGCAGTAAACCCAGGGAATTGAAACGACAGCCCGAAGTGACCGCCCCTCCTTCCCATCCCCTCCTCCTGCCCCTGCCTGCAGCAGAAACGCTATCAAGGAACATCTCAGTAAGAGGTTTACAAGCAGGAGTCATTTGAACCATCGATAAGGGAAATTCCACAGCTTCTCACAGAGGAGGGATTGTTTTACAGCAGGGAACCAGGGCAGCTGGAGATTTGACCATATAAGTTAATGAGATAGTCAGGAGTGGTGGCGGTGGCGCGATGATGTTAGGCTGATGGCTCTGATGCTTTTACAGGCGGCATTAAATTCCTTGAGTGAGTAATTAGGGGTGATGAAGAAAAAGCAAGAGGAAAGATTTCAAAACAACAGCTCCTATCGAAACGTGCTGACTCAAATAAAGGGACCAAAGGGGCGGTTCTGGGATGAGGCACGGCTCAATGGTATGTACAGTCACTGTCTACATGCTTTCCGGTGTCCCCCCCTCCTTGCACACATCAAGGTTCTCATTACTCTCTTCATCTACCACAAAAAAAGCTTCAGACACAGGCTACTACTGCAGCGAGAACTAAAGCTACATTTCCTGATTTGCAAAGCACTGGCAGTTCAAGACATGGAAAAGGTGTGAATCACCTCTTCTTTGGAGACTTACATATTTCTTGCTAGTGGACACCATGGCTATGGATCCAGTTCCTTCTGCTGAATCATTACAGAAGAATAAATTGGGATGTCATTTAGGTGTAGGTGTGTAGATATGTAAGGTGTCAGTTTTGCCCAATTTTCAATGCTTTTTTGAGAAAAAAGACAGGGTACATCTTCCCTTACTCAAACTTTTGCTGATCTCCTTTCTATTGGAAGCAATTGATCACCTCTTAAGATAAAAATAAGATGTGAAAGACCTACAGAGGAGCTGTGCTCTGGATTTGAAAGACATAAGAAATGCAGTTTTCCTGAAAGGGCTGGAAACATTTTCCTTGGTAAAATGGTTTAGTGATTAAGCTCATAATGTAGTAAGTCATATGGAATTAAACTGCAGGCTCTGAATGAGAGGTTTACTGAGAGGATTCATAATTAGCTAGTGACTATTTCTTCCACTGCTGTGTTGATATTTGGTCGCCTTTCTCCCTCCCCTCATTCTCTTAAGTAATATGAGAAAGCTAAAGGGGAACAACTCCTTTAAAGAGCACATAGGGACGTGTTAAAGGGTTCTGTCCTGCAGATGCCCCCAGACACACATAACCACTGGCAGTCAGGAAAAAACGTGTCTCCCCATTAATGCATAACCCAAGAATGAACACCCAAGTCCTACTCACAAAATAGGACTCTGACTTGCTACCACAATGACAAACAGACCTGCTATTTCAGGTCATATTGCCTATCAGCAGGGGCTTTAACGAGTGTCAAAGATGGATGGGAACAGGACTAAGGGCTCTCATATACATATAAGAATTGCACTGGTTTAACTAAAGCTGTGATTTTATACCTATCTACTCAGCTGGGTGCCACCTCCAGCAGAGATGCTCCTCTTTATAAGAACAGGTTATTGCTCTGAACTCAAACTCATTCCTCATCAACCTAAGCTAAACCGAAATAAATTAAATTATAATTATAGTAAGAACTACGTTACCAATTTACCTAGCTTAGCTTTAAATTTATACTTTCAAGCTAAATGATGCAATTTGCTCATTTACAAAATGCCTAAGACTATTCTGATGGCAGCTAGCGTTCACAAAGCTGTGGCCTGAAAAACTGGCAATGGACAAACTATACAAGTTAAAGCTGGGAGCTGACCTGTTGACCACACCTGCTTGAAGGGAGAGAGCTCTCTATAAAATAAGAACTTAAGAGACAGAGACCTATGATGAGAAACCGCAGCTAAAAAAACCCAAGAAATCAACAGATGAAAACAGTTACCTGAAAAAATGCCCCACTCAGCACTTTGGAGTCACATCGGTGAACAATAAAAGTCAAAGTTAAGCAAACAGAAAGTACCAGTATGCATACCCTGTTTCCCAACTGCTAGATGAAGTGACTAACTGGAACAAATAGGGAAACTTTCCTTTCCTCTCTCTGTTATTTAAGAACATAAGGAACATTAAGACAGGCAGCAAGACCCGAGCTAAGCTAGCTAATGCTGGCCAGTTGTGAGCCATAATCAGAGCACACTCAGGTCTGGTTTTAGCACTATGAAATTCAGGCTTTCAGCTTTTATGCAAAAAAAAAAAAAAGAAATTAAAAAGAAGCAATAAATGAATGAAAGGCAAGGGCTATCCTTCTGCAACCTCATGGAGCACTAGAGCTGCTTGTATACTGCGGATCCCCTCTTCTTTGCGCAGGACACACGGAAGAGCTTTGGCTAGCTGTATCCAGAAGTCACCATCCACAAAGTCAATGGGGAATCGGATTCTAAAGTAGAAAGGCAGTGAGAAGATGAATGCAAACATGACTGATTAATCATAGACTGGAAGAACCTAGAGAGCATGTAGTTTTTAGAGGTTTTTTTTTGCTTTTGTTTTCTTTGTAAAAGGTGCACCAGAAGTTTCTATTCCATTTTCTGTTTTTCACATTCCTATCCACTCTCATGGCTCCTTGGACTGCCTGGGCTTGGCCACTGGTGTGCTGCTCTGGTGGGGCTAGTGGCCGAGGTCATGACGACTCCTCAAGTGCATTGACGACTTGCTCCAGGATGTCAGGGCAGTGATCCGCTATCTGCTGTAAGATGGCATTGGCAAACTCCTGCAGCTCTGCGCTTTCCTTCTCGCCCTTTTCTAACTCGTCATGAAGCTGCAAGAAACACACAGAGGCATGGTCATTCTCTGCTATTAAACATGGTCACAGGACAATGAGACCTGCCCAGCAGGCTCAGCTCTAAGCTAAACCACCAGTTTAAAAAAGGCAGCTAGCAGAGGCGTAACATGCTGGGCACTTCCAGGATCGGCATCTTCCCTTGGTGACTCCCTCACCAGAACTGGATGATCTCCCCCCTCTTTATTTCACTTTTTCACTCTACAGGACCAGGCTTGTGACCTTCCCGGTTAAGGCCATATCCACATGGGAAAACTGGCTTAACTATTCCTGAATAAATTGTTTGACGATAAATGTTAGAAAAGCTTCCTCTGTAGAATGTTTTTCTGAAAGCAACTGTGTTCCAGAAGCAGTACAGCAGTTTACTAGTACATTATTTTGAATAGTTTGACTTCTACTCATAAACAACAGGATATTTAATAGGACATCACTTCAGAATTACTTCACGTATGAAATCAATGGAAATGTTACATGATTATACATAACACACTCAGAATTAACCAGATTTCTATTTTTTCTGTGGAATTAATAGTTTTCAGAGACTGTTTCCTAACACAGTCATAAGGTGACTACACAGCTGTGGTGGAGAATACACGGGTTTCGTTTACTAACTCTGCATTTCCTGTTGAATTATTCGTTGTTCAGATTACTATAATTGGTTCAGAACGAGATGGGGAACTTCAAAACTTCATCTTATTCACTCTGCCTACAGTCTATAAACTGGTTTTCCAACGCGCGGTGTTACAAACCACGCCACACAACATATTGGAGTATATGTGAACATCATTTTTCCTCTGAGCCTAACGCCTTTGCCAGAATCAGGGGCCCACAGAGTTTTAGTGAAGAGCAGGAAACATCTGCCTTCAGTAACCTGTTTATCTGCCCAGCAATTGATAAAGTCCATGCTAGCCTGTGAACTGTGCAGAATCCCAAGTAAGGCTGTAATTTGTGCAAGCATTTTAGGGATTACTGTACTCACAGTGGTCTAAGAATCTAACAGAATGAGGGGAAGCAGCATCTCTTACTAGACCGGATGATACAGATAGATAGATTGGATAAACTTTCAAGTAGATAGCTCTTTCATATACTACATATCCAAGAAAGTCTTCTGTTTTTTCAGTGATATTATTTTCTTCTAACAAAGTATATTCCCTGTGAATATAAGACAAGCATATTTGTAGCAGGTACATACACTTAGATGGATTCTGAAGTCTATTGCAAGCTTCTGCACAAGTTCTTTGTCATTTTGGGCAGCTGTAGCAACTAGCTTATCTGTATTTGAACCTTCTTTTAAATTTGGTTGGGTTTTTTTTTTTTTTCCTAATATTATCTGTCAGTCCTGTAACATTTCTTATTCCTAAGTGATTCATATTTTTATTGGAACCCTACTGTGTTAACATATGACATGGAAATAATGTCAAATTGGAATTTTTCATCCCTGAAGGGGTAACTGATCATCAGTATACACATTTTTTGATCTATATTTTGTACTTCTGTAACGCTGCTCCTTGTAGGTTTTAAAAAGAGAGATCTGTCAGGCAGCAGGACAACAGGGATCATTTTACCACCGTAAGAGCACAACGCAGTGGGAAAGGTTATATTTCTACAATTAAAATTCAAATCAGATACAACAGTACGTTTCTGTTTATTGATGGTATCAAGCAAAGCACGGGAGATTGTTACTGCAAGAAATACTGCGTGAAAACAAACAGGCAAAGAACGACTATAGAATAAATAGAAACGCTTTTTAAGGAAGTTATGGTATAGACTTCTATAGACAAAAGTGAGAGAAAGGAAATTAAAAGGGTAAGCCTGCTACACTATTCCCTTTACTAGGCAGGGTAGCATATAGTAAATTATTTGGGCTTTGCGTGCTGAATGTTAGTTTAATGTGTTCTTATGTGCTTTGTTCCTACTGGCTGCCGTACTCACAGAACAGCTACACGAATCCGAGAGGGGCTCATGCCAAGAATCACAATGCAAAAGCAACCTGATCCTGCTCCACCGAGTGACATGAGCTGGGGAAGTGGGGAAAACGAGAGGGAGGGGAGCACTCCGGGCTCTGGAAGAGCTCTCGGGGGAGAAGGGGAGGAGGGGGGGAAATTCAGCAGTAACCCATAATGGCTCAGAAACGGCACGCTGTGGACAGGCGATTAGCTTGGTTCCAACAGCCTGGCAGAGTTATTAGTCGGAAACTTGCAATGGATGGATAAGCCTAGGAGAGGTCCAGTCAACAAGCAGGATTGGAAGAGGCAGCGCAGCCAGCTAGGAGCAGTGTGGGACATTGAAAGCCAGGGGACTGGGTTTCAGGGGCTACCTCTGAGTCTCAGGTTGCTCAGCCTAGTGAAACCCCAGTGATTCAGGCGGCCCCAGTTACAGCAGCCTGCAAACCCACAAAACGGTAAATTCACGGGACTGGTTTGGACGTTGAACTCTGAGACAGGTCTTCCTTGGCTTCTTGGGCCAGCGCAAAGATTTCACGGTGCCGTTCTTCAGAAGGGTGGGAGGTCATGTGAGACAGTAAGCAACAGGAGACGAAGCCAACGATGTAATTCTCCTTTTCTTTACCCGACTCCTTCAAGGGGCCTCGGCTCCCGGTCCCGCAGGAGGAGAACCAGGAGAGGGCAGTGTTAGCAGGGAAAGCAGGGGCCGGCTCCCTGCGGGTCCAGCACCACCACCTGCCCAGCCAGCATCCCTCCTCCGGGAGCCTCTGCCGAGCCCTCCAGGTGAAGCTCCAGGAAAGGGCAAAGCAATTAAGTAATCAAATATAAAAGCACCTCAAAGAGATTAACCTTCCAAATTGGAAGGAGGTTGGTGGACAAGGGAGAGAATCCTGCAGGACGTTGTTTTCAGTGGGGCAGTACTGCAAAGTCAGTGATGCCTCAGAACTTGCTGTACTCATCATCATTTACACGAATGCATGCAAAGTACCACAATTCCTTATAAAGTCAAGGTAAGCCCAACAAAATAAACCCACTTCAAAACTAAAATAAATCAAATGCAATCAAACAAAAGTAACCAAATTAACCACATGAAGAAAATATTTCCAATAAATACGTCTTTGACCAGCAAGAGCCCAAAAGAAGATGGCTCTGAATGCCGAAGGCCAGCAATAATACTTTGCAAACTAGTGTAAACAGAAAGTCTACACAGCTGGCTGGCAGATGTCTGTGATGAAACGTCTTTGAAAAAAGCAGCAATGCTAGCCTTGCGTTGAGTTTGCTAGCTTCGGAACATCTAGGTTTAATAATGGGATTTCTATTTAAACAAAGACATCTTAATTGACTATGTGGCTGGTTGCAGCATTTCCGTATCACGTATGTCATCTCTGTTTACGTCATTCCTTTCAGAAACAGCTGTGAGCAGCACATGTCACTCCCCATTCAGATGAGCTCCTTAATGGGGAACATCCGGTTCTCCATGGTATAACTTGATTCACCTAGGCGTTTGGCAGTCCACATTTTAGGGAAGTTTCTCTAAAAGTATTACTATCAACACTGCTCCCGATTTCCTAGTTTTTCTTCTTGTGAACGCAAATGGAAATGGTGTTATCTTCTCCCTGACATTTTCCTATGAAAATAAAGGAGTGTTAACAACAGTCCTTTTCTGTTGGCATTTTCAGCTGAGGATATGAGGAGATTCATACACTTGCCTCACAGAAATGACCAAAAAAGAGAAGGCAAGGCCAGATACGTTTGCCTAGTTGATGACAAGTAAAAACAGACAGCTCAGAAAGACAAGGATAGCAAGGACCCCAGAAGTGCTTCATAGTATTTATCTTTGGATAGAAGAACAGAAAGGACCGTCAGCATCTCAGGGGAATGGAAGCTTGCAGATAATCTACAATAGATTCAGACACTTTTCACCGCGGCTGCCTTCCTTCCTGGCTTTAGAGTAAGTCACGACAGGAATACTTTTCCATTTATAGTTAAACTCCATCAGTGAAAAAAAATCCCAAACAATTCACCATGAACTTAGCTTGCATTGTGCTTCTCTGTGCCAAGATATTCCAGAACTTATTTAAACATCAATTGACATTCAGAGGGAAGGTAACTTCATAGTTAAGAAACAGGATGCTATGGTTTTACATGCGCACTAGATGAATTGCGGTACTGCTCCACAGAACCTTCGTGGCCTTTGCTTCTCCCATAATGTAAACAAAGCAACGCTAAGCTCAGATCCTTTAAAATTATTTATATGGAGGAGGTTTACTCCCCAAAGTGTTATTTTGCTCTCGTTAGTAATTCCACAAAACCAATGATGAAAAAAGGCAAACAAAAGTAAAGTAGTATCTCATCTCAGGCTATGGAAAGTAAAACTGAACACAGAATATGAGGTGCTTGTAGAGCAGCTCAAAAAGAAAGTTAACTGCAGGACTTCCATAGGGCTGTAATACTGGGATCTGGAAATATGTTCCTCCAAAGTTTAGGTGTTTCCGGATCAGGCTGTGGTTAGTCTGAAAAATACATTTCAAGCTTAAAGTAACAGAAATAAGCATCAAAAAGAAATTCAACTGATTTAATCTTAACCTTTGTTTTGCCTCAAAATAAGTTCAGCTACACTGTATCTCAGGCAAACGGCCAAGAGCTTTTGCATCTTCCCAGACCAACCGGTGTAAACATGGATGTTTGAAGTAGCAAGAGCCAATGGCGTACAAACCTTTATTTCTCAACTATAGACCTATGAAAGGGCCAAAAGAAAGGGTTAGGAATATGGAAACCCCAGTCTGCCAAAATAAAACAAACCAAACCCAAACCAAAACAAACCATAAAAGAAAGAGAATTTTTTTATGTAGAGCCTTAAATAATTTTGCTCTATCTGGAAATTTTGTGTTAGCTTTTTCAAAATATTTTAAACACATACATTTAAAATTTAAAGTAACATTTCAAGTTAAACATTCTGTCATGTGTTTTAAAAATAATGTAAAATTTAAAAATATCTTTTAAATACACTTGAATAGATTTTACAACCAATTTTAAGAAAAACCCTGGAAAAATTTGGTGAGGGCTCTTGCAGCATACCTTTGAAATAACTTTGCACATGGGATTTATCCTGCATTCCTGAGCATCTCTAAGCTTTGTGAATAGTAGAAATATTTTTATTTCCTTGGTAATGAATTAATTTCAAAATTATGTAAATGGAGATGTAAGTTATATTTTGCATTTGACTTGAGACGTTTTCCTGCAAATCCCGCACTTGCAGGAAATACGTCCATTCTCCAGCAACAGCAGCAATCATTTCACAGTCAGAGGACAATTTTCTGTTCAGGTAAATTCTGCTGTACGTTATATGCTGAAAATTCATGCTGCTAGAGTGTACAGAAAGTTGTTATTCTGTGGCTAAGCAGAAGAAATAATTATTGCCTGTACCACAGGGCTATCTGCTAGGGCCAGGCCCCGCTGACCTAAGCCTGCATAATGCAGGCAAACCCCACAACCTTAATCCCTAACAGCTCACAATTCTGCACGATAAAGGGACTGTGAAGAAGAGTTAGGTGGCTACTTCTCCTAGTTTCAGTTGCAATGCATCACTTTAGGTGTCAGCGTACTCTCTCAAAGCCAGATTGCTAAACACTGCCAGAATTACTCCGTGATGCACCTTCGTGCTGGGCTTGTCACCTTGCCCCGTGCTCTCTCTGCCGATGAACGAGACCTCCGTGGCCCCACAGGGGCTCTGCCTGTTTAGTCATAAACACAGGGAACGTCCACCTGTCTACAAGGCAAATCTTAAATACCTCTCCTATATGTCCCAGCTGATGACTTTTGGAAAAACGTTTTAACAGTGATGGTTTTGTACTCGCAGAGCGCAAACCAGAGGAGGACAAAGCAGGAAGTACTTGGATGAAAAGATGAAGTTATACGCATCCAGCTATTTCAGGATCAGAGCTGGAGCCCTTTCTACTCTTTCCACGTTACTTATTTCTCTTTAAGAGGAAGTTAATTTTGTTTATTATGAAGTCATGGGGAATCCTGTTAGCTCTGAAATTTCTGATGGATATTCCAAGAAAGAAATTTCCATCGGATTTTGGTCCATACAATCCAGTAACCCCGATAAGCCAACAGAGGACCCAGCTGCTCCTGCTTGTGGTTCTTTTTATCCAGGAAGGATGCTCACAGAGGCCACCCCAGAGACCCCTGCACAGCCAAGCAGAAGCAATAGCAGTAGCTCATACCAGGAGATGCTGCAAAAAGCTTCCATGAGGACCACAGTGTCCAAGCAAGGCACAGAGTAACAGAACTTGTTACTAATAATAAAACACAGGGAGAGGTGAGCTGCCCTTGAAAAAATAAGGTAATAGCTCAGGTTGGTACACCATCTGCTTGTAGGAACTGCTTGAAATGAGAGCACGGGGAATTTTAGAGACACCAGACACATACACATGAAACACTTGACCACGTCCTTAAAGCAATGTTTTTCACAGGATCATAGAATGTGGCGGGTTGGAAGGGACCTTTAAAGGTCATCCAGTCCAACTCCCCTGCAGTAAGCAGGGACTTCTTTAACTAGATCGGGCTGCTCAGAGCCTCATCAAGCCTGGCCTTGAATGTCTCCAGGGATGGGGCCTCCGCCACCTCTCTGGGCAACCTGTGCCAGTGTCTCACCACCCTCGTTGTAGAGAACTTCTTCCTAATGTCTAATCTAAATGTACCCTGCTCTAGTTTAAAACCATTGCCCCTCGTCCTATCGCTACATGCCCTTGGAAACAGCCCCTCCCCAGCTTTCCTGTAGGCCCCCTTCAGGTAGTGGAATGCTGCTTTTTCCCTTTATATCTCTTTTCAAGTTAGGAATGGTTAATGTTACTCATTGACAGTATATTATATAAAAGAGTACGACAGTATATTAATTAAAATTAGCAATTCCATGCACAAATAAAAATGGATAATGTTATAGCATTATGGATACGGTCAACTTATGATAATGTTTCTGACTTCGACCGGTATTTAAGAATTATGACACTGATCCCAAGTTCTCATCCTCACCCGAAACATTAATTTAATATAATTTTAGAGAGTTCCTATACCCATTACTTTCTCAACTAAACTCAGGAAATACATTTGCACATGAAGAAGGATATAAATTGTTGCAATTATTACTTCTAATTTCTAACAGAGACCAGAAGTGGGCTGTTTAACTTTAAAACACATTATGCATTCCCATAAGATTACAAATTAAAAATAAATGACATAAATCAGGTGGGGAAGATAACAAGCTAATGGAAGAGCAGTCAGAGAAGAAAGACAGGGTAAACTCTGAAGTAACAGAGTAATTTAGAATGACTAAATGCAAAACACGGCAGAGTAATTTCTTTACAGAAACTAAATAAGTTGAGTAATTTCTCATAGATGATACAGAAGTAAGAACGCAAGTGGAATCTGAACAAAGTACACAGGATGTTTATAAAATAGGTATTTGTAATTTAGAGAAAAGTTTATCCCACTTACAATATTGTTTGTATAACAAATCAAAATGTGTGTTTAAAAAAATTCAGCAAGCATATATGCAATTTTTAAGTGGAATCTGAAAGCTACATACATGCGGTCTGCTGTCTTTTCATAGGAAAAGCTTAACATCAACTTTGCTGAGAGTGAAACATGAATTATGTGCAACGTAAATCATGCTCCTTGGAACCACGCCAGGACTATTTAGCTGATACAGCAGGTTGTGACTGATACAGTGAAGTGACATTATCACCTTTTTCCTTCCTCTGTCTTCGAGCAGCTGAGCAGAAAAGACATTCCTGATTTCTTGTGAGAGGATTAGTAAGTAGGAATCCCTAGAAGGTCTGTGCTTTGGCTGAAGCTGGTACACAGGGAGAGGGAAGGCAACCTTTCTTCACTACAAAGGCTCTTCTACGACCATAAAGATTTTTCAAAAGCGCCTCTCTCTGTAACTCAGAGCCGAAGCAACCATAGGTGCAGCACCACGTTAGCGGTGGGGTGAGACAAGCTGCCATAGCAGGTGTCTTCTGAGAGAGTGTCTCATGGAAATACAACCTGCCCAGTCCCTGCAGGCTGCTGTTGATGCCCAGGTCACAACACAAATGCTGTCAGAAACACCTCTGGGCAAAGAGGAACAGGTTGATTGTGTGGGAAAAAAATGGTGCTTGGGGGCCAGCAGAAATAGGCAGGACCCCCATCAGCCTAGACAAAGCCAGGATGTGTTGGATATGGCTGGAAAGAGGCAGCAATGGCAGGGAGCAAAATGCCTCCTCCTCCTACTCCTAGGGTGAAGAAAATTATTTTAATCAGATAGGTCCTCTTGTGTTGTAAGAAATATTTTTTCACAACGACTGTAGGAACTATTGAAAATAAGAAGCTCTCCATAATATGAGGTTCCACACATTTTAGGGCTGGATTTGAAGAGGTAAGAAACATCTATAATACTGCTTAAGCTATTAACAGTACAAACACTGGTGCCTACTACTAATACCTAGTTGCTCTCTTTGGTTGTCTCTTTTTACTTTCTCTTTTTACTTTTACTTCCAACCACAGCACAGCACGCCACTAGCAACTATTTAAATGATGATTTTCAGCAAGTTCCTTCTTCCACTCCATTTTTTCCTCTTGTAAAAAGAAGAGAAAAACAAAACCCAAACTATAAATAAGAATGTGGACCATATCATTATGTTCTTAATGTCATTTCCTTTCATGTAGGAATAAAATCCCTCACTTAAAGGCAACCATCTGAAACACAAAATGTAGCAGTAGTTCTACAGAGTCCAAGAATATTAACATAATGATACGTTTAGGACAAAGTGGAAGAAAATATTGTATTTAATAGAAATTGCTAGGATAATGCAATTATTTATAATGAATGAATGGAATTTTTATTTCTCAGTGTAACTTACATTTTTTTAATAAGAAATGTTGAGCAGGACATAAACAGGTCAAAGAAGGACAGTTCCAGAAACAGTGCTAGTTAACTTCTTTGGGGACACTGGGTCAGGACTGACTCAAAGGAATATTTTGTACCACATGAGTAACTTAATGACATGGTTCCAACTACTGTAGATTCATTATTGTGCACAACTTAATGTAGTATACTAGGTTTTGAGATTAGGTTTTGATTAGGTTTTGAGATACCATATACTCATAAAGTACTGGCTTCAGGCCTTCGCTACAATTGGACCAAAATTTTACTACAGTAAGTCAGCTTTACAAAATGTCTTTGATAAAATGCCAACAAAGAATGATATAGCATCCTGGCCCCATGTTTTGATTAAAATCAATTGAAGTCACTAAGGGTTATAGCTGAACTTAATGGTAGCATAAAGAAACTATTATACATGAGAGCTACCAATTATCAATCAAACTTTGAGAGTCCACAAAATTATTTATGTGGCAACAAATTGCCCTTAGAACCACGGTGTTGATGCTGCCACATGCTTTTCCGACAATGACTTGTACATTAGTTACTGTGGGTCACTGTGGATGTGCTGCAAGAGTGAAAAGCTTACATCTACTCCATATACTAGTTTTACCCACCAGAAGAAGCCACAGAAAACTCCTGCTATTTGTACCTGAGCCGCCCCAGCAGGTGTGAAAGACCTATGGGGTATATTGGCTATGATGAAACACAGCAGCACCAACCTTCGCCAATAACAGCTGCTGCAGTGGGAAACCACAGCTCCAAAAGCAGCAATATGAAAATGAATTCTCAACTATTTATAAAAAAAAAAAAACACAAACATCCAAAACAAACTAAATACTCTCATTGGTGAGAAGTGGATACATTGGCATCGTTCTTAAATATTATTGGTGTTCAGTTAAATGTATCCTCCCTAATCATGTTAGCACTTCTTAACGTTCAAGAGGATTAATTTTTTCCCACTGAGGCTTGTGAAGCATTATCTACAGAAGATCATATTAGAAGGGACAGGAGTGAATTTAATGCACTGGATTTGAAGTAATTTACAAAACTCATTAAAATTCCAAAGATGCAAAATGGGTATTCTGTGATGGGCTTCTGCGAATCTGGAGAACCGATTCCCACCCCCCATGGGAATACTTTAAACACAAAGGAAATTCTGCAGTTAGAAGCAGAAAAGCTCCACGACTTAAATGAAAAATGTGCTTTGCAAATTGAAATATATCATTAGTTTGTATTTTTCAACTGAAGCTTGCTAAATACAATCTAAGTGACTATGGGAAAGCAGAAGAGAATGCTACATTTTATTTTAGCAGATGTTAGCTGCTCATGGGAATCACAAATGGAGTAGTAACTTTAAACAACTGTGGCAACAGCAATGCAGAATTAAGACAATAATGGGAGAGGATAGAAAAACACATTTTTTCTCTTCTCCAGGACAACTTAGACAATTCTTTTCCTCACAATTTATACTTAAATGCTTTCTTTACTGTGTAACCCATAAATGTTGCTAATGGACTAGCAAAGTTTCAATGAGAAATATTATCTTTTATTAAACCAGTACACAGAACTGGACAAAGCGATGATGTTTTGGGCTGACTGTCTATTCAGAAGAACTTGCCAGAGAAAGCCTTTTCTATTTTCTTTACCTACAGACTCTTGATCAAATAGAAGATATCACCTATCCCCACAGATCTTGATTATATTCAAAGACCATCACAGCTACAACAAATTTGTCAATTTATTTCAGGGCTATCCAAACTTTGCCCACATCCAGCCTTTACTTTTGTTTTCAGAGATGCCTCCCATATGTGCTACGGGTTTTATCCTGCAAGGCTTCATCCCAATCTGACAGACAAGGTGGTTCAAAATGGTATGCCTCGTATTTGATCTAGAACATAGGAGTTGTACCTCTTTAATATATGAGGATGGCATGCATTATACTGAAAAACTTTTAATCCTGTATCAGCGATTACAAAACCCAAGAGGTAAATAAAATGCCAACTCCGGTTGTGTAGGGGTTAGCAGGCTTTGCAGGGAAAAGGAATGTGTCAGGCTGTAGAGGCAAATGTATCCTTCCATGTAGATACCGAGTGAGGCACAGAGCACTCGTTGAATCAAACGAATGAAGACAGGTACAAAGACAGAGGTCAACTGTCCTGCACCATCTAGGCCCTGTTACAGGCATATTTTTCTCCAGAGGACTGCTCTTCTTGCTCTTCTTTCTGAATTGTTTGACATGACATGCTTCTGTTGGCTTCCTGGAATTTGGCTGCTGAGCTGCTTTCTCCAATTTTTCTATCAAAATTCAGCCTTAAGTTGAAATTGCAAGGAAATGAGCTTAGACATCACAAGAGAAGAAAACCAGAGCTGAAGTGTTCAGGGTAGGCTCAAGATAGTGTTCACTGACCCGCAAAACCACTTTTAAGTATATAGGCCTTAGACTAGTTTGTGTGCACACTGGATAGAGTTCAGTATAGACACATGGAAGTGAATAATTTAGTGAAAGAATTTGCCTTATAATCTAAAGTCAGGGTCAAAAAGACAAAATTAGTCACATTTATTTCTGGTATCAGTTCCTTACATGAGTTCAACTAAAAAAAATAAAGCATTCTGTAATACAGGAATAAAATTAAAAAGTTGAAAAGAGAAATATGAAGGAATGAGAAAAAAGGGTTGTGGAAAATGATGAATTATAGTATGAAAGTAAGAGATAAAAACTGCCAGTGAAGGGATTAAGGAAGGCAAGACATCACCAGAGCTGGGAGAAAGGAAGATTATTTCAGTAGCTGAATTATAGCTAGACTGACAGTCTCTTTAGAGACTTCATCAGACAAGCTGTTATTAAACCCTTTCAGTTCTGTATTCCAAAACTCCTGGAAATATACTGTTGGACTTCTGAAATCACTGTGTTTGTGTGTGCATAAGCGTGCGTGTATTGCATCTGGCACACTGGGTCCAAATCTTAATTTAGGTATCCAGGTAAAGGGGTAAGCAGAAGAAATTACTGGCAGAACATACTGTAACAGAAGGTAAGGACATTGTATTCATTTATGTAAAGTGACTCATAAAAATGTGCCAGTTTAAATAGAAATGGTTGATGTCATTAAAAAAAGATTTAAGATCCCTATGACTACATTAAGTTATAAAGAACAACTAAAATTTGTTAACGGGTAAAACACAGCAAAAGCAGTACCTTGCAGTTTGATTTCCCATGAGTGTGTAGCTCAAGTACAGATAAAAGAACAGATGAAATTCCATAATAAATATTAGATGGCAATGATTCAAAAAAGTATTGACTCCTCCTGTCAGCTGAAGAGCGGATCTTTGCTACCTTTCACCACTTACAGAATGGTTTCCCAACGTTTTGGTGTGGCACATCAGTGAGACCTACCTTCGACAGTTCAGGCCCTTGTTCAGAGCTTCAGACCACAAACTCACCTGCTCCTGGGTCATCTTCTGCAGCTCTTTCTCCCAAGCTGCCCGGTCATCATCCAGGTGGTAGGAAGCAGGTGGGGTGAGTCCACGCAGAATCAGGGGGTCACGGTCGTGGCAGAGGGCTGTCAGATGTCCGATATACAACTTCAACTTGCTGCGATTCTGATCAAGTTCTAAGAGGGGCTGAATTATCTGAAATAAGAGAACAGAGCCAGTGAGAAACAGCCTGAGACTCAAGCAGTGGTGAAAGCAAAGATCAACCTCTAAATTACAATCTTGTTCAGCATCATACTGGAAGAAACCTGAACACCCTCCCTTCCCGTCCCAGTACTCCTATCCCATAACCCAGCAACCTTCCAGCTGTAGCAGAAAGAAACCAAGTACACTGGGGGAAGGAGATGTGGTGATGGTAGCTGTCTGATTAATATAGGAAATAATGATGATATGGGTGAAAAATGAAACAGTATTAAATTGAATGCATTAACTCTACTGATTATCCAGCAGTGCTTCAGTCAACTATTTCAACTCCCTGCTTTAAGAATTAGTTTCTGATAAAAGGTGTCTGTCCACAACTGCAACGGCAATGTAGAGTTTAACTCATTTTGCCAACAAACATTTTATTGCAATTAAAGTAGGCAATAAACATGTTCTAAAGAGAATAGTTTCAAATGATGCCAAAATGTTTGTTTTTAAGATGAAGCTGTATCTACTGTAGAAACTGGATAGAGACATACCTTAATCAAAAAGTTAAGATATAGTTTTCTATAATCTTCTCTATAGTTAAGATATAGTTTTCCACAGTTTTGAAAAGACGACTTTCATTTTTTATGCAAGCCAGACTATACAACAGACTACAAAAAACTAAAACCAAAGGACTTTAATAAGTACTATTTTATTTCATTATACTTTACCCAATCTGAATTTAATCCTTGTTCCTCAATGTAATCCAAACTGTAACCATCCAGTTACCATAAAAAGTATTTGAAGAGCCATTTTTCATTTATTTTACAAAAATATAGAGCTCAAGTGCATAAATACATATCGGGAATCCCTATGACCTCCTGCAAGAATACTGCCTCATATTGTTCTAGGTGTTTGTGGGCATATATTCAAAACCGCAGTAATACAAAACTCGCAGCTGATGAAAAACCAAGGAGGAATTGGGCTTGGTGCCTCCACTCCATAAAATGAGGTGTCGAAGCTAGAGGCCCTGATGTGCAGCAGCTAGGAGAGCTGGAAAGTCTTCCCACTGGCAACTTGTCTTCATTTTCCCAGGCAGGGGCTGCACCTGCTGTTTGTTAGAGGGCTGGGGATATCTTTTCAATAGGACATCTCTGACCCTGCTAATGAATAAGGAGGGAGATAATCTCCGAGTCAACAGGAACAGGGTGCTGGCACTACTTTCAACAAAGGCTCTGGCTTCGACCCCTTTTAATAAGGCTGTCAGGCCTCACTTCTTTTGCTTCGAACACTGTTCTACATGGATTCATTTCTGTAGAGTGAGAGGATCTGAGAGCCATGGCTAAGCAGCTAACTAATGTCAGGCTCCTTGTCCCGCAGAGCGTAGCTGCGCTCAGCAGCCGACACCAGAACATCAGGGTGGCAGCAGCTACGAAAAGCCACAGCGACACAGCAGCTGTGGTAGAGGAGATGGACAAGAAACCTGCAGGGAATGTGAGCTCACATGCTTTATTAAAAACCCTACTTCTATGTGCAGCCTTGGGACAAAATCTGCTTGCAGATATAAACACACATATAAAAATAATGGTTTGACATATCAAGACTGCAAACTGCAGCTCCGCTCTCCCGTATACAAGACAAAAAGAACAGATATTTTAGTAGCATCCACACTGTTACATTTCACTTCCATCACAAAAAACAACTGTACTTAGCCAATTACATCCTTCAGCTTTGGTTGTTTGCTGAATTTGTGCTATTTACTCCAATTTCTTATAATTTGGTTTACCTAGACTATGATCTGAAAGTATACTGCCTGTGCAGGTGAAAAAAAGTGATGCTTCTAATTTAACTGATGTCTTTCCTATCTTTCTTACTATTTGGTTTGCCCACAGAGGGTAGAGTGATGGAATATCACATCTTAAAAAACCACTGTTTTATAAAAATGTGAAAATTAAGTAGTCAATGTCTAATAACTAGCTGTTCAGTCGATGTAGTAGCTGCCTTGTATTCTTTTCAGATACCGCAGTCTATTGAATATCCAACAGATGTGCAGATTTCAGTCTGAAAAGAATCCGACTTGCCAACCTTCCCGGCTGTTCTTTGTGAACTATCTAGCAAGTAACGATGGAAGATTTTCATACAACAGTCGAACTTGATTGCTTGGGGACAAGTCCCCTTTCGAAGCACATTCCTCCCATACCCTTCCCCCTTAACCTCGAGCTGGAAACAGGCCAAATGAGGCGTGTGAAAGTTCTTAACTAGCAGCCCTCCCAAAGCTGTTCGCAGAGCAATCATTCCTCTCACTTGGGATCCATTAAACCCTGCCAGTCAAGTAGGAAATGCCCTTATATCTGCGTTCCTGCCCTATCTAATTTGAACTAGCCACTTAGCAAGAGGCACTGTGCTTCCCACACAGCAGAGCTGCCACTGCCTTATCTCAAGAGGGTGTAAGAGCATTTGCTAAGTGGAAAGGCAGAGCAGGGCTGCATTCATAAACCACATCGCGTTCTCATGATCAGCTCAGAGCTGTAGAGCTTTCTAGGAAAACAACGGGGAAACAGACCAAACCCGGGGATATCTTCTAAAGCGGCCCTGATTCATTAATTGCCTCGATAGGTTTAGGCCATCCTCATCAATGCATGGAATGAAGTCTGCTTAGTGTACCTTCAAGTTCAGAATATTGTTAATGGCCAGCTAAGTTTGACACCGTGTTTCACTAAAAAAGGCAATCACTACAACTCTGAAGCAGAAACATGAAATGCCTGACAAATCTCTGTTACAAACCCAAACCACCTCTACCAACTGATAAAGACATTTTGGAACATATTCCAAAACAAATTCAACTCGGAAACAACATGTTCAGGTTTTTTGAGATTTTGCAGATTTTTTTTTTTTTTAATCTTTGAGCGTGATGCTTCAGAATGAAATAATACTGCTTCTTCAGTGGTAGTCCTGCTATTGCTATACAATGGTCAGCTGAAATATGAGTAACTGTATTTAAAAGTTTTTTATGATAAGAATCTGCATTTAAATACGCATATATGATGAGAAAAGGTGTTTGTAACTGAATGTGGTTGGAGAGACCTATCTGAATGTTTGGTCACTTTTACTGTGAAAGGTGAATACACCTCCCATACAGAGACTGTGGTGTCTAAAAGTTTGTCTGAGCAGTATCTAATGTAAATACGCAAAAACAAGTAGGTGGCTACATGAAAAAGAAAACCAGTGAATGGGTGGTACAAGTGCAGCAGTGTCGATCGGAGACAAATGCGATATTGACTACCCATAGACATCTGTGGAATAAAGTATGGTTTTAATCAGTGTTTAATAGGACTCATTCACCACAACCAACAGCTTTAAATTATGGGTTCTCCAGGCAGAAGGACTAATGACCTGGTCACCCTTCTCCCTTCTCCGAAGGAAGCAACCACTTTTCTTTTGCAGAACCAAGTAGTTAACTTCACTTAGTTAATTTCAGAGAATACCTTCAAAATTGATACTTAGCAATAGGTCTGCAGCTCCCATTTTGAAGAGAGTCTTATATGCACCCCTAAAAAGCTTGTCTGTTTTTCCACCTACATCAGTTGACCTTGTGAAAGTGATCTCCTTACACAACTTGCCTTACTTATCAGAATCATGCATCAACATGCATGTGGCTCGTGGATCAACAGCAGTAATAATTTTCTTACAGATACGTGCCTATGATTCCTCTGAGCAAGCAAAAAAAAGGAGAAAACAGCGTCTTCTTGGCACAGCAATGCCAATGCAAAGTGCCATACGTACACTTGGCACTCACCTATTAGCTTGACCAACCTACTTGCACATATGCTGCCTGTATATATTCTATGATTCTATGATTCACTACAGAACGCTAAAAGGCAGAATAATGCATATAAATGGCCTTCATTTTGCAATAAAATAGTTCAGTAGATTTTTCTCAACTTATCCATAAATCTTTAAATATTTGAGAAAAATCCCTGGAAGAACAGCTGTATCAAGAAAATGAAGTAGATTTGACAAGTAATCTCGGGGTCAAAGTAAATAACACGAGGTCAAAATTTCACTGTTTTTGTATCAAAAGAAAGCGTTTCAAAGAAGTGTAGACAGAATGAATGTGAAAGATCCGAGGAATTAACTAATTTCAGAAATGCTCTAGCTTGCTAGCCTGGTCTACGGATCTTGAGTGTTCTTTGTCGATCCTGCAAAAAAAATAAGGAATTCTGAAAAAAACCCCAACAACTAAAACCACAAAACACCACCAAAGACCCCCTGAAAACTTCAGACCGGACATAACAAATATGCTTGGAAAAGAAGTTAAATGGAGCTAGCCCTTTATCTCCTATCAATCATATTTTTCATGTGAGCGTGGGAAATTATTTTCAAACTTTGTTACATACAGATGCAACTATGCTACACAATAAAACCTACTGCCCAAACTACCATTACACAGGAGAAGAAGGGCTCAAAGTCTGGGTAAATACATGCTTGTTAAAAAGAAATTATTCCAAGGAGGACCTGACAAATCTAACAAAAGATGGAGTGGATCGTAGTGGGTCCTCTGATGCCTCCCTGTACCTGTGTCTTATTATGGATATTACCAGACAAGACAATTTTGCTTATATAGCAAAATACCTTATATTGGGAGATATGGAAATAAACTAAGATATTGAATGATACAGTCTGGAAGTATTTGCATGGCAAATTGAATTATGCCTTCTTGCTCAGACCATTTGTGTTTGTTTGGCAACAAACACAAAGGTTCAGCTACAATAATCTTGTAACCATTGAATGCAATGGAGTTTTATGAGGCATGAATTTGGCTCAGAAAGTGCAAAGCTTTCCCAAATTCAGAACAATTTATCACTGATGTCTTCCCTTCATTATTTTAAATGGAAACAGAAGAAAGTTCTCAAAAAGACAGAGCCTGACCTCAGTTCAGTTCAGCTCAGTTCACTGCTGCAGAAAGATACTTGGTTTCTTTAGAAGACCACAAGACAAAAGCTCAGGGACAGGCTCAGTTTTCTTTAGATTTGTTTGAAAGACAAAAATGGATTTAAATCTAACCTTCACCATTTTCTCCTCATAAAACAAAACAAAACAACATGCGTGAGGAGCTGAAAGAGATTCTGGTTATTTTGACAGAGCTGTCTCACTCAGTTCATTTCTGACAGAATCAATTAGGAAATCATTTTTATATAGTAAATTCTTTTTGAAATTTTTATACACCATGAACAAATCCCATGGATTAATGGTTTCCAGAGTTCACCCTCTTCACCTTGGGAAAAATCCAGACCAGAAGAAAAGAACAGAGAAAACACAAAACAGGGGAAAGTAGTTTTGTCATTAGATCCCTCTGTTTAAACAAAATCTTTTCCTTGTAATGTAGGTGAAGCAAAGAATTGCAGTGGGTTGGTAGGATTCCTAAAGCACTCAAAATGAGCGAGTAGTTAAAAAATATTTTTATACATAACAAACCCAGAAGTGCTTTTTCATGAGACTGGCAACTTTTGCTCACATGGGCTGTGGAGCAAAAGCTTGCGGGGAACCACGTGCGGAATAGCAGGGACTACTGTACCTCAGAACTAAAATACACTGGGGGGACTGTGAGAATCTTGCAGCTGGACCATGGGGGAATACAAACGTTCAGAAATGAGGTACCTCGGCACAGCTGAAGGGGGTGTCTACATACAGCTTGAGTTTTACCTGTTTTGTCAATCCCTTACTTTCAAAAGCAAGAGCATTCACCCAAACCCTCACCCATAAATATAACTAGTTGCACCGTGCACACATTGCATCTCTTTCTGCTGTAACAGCCCATATGCCTCTCTCCTAGCTGAGGCAAAGAAATCTGTGGCTTAACTGCAAGATGAGATCAGAACATACAATTGGAATGCAGTTTAAGTTGTCTAAGTTTTCCTTTGGCTTTAAGATTTATTGGGAATCCAGAAACCCAGCAGCTTAGTTCTGGAGCAAAACAGGATGGGCAAAGTAGGGTGAGATCTACAGAAAACCTGAAGTTTTCCACTTCACACTTCAATATATTAAAATCTCCCTCATTTGAGAATTGTGTTCCTGTGCATTGTGTTACTTATCAGGTTAAAATTTTGAATAATAAATTAAATTATAGAAAGCTGTGAAACTGGGTAGTCATACTTACGATATTGACAATTAGAATATCATCAAGAAAAAAAAAGTATCCCCACAGCAAGTGAAAATCATTTAACAACTGTTTGCAGCTTGTACATGACACTATGGATTTCAATAGCATGCTCCTGATCAAACTTTTGCAGGTGTAATTAGGCAAGTTTTAATTTCACAGAATCCATTATATTTTATGCTGGTTCCTTCTCTATAAGAACACGGAAGTTTGAGAATAAGAACAACCTGCTTATATTTTTAATCCAGTCAATCTTTCTAGCACTTGTTATCAATATAACAGCGAACAAGAAAGCACACACATTCCTGTCTGTACTGTATTTTGTCTATTGCTTCTTCTTATTACAAGGGATAAAAGCAAACAGTGGCTAATATGCTGTTGTTTGAAGGCAGAACATTGCAGCACCTACACTGGGAGAGGGCGTCCATGGGAATGCTTATATATCAGTGACTGCATTCTTCTGTCTCCCTGCTGTCTGTTCCATTCCTAATGGAAAACAGAAGGTACTTCCTAAGTAGTCTACCAGAGAACACAATCAGTGCTTTTCCTGTTCAGATGAACTATAACCTCCCTGTCTGCAGGTGACAGGAATCTTTGTCTCCTCCTTCTCTAACACTGGGTCTTCATTCTGCTGTTCCACCTCTCTACCTCCTACATGACTTTCAAAGCAAAGCCACATGAAGCCACCAAACGTCTGGTTTATCCGTCTATAGGAATTCTTCTTAGAGTGTTTGTTCTACATTCAAACACACACAAAAATAATAAAGACACCTATTTATACAGATATATATAGTAATTCTTACCTATATGTTTCATTAAACAACCAGATGTAGTTGGACTTCCCATGGTGAGTCTAATATGATTTGGAACTGTAAATCCTGACATCTCCATCAGTAATTATGAACTTTACCAGCCAGGAAAATATAGCGTCTAGATTGGCTACGTGCCCTTATCAGTTTTTATTTTAGTCATATTTCTCTTGAGCTTATTTTCATAGTTAATATGTTGGAAAACACGTTTGGGCATGATTCTTTCTCTAGTATTGTTCATTTCCCCACTCCTTCAGTTTCTTTCCTCCTGACAATGAAAAGGTGCTGGCAGCGACACCCCCAGCCTGGCTGCAGCTGTTCCTCTTCTCTCTCTATCCTCTCGATGAGTGCCAGGCCTCAGCCTCCCTCTCCTGTATGTCACCAACAGCATATTCATAGTTTGCAGAAGCTTCTGGCCTTGCATGATTGCATTCTTGGGGGTGGACAAGTGCCATAAGAAATCTAAATGGCAGAGTAATTGGGAGATAGTACAGACTATCACACAAGCTGTAAGCAACAACCTTCCTGGAACTGGCCAGGAACAAAAATGTTTGAGTCCAGAATTCCTACTTGCTACAAAGACCAAGCCACTAGTAGAAGATCATATTCAGCTGCAAATCAAAAAAGAAAATAAGACACAGACGTGGAATAATCTCATTTGGTAGAAATGAATGATGGCCTTTTTGTAATTGTTTTGCTGAAAAGCACAAATCTCTACAAAAAGAAACCAGCCATCTGTTTTGAATGTTTTAGAATATAAGTATCTACTTGTGTCCTTCTTTGATCTGTAAGAATAATAGGAAGACAGTGATACAATCCAGTTACACCTCTGTTGTGAGTGCTCAATTCATCCCAGAGCTGCAGATTACAAAATTCCATCTGGAAATCTTAGTCTTATCATTCTGGGATCAGAAAGAAGATGAACAGTGTATGAAGATAGTTCTTTTGTGCTCGCAGATATAACATTCTTGGATAGAGAATATATTCTTCAAACATAAAATAGTTATTAAGACAGCAAAATAATAAAAATCTTTAAAAAAAACAAGCTAGAAAAAGAACTGTTCCCAGAAACAGGGAAAGGACCAGAAGCAGAAGCTGACGTAACTTTAAGGGCAGCATTCTTCTTTAGGCTGGCCGATCCCAGTCTAACAGTACTTACTGGGTAAAAGATTACATGCCAGTATGGTTATAGAACAAGAGAGAAGGTAGAAAGGCACAGTTTCCAAATTGTAATGGTAGAAGATTAATCATAAGAGAAAACATTAAGCATTACTTAAGTTGTTCACTCCACCATAACATGATTGTTACACTACAGTGAGAAGGTCACTAGAAAAGGCTCTCTCTTATTCAGAGTTACTACAGCCAAAGGAGAAAAGGTTATTCTCTGAAAAAAGGCAAAGCTTGAAAAGGCTTGAAAAGAAGAGATAATTGTATGATAGCTAAACCAGGATTTTGAATTGTACTTCCTCAGAACAATAATGGTCAGTCCATGAACTCGTTGTGCCCCCCTGCCTGAACTTGATGGCACAGTTGTCTTTCAGTTTCATAATTAACGCCGCCACCCGCATAAGCAAGGCTCCAGAAAAGCAGGGATGGAAAGCAGGTCCTGTGATTAACTGCGACACTGTATTCAAAGTGCTGCCTTCATAACGATTAATTAGTTACATCACCTTATTTGGGTACATCACATTAGGTTTCTTACTAAAGGGTTACCCATCCAGAAAGTGGGAGTGAGGAGCCCTGGCTGTCACTGGTATGACAAAACAAATCTGGCATCTTATCTCTCAGTCAGGCCAAGTGGTGATGTTTAAGTAAAGTTAAGATTATTTCATGTAGCTGCCTTCAAATTTTGCAAAGGGTATGTCTCTAAGGCAAGCATAAGACACATTCTTTCACTGTGTTTTTACGTATATGAATGAAGAACTGTAATGTCATCATACACTACACAATTAGCCTGTAGATTTTTAGAGAGGGGAAGAAATGACCCTTCAGAGGACAAAAGATGACAATGAAGAAGAAGAGGCAGTGGTCTAAAGAGCTTTGTTCAGCATGCTGGAACGGCAGCTCCTTGAAGCGTTTAACATATGGGTTATTTTCCCTTTTTTGGGAAGGAATAGGATCTTGGAAGGAAAAATAAGAAGTATGAATAAACTGAGTCAAATACAAATCTAACATAATTTTGGGAACAAATTCAAAATGAGGTATTAGAATCACCATCATATCATTGTAACAACACTATTTCAGAATATTGTGTAATAATATTACTCTAGCACATATATAGCGCTTTTCCCAAGCAGAGCTTCCACTTCACAAAAACTTCAGCTCATTTTACAATTAGAGAATTTGAGACAGGGAGAAAGAGAACAAGTGAGTGATTGGAGATGATGCCAGGAAAGAATTTATCTTCTGAATCGTGGTCTAGTACTGTGTCCAGTAAATTACATTGTAATACGAGTCAGGCACGAAAGCTTGGTGGTTTTGACCATTCTGCATGATCTAACAGTTAAAAAGACCATATTGAAAATAAATTTATTTAAAAGCCTTATGAGGTCACAGTGTAATAAATGACAATACTGAGAACCTAAAAAAAGTGTGACAGTAGGATGAGCAGCCCTCTCATGCTGCAAGCATAAAATGTGTCTCACGGAGAGAAAGATCACATTTATGCAGTGAATGAATGCCTGTGTAATCATTTGAAAATGGAACTCACCATGAATAAGGTATTCACTTTGCTAAAAGAAATCAGTATATTAATCCAAGCACCAAATAATGTAGAAAAAAATAATCAATATTCTTCTCAAACTTCCCAAAGTACAGACGCTTTTAGTTCTGTAGTGATGTCAATGAAAAGTTCATGGGGTTTGACAGCTGTGGCAAAAGTTAACTTAAGTCCTGAGATGTCCTGCCCTCAATGTCACTGTTTCACTGTTTCCTTTCAGCTGTAAAATGGAATAATAAATACCCCCTCCACAACAAAAAGGAAATTGTGATTGCTCATCCTGGGCATTCCTAGGGGTGGGACAAAACTGCTCTGCAGGTACAAGTCAGAAACACGTGGTTTACAACCTTGAGCATTCAGTTGGTTTTTGCATACGTCTACTAGTATCAGCTTCTCTGTGAGCTTTAACTGTTTCTATCGTTCTTACTGTAATCCTTTTTAATACCTTTGTACTAATAAAAGTAATACAGAAAAGTCATTCAAACTCCATTACCTTTTAATAATCACAAATGGCTATTTAAACTGAGACTGTTTTTGGAAACAATATATTCATTAAAGATGTCCTTTAGAATATTATAAGCTCTTGATTAAAAACAATAGTTAAAAAATTCAAACTGAACTCATTAAACATTCTCCATATTGATGACCTCCCCTTTATTTCAGTTCTGACGTACAGATGACTCATCTACAGAAAAACTCTTGGCAAAGTCAAATTAAAACATTAAAATGTAGCCTTTGGTACACAATGCATACTTGTAATCTGTTGATGTTGCAAATTATAATTTATACTGGTTTTGACAAGGAATATATGAATTTTACTTGAACTGACTGTTTTTCAGTTCTTAAAAGTGATTCAAATATTCTCCTGTTCTGATGTACCCGCTCTGTCCACCACAGACATCACACCTCTGAAATCTTAAGAGATGTGTTACATCATGCTAGTGTCTTCAGCAGTCAACTCACAATACTTACTGCTTCTGTGTTAAAATTTGTCAAACTCAAGCACTAAAGAAAAATGTCACAAATAAGAGGCTTTTTGTCTCGCAATATTTTTATGGTAATAGGAACTTGCTAATATTTTCATCATCTTGAAAGATCCCCATTTTTATGCACTCCAGTTCAATGCTAACTCCTTGACCATTCCACTGTTACTCTAATCAGCATGAAATTAATTTTCAGATTTTGTTTCTGGCATTCAAGCACAGCAAAACCAAATGTTTTGCTCCTCAGCAGGCAGATCCGTGACTTCAGGACTTGCTGGCAACTGTTAATAGGAAATGCTTCCACAGGATGAGTTCAAAGAGCTTGTATAGTGACAGCGTCTCCTAGGCTCCAACTCCTATTGCAAGCCAGAGCTATGGAAGATGGGAAGAAAAATGCTCTACAACACCATGCATACTTAAAAATGCACATACAGTATGTATAAATCAAATACCAGGATAAATCTCTCAGTTCTGAGAGTTTCAATTTTGCTTTTCCTCTGTGCTTGCTCTTAGCACTTCTGGTCTGTCCTCACTTTCCCCTGTGTTCTTTAATTGGATTGCCAATTCTTCCAACAGATTTTTGCGATCCTATGCCCACTCCACCCATTCAACAGAAGCAGTCCTCCTCCCTTCCGATGGGCAGAGATGACACAAGCAGTTTTCTGAGCCACACCCCCACTTTCTCGCATCGTAGGTACCACGGCTGTGCTTCACAAGAGAACTAGATGAATTGAGCAGTTTGGGAAGTTTATGTGTGGAAGCTTTGCTGCTTCTTTCCCCCATATAGCACATACATGGTACGTATTTACAAGAAGATACACACGCATATACACATATACTTTTGTGTGTATTAGATATCATAAAGTGTAAATTCATATTATTTTTTATAAAAGTGAATAATAAGTAATTAATCCATTGGCCAGACCATGTTAGCCCTTGAGAAAGGCAAAGGGGCATCCTCTTGAGAAAGCACATCGGAATATGTTTAGATATAGAGGAGGATAGAGCTCCATCTCGGGAACAAAAGGATTCATAAGAAATTCAGACAGCAAGGGAACGAGCCTAAAGAAAGAGGTTAGGAAAGACTACTTCAGGATGAAAGATGGTATTTACATTGAACTGTAAACTGAAATGTAAACTATCATTCTCTGAAACTACATGAAGGGTGCATATGTTTAGAAGCAGTGCTCCATTTCAGGGGAGCTGTTAATGCTGTCATGTACAGAACTGGCATAATTAAATATTAAATTCAGTCAATTCCAGAAAGCTGGAGGGGTAAAGCCTTGAACACCTAAATATAAAAATAAAATAATGTAGTTTGCTATTGTACATATTTTGATGGTCTCCATTCCATCTTCAGTATTGACCAGAGGTGACTACAACCTCAGACCTAAAGGAACTGTAAAAACAAAGTAATTGCCAAGTCCTGTACAATCAGTCACTTTTTTATCATTGCAATACATACATGTAATTTAACACATGCATGTTAGGGACTCTGATAAGGACTTTTTTTTTTTTAATGTACATAGACTATCATGGTAAAAACATGTACTTTGTTGGGAATAACTGGCTTGGGAGGCATCGATCACTTTTATACTTTCCCTGTTGATGTATGCAAGACAATCTTCAGGCTGACATGTTTCTAAGATGAGATGCATGTAAGGCAAGGATGCTGGCTGCCTCATTATTTTGACTAGGGTATTCTGTAACATGCTTTCCTGAGAAAAATGCCTCAAGTAGAAAGTGGAGAGATGTGCTGTATTTAATGTGAAGCACCCATTAATTCAGTAAACTAAGAGAAACCATACCCTTAGCACAGTTGCATTCATAAATATATCAGCAGATGGGAGAGGAAAAGACAAAGATCTTTCTGTCAGTGTTTTCTACACAACCTCCACGTTTGCTCTAGAACGAAAACCAGAATTACTCCTACCTTCATAGTGAGTGTCTTCTTCCTTTTCATCATTTACTTACCTGATCTTTCCTGTTTAATTGCTGGGCATCAGCAGATCTTTACAAGCATTATCTCTAAAACTTTTAACATCATATACTAATGCACAACCATTGCAAGAGCGGTGATTCAAAAAGAATGTGAAATCAACAGCGAGTGTAAATTAATGAAGCACTTTATCAATTTTTCCACTAAAGAGATTTTCTCAGTTCAAACCCCAAGGCACGAAATTCAAGTTTGACACTGCCACAGTTGGATTACATTTTTCAGATGGCTGACTTGAAAAGAGAGATCTGATCTATAAAGTCAGACAGACATGTAAGTCTGCAGTTAATTGAGCAAGCATGAAGAGAGGAGAGAGAAGCTTATTTTTTCATGTATGCTTTATAAATCTAATATAAAGTAATAATTTTCAGAAATGCAAGGGTCCAAAATTTCCACAGAAATTTTCAGAAGAGTTTTCTTTCAAATAATTGATATGGAAAAATCAAAATCTGAGAAAAACTGCAAGGAAGCTTACGTTTCTTAAAAGGATAAGTGAAGAAAAAGTTTCATATACGTTTTTAAAATATTGTCATGGCATCTCAATCCTTTAAAATACTTCATGTACTTCAAATGAATCTATTCTGCTTTAAAACTGATACCACGTGCATAAATGAATCCTCGGTACTGTAGCCGAATAATCGATATTTGACTTTTGTAGCTCTATATCAAGGGTCCTGGTCAGTAAAGGATGTTTCCTTCTTTGCTAGAGAACAGGCGTGAGGAGAAGGGCTCTGTCCTGTGTACTGCCCTCTCTTCTGGAAGTGGGAATGGGGGTTGTTGTGGAGACTATTTGACGTCAGAAAAGGGAAAATTGTGCACACAGACACAGAGAAACAAAATGTACTTTAAATGATAAATATCTACCAATTTCTCCCCCATTGTTTTGAGAGAATGAGGGAGATGGAAGGGAAAGGGGAAGGCTAAGGGGATATTCCTCTTTGCCTTCAAATTTACAGAAAATTTATATTCCTAGTCTGCATCAAGAATCATCTACTCTGAGCTGATAAGTATCTGTGACTAGTTAGGTCAGCATGCATGGCAGCAATCTCGGCAGCAGATCTTAACATGCTTAAAATCTTCAGGAGGAACATTATCTTCAGGAGGTACGTTATCTCTGAGCAAATTCTTCATTAACCAGAATCGAAAAAGCATACATAGATTTGGCTACAGTGCAAACTCCTTTGCAAAAGAATCCGACTGAAAACATTTCCTCCATGAAGTCAATGATAAATGATATGAGAGACGTTTCCTGCTCTCTCATATGCATTAAGAGTTCGCTTTGCATAGAAACTCAATTGCGTGCCCTGGAAAGTTCTCCCCACAACACCATGAAACAATGACTTGATGACTAGAAGAAAATCACAAACTTCACATAAACACACGAGAAACACACCCATGCAGAGACTACGCAAGCAACGGGGAAGGAGCACGACCAGGTTTCACAAAGCACATGGGAGGAAGATGCAAGAGTGACTGTTGGAAACTTTTCTATTGGCAAGAAAAGTTGATTCTCACCGTTCTGAACAAAATGGCTGAACTAAGAGCATCTGACTGGTTATGCCCAAATACCCTCCTCCTCATCCTAGTGGTGCAGAGGCGGCAATGGGAAGAAAGCCCCAGAGCAGCATGGGAATGAAACAAAGAGTTGGTTAGTATTTAAAGCACATATGTAAGTACAAATAGTAGCACAAAGTGTCTAATTCCTTATGCAATATTCTCAGCCACCTTGAGTTACAGCTTTTTTTGCTCTCTTGTAGGCTTTGTCAGCTTTTAAAATGCCTCTCAGCAAACGGAAAGTGCAATCAGACCCTCCTCCCGCCCCCACCTCCCTATTTCCCTCCCCTGCGAGGTCTTTGTAAGAATTTCCTTAAACATTTAAATTTTATCTTTTCTTTCCATTTTATCTTTTCATTTCTTCCATGAATGCTATGCTGCATTCATTTGCAAGCACGTACTACAGTTACATTCTGGAAATAGCTTCATTTCACTATAGACTCACAGTGCAGAAACAACTGATACTCCAATATTTTCTCCATTTTAACATTAGGAAAGTTATCTAATTTGCAGCATTTGCACTCTCCCAAAGAAGATAAGACCAGCATTTTGCAAAAACATTGCAGAAAATTCAAGCCAGTCAATTTACAGTTCTTTATTTATCATCTAGGAAGGGTATTAAAACAAGATGCAAAAGGAGGTTGCTCTGCAAATATGAAATTTTCAGCTTTATATATACCTCTTATTGTCTTCTGATACAGACATGAAAAGAGATTTTTAAAGATCTGCTTTTGCAAGGTGAATACCTAATTGTTTTTTGCCATTTTCCTCTTGTACCTTACTCATAATTTCTGCATATCACTAGATTGGTGCTTAAACGTCTAGATTGAGATGCCTTCCTTCAAATCTCAACAATTTCTAGATGAGCCAGAGGGCAAAGAGGAGCGCCAAACATTCCTTCACTTTGTCAAGGCAATGATTAATGATTGCTAATATTTTAATTAAACTGGAATGGATGAGATTACAACATGGGATATGCAATTATGTTGGCATTTTCTGTGCTACCCAAGGGATAGGTAATCTCTCTGATAGTTATCAAGCACACGGCTGTGCTTTGTAAATGACAGGAGGCTCCTCACTGCCTTGGAGATGGTAAATTGATTTTCCTTCAGTTCACGGCCCATTGAGTTTGCAAGGGAGCAGTCTGTGCTCATTTGGCACAGAGGCCGGGATTTCCTCATGGGAAATGAAGGGAACTGCTCATATGCAATCCATAGATCAGAAAGCTGATCCTGGAGCATGATTTCCTGCTACTGAAGACAAGAAACAGTCCTGGACACTTCACACACTCAGGCAGTAAACCTGAGTTACTAAAGTCTGAATATGCCAGACAGGTCTCCAGTCTTGCATTTCAAGAGAGTAATGTTTCTTTCTTCCCTTTCATTGTCTGCCCGGTCTTCTCCACCCACTTAATAACAGCTTGGTACCAGGAACTGTTTGTTCTCATTTCAGGAGTTTTCAAGGAAGCCGACAAAACAGCAACATCCATTTCTGGTTTATAACTGCAGTCTGGAATGCTATATTTGTTCCAAGGTACTGCAAGCATGTCAGGAAAAATGACATATGACTCAAAATAATCAGCCCCCATAGTAAAGACTACTTTAAAACCAAAAAAGAGAGACACATCACCTGGTCAGGGGAGGGCTTGTGGTTGGTTTGGTTGGAATGGGATGAGGATTTGAGGTGGTCATCCTCATAGTTGTCAGCCATCAGCTTCATACGGTTCTGAGTCTATTAAAAAAAAAAAAGAAGAACCTCAGTCTACCTTCTAATGTGCTCATAAGGATTAAAGGAAATAGGGTACTTATGCTATCCTGTATATCCATAATCCATACATGTAAAAAAATAAAACACGTGCATAGAGCATCAGTAGCTATTACTGTAGAGAATTGGTAAAAACTGTGAGACACATTCCAACTACTTCACTTTGAGGCTAAGTTAGTTTTGCAATTAAGTGGCTCATCTGACTTGTATCTACTCAACCTTGTGCTGTACATGTGCGTACAAAGACACTAATTTCTTCTTATAGAACCTTGGGATTAAGGTTCAAACAACAATTTGGAGAACAATTCAATGAAAACATCACTTACATGTGCCTAAGTCGGTTAAAAAAACAAACAAACAGAAAACAAACAAGTAATCAGTTTTAAAACAAAGAGTAAACAAGATGAAAATAGGAATGCTGAACATAGCTTATTACTTAAGAAGTCCACCCAGTTTCAGTATGCAAATCAGTTTTCAATTGATATACCAAAGAGCAGGAAAATCCTGAGACTGGTCAGAAAAATGTGAATTATAGAAAAGCCTTCCTGTAAGGGAAATTAAAAAGTTAATAAATAAGTCTTTGGGAAGAAGAGGTGACATAATAAAGGTGTATAAAATTACGAACTCCATACAGTCAAGCAAAGAATTAACAAAACATGAAACAAGTTTATTAGCTTGTTCTTAGCTCTTCTTCCACTTCCAGGAAATTTCAAGATCCAGAGGATATATAATTTTTTAGAACACAAAATATAAAATAAATTGTGTAAGAATAAATGGGATACCTTACCTTAACATAACCATTCCAGGTGAGCAATTGCAATGAACATTAAAATATCTTACATGAATGCGTCTGCAAAGGACAGTGTCAGTGAGATAAAGCCCTTTTAAAGTACTGTCCTGAAATGAGGTCCCCGAGCACCTACAACACACACACAAGGAAAGAAATCCACCTGGGCAAAACGTCCCACCCACCCAACAGGGCTCACAAGGACCATTCAGGCAGCAACGACATTCTTGGAGTAGCCTAAAGGGGACTGCGATAGAGAGCTGGGTCCAGGGCCTTGCAAAGCGAACTGCCGTCCCTGTGTCAGCTGCTTCGCCTCGAGTTGTTTGGGTGCCACGGTCACTGGGCAATCGCACCTGGAGCAGACCCGAAATGGAGCGACAGCATTTCTCCTCCCAGCTCATAAGGTAGACAAAGCCCCATTTTGAGCTTTGTGAAATTCTCGTATTCCAAAAAAATAAAGAGGCTAGCCAGACCTATATTAGATATGATACACAGTAAATTATGCATAGCTAGACATATTAAATCATCAGAGATGACTAAAATTAAATGTCTTAAATGAAAGCTCAAAGCTCACTGTAAAAATGCCAGCTGTTGATTCAATCCCTTCATAACTGCATGGTTTCTCACTGAAAACTCTAATTTTAATGAGCATCTCGAGGCTAAAGAATGCAGATTCTACTTGACTGTACTCAGATCGTTATAAAGAAGGTCCAGGGTTTGAATCTGGATTTGATTTTAGTTTGGATTAATTCAACAAAAGCTAATAGTAAACTGAGCTTAAGCAATAAGCAATTTAATCATGCAAAATCTTTATATTGTTTGCTCTGTTTTGTCAAACAAGTTTTGAATTCCAAGTCTGACTCATCATTCATAAATCACTACTTGAAACATGCTACATTAATATTTAAACAACGAGTTTATTGTAAAGGCGCTTTCTCCATATTAATTATTTATTATATTTAAGGTTGGCTCTTTAACAATTTCTTCTTTGCAACGAGACCTACTGATTTTAAATGATTTCACATTTCTCTGGAAATTCTGTATTTTGATAATAAATAACTTTTTACATGACTTTCAGTGTGTATGTGGAAAAAAATCTATTAAAAAGCAGAAGTTTAGGAGAATGTTAGTACAGCGTATTAACTTTTCTGAGAGAAAAAGTAGCTCTTCCCAGAGAGAGGCAGCATGTTTTATGATATTGCATGAAAAAACCCTATGTTCGTGCTAATACAGGAAGAGAAGAATATAAAGATCTAAACATTTAAAGCACAGTATCCCTCACAGAAGATTCTGAAGTGGAGTTGAAGAGGTTGCGCACTTCTGTCACTTAACTTCAAGTAGAATAACCTACTATTAATACTTAGCAGGATGCATGAGAAGAGGCTGAAAGAATTGGGCTGAAAAAAGAGGAGGCTTCTTTAATTACTTGATAGGAGGAAACAGAGAAGATGAAGCCACAGTCTTCCTGGAGGGGACAGGACAAGAGACAACAGGTGTAAATTGGAAGACAGAAAATTCTCGTTAGAGAGCAGGAAAATTCTTTGAGTAACAAGGCTGATCAAACACTGGAACAGCTGCCAAGAGGCTGCGGCATCTCCGTCCTTGCAGATGCTGAAAATGCAACTGGGCAATGCCTTGAGCAAGCTGCTCTAGTTAGTGATGCTCTCAGCAGGTGGTTGGATACAGAGGTCCACTCCAATCTAAAATATGCTGCAATTCTTATTATTTGGGCTTTTCATCTTCTGATAGTTTTATAGCTATCAAGGCTGGAGTTTTCAAGAGAAGAGGCGGCTAAGTTCCAAAATTGCTCCTAGGTGCTAAATATGATTTACCTCCATTGCAGCCCTTTGAACATTTTAACCCAGAACTACCCCTGCAGCATCCTGATGATGACAATCATACAGGATCAGTGCACCTAGAGGACATTTTCTATGTTCCCCTTTTAATCCAGCCTGACCTTCCACTGCTTCTGCTGTTAATCTAAGAGTCCATGTCTATGATACACAAGTCTTGGCAAGAAAATGCCAAAATCAGTATTGTGATTTCATGACAGGAACTGATTTAAACATGTTATCATTGGAATTAGGCAAAAATCAAGAGATGAAAGAAAAACAGTTTATTTCCTAATGGATACCACTAAAATTTATTATCCAACATTAAAATTCCAAGCAGTGTTGCAAATATAATATATAATATAATATTATATTATAATATTTTTCTAATTCTCTTTATGACAAACACGGAAATAAAAAGCTTCTGCTTAGGACTGGAATAATAATTGGAAATTATAAATATAACTGGAAATACACGAACTCAGTTTCTCTCCTCCTGTTCTTCTCCAGAAAAAAAAGGTTCAAAAGGATGGAAATTTCTAGAACATATGGCTGTTGCAATGATTTAAAAACAAACTGTTTACTTTACTGTGGGGAACCACTCCAACATCCTGCAGTCCTGAACTACTTTGTCATGGTGCTATTATACAATCCTCTCCCACCTTATGAGGTTATGGCTCAGATCCTAGGGCAAACATTTCTACATCACTGTAAAAAGTATGAACAACAAAGTGGTTTAACCACCATGTCCTGTGAGAAAATAAATGAGCAGTGCAGACAAATCGTTTGTGTCAGGAGTGCTTTTGTCTAAAACCTTCAGAGCCTGTAAGCAGAACTAGTGATGATAAGAACTGGATGTCAGATCCAAATTTTGCTTAAAAAATACCATGCACCATTACAGGTACCTTCTTCATCCATGTGCCGATAAATTGCTAGAAAGAAAAAACCAGGACAAAAGTCCACAATTCAATGGCTTTCTTATTTTTTTTTCCAGAACGTACGTTTCTTTTTTTTTTTTTTTGAAAGATTTCCTAACCTTAGTGCTTGCTCTCCAATCACCCTCCCCCCCCCCGAAAATCCCACACCTTGTCAAAGCCTTGGCGACGCTCTTTAGTCTCCCAATAATCACCGTGCAAAAGAACAGTTCCAAACCCTTTAGACTAGTGTCAATCCTCAAAACTACTGAAGAGCCATTGCACACCCTCAAGCTCCTAACTGAAGGCCAGTAATGACTGTGGAGAACTTGCCACAAGAGGTCTGCAGACCAGAGTCTGTGAACCACAGGCCTAAAGCATAACATTTGCAAGGGTATCGTATGTAAAAAACCCTCAACTTCCTCTGGTTATATATTAGACTATACTCTAGTACTATCAGATCTTGCCCACCCTTCCTTTTTACCCCCCAGAACTTCTGCAATTGTCCTTTTGCCTCTCTGATACACTTATTCTTAATGTCCTTCTTGCTTCTCATCGTTGTTTAACCCTGGCCTCAGCCCTATCCCTTTCTACAGCAGGCAGTTATATTAAAAGAAAAAAGCACCAGGAGAAAATATGAGATAAACTTGTTTTAATCACAAATGCGAAAGGTCAGCATCAGCACTTGTTTTAAATGTGCTCTCTTTTCTTTTGTTGTTTTGTGGTCCTGCAGGGATTTCACTATATTTTTCACCATGCTTTTTCTGGTTATCATATAGTTTACTTCTGCCTGTATTCTATAATCACTAAATGTTTGGGTAAACAAGGAAATTACCATGGAGTAGACTATTTCTAATGCAGCCAACACCTGAAAACTTTCATTCCAAACAGCACATGTATAATATTTCAGCTGCCAAAACTGTTGCCATGGTAAATTTTGTTTAAGAATCACTAAGTTCCTCCTTCATGGATGTACTGCTTCAAAGCACATTCTCACCGGTAGGTTCCAAAGAGTAAGTTATTTTACGTTCACTGCAGGCTACATTGGTAGCTTGTTTGTGCACCTCCACCCTAAAGGCCAAATTAATAGATTTTATCACAGTGAAATTATTACATGAGAAAAAACAGAACTGATGCTGATCCCCAAAGTGTAGGGGAAAGTCAGAGGCATATTCTGGAATATAACTGGAAAAATCTAGAGGAATCCTGCCCAGGTCTGACAAACTCTTTATAGTGGAATTCTACATATAAATTCGAAACCCACAGATTTAACTACAGACATTGTTTGTAATATATTTCAGAAAGTGTTTTTATTTGAAAGCTTGCACTAAGTTGTATGTTATAATGAGAATACATACCTTTCTTAAGCAGTTCTGTAGCTAGTGTTCTGGTAACCATTATGCTGGCAAGTTTTTGAAACCAAATTTTACTTGTAGGAATTACACATTTCTGTATATCTCTAGACAAGACCTCTAATAAACAGCAGATACTAGCTCATAAGCTGTGCATTCGTTATATTAATCTGCTTCATACTCTCATCGCAGTAACTTATTCAAGGAGTTCGCATCAAATCTGTTTCTCCATCATGTAACACAGCAGAAACCATGACATCAGTGACTACTTTCTCATTTTTTGTAAAATATTTGAGTAGGGTAATTTCTGGCTTTGCTAACCAGCCTAAACAAGCTTTATTAATCCTTTAATGTAGAGTTTAAAAAGCCCCACATTAAGTAAACATTAATATAATGACTGTACTTGTGACAAATGGATACGTGGTGGAGACAGTGTGTCAGTGAGTTAAAGGAGTCATCCCACTTCAATCCAAGTTGAACGTTTCACTGGAAGCACACACATGCAAATGCAACAGTTTAGAAACCTTTTTACCACCAATAACATAGAAATATAATGGAGAAACTCAGGCGACTTTTTTTTTTCTAAGTTGTGTGCCAAATTCAGTATCTCTGAAAATTACGTTCTTATAAAGACTTTCAGATAGTTCTTTTCTATTTGCTGAAAAGACGCAGTGAGCCATGTTCCCTGTAAATATCCAACCAGCTCCGGGCTGGAATCTGGCTGTCAGAAAGAATAATCCCTCCGTGCCTGTTATTAGAATGTGATGCCCTGCGTAACTACCTTGACTATATCTATACTTACCTTGAATATACACCTACCTTGAGCATAAGCCTACCTTGAGCACAGGGTCTCTGAAAGATTGTTTCAAGTATTTTACTCTCTGCCCCCTTCTCACTTATGGTATTCAGTGATCTGGGAGACATTTTTCAAATTTGTAAAGAGAGGGTACGTGCTGAGTTGTCATTTTTGTTTGTAAGGGTTAAAAGAAATATCACTAGTTAGGTTTGTCTTTCCTTTTGGCTATGTTTAAGATTAGCAACTGAGATTCCTCTCTTAGCAGCAAACGAACACAGTGTTCAGCTGCATAACGAATGAAACCCACTCCTGTTACTACAGTTCCCTACATCCTGGAGCCTGTGTTTTTGTGAGCCCAACAAAGAGCACGTGCAGCTGCTGGGGTTTGTCAAAGCCTGCAGGATTTAACACAGATTCTACCAGAGATACCGGCTTCTGCATTGACTGTTGGCCATGTTACAACAACGTTACATTATAAAGTGAAAGACTTTATCAGCCTGGTTAATTTCTGTGTTTAATGATTTCATTCTTCTGTTCATCTCCCCACACGTGAGAATTACAGAGAAACTTCATTCTGGAGAATTCATATTCAAAAACCTTTGAACTAAACTAAAGGAGGCAGATCATTTAGATATGGAGTTCGCTCCAAGGCTTGACACATGTAGATATGTGTGGATGGCTTGAGAAAACAAACTTTGAGCTGAAATTTTCCCCGTACAGGAATGCATCTCTTGGAGCTTTATTTAGTTCGTTAGGAGATGAACACATAACTAGCTGTGGGTTTGCCTGGTGAAAAGTTTATTGACATCTATTGCTCTGAATCCTGTATAGAGAAAACCAGAGACACAAAATACAACCCAAATCAGACCTTGTGTTTGGGATTCCTTGTTGTGTTATACCACATGAACATTATAGTATATGTTCCTTTAGCTCTCTTATACTCTTTAGAAATACCTCAGTGGTAATAGAACTGCCTTTCTCAATTATTTCACTCACAAGAGCTGCAATCTGCTCAGTCCCAGGTTTAAAAGGAAACAAACAAACAAACAAACAAACAATCTCTCCTTCTCTCATGGTTAACTTCTCAGGACCAAACCAAGTACGCTAGTTCTTTGCCATCTTTCTACTCCATGTAAGGGTCTTAGGCAGAAATATCATTCAGGTGTGTTTTCCTGTATCTCAAAGATATCTGAGCAAGGGCTGGAGTCTGAGAACGTTTACCACCATATTGTAAACCTAATTTATACTCACTGGGTGGCCTATGCATCAAAAAAACCTTTCAGGCAGGATCAAAAGGACAAATAGTATCCTGTGACAACATCCTCAAAGAATCCTGGATCCCTCACACTCCACAAAACCAAAGAAATTATTTACTGAAATTGATCTGAAGACAGCAACAGCAAGCAATATGAGCTGCTGTTTTAATTCTGAACATGAAATAAGAGAACTGGTAATCACATTCCAGTAGTGAGCATATAAACCCCTCTATGCTCCAGGTTTAAAGTAAGCAGGTAAGTATTTTTTGTGTTACGAGCCTGCCCTATGGTGCAGTTAGGGCAAGTCTGATCGCAGTTCCACTCCACGGCAGAGAAGAAGGGCCCTACTGCAGAATTCCCTGCCAGAGAATATAAGATCAGTATCCTTTGCTGCCACATGCCCTGAAAGCAGAAAAGATTCATTTGTTTAAATTAGCTTAACAGCAACTGCTTTTTGCTAGATCATGCTGCTACATCCATTCTCCACCTATTGTGCCGTCCTCATTACTTCTTTCATCAGTTAAGAACTGATGTCTTTTGCAGACAGCATGGCTACCCTTGAAGAGCATAGGAGTCCACTTTATTATCCATTTTATGCTGGTTAATGAAATCTGCGTGCTTTGGATTTGTATCCTACATCTTCTAAGCATGGCCTTCAACCCTACAATAATCTCTTTCTCCAGCCTGCCTCTCCCATGGTGTCTCCAGGCAAGAGTCAGCTGGGAACAGTGTGAAAGTATGTGTGTTCTGAATGGCCAGTGTATGCTACAGCCAAACAAAATATATCACAGCTCAATTCTTCTTGCCTTTCCCTGTGTGGGAGCACTACTTCAGGCTTTTTTCTCCTCTACCCAGCTGTGGATGTTAATTAAGTTCCTATAAGTTACACGATCTTTGAGACTTCTTTCCATCAAATTTGGTTGAAAATGGTCAATAAATTGAAGTTACTTGGTGGGAACCACAGCTCAGCTAAGCAGATGGATAGAGTCGTCATTTAAACTCCTCTTTGGAGGACTTCAGGATAAAAGCTGGTGCAAAGTAGCATGTTTTGTCCAAGTTGAAAGAGTTTGGATGTAGTTTCTCAATATATCCTTGAATTAAATGCTGCACAGAAGTGGAGTTTTCTGATACCACGCTCCATGCCTTTCTTTAAGATTTTGAGAGGCTGAATTGCTACAAATTCTCAACTGAAGAGCAGCAAGCGCCTCATGTTTAGTTCATCTGTCTGCCGAATGTTTAATACATACAGTTTATTCAGTCTCTTTAACCTACTTTGTTACACACCACCAAGGACAACCCACTTGAACTAAAAAGTGAAATGCTACTTCCATAACAACGTGAAAGGAACTACCAGTCTTTGTCATGACCCTCATTACTCAAACCATTGAAAACTCCTGATTATACTTCTCCCCTTGCTCATTTTTCCCCTCTCATGGTGTGTTTGTGGGTCCCAAATAAGTATTTCATCTTATATTTTATTGAGAGAATAAACATATATCTACATACACCTTTCCTAGTTGATATAATTTGGAAGTTTTCAAATCTTTGTCTATTGTGACTGTGCCTTTACAATAAATATAGTAAAAGCATTCTTTTATTCAGGTTTTTTTATTTTTGAAATGTATATATTTATTGTTCAACATCTTCATCAGTGACATAGACAGTGGGATCAAGTGCACCCTCAGCAAGTTTGCCAACGACACTAAGCTGAGTGGTGCGGTCGATGTGCCAGAGGGATGGGATGTCATCTAGAGGGACCTGGACGAGCTAGAGAGGTGGGCCCAAGCAAACCTTATGAAGTTCAACAAGGCCAAGTGCAAGGTCCCGCACTTGGGTTGGGACAGCCCTCGTTATCAATACAGGCTGGGGGATAATGTGATAGAGAGCAGCCCTGTGGAAAAGGACTTGGGGGAACTTGCGGATGAAAAGCTGGACATGAGGTGACAATGTGTGCTTGCAGCCCAGAAAGCCAATCGCATCCTGGGCTGCATCAAAAGAAGCGTGGCCAGCAGATCCAGAGAGGTGATTCTGCCCCTCTGCTCTGCTCTGCTCTCGTGAGACCCCACCTGGAGTACTGTGTCCAGGTCTGGAGCCCTCAGCACAAGAAGGACATGGACCTGTCGGAGTGGGTCCAGAAGAGGGCCATGAAGACGATCCGAGGGATGGAGGACCTCTCCTATGAAGACAGGCTGAGAGAGTTGGGGTTGTTCAGCCTGGAGAAGAGAAGGCTCCGGGGAGACCTTATAGTGGCCTTCCAGTACCTGAAGGGGGCCTACAGGAGAGATGGGGAGGGGCTGTTTGCAAGGGCATGTAGCGATAGGACGAGGGGCAATGGTTTTAAACTAGAGCAGGGTACATTTAGATTAGACATTAGGAAGAAGTTCTTTACAATGAGGGTGGTGAGACACTGGCCCAGGTTGCCCAGAGAGGTGGCGGAGGCCCCATCCCTGGAGACATTCAAGGCCAGGCTTGATGAGGCTCTGAGCAACCTGATCTAGTTAAAGATGTCCCTGCTTACTGCAGGGGGGTTGGACTGGATGACCTTTAAAAATCCCTTCCAACCCAAAACGTTCTATGATTCTATGAAAAACAAAGAAAAAAAAAAAAGCTGTGAGAAAAACAAGCTGAGGCGTACCAGAGCATAAACACTCCTAACAACTTTGATAGGTTTGTGATAAACGTATTTTACAAAGTAAAATGTAAAAGATGTCTCAGGTATGCTAAGGTTCGAAATGAATTCCAACATTATAAGGATCGTGTGATTACATGAAACTTGTGCAATTTAAGCATCAATGTTAAGCACCACCGATAACGTTAGCCTTACAAAATCTATAAATATCTCAAGGCAAGCCTCCTAAATTATCTACATAGTATCCCATAGAACAGGCAAGTATTTCTACCAAAAATAGAAAAAGCTTTGTTTGACATAGTTGACAGGTCTCCTTCTGTTTTGTTATGACTATTTACTTGAAAACTCTCCTTTCCATTTCACTTCAGCTTCACTCCACACCCTGCTCATCTTACTCCATTCTACCATACTCTGTCCCTCTTTCCTTCGTTACTCCATTTGGTTCTTCTTTCCAAAGTAAACCCACTTGCTTATGATCAACTTAACAAATCTGCCTGTATAACACACTGCGTTAGTCACTCTGCTTTTGTGTCTTACGTCTTTCCCCTAGTCTGAAATCAGAAAGTTTCTCAGTCCAGCAATATTTATAAAAACCGATTGGCAAAATCTCATCTAGGAATTTATATACAAGATGAATCCTACTGTAAAATCTGAAAACCTAGTCACGATCCCCTGCTTCGACAAAATCATCTGCTCACATATATCTACATACACCTTTCCTAGTTGATATAATTGGGAAGTTTTCAAATCTTTGTCTATTGTGACTGTGCCTTTACAATAAACATAGTAAAAGCATTCTTTTATCCAGGTATTTTTATTTTTGGAACGTATATATCTGTGTTTTTACCTCTTTAAGGCTTACATATGTTTTATTGTTATATGACTCACCACTTCAATTGCATTTGCCTGCAGCTTCAAAGAGTTGTTAATAGCAACCCTCCTCTATACATGCTGTTCTTGGCAAAAAAAGAGGTTATGTACAGATACAAATTCCTAGATGCTAAAGCGATGTGAGCTGCTCAGTATCATCTCAACACAGACGGTCTGCAACTGCCCAGAACCCAGCTCTGGGTGTATACACGAATGTGTCTGTGTCTACATGATATAAACAGTGTTGATAGCAACTTTAAAAAAAAACACCCCAAAACCTCAGGACTATTTATGCTTGTTCTGAAATTAATTTTAAAAGCTGTTGCGTATAGAAGAAAATGAAAACCAATATTATTCTTTTTCTGCCTCACTTTCATCTTTGAATCTAGGCAAAATCCTCCACGGTAACTGCTGGAGGGAAGAGTTGAAAGGGCATTTCCTTTGACAACCAACAGAGCTTTGCTACCCCAAACTAAATTAAAGCTAAGAATTTTCTCTGTATGGCCAATTATTAGGGTTGACGTCCGCGTAGAAGAGCCCTGCCTCATAAGATCCATACAAACACCCAGACATTACATTCCTGTCTGTCCACACCATCTGTGCGTGTGGTCTGCAGACACAGGATTCCTGTCCATCCACACTGTCCCTGTGTTTGGTCCACAGAGGCAGGATTCCTACCCGAGCACACAGCAGCACATGTGCAGTACCGAGTTGGACAGATGATTCCTATCTATTTGCCCTCTCTTGCACGCAGTACACAAAAGCAAGGGGAGTCACAATAAACCAATACTTTTTTTTTTTCCTTTTTCTTCCTGCAGAGGTTGATTTTTCTTATGCAGTCTGCAACAAAGCTTAGATAACAGTCCTACCTGTAAAGACTGAACAAACATTCAGGTTTTCTACTGTATTTGCGCCAAAATTATTCTTACCAAGGAAATAAGTTGTCTTACTTTCCACAAAATTCATGGCACACAATATGTAGAGATGTGCGAATTTGAATTTCTCTAAGGTGTCTGCATTTCAGACAGCATTCCTGTCATTGCCTGCTCTATTCCTAATCTGTTGTCTTTATGCGATTTACATTATATTATGCCATTACATATGAGTGGAGGTCCACGCAACGGGCACCATAAAGCAGACTGTAAAGCTTAGAAAAAAAAACCAATCATCTTAGAAAATTCTGTCTCTGCTATAGAAACACTGAAAGAAAATAGTCTGTGTAACAATATGAAAAAAACAGCCAGTCATACCTCTGGTGTTTTTTTCCTTAACAATCCTTTTACTGCAAAGTCATTAAACTTAGATAGGTGATGCCACATGTTAAAGAGACCTGACAAAGCAGAGGAAGAAGTAGAGATGAATGAACAGAAGGACAGGGGCAACCTCAGCTGATTTATTTGCAACTAGAAAACCTAGGAGGAAACAAGGAAGCCTTCATATTTTTTAAGACCTCATGGTATCATAAAAAAGATTGCTGGTTGGCAATGGAGAAGGATCAGATAGTTTTGTTAATTGGGAAGGGGAGAGAGAGGAGGAAAAGACATCAAGAAATCTTTTCAGCATCTGATAGTGATGAAAAGGATAGAGATGTACAATAAGGAACTAGTTTTAGTCTGCATTTCCCCACATCATCCAATCAGTGGATCCTCCTTTTTCCAGTCCAAGAAAACACACAGACTGCCTGTCTCTTTGTGAGATATGGAAGAGACTGGAAAGGCACATAAAATGAAGATCTGTGTGTATAACTAAATATATTTCCCCTCAAAAAAAAAAAAAAAAAGAAAAAAATAGAATGAGAAGGTACCGTACTTATTACTTCCACAGAGCAAATAAACTCGTGCAGTCTTCCAAGTTTTAAACAACTTATGTATGTGTGTGTTCTTAAGGATCACTATACTCCTTTTATTATTTTTTTCAACACCATTAATGTCAGCAGTTGGCAGAAGCTTGGGTTCCTAGCTGTAATAAAGGAGGTGAAGCCAAGGTTATATCTACTGGTGTTTTGGAGATGGAGGGCATACTGGCTTGGTATCAGAAACTACAGTTACTTTTCAGGTTAATGTGAAAAAAGTGTGAAGAGTAATTTCTTAAACCATTAAAAGGACTAAGTGTGGTAAAATGGTGAAATTGAATGTTTAAAAAAGTTAAGTTTCCCCCCAAATAAAAATCCCACTGTAAAAACAAGAGATACCTAGGTTGTTCAGATCCTAAGAATTTGGCTGCGGTCAGCTGTGAGAGCTCAATTTATTTGTTGTTTACTCAACTACAGGAAATATTTATATTCACACTAGGAAAGACAGGAATTGGTGGTAAACAGAAAGAAAGAGAACAAAAGACTAAGTTCTGTGACTAAAGTTGTGGTCAGACAAAGAGAACAAAACCTCTAATAAAATGGCTGCCCCTTAACCAGGGCTGTATTCAAGATAAAAGACCATTTCTTTCCCCAGGCACCAGTACTGTGATCAGAGTTCAATATATATTTGGAGACTAAAGCTTTATGGAAGTTGAGAGACTATTGACAACCTAAAATTGTGCAACGTTACTGCAAAGGTAAATTTACTCATATTTGAAACTGAGGGTGCTTGACTGTCTCACTGATCTTATACCAATACAATAAATGTTTGGTTATGCCAAGTAAAATCAGACAGCAATCTTTCGATATCTGTGTTTGAGACTTATTTTGCCTTTATGCACAATCCTGGACTAATCCCCAAAAGCATTTCTTGGTACTGAAAAGACTAACATTTGGAACCACCGTTTAAGGCAAAGGAGGGGAGACAGAAACCATTCCTTTATTTTGTGTTCAATACACATCTGCTTAGAGACAGCAGAGCACAATTGCCCTAAAGACTATCTGTCAAAATCACTACCTCGTATTTGACAGCATCATCTGCATTCAAGGGAGGGACTGGAAGCAGGATCTCCATCAGTATCAACTTTGCCATCTTTACCTTTCAGGATTGGCAGCTATTACCAGAATCCTCACAGCTTCCCATGTTAGCAGCCAGCAGAAAAATTGTCATCCTCTCCCTACACACATTCACAAATGCCAAGTGGCAAAAATAATTACCTCTAGGGAAAAACTACACACCTTTTCTTTGGTCGTGAATATTTTTTCATCTTAGAAGAAGGCTGCAGAGAACAGAATGTACTTATTAAAGAGTAAAATAAATAACCTATTCAGCAACAAAACAAGAATTGTAATTTTTTTTAAGACGTGGATTCTTTAGAACACAACACCATGAATTTAACAAAACTGAGTGAAGTCTGCAGCCATTAGCACCCATCCATTTGCAGAAACTATCCAAAGTAACTGATGCCTAATTTCATAAATCTATGACTCCTTTTGATAAACCTGTTACACTATCCTATTAATTTCCACAAGTTGGTATGTAAATTAGTGAAGGGTTACTATCAAGAAACTAGTCCTAATTGACAGCATATATTTTAGATTTCCAACTGCAACATGAAACTTCTATTTTCCCCTGCATTACCTATTCATTAGCCTGAGATATGGTGCACTGGACTAGGGTCAATCAGATTGATTCAAAAAGGGAAATTATTTTCAGAATTCTAAGGAACTTAAGTATGGTAGATGAGAAAAAAAATCTGTAGACTGAGAGGTATTTCAGTGCATAAGCTCAAAAATACCTGAGACCACTGTTCATCAACAGCTGATTATTCACTAAAACTGAAGTTCATTCTGTACAGTCAGTTAGGACTTAATCTTTCATTATAATTTTTTAAGATGGAAGGGATTAAAATTCTCTGTTGCAGACTATGTATTTTTCCCTACTCAAGCAAAAAAAGCACTGATTATGTTACTCCCCTGATAACACAGTAAAATTCCAAACATGCAATATATTCTATCATAGAGATCATTAATTTTCACTACATATTTCTAGGTGCACAATTCTTTCCACCATTCCTCCTTCAAGTAAAGAACACATTACTGACATATTAAGTCATACAACTGTTAATCTGTAATCTACTTGAAATCTACATATTTAGTTTATGAAACTAATCAGTCACCTCACATCTCCGACTTCACCTTCACCTTGCACATTTATGGAACACACCTTGCATTATCTATCACCTCACCAGTTACAGATCTTACACAAATTAAAACCAATACTAAAGCTGGTAAAACACTTTTCAGCTGTCTGCCACTACCTTTTTACCAACCATCAATACGTGAATTCCTTTTTATATGACAGTGTTTTAAGTCACAGGTTCGTTAGGCTTTTCATCTGAAGAGAATTAACCACAAATAAAAACTTGTTTTATAGCTTTAGTGTGAAACTGTTCAGTGTGTTGCGTTTTCCCTGGGGAATAATGCCCACAAATGTAGGAAGAGATAAGCATAATTACCAAGTTAGCGCATTTTGAATGGAGATGAGGTAAAAGGACTCGCATGTCTCCTAGACAATTGCCAGCACCAGGTAGAACAGACCAAATGAACAGAAATAATTTAGTATAAAAAGCTGTGTTCAATCAATGAAGTATCAGTACAGACGGTTACACACTCATTTTGGAAAATCACTGTATTTTTACTGAGTTCAAACAAGTCACTCAAAATCTTCCTCTATCTGAAATTTTGGTATAAAAATCCTGTTTCTTCACAAAAAATATATTCACAGATTTATCTCATCAAGATTATTTACATGGTTAAGTGGAATCCTCTCTGTCCCTAAAACTTCAGCGTTCCCTAAACAATGTGTCTAAACGACAAAATTTAAACGTAATCATAAACTCCCTGTATTTTCCGGTCAGCCTTCAAACATCATCAATTCAAATACCAAAAGAGTGATGCTAAACCAACCCAGCCACAAGAACCAATTGTCGGAAAGTCTCAAATATTTTACCCTTGAGGCACATCCTGCCACTGGACAACAAACAGGGGATAGTCGTGTATGGATACTTCCCAACTACCCCACAAACTGTTAAGCAAAAGAAGATGTACCCATAATTTTATTTCTTGAATGAACAACTATTGGCAATCTTGAGCTCTTCTAAACCACTCTTTCTGAGCTTTTGCATCTATCTCACGAACTCATCAGCTAACACAAAGACTGTCAGAAACTGAGGGAGGGCAACTGTTCTCAACCTAACATTTGGAGCATAAAAGTCTCAGAAATAAATACATAAATGCTCTGTTGGATATATGTATTACAAAGACTTGTTCTAATAACCTGTTCTCTTTGTTTAACTGAAAAACGGTGCCTATCAGATCAGCAGTTTGTGCCACGGTAACTACAGAAAACCACCATATGGTACAACTGCACTGTGAAATGACAGCGGCTATATTTACATTGCACTAATGTCCAGAAATACTATTCATAGACTAAGGAATTATTATTTTTTAAGCCCAAAATTAGATTTACTAGGGCAGTCTTCTGGAGAAACAAAGCTCCCCCAGTGTTCTGAACTATTTAATACCACAAACAAACCTGGTCCTCCCAGTGCAGGCTTAAGAATTTTAACTGATATCAAACACCAGCAGGTTGGTTGTCACTTACAGAAATGGGATATAGGGTGTCTCAACTGCTAACCTACACCTGTCCAGCAATCCTGATTTTCTAGTCAGGGACTATGTTGCTTAAACAACTTGGTATAGGAGTTCATAATCCTTGAACGAGAGGTACTGTAAATGTGGCAGTAGACGCTGTCAGCAGCTATCCAATTAATTTACATTTATTTGTGCAAAGTTTTAGTGAATCAAAAAGCTGCAAAACTGTAATAGGAAAATCTTAATATAATCAATAAATGGCGGAATATTTCTAATAGACTGAAACAGGTTTTTGAAAACTGAGGTCAAACTTGGGAAATATTAATCCATAGAGTACATTTTAAAATGTTACAAATGTCTAGAAAGAAAGGGTAGCAAGTACTGTACTGTCATCTGAGTTCCAAAGTAACTTTATAAACCTTAAAGCTCAATCTCTCAGCGAGGCAAAGAACCTTCCCCTTCAAGCAAACCAACAAAGCCACCATTGCAATGCTCTAGAAACCACTGGCCAAGACATGAGCGACAGCACAAACAGAAAGCAGAGGTGGCTGTTTACAGCAGGGCCAACAAGCAGTTCCCTTCTCTGGCACCATGAGGCCGATGACAACAAAGAGCTCGCTTGAACATACATTTTTGTTTAGTAATACAAGAAGCAGAGGGTAAAGGTAAAAGGAGGAGGGAGAGAGGAACAAGAGTATATGTAATGCCATGGGAAGATGAAATGCTGCCCCAGAAAAGACTGCTGACGCTGCACTGAGTGCTGTTACTGTGGTAACCGATGATTAAAAATGATGGGAAAAAAGTCTGGAGCACACGGCAGGGAGAAGGTGCTTTCTTTTAATCTGCAAGGACTTCTTGAGCTGGGCTTCAGGAAGCGTTGTTCAAGGGCATGACAAAGCCTCGCTTTCTGTGCCTGCTCGGCTGCTGTCAGGGTGCTGGGGTCTGCTCCTGGCAGAGATCCCCCCTTGACAGAAACAATTACTGAGGAGCAAAGCCTGGCAAAGCAAGCAGCGCTGTGATTGATAATCTGGGTGGATTACAGGCCTTCGACAAAAGCCACAATGCTTAAATTTGACAGCTGGCAATGCTTGATGAGAGCCAATTAGTGGATATATATTCACTTCAGCCAGAAGTTTCTTCTGTTTCTAGTCCAATAGCTTCCTGAGAAGGAAGTGCACAGAGTGATTTCCCCCACTTCTGCCCGCTCACACGTATGCCAGCTACACTGTCAGTACAGCTAAAAATATACTATAAAAAGTACATATTTTGGCATCTTTGTATATTAAAGCCAGTAGACTCACATTTTGTAAAGCTGCATTTGACCCTACAGATAGTGGAGCTAGAAGAACATGAAAAAAGATAACTTACTATTATTACTATTTACACTGACTACATACCACGCAGCGTGTAAACAAGGCTGCGACTGCACTATTTAGGTACCAAGTCCACTACAACTGACAAGAGTTCTCAAAATGTTTCATTATTCCTTGAAAATTTCCTGGCAAAGTACATTAATCTGTCTGTTGCTGTTTCAAATAGGTTAACCTGGCATTCAGAGTACCAGAATTCACAGAGTACCTTTTGTTCTGCCCAGTATGTGCAGGAACCTCTGACATGCAAGTCCCCTTCAAACTCATCTGTCTTAACTTTCTGATCACGTAGGTTTTATTTCCCCACTTTTGCATCCATTTCCACTCTTGCCAGTGCAAGTGGTGAAGCGAGCAATACACAAAGATGGATCCAAGTGCCCTGAATCTCATCACTCATTAACATTAACTTCTACGTTGTTTTAGCAGCCATAAAGAAGCTAACACCACTGCACTAGAACAACTTAAGCGCATCTTCATAGACTTCTTAAGTTCCCTTCTGACAGTGATTTGAGAGGTACCTACACTCATTAAACTTCAGTGGGCACTATCGCACTGCCGGGACCTCTCAGATGCTCTTGGAGAACAAGGGTAGTTCTGCCAAAGAAACATCACTACACGTAGCAATTACCTGCAGTGATTGTATCCATGTTACCTGAAGGATAAATTCATTTGCTAATAGGGTAATCACTCTCATCAGACATGGTTTCAAATCAGGGCAGCTAAGGCAAAGCAAAGACTAACTGCATGCCTCACAGAAACTGTATTATTTCATCAGACAGGGTGGTAATAAAAACTGCCAGGAGTGTGGTCATGCTCATACAGCTCCACGGCAGTCAGAGGAAAACGCTTGCCTGTCAGTCTCCTTTGACATGTTTTACATTCTCCTGTTACAAAGAGAAATGACTCCAACCAGTGGAACTTCACTTGGAAAAGTTCACAGGAGAGGAGTGTCAGGTGTCAGTGTGCAGGGTTTCCAGGGAAACAAGTAACAGTGGAAAACCAGCATATATGGGGGGGAGAAGCTATTCTGGAATCTAAAATTCTTTCCTTTTCCTCATGATCCCATCAACCGTATTTACTTGAGAAACAAATCTTTGCAGTACCTTGGCCTCATAAGGAAAGTCAGCCAAAATCTTTGCAGGGAAGAAGCCCAAAGTAGCACAGAGAAAACAGCTTTGGGACTTGCATGGCCAGAAGAAATATACATTAAATATTGCACAAATGCTAACTATTAATACTACTAGTCATCGCCAAATAATTCCTCTCAATTTATGGGAATGGTAAATAACAGCCCTTCAACTGATGCTGGGAATGACACGTATTATAGATAACTCTGGCAAGGAGGCTGACTCTATAACCCATAATTGCAATAGCATGAGGTGTCTTATCTCCCTTCACTAAAATAGAAAGGAGCTCTTTTCACTTAGTTGAGTATAAGGGAACAGCAAGAGTGTATACAGGAAAAACGGGAAAGGCGAGGGACCAGATGAAATGAAAGTACTAAGGGAGAAAAAGTAGACATTACTGATGTACACTAGAATGAAGAGGAAGTCGAAGACAAAAGTTGATCTTCTACTCAGTCAAAAGTGTGTGTCATCAAAAAATAAAGCCAAGAAGCTCAAAGTGCTCATGCCTTTTCTGTATCAGTATTCACTAAAAACTGTACTTAAGTGACTAACAATGTTTATTTCAATACTCAGAGAATATAATTTTAGATCAGAAAAGAAAAAATGAGATGGTACTAAAAAATCAGATGTCTTCAAATTTTCTAGTTCTGACTATACTATACTAGAAAATAGTTTATCTAATATAATGAAAGCTATTAACAGTTATTTTTGGGAACCTGTGGGAACTGGTGAGGTTTTGGAAGACTCCATTAAGGTTTCTGATACTGTCTCACATGACATGTTTGTCAATAAGTTCAGCTAAGGAAAGGCCTCATTTTGAGCTTTGTCCAGTTTCAGATACCACACTTGGAGAAAGAAAAAGAAAAATCAAATAAAATCTAAGAAAGAACAACAAGAATGATCAGATATCTAGAAAACAAGACACATGAAAATTGGAAGAACTGAGACTGCCCGGCTCAGAAAAAAACACAGAGGAGATATCATCATAAACCAAAAGTACTGCTAAAAAGTGCAAAGACATTGTCTTTTTTTCTATGCTCATAACAAAATGAAAAAGCAGTAATGGGCTTAAACTGCAGTAAGGGATGCACAATGACATCATAATGATAAAGACAGATGAACACAGAAAAGACTTCCCAAGACTGAAGGTTTTCTTCACTAATAGTCTTTAAGAACAGACTACAGGTATAATTAGTTCTGCTTTGAAGTGAGATTAGTTTTTTATTACTAAAATACAAAAACGTAGTACAAAACTGTTTGGGAAATTATACTCCATAGCAGTTATCAACTGTTCACTAACAAAATGGATAAATAAATGAAGTGTGCTATATGGAGCTCTGTCCTGAGCCCAGTACTCTTAGTATTTTTCATTATCAATCTGTATGATAGAAGAAAATATATGTTTTTGAAATATGTGGAGGAAGCTCAGCTGGGTGATTCCGCAAACATGCTAAAATACAGGATCAAAACTCAACATGTTCTTAAAAGACTGAGGAACTAACCTGAAAATTACTTTCATTTAAGAAAAGGCAGGATAATAAAAATGTACCCAGTATTAACCTAACCTGGAGTCACACCACTTAGAATGAAAATTTTGAGATCCCATCATCAATAACACTGAATCAAGCTAGTTCCTGGAACGTCTGCTATAGCATACTATAAAAGAATTGGGAAAAATTATGAAACATTATATAATAATACAAGTGAATGCAGCGATTTACAAACAATTCAATTGAATAATACTCCATGCTCTCAGAAAACAGACACTGATACAGTTCACAGCCTCCTAAAAATGTCATCACTATTACTTAACATTTATGGCACAGTAGTGCCTAGAGATGTTGGTCAAGCCGGACTCCCACTGTGCTAGACACTGTACAAACACAGAAAATGACAATCTTTGCTCCAAACAGCTCCTAGTAGAAAACCCCAAACGTTTAAGACTCAAAGCCCGCAGACAGGAAAACCTCAGCCCATTCAAGATATGCCTCTCCGTTACAACTCAAAGCTGCAGGGTAGCGCTTCTTCGCCCTGTTACAATAAATATATCCCGACGGTTACAACTTCGCTTGACAAGGAAAGGAATAAATGGCAATCAGGCTACTTTCTAACAGAGGAGTGGTGGACGTGCCGCCACAAAGCAGGCTAAAGCTCCTTGCGTCTCTCACAATTCCAGCGTGACACACATCGTGGGGGCTTCTGTGTGGCGTATAATCCGAGCACGCTGGCTGGCACTCGCCACGCTACATCTGGACTTTGTTAGACAACCTTCAACTCTTGCATCAGCCCCGGCCCCCTCTGGTGAGGCAGCTTCCCAACCACTGCTTCTCCATGAGCTGCTCACAGAGACAAAGTACTCTGGGAGGAAGTAAATTGGGACCACATTAGCTGGTGACCCTCGCCCTGCAATTGGCCTGCCTTTCCGATGATAGAGGAAATCCCTCATACAAACTGACAACCAATATGAAACAGGCAGATCCATTTACTAGAAAGCCTGGTCAATGCCGAATGCCTCGTTAGGAAATGGTCTCTATATTGAGGCACATTCCTGCAATTCAGAGCCTAGAAACTCTAAATTAAAACAACATTGATGCCATATCCTCTTTCCAAAATGTTTCTCTTCATCCAAACTTTAATACACATACTTAAAGAAATTAAAGAACCAAAATGTCTTTGGCAGGACTCCTTCCCTCTCTTTCACAGTAATACCCTTCCCGTGCGAGCAACCAGGAACGTGACACAGTCTTGGGAAAGGAGAAAGGAGAGTTAAAGCAAGGAATAATTGCAGAATCCTCCAGAATCTGTGCAGCCTTTACTTGATGAATCCATGTGTCTTCACCAATATTTTTAAATTAATAAAAATCACCTAAAATTGCAGGGCTGAAGAAATTGGAATTTTTTTTTTTTAAGAAGTAAATCAGTAGAATGAGCTTTTGTTTTGGGAGAGAGTTGTATCTTTCTACGCTCTAAGAAAGGGCAATTAACAGTAAGTCAGTCTGCTAACAGTGGTAGCTATTGTAGCAACTCACTGGTAACCAGCCCAAGTAATAAAAAGGCATAATCTGAATCCTATCATGCACACTTGGATCCATGCACACTCACTATTGCAGCACAGCCAGAAAACTGCTTTTCTAAAGCATTATCTCTGTCAGAAGCTCTTTCCAGTTCGCAGTGAGATTCAGAAATCAGGCCTATGGTACCTACCACAGCATGCCTAACTCTTCACACAAACCACCCCCTTCCAATATTGCTCAGCATTTCTGTTTGCATTATATGTACGTGGAAACGGGAATCTTTTAGTCAACTGTGCCTGCCAGCCAACTCAAAGAGCTGCTTTCCCACCACAAAGTCTAAGCATTTCCTAGAAATGGGATGGACTGAAATACCAAATACTTATCATGGAGCTCAACAGCTCTGAAAGCATGTTAAAGGCAGAAGGAAGGAATTACTGAGTTCAGGATCCCAGCTCTGAATCTCAAGGGTTGAATAAACTTTTTAGGCTCCAGAACTGCTTTTCAAAGTCTTCCAGAAGATCTTGATTAACTGGCATCACTTGCATTTCTTGAACAGCTGTGTTCAATACATCTGCAAGTCTGAAAGATTTTTCATTCACAATTTCTACTGTGAATTTAGGAATTACAGCTAAAATTTTAGGAAGTTCCTGAAATGCTATATAGTCCCGTGGAACTGCTAACACAGATGGACCTTTGTTCTCAAGATGTAGAAAAGGGTCCATGTAGAGAAAGCTTAAACTGGTGTAGCAGCATAGTAGTTTTGTTAGAAGATATGAAGCTGGTGACCCGTACTAACTGAAAAGGACCACAATGGCCACGTACACAGATTATTTGCAAAGCATGTGGAAAAAGTGAGATTCCCTTTGACTATATCCGTAATGAGGATCCTGTAAAACCTCACAGCCTTCTCTTCTGATCCATCTCTTATTTCTGGAGCTGTCGAAGTTGGTATGATTTGAATTGATGACCTCAATGCAGAAGAAGTACATACTAAAACTATTGGTACTGAAAATAACTAGTTACAGTGCTTGAGCCTCAAGATGCTTACACCATTTCTGTGATGTCAGATCCTCTGCAATTTATAGAGGCAGTAATACTCTCCCATGATAAGTAACTTTGTAAATAGCTTTTCTCTCAATAGTACTGAAGGCTACACAGAAAAAAGAATAAAAGATGATACACCCTTAAGATATAGGATAGATTCTAGAGAGGATGTGTCAAATCTCTGTTAGGTCAAATAAACGTGTCTCAGGTATGGCTTAAATATAATTTGGATTATTTCTATAAGAACATATATTCTGCCTCAGGGATTGGCGATGCACTGGAGAATACTTTGCAGCCCCACTATCTGTGATTTTACATTTGTATTTATACTACTTATATATATCTTGTATTTATACTACTCATAGTACGGATGTATAGAGGAGGTGATTACTTTCTGCTTTCTTCATTTTTTTTTAAGATGACAATCTTAAAAAATCTTAAACAATGTCGCGTCTTTATAGCTGATGGCGGTTTTGGAACTAGAACCTTCAAAGGCATTTGGATATTTTTTGAATTTTTTGGAAAAGGACTATTGCTCCAAAATCAGCTCAGAATTGGTCTCACTTCATAGCAAGAACAAGGTGAAATTAAACTCCTTTGCAATGTTAGTTTATTTGGGAAATTAAGTATCTCACACCTATACCAAAAAGGCCTTAGAATGGGCATCCTTATGGGAAATGCCCATGTCTTTTTAGGAACAGCATATGATATTGTATGACTTATCAGCACTAAAAACTAATGAGTCATTCAAGCCATAATTCATTACAGATAATCAACCTTATTACATAAATTAAATATACACCAATTTTCAGTAGAAAATAAAACCCACAAAACCCAACCCACAAAGGATAATCAGAAGGAAGCTGGGAAGGGCAAGAGGCATGAAAGCCCTAGGATTTAAACTTAGGACAATGAGAACTGACAATAAAGTTCCAATTTCTCTTGGAATGGGTGTGAACGTATATCAAGGCTACTACACCTACAGACAATTAAATGAAGAAAATAAGTACTTTACATTGCTGTAACCACTTCTGAATCCTCTCCTAGTAGGAAGTCATGTGTCTAACAAGTGAAAGTAATTACAACTGTTGCTCAAAAGTAAATAATACAAGACTGTAAACTATACTTCTTGCTCATTTTGAAGCTGGTATAACAATCAAAATTACTGTTCTTAAATTAAACCTTAAATAGTTGTTAATTAAAAATACATGGCCAATAAGCTACTTGTGTTTCCTAAGGAAGAAGCAGAGAAATCCCTTATCAGAAAGCAGACTGGGTTTTGCCTTACTGTCTTTGACAGCAACAGAAATCATCTGGTTGACAGATGAAATGTTGCACATAAAATTTTATGAAGATGGAAACGGTGGCACTGAAGAAGTTGATACTGGATTGGCAGCAACATATGTGCTATTACAGGGAATGTGGCAAGGGAATAACTCAGAAAACTCCACCAGAAGTGCTGAACTGAAAAATCTACACAGATTTTTCAGGTCCTAAATCTCTTCTTGCCAGGGATGCCATTTGGCTTCCTCTGTTTTTGATTGGAAGTGTTTTTTTCACTTTGCATTTAATACTGAAGCACAATATTAAATGCTGGAATAGAAACACGGTTTTCTGATTGTTATGCCAACACAAAAAGACCTTAGAAATGGGAGAGGCCAGAAACAGAAAAGGGCCAATCTCCTCACAAGCACAAGACCTCCCAAATTCCACTCTAGTAGCTGGCATTCCCATATGGTGCTCCTGTCACAGATTAGAAATCACAGTAGAGACTGAGAGTTGGAACACATTCATATTTGAGCTTTACAGCAAGGAGAATTTTCTTCCATGTATGCTTCTTCCCTGACAAGGCGAATGCAGATCAGCAAAAGAAGCATCAGTACATTTCACTGAACCTGGGGTTATCAGTGCCTGTAGAAGATAATAACCAATGTCCTTTTCATACACAGTTTCCTACTCATTCTACCACACATTTACTACTCAGGCAGTGACACGAAGAAACTTCCCTCGACATAGATACTTATTCTTTCCCCACTATGGTTTACGGGCTTAATGACCAGTAGCTAGTTTGAAATTGTTATTTATGCACTTTCTATCCCTATATGCAACAGGATTACACATGGTTAGGTCCATAAATCAAGATAATAATGTCATACCAGTTTATTAATTGTTTTCTTTTCTAGACTTTCTCTACCCACCTGCTGCTTGAGCTGTTGCACGAGACGGTCCTTCTCTCGTTTCAGTGCAGCCACTTCATCTTGGGTCTTCTTCTTAGAGGATGAAAGTTCTAGTAGAGCAATATTGGCATCTTTTTCACTAATGGCAGCAAGGAGGGCTTCTTGTCTGAAAAAAACATATAAATACATTATTATCCTGCCAAACTTAGACAAAGCCTCTATAAAGAGTTGAACATACAAATGCTGTAGCAGCGTGCAACTCTGAAGAGCAGTAATAAATATGTTTGTTATAGTTATATGTCCGTTGGTGGAACAGGAAGTCAAGACCCACCCACCTCCCCCAAAATGACTGTGCTGATACTAAATTGTTGCTTATAGAATAAGAAAAACAGATAATAATATGTTATTATTCTGCACTCAGCTTCTCAGTTTTTAATAACTACCATTTATTATTACTGTGGTTGAACATTTTCATTCTTTATAATGTTCTAAACATTTCCAGAACAGATTTTGAGAATACATGCACGAATACTGGACTAATCATAAGACTTCTGTGTTAAATTATATTAGGTTATACGGTCTATTCATGCAGCTGTTTTAGAAGGAAGGTGGCATGTGAAAAGTTTATTGAAATCACTTGAACAATACAGTGTATTCCCAGAAGGAAACAATGACACAGACACTTTTGTCCTAGATGACAGACGTTGAAATAGATGCCTTCAAGGATGCTTGAGCTATTCTTTGACTTTTCTTGTGAGTAACCAATATAATGAGCTTGCTGGATGCATGTCCTGAGTAACGAAGACAAAGGTAGGCCTGCCCTCATCACAAACCTTTTATAGCCTCGCAGAAACGGTGTAAGCATTTTGAGGCTCAAGCACTATAACTAGATATAGAAACACAACCTTGCCGTACTCTTTCCCAATAGCAAAAAAACTCTTACAAACAGAGTTCAGAAACATTTGATAGATACTAGGAAGAGATGAGACAAAGGCAATAGCCCTGATCATAAAACTGCATTTCTCAAATGAACTCAAAGGATTGCTCTATGTTAGGGAAAACAGCTATTTCTTTCTTTCGACCTTAATTCTCACCTTTAGCTGGTGCGGCCAAATCAGGATGTGCAACAGGACATAAAAGAAAACTTTGGCCTTACTGCCCAATAGGGGTGGATTGTCCCAGCTCTCATTACCTTGCAAAGAAGGAATAAAATGAGGTCCTAACCATTTCTGGTGGTGTGAAAGCTGGCATCATGCAGGAGTGATGACGAAAAACGAACTCTGAATGCTACAGATCTCTTATCTAACTTTCATCTAAAAGTTTAGTTGCAAATGCAGTTAAAGCAGTAAAAATTCCAAATTCACAGATAATCAAAATTTTCACTCGCTCTAGTTTATAATCAAAAGCATATTAATATTCCTAATTTCAGAGAATGATTTTTAAAAAAATAATCAAATGTGTTAAAACTATTCTTTTAATCATGTCAATAGCAATTACTATGCTAATAACATAGCCATAACGCTTAGTCTTATATTAAAGATGTAAGAAAAGTTATAGAAGCTTAATGCAAACTATTAAGATTGCTTTTTATTATACCAATATATCTTTCTGTTTGTTGTCAAGATCTTTTTTAATAAAGACTCATCACAATCTGGTGACTTAGGATCACACTGGCAAACTGTTGAGGGTAGCAGTGACACAAAATTTGCTTTTTCTAATTCACCTGTTACCACTCCTTGAGCAGACTTTATTTGTAGTAAAATAGCTTACTCTTTTTCTTCCTGCATCTTCTTTCTAAACAACTAAACTTAATCTTAGTTAGGAATTTGTAATTGTGGCTAAACCAAAAATATTTGCTCAAAAAAGTACGCATTAAGATCCATGTGAAAGAATACCTGACCAAGAAAATTTGACAAGAACAGGACAAATGGACAGTGCTTTTATTTAATATTGATGTTTTGAACATATGCATCTAATATATTGGACTTTTAAACTGAGGGCTTGAAAAGGGAAAGGAGTGGTACTACTAGAGTACAGAAATTTTTACTTGTTAAAATGCTGAAAACTTCAGAAATTTTATGACCTTGGTGAGCATGAAAATATGTGTTTAATATTGTAATGTTTCTGAGGATGAAGAGTGAAACAACTTCACCAGGTACTTCAGTGCTTAGATGAAGGGGGCAGGGAGAGGCATACCTAAATATGTAGGATGGAGTCAGACAGCTAGCATTGGCTGCAGCTCAGCTGGACAAAGAACTTACTGTCCTGGACACTTAGCAAACGCTCCTCCAATCTGTAAGAATAACTGCATGTGTACTAGCTTCTTGACCTTGTTCTAAAAAGTCTGAGCAATACTGTTTTGCCTCTTAAAAAAAAACCTTCAACATGTTATTTTAATGGAATGGGACCAGGAAGCGACTACACGTGCAGTCCTGCTGATGGATCTGAGAAGACAGTAGCCTCTGAGAAGCAGCTCAGGGCTACAACCTTTTCACCCAGCTTGGCAGGAGCCAGCGCAGCACTTTTGCCCACAGAGTTATGTGAACAGCATGCTGACTCCAGAGTCCCAGAGCAGAAGTGGCTTCTCCTGGAGAAGCTGGCAAATTATGGCACAGACAAGTGTACTCTTCACTGGGTTAAAAACTGGCTGGATGGCTGTGCCCAGAGGGTTGTGATTAATGGGGTGAAATCCTCTTGGCGGCCAGTCACCAGTGGTGTCCCTCAGGGCTCAGTTTTGGGGCCAGTTTTGCTTAATATCTTTATCGATGATCTGGATGAGGGGATTGAGTGCACCCTCAGTAAGTTTGCAGATGACACCAAACTAGGTGGGAGTGTTGATCTGCTTGAGGGTAGGAAGGCTCTACAGTGGGACCTGGACAGGCTGGATCGATGGGCCAAGGCCATTTGTATGAGGTTTAATAAGGCCAAGTGCCAGGTCCTGCATTTCGGTCACAACAACCCCAAGCAACACTACAGGCTTGGGGAAGAGTGGCTAGAAAGCTGCCCGGCAGAAAAGGACCTGGGAGTGCTGGTGGACGGCCAGCTTAACATGAGCCAGCAGTGTGCCCAGGTGGCCAAGAAGGCCAACAGCATTCTGGCTTGTATCAGGAATAGCGTGGCCAGCAGGAATAGGGAAGTGATCGTGCCTCTGTACTCGGCACTGGTGAGGCCTCACCTCGAGTACTGTGTTCAGTTCTGGGCCCCTCTGTACAAGAGGGACACTGAAGTGCTGGAGCGTGTCCAGAGGAGAGCTACCAAGCTGGTGAGGGGTCTGGAGACCAAGTCATATGAGGAGAGGCTGAGGGAACTGGGCATGTTTAGCTTGGAGAAGAGGAGGCTGAGGGGGGACCTCATTGCCCTCTACAACTACCTGAAAGGAGGTTGTAGAGAGGTGGGTGTTGGCCTCTTCTCCCAGGTGAATAATGACAGGACCAGAGGAAATGGTCTGAAGTTGCGGCAGGGGAGGTTAAGATTAGACATTAGGAAGAATTACTTTACTGAAAGAGTGGTCAGGCACTGGAACAGCCTGCCCAGGGAGGTGGTTGAGTCACCATCCCTAGAGGTATTTAAGAAACGTCTAGATTTGGCGCTTCAGGGCATGCTCTAGTGACAGAGATTGTAGGGTTGTTTTTTTTTGTGTGTGTATGGTTGGACTCGATGATCTCAAAGGTCCTTTCCAGCCATGAAGATTCTATGATTCTAGGTTCTGTGGTCGTTTCTCATTGAGAGTTATATTTAAAAAGCTCTTTTTATTTTTTACAGGTGGAAAAAAACTCAACTGCTCTCAATTGAAAGGCGTGAAGTTTTGCTAAGACAATGGGTGATGATGATGAGAAAGTCCATCACTGCTTTCAGATGAGTGATAGCTGGGGATGGAAGAACATCTTTTTTTCTTAGGCATTACAGGTTTAGGTGAGAAAAGAGTGATGATGTGTGACCTGGCTTCCTTCTGATCCCAGTCAGTGACCAAAATATTTATGCCAGTGAAAGCTTAAGACCTCTATCACTGCACAGCAGAAGAAACTAGAGCATAAAAAAGCCACCAAGATGTGATCTCTGTTCATCCCCTCAGTCACTCCAATGATTGCTAGAGTTTTGCTGAAGCTACCCATACACAGAAGTTTGCTATTATCAGGATCTCAACGGAAGCCATATATCCTGTATCAAAAAATGGGAAAGAACCATGTATTTCAAGAGGAAAAGGTGTGTTTCAACAGACAAAATTGTTCACCATCTGACAGCAGAATGGACTTACACAATGGACTTTCTGTGGGTGGAATTTATCTCTGGATTTATACAGGTGTTTCCTGTACACACTAAGAGAATAAGCTTGCTTTAAGCGGACTACCAGCATATAAAAAATCTGACAGATCCAGTTTAGAGTACTTGGATCCTGCCTAGATCGTATATAGAAAAACTAGCACCTTAAATTATCCCTTGTCTTTCAAGACACAATACCACAAAGTTAGGCAATTTTTTTAGATGCTTTAGGATAATCAAAAGATACTCTAAATACATTTATTTGATGAAGAAATACAAATATTTTGATGACTTAATGCAGACAAAGAGTCGAAGAAAGGAAAAGGTTCACATGAGATTCCCAGTTGTAGCATCAAGATTGTAGGTGTGGGAACGACTGATAATGGGCGCATTATTATTGCCACTTCGTTTCTGTTGCTTTTGCTTTATGGAAAAGTATCCAATTTTGGATGTCTGCCTGAAACATGAAAAATATCAATAGAGTGAAGTGACAGAACATGATCCATGACCTCTGCTTTTTTCTAGCTATCGGTACCCTGGGAAAGACAGGCTGGCTTGGAGCTCTGGTCATTTTCACTTTCTTTACAGTAATCTGTTTTGATTCTAAAGAAACACTTATTCTTTTAATAGTAATCCCACAATCCTTGCTGATGATTCAGGATCAGAGCCAAGAATATCTCTGTAACAGTATCTATGTAGCCATTACTCTGGTATGGAAATTGGAGGTGCCTCAAAATAGCATGTAAAGCATACCTTCTGCAATCAAATCCTTTGTTGCCCATCTCTACTTCTTACAAGAAAACTCCATGACCAGGACAACAAGATATGGATATCAGCCCATTACTTGTTTTTTGCTGAATAATCTTTGCCCCTACGCCCTAGAAAAAAACATCCTACTGGCCAAAACTTCAGTGCTATCTCCTGTGTGAGACAGGGGTGCTGGTCAAGAAGTGCAGTGAAAGGTCCTGTGGATTTCTACTTTCTGGAACCGAAACAAAATGAAGTCTGAACCAAAGTAAGAAAAATATCCTGTGATGTGATACATGCATTGCAGCTGCATTTTTGAATTCTGCAAGCTAAATGTATAGTGTTTCACATGGGAGAAACGCAGGTGTCACTGTCAGCTCTGCTGAAAGGAGCCATGTCTGTAATGGCGCACTACTGTTCTCAACAGAGCTTGGAGTTGCTAAAATGATACTACAAGACCACAGAAAGCAAATATCATCAAGCAAAAAACAAGGTTTGTGACTGAAGAGCACTACGAAACTGACTTGTTTCCCTTCTTGATATCTGTTATGCCCAGGGAGAGCAGAAGAATCGGCTGTAAGACGGGCGAGGTGGCAAGGAGAAAATGGGCTGCTGTGTAAACGGGGCTAGTAGCACGTGAACAAACCTATCTGTCAGGAGTGCTGGAGTCAGTCATACAGGCTCAGCTTCAGTTTAGGTAACAGACAGTGGTACAAGCTTTGCTTCTTCAGCAAAGCGAGTGTCTTCGGTTCACAACATTGGAGATCTTGAAATGTCCTAACAGGCAGGCAAAGCACCTACTTGCTGCACAACCCAAGATGGTTGATTTTTTAAAATGCTAGCTAATGCCAGAGTTACTACAGCTCACATAAACATAGCTCACACAAGTTAGTTCAGGTATTTCAGACAGGGCTAGTAGTCTAGCTGTGGCAGCAGTAACTGAGCAGAGGCGAAACTGGCTATTTATCTCTCCATTTTGGGCAAGTTCTGTAGCCTGTACTGAGCTGTATAGCAGCTCACAAGAGGTAAGCAGGCTTTAAAACGGCCTAAGTATTACCAAGGGAAACTTGCAATGTCCATAGTGTAGAAAATCTAGTGAAAAGAGGTTTAGGATTAACTCTGAATTGAACAAAAGGAAGTACACTAGAGAGAAGAGGATTTTTTCTTCCATTTAGGCTGAAGCCTTTCACTGAATGTAGACTATGATGACCACAGACTGGAATGGTACCAAGACCAGTTGGTTCAATTCTTAAAAGACAGTGGTAGAGATACTCTGAAGATCAATATCAACATTATTTGCTCTGTTTGCAGTCTTAAAAAAAAATACAAAGAAAGATGGGTTTTCTACTTTTTAAAATAGATGACTACGTAGTAGTTATATGGCAGTAGAGCTGCCTCTGGAGTAATTCTGATTCATCCACAGTCTCCATTCTGTTTGCAGTTCAGATGGGACTGAGGGTTCTTACAGCTGATGCCAAAGATGCAGCAATAACGAATGACTCCAGCTCTGAGATACAGACAGATCGAGAGGACTGAAAAGTCTTATGGAAGGCAGCGATGACTGCAGAGGTGAGAAACCACTCAAAATTACCATGACTGAATTCTTCTGATGCCAAATATCATGAGCCTTTGAAGCACTCCTGAGGGCGTCATCCTGTTGCATTTACTGGCCAGCCTAATACTTTCGTCAACACATAACAAAGAATAGTGTGCAAAGGCACATCTCCTTCAGACCTGGAATGGAAGTGCCTGATTTTGGGAAGATAACTGGGCAAGATGGCAACAGTTTAAATTGCAGCTTGGGTTTCAGTACCTGCCTTGAATCAAGACAAAGCTTAAAGAATGTCCCACAACCACAGAAACAGTCTCTGTTTTGAATGAAAGCTTAAAAATTAGAACAATGTACTATTATACTACTACATTACTAATACTACAAACTGCAGAAGGCATTCAGCAAAGCAGTATTTTCTAAATCGCTCTGTAGCAGAGAAGAAAGGAGATAAGAGTTGTATACCATTTAACTTCAGATGCTGAACAATATTTTTCCTAGAGAATACTTTGGCTGCAGTGACTTTAGGAAAAATGGCAGCTGCTAGCATCTCATACACATGCTTACAGAGGCCCTAGAAAAAAGCATACACAGCACAGATGAGATTTCTTGTATGGGCTTGGGTGAGGATAAATAAGCGATTTGGTAGTTTAAGTGACCAAGTATTTGAATGAACCTAGAAAATAAGGAACTACAGCTCATCAGATTCAGTTACCAAGTCCCATTAGCACCAAAACACCCTAGTGTACAGTGTAGCCAAAACCATAACACATCTCCCTGGAGCACTGCAGACACCAGTTTTGTTTCATTCCTCTTTTCCTCTTTGGTGAACCACAGCATATTTTTGCAAATGGGGGCATGAGACTTCATAACTACTCAGGAACCCTCAGCACTGCAGGACCAATATCCTATATTCCTGGATAATAAACTGTAGCAGGGTAAGTCCAATAAGGAGTAATAAAAAAAGTTCATCCACAACAGTAAAAATGTTTTAACTACCAGGGTAGCCAAGTTTGTCCTCTGGCTTACAAATACTAATAGAATCAAGATGTCTTTAAATGGCTCTCTACAGCACTTGGTTTCAGGAGACTGTAATTCCTTCACAGCTCCTTCCTAGTAAAGGAGAGGAATCCTTTTGGTAAATCATAACAGAAAGTGAATTTTTAAAAGCAGTTTTGTACTTTGTAGCACAGTTCTCAGGGTCATAAGGCTGGAATATTTATTAGCTGTATAATTAGAAAGAATAACAGGCTGCAAACAGTGCTGAATTAATGATGCTTCGAAAGATAAAAACTATATATATTTATTAAAAGAATATGCTTACATATGTCAGAGAGAACACAAATTCCATACAGAAATGTTATAAATATATTGTTCTATATAATTTTATTTCAAATTATAAGATTTCTTCCTATGTGGAGTATTTCTGAAAGCGGGGATCAGATAATATAAAAATAATATTGAGATCAGCAGCAGCTTTGATTTTAATGTCACTGAGGAACTGGGATAATTCCATCAGCTCTAGTTTCATTATAGGGATCAAATCTGTTTTCTTTCTGGCAGGCAATAAACTAAAGCATTTGTAGATCTGACACAACTTTGGAGAGATCAGGTAGCTACAAATTCACAGAAATCCAGTCAGTTCCTTCAACAGAGACTGCTGCTCTTCTGTGAGGGATGACTGACCTGCCAGAGTTTTCAACCTTGCATATTAAGTTAAACTGTAATTGTGGCTGTTATGCCTTTAATACAGTAGGCTTTAAACTGGAAAGGTTCTGCTGTTTCCTAAACTGCTTATTCACTCCAGTGGTAAGGACATCAGTTGCTACAGAAGCAAAGAGCTGCTACTTGGGCAGTACTTGCTTCAGTTGTCTGATTTTTGTCCATGGCATTTACTCAAAGCCTACAGAAAACAACTGATAAAAGCTTTTAATGCTTTTCTATCACAGCCATTTGTAAGACTTACCACGGTGAATCACCACGGTAAGGAGAACTGTATTATTTGCATATGAATTAAAAAAACCCTCCCATGAAGTGACAACAACATGAAGAACTAGCAGGCAAAGAGATTCAGATACAGTATTGCAGTATTATGAGAGCTAGACAGACATTTAGGTGACAGCTTAGAACACAAAAGCATTAGGACACAATATTTAGTAATTTCATGAGTTTGGTAGAAAGATAGTGTTTGGGTAGGTCACACTTGATAAACTCTTAAAAAGTAATTAGCAATATGACACACCAAACAGCTGATCTGATGGGACAGGTCTGGTGCTAACTTCATCCTTTTCACCATAAACTGTCAACAAATCTACAGTGGTAGTTCCAAACTTAACATTTTTTTTTCTACTTTTTTTTCGCTGATTATAGAACATCTTCAGAAAATTAAGAAAATCCGACTGCTTTGAAACATGTGGAAAGTAAATTCCAGTTTCTAACACCCTGAGAACCCGTCAATGAACAGCCACCATCCCATCAGTGCGGCCACAGAACCTGCAGTTCCTCGCAGGGAGGAGGCAGCCCTCACAAAGCTCTGGGTATCAGAATTTGGTTCTTAAAAGTAACCTTGAAAAATCCTGGCAGTCAGGCCAGAGAACATAATTTCAAGATGCTAATAGACCGGTACCTTACTTCACACACAAGTTGCCAAATTCTGCACCAGCTACTATTTCTGCAGCATTTAAGATGCAGCTATATGAAAAGCACAAAGTATCCCAAAGTGAGCAAAACATTTATCCAAAAGAAACAGTAGCAACCTCTTGCTGCAAGAAGGTGGGAAGAAATGTAACTTGGCAGTATGTACTACCTGCTCTTTTAATTACAGCTGGGAATAATCAAACCCCGTGCTGCAAATTAATTTCCCAAACACGGCCTTATACCCTCAGTCAAAAGGGATAATACCACACTCCTTCCATTCCTGTACTTGTTTCCTGAATCAGCAAATTACCTTTGCCTTGTCTGGATGGCACGTCAGCAGTCTTTCTCACCCCTGATCTACACTCTCACAGCTACCAAAAAAGGAATTGCGAATTCAAGCAAACCAAGTGAGAAGAAAATAAAAAAGTTGTTTGTCATCAGCAAATTGAAGCCTCTTGAATTTACACCTTTTTACTGTTCTTTTCAATGTCATTACATAGAAGTGACCACAAATGGAAAACAAGAGATAAAAATATAAATTCTTTGTGAACAGAGTTGTGTGGTCACAAAAGAGATGCCCCTTTAATTTTCCATTGTATGAATGGTGTGATAATAAATCAACGTTAATTTTAGACACAGGGAGCATTACCACTTTTGCTGTCCTTATTTAAAAAAAAAAAAAAAAAAAAAAAGATACTGAGAACATATTTAGACTTTCCTGTACACATTTTCTCTAACATCCTAAACATCTAGAATCACAGAATCATCATTCCTTACTAGGATTGGTAAGCAATGCTTTTCAAAGTCCTTTCCCTCAATTTATGCAGAAGTAAACATATAAATATTTCATATTACTTTTCCCACCAATGTTTTAGCCCTTCTTTTACCTAAGCTTTCCACCTTAATTTTACCACTTTGGCACCTGAGGCAAAGATTTGCAGTTCCTAGTTCTGCTCACGTCTCGGCTCTGAGCGCTCAGAACTGCAGTGCAGCTCTAGACTGTGTCGCCAGCATGCCCAGAAAAAAAAATCTAAAGCTTTCGCAGAGAGACTTTCCAACCCACTACCAAGTTCCTGAGCTATTTTTTTTTAATTAATTCCTCCAGTGAAAAAGAGGCTGCTGCGTATCACAGCTGCTAAACTGATAGCACCTGAGCTTTACCTACTTGCCTGTGAAGAGTGGGAGTTCTCAAAGATGGTACATTTTAGAAGGAACCTTCAATCCTGGCAAATATTATGGGAGATTCTTCCCTAGAAGGGTAGTATTTTTTTTTAAGACAACTTGTTTTAGCAGCCTTCGGTGCAGAAGCTGGATGAAAGACAGAAGTACTCACAAGGCCCTCAAATTCCACAGAGCTGGCTTTTCTGAGAAGGAAGTTCTGAAACTTGCATTGTCTTCATCCCCAGTTTAAGAGCAGGGCAAATACAGCATAAACTTAGGGTGTAATTTTCATCCAGGCAACATAGGCCACCAGAATACATTCAACAGATTTTGAAAAACGACCTCATAAGAAAAGCAGCTCTAGTTTCTTTCCTTGTGACATGGTCAGGTACAGGTTGAGCTTTAGCTTAGCATGTGGTTTCACTATCGGCTTAAGCTGACACAAGACAGGGCTGTTTCTGAAAAAGATGGTTCTGCTCTCCCATTTTCAGGTTCCTGCCCCCTCCCTGGTGTCAGCACCACTGATTGTGTATCCCTGCAGCCTGGAGATCCAGTTAAAACCTATCCTTGAATAAACAGGAGGAACCCAAATCTCACCACAGGTTCCTTATCCCTGGAGGAACTGTAGTTCTTCAAGATGCTGTGACAGCATCAAACCCTTAGTTGCCAAAGCCAGGGCTACCGTAATGTAAGAAAAGGAAGTGAATCATGGAATTCACATTGATTATAACATATCAACCAACCACAATTACTAGAGTGATAACAATTGTTCTCTAATTATGTCTTTGTGAATTAGACCCCAGGTGAAAGATGATAAAAAAAAATTCAGCTACATCAGTCAAAAAATGACAGCAATACTGCAGTCTTAGTGTGGTTTCTGATCATGTGAAAAAATCAAGCCATGACTTATAACACAGTTGTTTTAAGAAAACTATCCAACCTTTAGTCTCGAATTGAAGATACAAACTGATAGAGAATCCACCTCCTTACTAAATGATTATCATGACTGTTATTTCTGCTTAGTATAATTCATTTCACTTCTTTCTGCATTTGTCCTGTTTCTATGCTTGACATGCTTATCCTGATAGGTCATCAAACCTTCCTTTCTTTGTATTTTATCTTTCCGCTCATTGGAAACCAAGGCAAAGGCATTAACTTAATTTTGGGACCATATGCATACTATTGCTAATCCTAGCCCTGTCCTCAGTGCATTGTGGTTCTGCTTCTTTCCCGAATCTTTTTATATCTGTGGCTATAGAATGTTTTATTATTTGTCTTGATTTCCTTTGGAAGATCTAATTCAGCATGAGTTTTCACAATTCTCACTTTACTCCTGTAATTTCTGCCTCCCAGAAAGATCTTTCTTTCTTGACCAATTTTTAAGGCTGTTGCTGATTTCCTTTTGGATGCAGACACAGAGCCAGTTAGGTTTGTAACTCTTCCTTACACTTTTTCCCCTTTGTTTGGGATGCAAAGACCTCATAATTTCGGACTTTTGATTTAAATAAATTCCCTGCTTCCCCTCAATCAAACCTCTGAGTCCTTCTGTCCAATTCACTTTCTACCTAATATTCTTAATTTTTCTGTTTACTACTTTGAAATTGAAAACTTTACTTGTTTAGCATAGGTTTTTTTACTTAAATGTAAGTGTACTCGGCTCACGGTCACTACAGCTGAAGCTGGTTTTAGTGATGATTTCTTCCCTATTATCATCAACACTTATTACAACCCTGAAGTCTCAAACCAACATCACTTCTTGGTGATCGAGGAAATACCGAGTTAAGAAGTCCAGCAGTTTCTCTGATTTGTATCCCATAAATAGACGTCTCCCATAAAAATACACTTCTCCATTGTTATTTACATCTACCACAACTCTACACCTAAAATCCATAGCAGGCTACCATCTACTCTATTTTTGTATGACTCCTTTAATGGTCCTTACATTATTTTGACTCAAAATAATGGTATTTCATTTATGCTATCACTTTTTTATTTCCTCAGAATCTCCAGTATCATTATTATATGCCACCTGTACTTTTATTTCTAGCTTTCCTGAACAACTTGTACCCACATTCCAGCTGTGAATAGCATTCTATTTCCCATTAATTGCCATTATCCCTGTGACATCTGGTTTCATGTTACATACCAGAGGTGTAGAGCTACTTCATTTTGTTGTTCTTTTACAAACATCTCAATTTTCCTCTGCATTTCAACAAATTTTCTTGCTAGAGTTATAGATTGCTTTCGTTATTTATTGTCTATCTGAGTACCAACCTGGATGTGTGTCACCTAACTTCCTTTTCCCTCTTCTCTGAGGGTTCTTTTCTACGATATTCCAAGCCCCTCTTTCAGAACCACCTTGTCTGATTTCTAAAAAGATATATTTCCTGTAAGGTCAGACACAGTATATGGAACTGCTTCATTCAGCACTGAGGCATCACTTTGCCTCCTGCTCCTGGTAGCTTCTATGACGGCTGCTTGAGTAGTGCCAAAAAAGTGTTTCAAAGCAAACAGAAGTTGTTGAAAGGGTTGAGGACAGGAATGGAGCAGGTGTCAGGGGCTAGGGATAAAATTTGGATATATTTAGTTCCGTAATTGCAGCAGAAGGGGCCTGAGAGGTTTCATTTAATTTCCTTTTTCAGATCCGGGTCTGAAAGTAGGTGTAGCTACTTGCAGTCTCTTAGTGCAGCAGAGTTGTTTGAATTGGCACTACAGTATATTCTGATGAGCTCTGAAGATAAACAACTTTCCAGATGCTTAAAGCAACCTGTGTTCTAAAGTAAGTAGGGAGCATCCTACCATCGTCTTTTCTGTTTTTATCTCTATCCAGTCCCTTTCCTTCACAGGAAGAAAGAAGAAGCTGGAGCTGCATGCTGTAAAAACATTTTAGGAGAACGAACATGCATACTCTGCTCCAGAACCAGCACTGTTAAGCTTGATCTAAACCGTGGAAACAGACCATTGACAACCCTTTATTATCACATCTCTGCTGAAACATATAATGATACGTTTTGTTACACAAAGCTTTTCTTCATGTACAGATTTAAAGGAGTTTTATAAAAAAAATTAACAAAGCTCAACCATCTCGAAGTAACCTGTTATTGTCTGTTTTGTAATGAGACACAAGTACATGAAACTTAACCAGCAAGTTGAAAGTAAGAGAGCAAGTCATTCATATGCGAAGGAATTGGAAAAACCTCATTTGAGCACATTCCAGCTACTAACACCTTTTTAACTGAACAAATTTGAAGCTGTGTTTATCCTGTAGTTTAAACAAAACTCCTATGAAAATTACCTTATTGAGGTAATTATTACCATATTATCACATGTAAATTTACAGATACAACTCCCGTATCTTAGAAAAAGTAAAAAACTCCAATTTCAAGGATATGAAATAGAAGAAACAAACTTAAACCTGCTTGTATCACACAGAGATTGGCTCTTGTGAAAATTCATCTACATTATAGATAAATGGAAGTTCCCATACCTTCTTGTAAGTAACCTTGTTTTGTTCATTGTTTTGATATAGTTGCCCTTTAATTGGTTGTACCATTGCTAAGGAGTATAATTTGGCATCTACTTAGGTATTGAGACTTGCGACTAGGCTTGTTTTTTTAACAGAAAATTTCTTGCTAAATTTCAAGATGTTTAAATTTTATCTATTTTACAGAAAAATTGTGCATATTTTCCAAGGCTGACTTCAGGATGAGGTGGCTAAGGCAGAAATTTGAGCGTGTTGCAAGGAACAGGACTGCTTTACAGGTTACAGCTTCTTAATTCTAACAGTATTATTTACAAACTATCAGAGGAAAATTGGCTCTTTCTGTCAGCTCCCCATAGCGTCTAAACTATTTAAAACGGTTAGATTAAAAAAGACAAATTCATGGCAAGAACAAGTGGGGATTTACACTTAGTTGTACGGAGATACACAGTGGACAGGGGCAGAAAATAACCGAAAGGCAGCATGAACATGAGTATATGGGACAACTTTCAATCCTGAAACTATCCTTAAGAAATGGGTATTTTGCACAACATCAGGGAAAAATATGAACATTTTCTGAAGTGTATGGACCAGTGAATTATAGGAAAATATAAGGATGCTTCATGCAGAATGAATCTTTTAAAAACTGAGATGGAAAGACCACCAACAAAGAAAAGTGTGAGATTTTTAAAACAACTGCTAACTGCAAAACATGTAAACAAACATAGCCAATTGAAATAGAAACATGGATTAGTGGAGCTGAGAGTCAAGATCTATTCTTCATGCCTGTCACTTGTGGCTTGATCAAGAGCACATCATTTAAATACCTCTGCAAATGCAAATACTACTATTTACTTAAGAGAAGGATTGTAAGAGTACATCTGGTAACGTCTGTAACGGTGACATCCTGACCTGAAAACAGTCAGGTCTCTTTTTTTTTTAAAGTACTGTTAGCTTAAAGGAAAAAGGGGATTACCAAAATCTTGCACACTTCAAGCTGCCTTATTTTTGCTAAGAGTACCATGATTGCACTGAGATTTTCACTTCAGACAAGAAACTTGAGGAGCTACAAGGTCACAAAACTATGAAGGAAACACCTGGGAAGCAAGAGGATTCCCCTACCATCAAACCTCGAGCAGACACACAGCAGAGAGCTCTTGGGCAAGACAAGTGAAACTGCCAGCTTGGAGCAAACCTGCCGTTATGGATTTATGGCAGCCTCCCAGTTACAGGCCCATCTGGGTTGTAGTGAGGGAGGGAGGCTGGGAAGACCATGCGCCGGTTACATTTTTGCCATTCCTGCTGCGGTATGGCGTGAATAAATCACAGGGCTGAGGTCAGAACAGCCAGCCCATAAAGTGATTCATGGGCCCAGCAGCACATTCCCCCAGGACTATGTACTTTATTACAGTAAACCTCAGAACAAGATACAATTTCCTGTCTCAAGGAGCAGCCTTTAAATCAGGACACCTGGACAGCCCTGCAACCACTTACAGAAACAATAGGTTTCAGCCCCACCGCTGCCTCTCCTTGCTGGCCCGCGCTGTGTCTAACGCTAAACACTACCTATAGAAACCACCTCCTTCTGCAACAGATTACTGTGGTGACAAGACTGTGGAGTCAACGTACTGATATAATCCTATTCTTCAGCCATAGCTCCCCACCCAAGAAATAAATATGCTCCATCTGTTGTTTTTCTTTCCATTTTAGCTTTTTGGTCTCTTCTGCACTGTAAGAATTTGACCCCAAATGTTAAGGCAACAAAGGAATTGAAAGGTAACTCATTGGTCTGTCCGTTAGATCCTTCACCAAGAGGGGCCTTTTTTTTTGCAAGCTGAAGAACCTGCCAGGCAATTTAGGTTGTAATATGAACGTTCTCACTGTGATCAACGACTATGACATGAATTTTGGGTTTGGCACCTGGAAAGAAATTGAGGTGGTAACAGAGATGATGGTACTGTTGGACTCCTGAAAACTCTCACTCTCAGCTAAGAGTAATCTCGCTCTTAGGCTACAGGTTGTGTTTTCAGGAAAAAGAACAATAGAAAACTCATTTTAAGCCATGAAACAAAGCAGTGGGTATTGCCTGGTCTAAATAATCTGGGGAGCCTCATCTCAAAACACTTGAATCTCTTCGGCCTTCTGGGCTATTCAGGAACAACCTGCCATGACTGACTTGTATTCTAGTTGTCCCTCAGATAAAGGTGAGGCATGTGCTGGACTGTACTTCTGCTGTTCTCCTTGGAAGCAACAGGACACTCTTCAAATGGCAGCTTCCCATGTTCACACAAAGTGGGACAGAAGAAAAACTTGCTTTGCCTCCTTCAGATCCGTAATGGGTCACCAGAATGAGAGTTTTACTCAGGTATATTTTTTCAGTTTGCATCATTCAACAATGAGGAACATGAATGAGGAAAGGGAAGGAAGCTTCCCTTCGAGCATTTATTGGTAAAAGACAAGACTTTCCTATGGCTTTGCCAACAGTAAGTCATTCTGTAGAATCGCTCTGCGAATAGTGGAAGAGATCCTGATTATTTTCACTCTTCAAAGTTCTTTAAAATTTTAAAACTATAGACATAACAAGGTAACATGTCCCTGGGAAGCTGCTTCATGGAAAACACAGCTAGTAATAAGAAGCTTACATATACTGAGACACACCTGAAAGACTTTCAGAGGACAAGAACGTAAGAGAAAGTTGCAGAGGAGGGGAAGTTTGGGGGAAATCTAGGGGAGAATTCATCAAACACTGAAAGTCAAGCATGTTATTCAGCTGGTCAAAGAGAAAAAAAAAAATCTAGATAAGGAAAGAGGAGAAGAGAAGGATTGATAAAACAGATGTAAGTAACGCTAAACCCATCAGATTTGTCCAAGACTGAACCCCCCTGAAGCTACTTGTTTCATGATTACTTTTCCTACAAGCAAAAAAGTTGTGTGGAAAACTACTTCTTACACCTCATTTTATTTTGTTTTATCCTACTTAACGGATCTCCTTCACTTTTGTGGATTGTTTCAGAGCTTACAGTATTCAGAATCAAGGCTCATTCATTGATTTTATCCAGTCTGATTTCCGCACAGAACAAATACTTACATCGTATCCAGTTGCTCCCATTGAAGCCAATAACTTATTCTGAGGGGGTAGGAAAGGACATCTCCTCTTGTGACTGAAAGCCATGAGGAACTTGTTGCTGCCCTTGTGAGTTTGTCCTGGTGGTTAACAATTTTCGCTGTCGGAAAGTCATATGTCTTTCTAATCCTAATTCTTTCTGTTCTCAGTTTCTAGATAATGATCCTTGTTTTGACTGTTTTTACTGGAATAAACAGTGTTTTAATATCACTATTATTTAATTTTCTAGATATTAGAACTATACAGAATATTGTGACAATTGTATCAACTACCCTATAAAACAGAAGTAAAATCCTCATTCTATTTGTACTCATTAATCCTACTTCTATGTACTCAAAGTCCTTCTGCTGCAAACAACACACTATTTTTTTCCATTACATTGCTACATCTTTTCCAAGTCATTCCCCTCAAAATAGCGTACAATAGTCTCCATATTGTTCTAATTTATATGCCTAATGTTCAGATGCACTTTGTTTAAATGAGTTCACATTAAGAAGCAATTTAAATTGCCCCACATGTCTGTTCTCACCATTAGGTAACCCTATGCCATATTCTTTATCACCTGCACGTTCCATTCACTGTCATTTTATACTTCCAGCTCACTGATAAAGTGATTATTAGCATCAAGCCTAGTAACAAAACCTATGAAGCTCAAATATAAATATCCCTGTTGAGTTTTAATTGTAATTGGCAAATGCTGACAGATAATGGTCACTTTAAGCATATTGTCTATAAAGCGTTAATACATAATATTGGAAACTGATCATTTACAGAAGTCTGATCATATTTAATGTAAAAAGTTATTTCAATTAAACAAGTTGATTTCTTTTTTAAACCAAAGTTGGAGATAATCAAGGAGTCATATCACGTTTTTTTTTGACATTACACATCTTACACAAATCAAATTGACTGGTATTAATTAAAAGCCTATTCTTTAATTCTTTACATTATCAGAATCTTTCATCAGCATATTCATTACTTTGATCACAAATTGTAACAGTTAATCAATTCATAGCAAGTTAGTCATCCTGCCTGCTATTCTGCAACACTTCCAGAACTTCAGCATTTCCATAACTTCTAGAATTTCAACAGAATTCCAATATTTACTAAACTTTCAAAGAGCCAAAATTCCCTTCAGCCAACTTCTCTTAGAGTTCTTAGATACCAGAAACCTTGGCGTGCCACCCCCAACTCATGTATAACATCTTCAGCAGTTTCTTATATTGAAAAGAAAAAGATATGGAATGCCACAGTGCCTTTCTAAGGTGAGAGGCAAAAACATTTCTGTTCAATTCCTGTGTGATCCAAATTAATAATAAAGGATGTCATAAATCATTAAAATAATATTTTAGCAATAATACAAATACCTCAAATGCCTTAACGAACCAAAGAAAAAACAGGAATAGATCTTTCTTGACTTTGTTTTTCCAGTAAATCTAAAAATTCAAATTTTTATAATTGAACATGTTTTTAATAATTTGAATGTTGGCATTAAGGAAAAAACAGTGGTGATTTCATCACCACAGCAAATATGAATGGTGTCCTCTCTGAAACCAAAGACAAAATTCCCATTGACTTCATATAGTAAGAGCTGTATTAAGGGAGTGGATTCCATCTGCCTTCCAAATGGCTTTAAATATTCATTAAATATTCCTGAAAAGCTTTCAGCTTTCCATCTATCTATTTAAAAATACATATAAAATCATATGTAATAAAGAAACACTTTAAGGTTGCAAAGCGAAATTTGCGGAGGTTGAGAAATGTAATTGTAAGACTACGTACTTGTGGGGATGCCTTGTGCTGTTTTAGTCTTTTATTAGATGAACATATACAGGTTTGACCAAAGAATCTATACCTCATATCCTACTGAAAAGCTTATTTACTCAAGAGAGTAATACACTCAGGGACTATGGCAGGTTAGCACCTTAAGTTGCTTAGCAAAATCATCTTCAGGTAAAATAGAAATTAGCACCGTCAGATCCGTAAGAATTTTCCAGCATTTGCAGCAAAGTGCTTAAGTGTGACATACAGAATGGCTTCAAGGGTGGAGTGAAAAAGTAAGTTTTGATTTTTAGGTTTTATGTAGAATGTGTAATCCCCAATCCTATTTTCAAAAACTGTGACAGATGTTTTATTGTTAACATGATTTCAGTGCAAAACACAGTAGAAAAGCAAAAGGAAATATAAGCTTTTTTTTTTTCCCCTCACATGTCTTGCTTTTTTACTCACTGGTGTGATAGGGTCAAAGGGAAGATACTGGTAACTAAGTAAAATAAATGGTAGAAATGAGAATGATCTCCTCTGTCCTCTCAAATTGATGGCAGTACTCTATACAATCTTCTCTTCAAATGCAACGCTATCACGTCTGTGTCAATCAAGACATCCCGTTCGTAGTGCGTAGACCCGAGAGCTCGTTTGTGCAACAATAGCAAACGTGCCAGGGACGCCATGAAAAGCTCAGCAATGTGCCAAACTCTGTAGCTTTTCCAGGTGATTTTTTTAGGCAAATACCAAGGGAACTTTTTTTTCCCCTTCCCTCCAGACAAGTGTGTCCTATGAAAGCGTTACCCATGGCATAGCATGGCAACCAAAGTCTACCACAAGACAGAGCGAGGGGATTAACACCACGAACTTTCATGTGGCTCCAGAGCCGTTGCTGCGCTCCTCGGAGAGATCAGCGCCTTTTTGTCTGGCTGCAAAGGGAACAGTGTGTTCAGGGATGTATGAAAGCCCCTCTTCCTCGTCAAGATGCTGAGAGGCCACTGCATGTTCATAGCAGAGGTCATTCTGAGGGGAGGAAAGCAATAACAACCTGACTGGAACAGACACCTTCTTCACAGAAAAGTCAGTCATTTATGTTTTCGGTCTTGTACTGCAAAAGATTTTGAAGTAGTTCGTTTAAAAATAGAGCAGGGAGTCTGCTCTCGAAGCAATAATAAAGTACACACGCTAAATATATCTGATTCCAGCCTGTAGAAAATACTGGTGAGAGTAATGGCCCAAAAGACTCTCTGGGAAAAAGAATGTTTTAGAACAAGAAGGCTATCACACTGTAACTGCTTTACAACATTAAAGTTAATGACAGCTTTTCATTAATATGGCTAGTAAATATTATTTTGTTTAAATTAGCATTTTACCATTTTTTGATGTCTGGAGTTACCTACCTAATTGTAGACATTTTCTTTTCCTTTTCCTCTAGTAGAGACTACTGAAAAGAGTGAAAGAATGCAACCTACAGGAGAATTTTTAGTTTCTATTAAACCCTTTCAGAGCAAGAAGCGACATAGGCATAAACCAGAACGAAAGAAAAAAATGGCAGCTGAGAAGAGATCCCAGGTTCTCTAAGACAGACTCGAATGGGAGCAGAGGACTGCGTGACCTCAGACAGTGCATTGCTTCCTCTCAAAAAAAGTGCAATTTATGACCAATGAACAATTCAACCATGAGAAACAAGATCAGACAATTTGCCTCCCCAAAGGACACAGGCAAAAGCTGTGTTTATATTAATTGACATCCTCTCCTTAATTTTCTGTGCAGTTGAATCACTCCAAGCCCTCATACATTCTGTGGAGTTCTCACAATCACAGAAAAACAAATTCAAATCGAACAACGTAAAATGAGTGTGTATGACACCCAACCCACACATGTATGGGACTCAAACAAGCACATCTGAATAAGACAGTAACTCTCCCTAATTCTAAACAGCATTTTCTTACAACGTCTGAGAACTTTTTCAGATTCAGAATAGGTAAAGGAAGAATGTCCGTGCTACTCAGTAATTTTGGGAGGGGAGGGTGTGGGTAGAGAAGAAGGGGGTTTTTCAGTGCAATTTGGTTACAAAGCTTGTTTGCACAGGGCTGTGCTGGCCTCATGGTGACTATTCATAAGAGATCCCCAGAAGAGCTGTAAAGTCTGCCTATAGCCCAGGTGCTATAATTGCTGTCTGTCAAAACAGAGCTGTTTTCTCAGCAAACATTTCAGAATGCCCAACGCTAGAGTTGATTAGTTTGGGGTTTTCTGGGGAGGAGTATCAGGATGATGACTGAGAGACAGAGTAAAACTGATGACTCTGAAACAAAACTTTGATTTCATTAAAACACTCCGGAGAGCATTTAATTTCTCAGTTAAAAGAATTCCTGTGCTTGGAAGGGAAGGAAAGCCAGCAGTAGGAAAGAATTATTACCAATAATGTCCAATTCACACTGTACGACATATGAATCTGTTCAAGAACCAAACAGAGAGGTGTTATCAGTAAAGAAACTCGCTCAGCTGCCCCTTGAGCATAGTTGTTCATACGGCCAAATGATTCCCAGGTGGCAGAGATGACTCCCTTCCAGTACACCCTGCACCCAGCACCAAGAGGTCTCTTTCTCGGCCCCTTTCTGAGGCTTCTCCTGTGCGCAAGAGCTTTGAGAACCTCTACCTTCACAGCAAGCCTATTTCGAACCCAGCCTGCTCCACGTTGGTAACGTGGAAGGACAGACCCGTCTCCCTCAGGTGCTGGCAGCAGCGCTGACCACACAGAGCCCATTCAAACCACACCATGAGATCATCTACCGGATTTGTACACAGGCTGAGCCTGTGCAGGTCCCAGACACCTGAGCATGTGAACTCTGTAAAAAAAACAAACCCACTTCTTGCACGAAACCGCATACAGAAATATCAGGGCTGGGAGAGGGGGACAGCAGGCGGAGCTGGCATGAGGGAAAACAGAAGGAAATTAGGAGCATATAACAGAGCGAGGCTTCAGCCATCTTTTGCAATTAAAGAAACTCTTCACAGACCCTTAAAGTGGCAGAAGGCATTAGTTGTACATTTAGGCTGTGACTTACAACTTCCTACCTCTATAGCATGGTTAAGACAGGCAACGCAGATGTAAGTCATCGACAACCATAGCAGCCCCTTAAAAACCCCTTTAGGAAAGGCTTGGTGAAGCAAATTCATAATGGCTCTTCCCGCACATTATCTGCACTTCTGTATTTTCCATCGGTAATCATTGCTTCTGAACATCCACAGTATTAAAGCAACGTCATTTGTACTGCTCAGGTTACATCAATGTCAACGCTTACTTGAAGTCCCATGGTTTTAGGGGTTTGGAATTTTGCCATCAAAATTCTCTCCAGGCTGAAACGTGGCAAAGCGGGGCTCTGCCCCTCTCCATTTCCCAGGCATAGAAGGATTTCATATAAGGATTTTTACAAAAAACCCTCTGCAAGCATTTAAGACCTTTTTGTTTTTCTCAAGCAAGAAATGTCTTCAATTACTACTATTATTATATTTGACAAAGCTTAATTGTGAAGTCTCAAAACGTACATTAAAAGTTTTAATTAAAAAACAAACATCTTGTTAAATCCAGTACAGCATACGGTCCTACTAGAGTGCACCTCCTTATTTTAGCAATAGTTGATACCTCTAAAGACTACAGAGGGCATGACAATGGGTAATTACAAGGGTAGCTCAAATAGTACAGGCAATAAGTAACAGCATTTTATGATTATTTAGAAAAAATATTGAATAGGCAACAATGCTTAGGCCAGTAATTTTAATAAAAATTCTAATAATTCTATGGACTGATTTAACAATTTCTGAGATTTAATACTGATTAACTAATTTAATGATTTTTTAACAACACCTTGAGAAATACTAAGCTAATACTATTACCATATTTTTTTTCAAGCTAATGGTCATTATACAGCAGTCTGAAAATGCACCCGTGAAGCAGACATCAAGCCAAAGGCCTTCACCAAGCTCTCTGCCCTACTTAAAAAGGCATTTATTTATGCTGTTGCTCTCAGCATTGCCTCAAACTAGGCACTTGCTCCACAAGTAGAATTCACCACCCAGAATTATATGCACAGGTTCCCTTCACAGCTAACGAGCAAAGTCACCCATCTCACAGCGGAATTAATGTCTGGCAACAAAACAGAGGAACATTTTAATCAACAGGAGAGAGACAGAACTTGTTTCGTTCCTAGTTTTAGGAATTGGAACTATTGCCATGGGAGGATCTATCTGTAAAAGTGGAATCCATAACTCACAAGTACTCCTGAGGATACAGGTCTAAAACAGCCATTTGCACACAACTGACTGCATCAACTTCTTTTACAGCATGTGAGTGAGAACTGAATGATGACAGAGGAAGGACATGGTAGTGACTACCTTACCTACAGCGATCTGTTTTTCGTAACGCTGCCCAGAAACTGTGAAATTTTCAGTCTCAGAAAGTTCAAACCCAGTAGGACAGCTACTGGAGTAACCAGGCTATATAATGTATTCTAGGATGCTTTTTCATTTCCTATGCAGAAGGAAATACAAAACTGGGGATTTTTTATGGCAATACTCAAGAAGGTTCCTCACTTCATATTAAGCTATTTTAAATGGTATTTTATTTTTTTATTCTTTTGATGGTGCACATATTATCTTTATGTTGTTAAACAAGCTCATATCAGGTAAACAGAATGTCCTCTTTAAGAAAGTGTAGAGACAGTTTTGCATTTTGGAATGGTAAAAGCACAGGTGGACTCTGCAAAGTCTCCTTTTCACATCCAACAAAAGGTGAAGTTTGAAAGTTAGTCCTCTGCATGCATCAGATCTAAGGAATTGCCACTGCAAATATTCTGTTCCTCAGGATTGTCTTCTAGATTAAATATTGTTTTATTGACTAATTCTTAAGGATTAAGCCTTCAGCTTCCCCACTATGCTTCAAACCATTGTGACCACAATTGCATAACAAAAGCTGTTCCACTCAGCTCCAGAAGGATCATGAATGGCCTCTGTAATACCACATAGGTGAGTCTGGACTGCTGTCATGTAGCAAACCAAGCACTGACAAAAGCTAGAGCCAATGCCACCAAAAAGATGGAAGAGCTGAAGAGCAGTCAAGTTATCAGCCACTCTAGTGGACTTTATAAATGCCAAAGAAGATTTTTGCAACAGGATAGGAGAGTCTGTACTACAAATACAACTCAAAAGAAAAAACAGATCCAGTTGTAAATACAGAATTGTATTAGATTCTAGCAAGTTTTGAAGAGCAACAGTCTAACATGCTGATTTCCATCCTAGAATTCATTTTTCTTTGAGCTAACTTGCATGCAAACGTTTCTCTTTTTGATTCAAGGGGCAACCACACCAGTGAAAATTTATCCTTCTGTCTCCTTTTATATAAAGTTCCAAAATCAAGCAAAGTTTCCAGGGCAGCGTCATTTGCAGTTGCATAATCGATGTTAATACCACTATGTGTGAAATGGAAAGTCTACAACTGATTCCTGAACTGGCACAGGACCTGAGGACTACAGGTTTAACATAGCAATGTTCCAGCATCAAATACATTTATACAATGTAGATAAAATGTTGAACAGATCACTACTTTATATTACATGCTAAGAAGCTACAGTATTCATGATTTTTGTGTATCTCAAAAGAAACCAATAACAGACACTTGATGTGGCTCTCTGTGGATATCTTTTGTCTAAATCACAGGTTAGTGCATAAAAAGGAGGACCACATGAATGTTTGAATTAATGTCTTATCATCTAAACGGCTGCCACCCACATCGATTTTTCAGTCTATTCCTATTTTAGTAAGTTCACCAAGTTCAGTCCCTTGCCATCACAGACAACCATACCATATAATCACTTTTAAGTGCAGTACAATTTCCTCTTCAACCCACTATGGCTATCAGAAGACTTCCAGAAATGACATTTGTCTGCTAAGACAACAGAATTCTAACTGCAACCAGACTGGGGCCCATGGCTTGAATGGGAAATGATTTTCTGAGGCATGATGCACAAGATGGAGAGGTTTACCACTCAGAACTACTCTCTCCAAGTTTGTTTATGATTAGAAAGGATATTTCTAGTTAGAGTCACATTATACTGCAAGTTGCGGTAGCACAATACCTAACAAGAGGAACAGCAGGTAGAAGAATTTTTCTTATGAAGTTCCCTTAATAATCCAGATTCATATGCAAGTGGAGAGGTAACGCTTCTCAAATACTTCAGAACTCTTAACTGGCATGCAAATGGTGATTACTCAATATGTTCAACAACTTCCAGTGAAAATTACATAGCTCAAAACACTATACAAGAAACTGAAATACTGCCTGCAGCACCACTAATTTTAAGTGCTAAAATTGAATGAATCCAGGATTGGGCTCCAGTTAGCTCTGTGGCCCCTCTAGGATCAGGGATTAAATTCTCATGTTCCTACACTTCAGCAGATGAAAGGACCTCTGTGATAACCTTTTCCACCCTAAAGATGCTTCTTTTAGATAAAACTCGCATTGCTTTTTGCATACACATTAACAGTATCAAATGGGGTATGGTGGGGAAAGTTCATCCTGCAAAAGCTAAGATGCCTCATTGCTGCAGCCGCAAGACAATAAAAGAGATCAGTCGAGATTTTTACAAGTTCTGATGGCCAGTTCCACTGCTGCTGGCTGGCTCATAGGATTTAAATATCTGCATCTCAAGTTTTATAACTTGCCTCCCTAAGGAATTACTAAGCTTCTTTCCAGAGTCTGTTTAGAAGGGAAACCATTCACTTTGGAAAAGACAGGACTAATGCCCTTACTCTGGGGGCTCTGGTTTTGGCTTAGTCCCCTCTGTTCCCTGTCAGACAAAACAAGAGTGAACCTGATTGCTGTGAGTCAACAATTCTAATCCATAAAGTTCAAACATCAGGATGCCAAGGACCAGGCTTCACTCACAAGCATTACCATGTCAGGCTCTTATTTCCTGAAATTAATGGAAAAATCTGAGGTAAAGCAAGATAAAGTTACAATAAGGAGGAATGAAAACAGTGATTGCAATTGTAGCAAAAGGGAATCAGATAGATATTTCCATTATAGGGAAACCTAAAGCAAACACCATTTTTAAGTTAAAATACTGTGATCAAACTGCTTAAAATCTATTTGTAGGCACTTCTGAAAAAACTCCAAATGTGCTTCCTCCAATCATGTCTTGATGTTTTTACTAATGAACAAGGTAATTGAAGCGATCTCAACTCCAACTAACCACTGATCCACTTCGACACTTGATAATATACAGAAGCATTGTAGAAAGAAGCATTCTTAAGAGAAACAGGATTGAAGCCACGAGACAAAAAGATCGCCGATTTTTAGTGTTATACCACACCCACCTATGGGAGAAACAGAATTCTGCCGCTTGTCTTTTCAGGCAAAGCCCCCTGATTTCCTCAGCATCTTCCTTGTACCATGCCACTGATTCCAAATTCACCTGGGCTCAATGTTGTTTCCTTTATTTCAGTACCTACATGGATCTACTCCACCTTCCTGTGAATTTGGTCTCTTTCTATTTGTTAACTTCACATTACATAACACAAACTTCTCTTTTGCAGTCTAAACCTATTGTTCTGACTAATATTCAGTCTTGCTCCTTAAACAGACAAATCTTCCCCCATTGCCTGGATCTCTGGTTCTCTTCCCATTTGCTATTTACCTCTTTAGATCTTTTTGGCATTCTTTATATTGGCATTAGTTAAACTGGGTACCAAAAAGAGAAGCACGTACAATGGTTTTTGGTTGTTTTTTTTTTTTTTTTTACACAATCTGTTAAAATCCTTCAGTGTTCTCCAGAATACCTTTCAGACCTCACTGTCGTGGTTTTCTCTTGGTTACACTTTTTCAGTTCTAATAAAATTTATAATGTAGCCTATTGGTCTATTCATCTCATATTCTGCCAACATTGAGAATTAGAGTATTAAGGATATTATAGAGCACATCCCCGTCTAATCTCATTCTAATATCCACTTATGGACGTATTGTCCATGAATCTGCGTAAGCCTCGTTTGATCCTGATGACATGGTCTCTATAGCACTCTGTGGCCACAAAGCCTCACTACCTGCTGCATAAAGAAATGCTTTTACATGTTTCAAAACAATTTCTAGTTTCACTGATTAAAGCCCAATTCTATTGCAATGAAATGTAGTGTCAGCCCAGGAGAAAGATCATCTGAGATGAAAACAGACAATGCTCAGCTTCACCTCAGTCCTCCACTTAGAACAGCCTCCCCACGGTAACCCTGTCCTCCTGTACAAGCAGCCTTGTCTATGTCTGTGCAAGAGTTAAAGCCCAACGTAATAAATAAATTCCTCCGTCCCATGAAGAAAACATTCTTTTTCACTCAGCAGGTGGCACAGTACTGCATTAGTAAGTATTGTTATACTGTCATAACTACCCCTATAAATAAAATCTTAAAAATCACTTGACACACTATCGGGTGTTCATGGTGAGGTGTTGGCAGCGGGGGGATTGCAGGAGCCTCTGTGAGAAGAGACTGGAGCTGCCCTGTGCTGGACACAGCCGGTTCCTGATGGCTCCAATGGACCCACTGTGGGGCACAGCTCAGTTCCTCAGCCGAGCTGGCGGCACCTCTGGGAAAACATATTTTAGAAAGGGCAAAACCTGCCACACAGGCGAAGGAAGGGGGTGGTGGTGGGGGGGGAGAGAATGAGAAACAGCAGTGGAAACACCTCCCCCCTCAGAGAAGGAGGAGGAAGAAGTTATGCTCCAGGTGCCAAAACATCTGCAGCATCTACTGCAGCCTGTGGACAGTCCATGCCGGAGCAGATAACCACTGCAGTCCTCATGGAGCCCACGCCAGAGCAGATTTTTTTCCTGAGGGATTGCAGCCCTGTGATGAGAGCCCACACTGGAGTAGGGGAAAAGTGTGAGAGGGAAGGAGAAGCAGAAATAAACTATGTACTGACCTTCCTGCACCACTCAGAGAGGTGGGTAGAGGAGTCTGGAGCGATGGATTGAAGTTAAGCATGGGAAATGGGGGAGAAAAGGTGTTGTTTAATTGTTTGTCTTTATTTCTCACTACCCAAATCTGGTTTATTTGGCAATAAATTAATTTTCCCTAAGTCATGTTTGTTTTGCTGGTGGCGGTAACCAGTAAGCAATCTCCCTGGCCTTATAATGACACAAGAGCCTTCTCATCCCATCTTCTCCCACTGTTGTGTTGAGTAGGAGGAGTGAGCAAGCAGCTGGATGGGATTTGGCCCTTAGCCAAAGTTAACCCACCACAGACACATTTCTATGTTCAAACACCAGCTTAGAAACATAACTTTTAACATGAGAAGGTAAAGTCTCATTGGAAGTAAGCATGTGCATTCACATTCCAGAGGTGGCTTTTAAAGCTGTAGGTAAAGTTCTAGCTATGAACTGCGGCTCAGAAGCGGACATGCTTAACTTTTCAGGTTGGAGGAGAAAAAGATAAGTTCTTATAAAAAGAGGTTGGTTGCAGTCATGGGTATCACGGAATGTGAAGAAATGGAAGAACTGTCACCATGAACCCTGGCACAGAAAGAAAACTGCGTTGGATCAAGCAAGATGCAGCTGAGCCAGCAGAAAACAACAGGGGCACCTGCTCTCCAAAATGAAATTCCCAAGAAGCAATGAACCACAGCAGGGAAGTGCACTCACTGACTCTACTTTTTACCCACTCTGTTATTCAGCAAGGAAACATTATTCTTTAAATGCTGCCTCATCCAGCACCTCTGCCATAACACACACTAAAAATTATGGCGTTAAAAAAATTAGTTTCATTTCTAATATAATAAAAAAGATACAACAATCAACTTCTCACTCTTAACAAGTACTCCGTGGTTTTTGGTTTTTTTTTGCCAAAACCATTTTAATGCTTTTTTTTCTTCTCAGCCAAAAGCAACAACAATTTTGGCTCTATGCCATCACTATGTTCAGCGATACCAAGAAACTTAATCACAATGGCAGCAATGTCAATAAAGCCCTGGAAGAAGCCAAAGAAGTTTTTCTATACAGCCTCATTCAAAAGGAGGTGTTTCCTAGGCTAAAGTGCTTCTTTTTAGCAGTACACAATGCAATGAAACATGCCCTCACGCTATTCACATACTTCCTATGGACAAGCAGCCATCTTGGTTTTCTGAGGACAATTTTCCAGAAGGAAAGAAACATTCGTTAAATGGTAGTAAGAAACTAGGGCAGATTATAATGGTTACTGGGCAGGATCAGCCACTCTGACACACCCTGACTCGCAAGTATAGTCAATAAAAGAAGCGGGGGGGAGAAGAAAAAATAGGAGGGAATGAAAAATGATTTCTGGGTAGATAATTACTTGATATTTTCTAACCCATAATCAAGTTTAAAAACAGTGCACTCTGGTTTCCTTGAGAGAAAAAAAAGGGAAGCTAAATATGAATGGGCTGTGAAAGTTTGGCAATATTCATCAATATAAGTTGCTACCTAGAGCACCAAGAAATACTTTTAATCAAGATACATCTGTTTTTCTACTTAATTTTTTGTTATAGCATATAGCTCTCCTAATTCTCTCAAGAGTTAAAAGACCATACCCAGAGGCTATAAACCCACAAAATATTGAAAACAGAGAGAGGCATGAGATAGAAGACAAAGCTGATTGCCTTTATGCCCAAATCTTGCATAGAAGAAATCTGGATATGAATTTCTACTTTTTATGCAGCGCCTCCAGTTTCCCCACAGACCTTGTACAAAGAGAGGGGAAGGAGAAGACAAGACTCATGAAGATAATGTGATCAACAGGACATCAGTGTCATTCTGAAGTGTACACAGAATCATAGAATCGTCTAGGTTGGAAGGGACCTTTAAGATCATTGAGTCCAACCATTAACCTAACACTGCCAAAACCACCACTAAACCGTGTCCCTCAGCACCACGTCTACCCGCCTTTTAAATAAATCCAGTGATCCAACCACTTCCCTGGGCAGCCTGTTACAATGTTTGATAACCTTTTCTGTGAAGAAATTTTTCCTAATATCTATCCTAAACCTCCCCTGGCACACCTTGAGGCCATTTTCTCTTGTCCTAAATAGCTATTTTTCTATGGCAAAAATTTCTTTTGTGTTCTCCTTATCAAAATGGTTTATATTTTAGACATGAATAACAGGCACATATCACAAATGAGTGAACGGTCATAATACAAAATAAATCAGCAGTAATATACCCTTACTATGTAATCACACAACAGATTAGAAATTTTTAATTCTGTCTGGACAAGCACATTTGATCCTGTTACTCTAAATTATTTTGGGAGAAATTTTGACAAGACTGATCTGACCAAAACATTTGATGCATCAAATTAACAACCTGCCATTTGATAACCTTCCATCCATTCTATTAGAGTGGAGGAACATTTAAAGATAGCATGGCTAGAAGACTATGAGCAACTCTACTCAACGCCACTGCTGGCTTTATTTGAGGGAGACTCTTGAGAAACGGTTGCAAGTGGACAGAAAACTTTTTGAGATTCATTACTGGGCAGCTATCAGTCACATCTCATTTTATCCTAAATGGCATAGCTTTTGAACAAATACCCTTCCCCTACAAAATAAAAGAATGGGAAAATAGATATATTAATTTTAATTCATTTGAAACCTATGAACTACAACCATAACATGCATAAAAGGGACTGGTTTTTGCTAGTCATAAATAACAGTCCATGAAGCTAACCCCTTGCTACCTCTTCCAAATATATCAGGTTAAGAATAATTCCTTCCTCTTCCAAATCACGTTACAAATGGGGCATCATGAAAAGAGGCATTCCTTTGGCAGCGATGAAAGTTGTTAGAGCCCTGACTGTATACCATATGATGTGCACTGGTACAGCTAACAAAGCAGAATAGTTCACCAATTAAGAAAGGGCAAATCTAATCTGAAAATGGTTAATTACTTTGACTGTATAGGCAGGACTATTTGCATCCCCATGCTTTCCTAACATTGCTAAAGGTCTATGTGAACAAGGCTGATGAAATAAGAACTTCTGAAGTTCCTGAATTTCTTTCTGTGAATGAAGGGGCATATAGAGACATCAAAAACATTGTATGAAAGTATTTGCTTCCATCTGCCTGACTGCTAACAATTAAACAAGCAAATGACGTTTACATAAGGTCTTCACATGGTTCTCAACATCCCTCACATCCAAACCCACCCATTAGAGTTGTTGTCTTTTCTCAAGTTTGAAGTTACTAATTTTTCCTTTTTGGACCGGTTTGTACCTACAAAACATATCAGTGCAATTGACATATGAAACCTCATGAATGCAGACATTGTTACAGTCATATAGACATACTTACGCAGAGACAGTTTGGGCCTATGGGCTTAGGAAAAGAAGCTGTATCAATTTAAGTGATATTTATAATGACAAAATTGCATTCAGTCTAAGGGTCGTACTAACGATTGTGCTGAGTTAGCCCTTTCTGTTAGGACCAGAAGGGGGGTAGGGGAAGAAACACCTTTTACCAAAATAGTTAAAATGCTATAAAAAAAGTCTGTGTGTGCAGCCCAGGTCTTATAAGGAAGTGTTCTTAAACATTTATTTCTTGAAACACAAGGTTTCAATCAACAGCCACCGGAGACTCTGGGGTCATGATCTTCCCTGTACACAACCCCCTCAATGTTCTGCATAAAGGTCAGAGAGGTTTACCCTCCATGAATGAAGTTGCCTTCCAAACACTTTGACTACAGAATAAACAGTTTCTAACTCAGCTTGCAGAACTCTCAGCATTGTTTTCTAAGAAAAAGACAAACTCATACTAAGAGATTTCATATTCATACTCTCTGTAGACTCTTTACAAATTAAAGGCCTGTAAAATCTTGAACGTTTATTAAGTCTGTCAGCAACAAGTAAGTTGAGAAGAACACCATATGTTAATTTAAGAAGCCCACTGAGTGCTCACATTGTGTTCCTCAGCTATCCGACTGGGTTAAAGTGCTTCTTACACCTTGATATGCTGGTATATTCATACTGTGTTGGCATATACACATAATCAACACTCGTGCTTGGCATCAGCTGAACTTGTGTCAAAAGTAAAATATGGTGAGGTTATGGGGAATTTGGAATATGTTCTGACGAAAGACAGAGGTTTAAAGAAGTAAGAAAAATAATGCTTTGTAGCACCTAAAGCAATGAGGGAAAACACAAAACAATGCCTTTAGGATGTATCTGCAAATCCTGTTTGGAATACTTTAAGGATTAATTGTTAGGGTCAAGAAATGTTAGTAAGTGCCACCAGAAGTCAGAACTAAAATGGAAGAGTTACCTTCTGCAGAACTTCATATGGCATTTTAAAAGAAGTTACATTTTATTTTGCACTTGATAAACATTCCTGTTTCTGCCATTGCTCCTATTTGATTGGGCTGTCTGATGCCTGAACCCTACAGAGCTGCCATGCTGTAAGTAACACGATACATATTTCTGTCGTATCCACCAGTGATAAGTTACATTACTGAAATTCATCCAGGAAAGTATACCTGTTAATTTTGCTTTAGATGGATTCTATTAAAACGTGAAAATCTTGGCAAGAACGGCGGTGAGATTTGCCCACTGTCTGGGTCCCTTTCCCACCCAGCCAACAGGGCAGACTTTTTAGTTCATTATCACCTCATCAGTGCTCCTGTCAGCTGCCAGCAGTGAGAAAGGACTAAGCCACTCACTAATTCCTGGCCTTCCTGCTTCCACTGAAGCAGCAGTAAATCCAGAACAGATGGATGCTCTTTAACCCTCTCAATCCAGACACCTACTTTAATCAGTCTAATCAACCCACTCAACTCAGAACAAGGCATGACTGACAGACGCAGAACAACGGAGGGACCAAACCGTTGCAGCTCAGATTCTTCACAGCAAACACCACTCCATCTCCAATGCTCTGCTGATAAGGGAGCAGCAGAGCTGGCCAAAGGCAGCAGCCTACCAGGTCAAGAGTAGGACAGACCTTTTGGTGAAGAGGAGAAAGCAGTAGAGGAAGGGACTGCGAAGCAGGAAAAGATTATTAAACATTAAGATCTTATCGCAAGGATCTCATCGCATTACGCAAGTTACGAATGAAGACCAGAAGTCGTTTACTCCGTGCAAAGGCAGCTTCTTGTTTTGCAACGGAAGTTGCAGTTCAAGCCAACCTGACAGCCTGCTGTCACAGTCTTTTCTTTCCCAGGACGCAGGATGTGAGTTTCAAACCTTGCCTTGTGTTGTCTGAGACTTATCTAACCATGGATTGCCATTTCAGTGTGCTAAGCCAGCAGAAAAGTAACTTCAGAAAAATGTGAACATTTTTTTGCGAGTTTTGTGTGCTGAATTAGTTCAGTGGAGTTTCCTGAGTCCCAGATACAGCGTAAAGGAGGAACTGGGAGGGAGCAGGAGCAGATGGGACAGTCCATCAGGCTGCTGTGCAGTTGGAACACAACTCCTCATGTTCCCAAGAACACATTTTCAGCCTTTGCCTGTACACTGCAGGGCACAGCTTCATTCATACAATGAGGTAAAAACAGAAATGGCATGTGAAGCTTAAAGGGGATTTTATGGGATCATAACATCAAGACGAACCCTTCTGTTTATCTTCATATTCACGTATTTCAACAAGGCCTAAAAAAACCTATGTGGAGAACATGGCTAATTAATGATAATATTCAGAGAGAAAGAATTCTATATGATTTTGTTTTCCTTGACTTACTGCAGAAGACATGAATAAAGAAATGGTATTATAGCGCTCTGGCATCTCAAATAGGTTTACATACTTACAGGCTTAAAGAAAACCTCCACTGAGTTATGAGAAAAATATATGAGAAAAAGTAGTTGTACATTCATTCTAGAGTTTGGAAACTTTATAAAGTGACTTGGCTAAGGTCAAATTGCACACCTAGAAAAATTTATGAATGCCATTTAGAATGACTACATTTCAGTCTTGCCATTTGAGATCATTTTATTTATAAAAAAGAAAAGACAAACAGGAACAAATTCAAAGAGTAGTAACAAAATGACAGTGTATTTGTAAAACCAAAGTCTGAGGCTGGGAAAAATTCCAAAGTAAGTTTGGCCATGGATCATGCCATACCCTTACGTCTCACAGGTGCACAGCAGAGAAATGCTAGGTCAGCTCTACCTGGTGGCTCTGAATACAGATCAACACATGGCATGAATTATTAGGAGCATCAACACAGCTTAATCATCCTTCTCTCAATCACGCTGCTTTTTAACCTCGGAAGTCTTAATTGTGTGATTGTAGCCTCTCTCTTTTGTACTTTTTCTACATGGATATGAAATCCTGTTGTAAGGAGCAAAATAATAAAGAAAAGAAACTGAAGAGTCAGTTAACATCTTGCCCTGCATCATGTGTAAAATACCTCCTGTTTACCTAAGGGCCTAACTGAAACCAGTTTCCTGAAACCAGGAGAGGTTGATAAGCTTGATACGGAAAATAAAGCCTTTAAAAAAAATAGTATTTAATTTCAACACTTCTACAAGTATTCTTGATTATACAGTATAAAGACCATCCTGTTCCTGCATCTTTGATAAGAAAATTGTGCCCTTCTCTTAGCATTTAAATCTTTCAATTATAAGCCATGCACTCAAATTTTAAGCTGTATCTCCATAAGTTTTTGCATTTACTTTCACGATTTATGAATTCAAAAGTTACAAATGAGAAATATATATTATAACAGCCCATCTATTCACTAACACAATCCATTTAGTGCACATCTTCATACACAAAACTAGCTTTCCACAGATCATTTTTTAAAATTCATAATTTTACTCCATAGCTAACACTGACAAAAATTTGCAAGATTAGAAGGTGGTTCTGAAATAACGGAACAGCCAGCCTTGTGCGAGCAGGAGAAAGTTGTTTCAGCAACTGTCCAATGAAACCAAAACTCACTCCCAAACACCTTTAAGGACAACTACAAAGCTTAGTAGCTAAAGATAAACTCATTGAAAGCAGGCTTTTTCTTAAGTATGACTACATTAACAGTCAAAAAGACAAAAAGCATACATGAGTTTATTGTGACTGTGAAATAGAGTGGGAAAATATTTGTGCATGTGTCTGTTGCAATTCTGTGAATTTTCACTGAAAAGATAATCAAGGACAGCAAAATTATCTAGCAAAACCAGAAAAAATGTTAGAATGACATTGAGAATCTAATGTACTTTGTTAAATAATAATGTACTTAAATTATGTAAGAACAAAATATATATTTTTTAAAAAAGTAACAGTTCAGTCATGGAAAGAGCTATCATATGTATTTTAGCATCCTCAAAGTAGAAGGTGAAAGTTAGGAGTCAGCTACCAGCAATGTTTAGGAATAAATTATTCTTCCACAATATGAAAAAGAAACAATGCCATTAAAAGACCCTTTCAGCCTCAGTGATTATGACTAACCTATGGCATGGAAATGGCTCAACTGCAAATGTTTTGGAACTAATCATTCCAAAGCTTTTAGGAAAGTATGTGATCTGAAATGTCATGACAATACCGACTCCTAATCCCAACGAGCCTGGGAAGTACCGTATTCCTGAATAAGAAGCAGAGGACCTTGACTGAGAACACGGCTCCTTAAAGGGGCCAAAAGAGATGGCGGAAGTTCAACTGAAAATATGAGATCTTGCAGTATAGAATGTTTACAATGTCAAATTCGGGGATATTAATACATTCAGTGCCACTTCAAGACAATCTCAGTACTCAGAAGCTGTCTGACCAGACTATAATCTTGTCTCTAACCAATGCTGACGGGAATAGTGATGATTCAGCCACTCTTGGTGCCCGTTCTGGGATTCTGTTGCACAAATAATGGTATCTAATGCCCCATTAGCTGTCCTAGGATATGAGACTCATGAGAGGCCACCAATGTGACACAGAATATATGGAAGATCCATGCCTTTCTGAAGAGGCGCTTGGAGCTCCAGTGGGATAATCTATTGCACCTGAGACTCCTGAGTTTAGACAATGCAGTGCTGTTCTCCTTAGAACCAACAAGTAAGTGATCAACAGGTGTCTCAGAGCTAGAAATGAGCTCCTTTCTTATCTAGTGTATGTATTGTCTGTAGAGCAGTAGAAGTCTTGAAAAATGTTTCTTGGAGTCAAACATAAATCAGAGATGGCCACTGGTAGGCAGAGAACAAGGTTCTGAAGGCCAACCAACCAGAGGAGAAAGTGAAGACTTGAGAAACAGAGAAGATAGGAAAGAACCTAGCTGGTTCTTTCTCATGGTCTCTGTCCTATTAAAAAAAATTGTCTATCGTGAACAAGAAAACTAACTTTAATATTGTCCTTTATTAATTCACAAAGGAATATAAACTGTATTTGTGGCAAAAAAAAAAAAAAACTCACGTCCTAGCAAATGAAATCTTATACTGGAGTGCTAAATACAGTTAAATGACTTGAATGTGGTCTGGAGGTCACTCTGCTACAAGCAACCCAGATGAAATTTCATGCCATTGAAATTTTTCTGTGCTGAGTTTTCCTTATCCCTAAATAAGATAAATACTGATTTTTTTTTTTTTTCAGAGGAATATTTTAAGAATTAACATGGCATTTGTAACTGCTTTAACATTCGCAGATGGAAAGTGAAATATCACAATGTGAAGTATAATAATCAGAACTGAATGCCACAGCATAAATTGAAATTATAGAAGGCTGCATAATTAAAAAAAATAATCTATTGCTATAAATATTTTAAGGTCATGTGGAGAGAAATTATTGTATCCCCTTTTGGTCAGCAAACTCCTCTTGTTCATTAAAGACATAGGTGTGTATTTCCAGGTCCCAGCAGACTGCCACTGAGCTCAACTGGAAGGGCTGAGAAGTTAGGTAATGAAATGCTTTCACTAGACTATAGTAAGTCTTACCTCAAAGCAAAACACATAGTTAAGACAAACCAGAAAAACGTGTAAACACAGTGCGTGAATTGCAAAGAGGAATGTAATGGCGTTTTTTTTGTTCCTTCAGTTAATATTTTTAAAAGAATTTTTCTAAGACTTGTAGGATTTCCTTGGGAATAAAGAAACCAAAGAAGATTTTGTCCTTCACAATCAATGTTCGAGACCAGCCACATCAGTATATAGAATGGGGATGAGAGTTTAACTGAATATGTGTGACTGTTGGTCATGAGGAAACAAATTTTCCATCTTACACAAGCAGGCCTCTCCTGACAAAAAACTTATGAGGCAGAAGTTCTGCTGATTTAGGTACAGCTGCTTCAAAAATGACTTGGCAGTAGGAACAGGGAGAAGAGCAACTCTGAAAGAGGAGTTGGGGATTTCATCTGCTGAGGAAGTTACAGAGCTTATCAGAATCTACAGAAAATTAACTATACTTATTTATAAAAATGATGCATACTGTAGACAGGTCAAAGAAAAAAAAATCCCAATGCATTTCATTATTACAACTCATAGGTGTGAATACAGCATATCTTACCACACTTTTCACATATTAATTTCATATTGCTATTTTATCAGTTAGCAAAACAGAAAATGAAACCAGAATGGAGATGTATTAAGAGATAATGCATCTCCCATGTATGGGAATAAAGCTTTTTTGTTATTTCTATCACTGAGATGAAAACCAGATCATTGCCCAGTGTAATTTCTGTCCCTCAAAGTTATTTTCATTAAAGGTCTACAAGTTCCATTTCGGAAACAGGTAACAAAAGAAGAAGTTCTTACTCTTTGTTATATTTAAGTTGCACTGAGAGCATATTTGTCCATAAAGTGGAACAATAAATTTAATTCAGCATTTCTATAAATAAGGTACTTGAGACAATGGAGATCATAGAATCATAGAATGTGTTGGGTTGGAAGGGACCTTTAAAGGTCATCTAGTCCCGGGACATCTTTAACTAGATCCATACACATCACAAAGTCATCTGGAGCACTGTCTCCCCAAAAGGAAGGCACAAAAAATATAGAGAAATGTGCTGTTAGGGTTAGCTAGCATTTCTCTAGGCATCCCTGACTGTACTTTTCAACTTCCCACACAGAGGAAGCGCTACTCCCATGCTCCGTGTTGTAAAGGAGGCAAAAGCTACAGCAGCCAAAACCACTGGAGTGAAGCCTTGGTGAGAGGTTGTTTGAAGGGGCTGTGCATGAGTATGTAGCTACTTGATTAACACTGACTTTAGTCAACAGCCTTCTTCTGTTTGGGCCAAATACAATTTTGACACCCTCTGCAGCTCAGCACCAAACACCCTTTCCATTCTCCAACAATTTACTTGCATTTCTGCGTAAGTACTGGTATCTTTTGGCTCCAAAGACAGGCTTACCTGCAGGGTTTAAGTTTGCGTTTGACACCTTGCTCTTGATTTTCCTTTACTGCACAAAACAGCTTGCTCCAGTGCCTCTTTCACAACTGCTTCTTTGTAGTAAACGAAAGCTTTAATAATTGTATTTTGGTTGTAGAGTTGATTAATTTTGACTTTGTTTAATTTGCAACCTTTGCTGAGATCTTTAGGGCTGGGAATTAGAGAGCACGTTGTACGACTATATTTTGGACACTGTGGGTTTGCCAATATGTTTCATGCCTCATTTGTCACAAAACCTGTGAAACTGTAGTCCAAAGGCAGCTTCATATTTTTCAAGGCAAGGCAAAAATGTATTTGTTTTTGCTTTAAATTAGCATCTTGCTAAATGCCTCTAGTTTTTCAAACTTCAAACCAAACCCTCACTAACAATGAGAAACTAGGAAGCAAGACAAATCTGAAGATCAGCTTAGCAAAAGACAACAGATTTCTTCTCTCCAGTTACAGCACTAAAGCGGTAAGATAAGCATACTCCATCTTAGGCACAGACGTATAATAAAGAAAAAATGAGGACGTAGAAAGGATCTGTATGAGAACATGCTAGAAGAGAGAAATAAATGAAGAAGTAAGTATCTTATATACACATTTCCTATTAAACGTTTGTGTCTCAAACATTAAGATATTTAAAAACCTACAAACCTTGTATCTTCAGATTTTAATTCCTGACATCATTGAAGTTCTGTGGCCATGGGTGAACGAATCACTTCATGTGGCAGTTTAGTCTTTTGAGGAACAACTATAGTATTTATCCATTTTTATAAAAAGGAAGACTTTGATATGTAAGATCCTTCAATGAGTACTAAAGAACTAAACTGCAAAGTACTATTATTAATAGTTGCATTATTAGTATTTTTGAAGAAAATGTGGCTAGCTGAGTTCATAAAGGCTTTCTCCAAATATCAGAAGATATCCTTGGCATTCTTTACAACCTAACCAGACTGAACTCTGTCAGATTTCCTGCCTACTGAGGACTTGAAAGGCAGCAAGAATTTTGCAGCTACCTTGAACAAACAAATTGAATGATGGTTACTTCTTTAAATTGAAAAAAAAAAAAGTTTCCTTTGCACAAAGAATACTCAAAATAGATTACCTACAAGAGCAAAATTTCTCTTTAGAAACTGAATCTGCAAGCCAAAGTCGGTACTAACAGAGAGAACCAAACCCACATACTATGTAGAATGAGCTCATGCATATATATATTTATATATATAAAAATATATATGTACACACACACATATTTTTACAAGATACATTTTTGGTTCTTACAGACATTCATTAAGGGAAGTATATGATCTGTGCTGAAGAATCACAAAAAATGCAAGAAAATATCCTCTCCGACCTTAATTTCATCTACACTACCCACAAAGCATATTCAACTATATTTAAGGTATTTGTGATACGTTGGTGTAATTTGTCTGTACAAATCTCCAGGGAACAATATTCTACAGCGTCCCTAGAACCCCTCCTCACTTTAGCAAGATCCTTTTGAATTCTTATCCTGTTCTCCAAAATGCCTGAACACCCACCTTGGCATTTTGGCAATACATACTCTTTGGTTTGTCAGCCACTCCATTAATGGACATTTTGAAGAGTAGCAGACTTCAGAGAGACTTCTAAGAGAATGATGTATCACAGGTTTCCATTTGGACAATGAATTACTAATTATTCTTTTCCAGATACCTGCTTATTCACTTTATAGTAGAATCATAAAATGGTTTGGGTTGGAAGTGACTTTAAAGATCATATAATTCCACCCGCCCTGCCATGCGCAGCGACACCTCCCACTAGACCAGGTTGCTCTAAGGCCCATCCAACCTGGCCTTGAACACCTCCAGGGACAGAGCATCCACAGCTTCTCCAGGCAACCTGTTCCAGTGTCTCACCACCCTCAAAGAATTTCTTCCTTACATCTAGTCTAAATCTACCCTCTTTCTTTCCTGTTACCCCTTATCCTGTCACGACACTCCCTGATAAAGAGTCCCTCTTCATCTTTCATGTAGACTCCTTTTAGGTACTGGAAGGTTGCTATAAGGAGCCTTCTCTTCTCTGGGATGAACAGCCTTGGTTAAAAGTCTCTCCATCTTTCTTATAAGCTCCCTTTATACACTGAAAGGTCTTAACATCTCCTCAGAGCCAGCTCTCCTACAGGCTGAACAACTCCAACCCTCTCAGCCTGTCTTCACAGGAGAGGTGCTCCAGCCCTCTGATAGTCTCCACGGCCTTCCTCTGGACTCGCTCCAACAGGTCCATGTCCTTCTTATGTTGGGAGCCCCAAAGTGGGATGCAGTACTCCAGGTGGGGTCTCACAAGAGTGGAGCAGAGAGGCAGAATCACCTCCCCTGACCTGCTGGCCACGCTTCTTTTAATGCAGCCCAGGATACAGATGGCTTTCTGGGTTGCGAGTGCACATTGCCAGGTCAGGTTGAGCTTCTCATCCACCAACACCCCAAAGTCCTTCTCCTCAGGGCTGCTCCCAATCCATTCTCCGCCCAACCTGTATTTGTGCTTGGGATTGCCCCAAACCACGTGCAGGACTTTGCACTTGGCCTTGTAGAACTTCATGAGGTTCACACAGGCCTACTTGTCAAGGTTGTCAAGGTCCCTCTGGATGGAGCTTAATCAAGAATATAATCCTTACTTTGTTAATGAGACAGTTCTGGGAGACAATGACAAAAGTCCTCCTGAGATCAAAACACACCACATGTACTGTATCACCAAAAGTACAACTTGGCATATGGGGACATCTGGTTGCTTTGTCATGATTTAGTCCCAACAAATTTAGGTTATCTGTTACTTAATTCTTTACTATCTTCTAAGCATTTACAAATAATCCAGTAACTTTCTAGTAACTGAAGGTACACTGATGAAATCCTTGGCTGCTCAAAGCTACTTGCAGTTGTCATCTTTTCACAACAGTTCTGGTTGCCTTAAGTCTTTATTCATGAAATTACATTAAATGATCAAAATAGTTCATTCTTAGATTGTACAGCGAATACCAATTTGATCATTTAGTTTAATCTCTTACGTAAAGCTTGATTCCCAGATTACATAGTGGAAATAAAATAGGGTGATTCTTTAGCTTTCAACATTTTCTTGACATCAATTTTAAAGCTGTAAAGTGCAAGTGGACTGAAAAAGAACTATAGGTTTTTGGAGAGTTATAGCCATATCTTTTTAGTGCTTGTGGAAGGCTCATACAAAGGGTTTTAAGGAATATCAAATATGACATTGTGTAAAATAATTTTTCAGTTTTCCCTACAATCTTATACGTACTAGCTCCTAGTAGAAAGTGGAAAGGTAGTTTCTATATTGTAATTTGCATAAACTATAACACCATATATTGGGCTGGGGAGAAGTGACTCAATAGCAATGACAGCATTATAACTTAAAGACAGATACTTGTAGGGTGCTTTAGGAATCTTTCAGGATTTCTAAATGAAGAGTTCTGCTAAATGTTCACATTTTTAACTCCTGCTATATGTAGTCACTTGCACTGCACACAAGATACCACCAGACAAACCAATAAACTCCCAAATCCTTTCACTATGCAGTTTTCTCAGAAATTCCATAGATTTGCAGATGGTGTTTTTTATTTTGCCTGAAAACTCAAACTAAATGAAAACCTCAAAACTAAAAACTGTTTGGGAAGAGAGGAAAACAGAAAAGTAGACTGAATATTCCCATACTGTATAACAAAAAAGATTGTAGGGACTGCCAAAGACTTGACTCATTTCTCCTATTTTTCTTACCCAACTCCCACTTGTTGTCCAGGACTGTAGGGAAGCAATTACTTGCTTCAGAGGTTATTTCTATAATTAAAGCAAACCGACCTGACTTTCAAAAAAGTAATTTCTGGTCAGCTCCAGAAAATAGTCTGAAGTTAGGCTTTGCCTTACCTACACCCCGCAAAGATACACTGTTATTTTAAAAACAATAAAAGAATAACCCGCGCATACATAGTGGCCATATGAGCACATCTAACCTTTGAGATTTCCCTCCTTGTATTTTGAACTATGTTGACGATGTCCGGATGGGATTTACAATGGCTCAAAGCTACTATTGTTCACACTACATTAAATCTACAATATATGCAATGAGATAACATAATATTTTCACTCGGAACTTCTATTAACCCACAACTTGACTGTATTTAATGAAATATGTAGTGCTTACAGAGTTGATTTATATGGATCACTATTTACAGTGTATGTTTATAAAAGAGGAAAAAGCACCCTAAGGAACTCATGGTTCTTTTGACTTTAACAGAAAGTAAAAAGTGCCTGATTTGGTTTAGCTCAGAAACACCCCTGGAAGCCCCAAAATCTTATAGCTGGATTAGGGATGGCGACAGGAATCACTGATGCAGCTGAAACAGCTAGCATAGGAAATGTACTATTGCTACCAATTCTGAGCCAAAATACTGCTGCATATTTTAAAACAAAAATCACAGTCATATTTATGTTTGTTGAGTATATAAGTATACACAAACAATAAAAAAGGCATGCTGAAGACCTGGAAATCTATTTCTGTCAGTGTTGCTCTAGAAATAAGTGAAGTGGAGAACTCACACACCTAAGGGAAAATTACACAGATTCTCTCGAACAGATAAACCTTTACTTCTGACAGAACTTTGGAGAGTATTTAATTACACAAAGCATATGTTAGAATGTAGTAAAAGAACAGTGTTTTGTACTGGAAAAGGCATGCAGAATTAGCTAGCAGAGCCTTTTCTTCGTATATTGGTGCGCTTGAGCTATTTTACAAGGAATATATTTTATAGGTTAGTCAAAATAAAACCGTCCCTCTTTCCATTTCTCTTCTAGTTTAACATTGAGTTAGCTGAGTAATTCTCTAAAAAAGGACAATTCTTGTTATTCTTTTAGATAAGATGATATGCATGTAGGTTATGGCAAAACCAAACTTTTCCCAAAGCAACGTCCTTTGGGCAGTAAAGAACATGGGGCACTAATGACTTCCAAGAAATTATCTTTTGCTGCACCTGCTCTCTAAGGGTGTTTGCAACAATGAACTAGCAAACTGAGAGAAGACAAGAAGGGTATTCATTCACTACTGCTAGGATTGTGTAAGCCTAAAAAAAGTATACATTTTAGTACTCTGTGTATGTATGCCAAGATCTCTACTGATGAGATCTTTCATGGCAATTTCTGTAAGAATGCTGTAATCTATTAATAGAAAAGAAAACCATAACAAAACCTACACATTTTTAACACTAAGGCTATATGCTATGTTTTTCACATTCTCACTTGAAAGAGGTCTGATTTCCTTTCACCTCCTAGAAAACTATGTTCCAAGAACTACCAAAGGGATCACTTACAGTAAACCCAGTCCCCGGAAAACATATCCAGAAGGAAAAAAAAAAAAATCTCCTATGGAAAGGCATGGAAACAAGAGCACAGTGTAGCTAAATTCTCAGGAAGTTAATGACTGGACCTCCTTTTCCCAGCTCCTCCCTACAACATTAATAGTCTTAGCAATTACTGAGTAGAACAAACCCCTTTTACACCACCTGGTGTACTTTTCAGCAGTTGGTCTTGCTTCCAGGCCTGTCATGGCTCATTAAGATAGTACAGTACTTTCTCTCTACACAACTGTTCTCAGGGACCACAGAATTCAAGATAAAATGAGATATGGAACTTTTATCACAAGACAGAAAGGGACTGTGACATATCGTGCCAAGATTTTTGTAGCTGAAAAAGCCACAGAAGAAAAAGTTTTTCAAGGAAAGTGAAGAGTAAAAACAAACCAGTTACAAAAGACAAACATAACTTCCCAATACTTAAAGAAGCACCGTAAACCACAACAACCTAATTCGGTGTGTGCTCATATGGGGCACCTTATTTACATAGGCTTCGCTAAAGGTCCCACTTTTTTGCTTTGCAGTTTATCTTTCCGTGAAACTTTGAGATTCGAATTTAATAGCTCTCTCACCTATGTGAATCATTTGACCGACCAGTTTTGTGCTGCTGCCCACAAATAAGTTAAGCTTTTCTGCTTATTTCCATGATTCACGACATCTAGTATCAGTTGCACTGAAGAAGAAGCGGCAGGCCATCTCTAACGCTGCCATGACACTTGGCCTCTCAGAGCGCTTAAAGGCTCATTGACAACGCAGGAGGACAGATAGGATTCTGTCCTCTGAATGGCTTCATTCCTTAATTGCCAAGGGTAAAAAAGTGCAAAAGAGATTATGCTTTCTGTCAAGCTTTCACCTGAATTAAAAAATAATCGCAGAATCTACCAAATCTGAAGATAACCAAGATCTACAATTATATTTATGAAAAGCCTTATTTTCATTACAGTGAGAACTGTGGAGTTAAAAAAAAAGTAAATTTCTGGCCTTTCAATAAACTGTAGCCTTAAAAGACACCTAATATATCTTCACGCTGTATATTTCAGTTTTCCTTTTGGATTCTGTGTGGTTCACTTGGAGATTAACATAAGGTCAGCTTATTTGCAATTATTTAAATGTAAATGTCTGTATTATCCAGTAATTAGAAACTGATAATTTTTCATATTTCAAACTACTGCAACTGAACTTTTTACAACTTAAATGCCAAAATCTAACCGGGTGACCATATATAATTAAAATAAACATATATAATTATATATCTTATGCTTGAAAATTAAATAGGACAAAACAATGGTAACAGGATATTGTTGCATTAATTTTAACTGTGTGCCCCGAAAAAGACATTTTAAAGAAATAAAATCTAAGCTTATAGAAGAAAAAAAGGGACTGATGCAGGTGCCCTTGTTCAGATTTGGCCCACACAGTAAATCCTATGGACATGGAGTGCCCCCTGTGGGATTTGAGCTTGTTTAATTTCACGTGAAGTAATTATAGGAGGTGCTTTGGTACCATTGCTGCAATCACACGATAGTCTGATGATGGTGGCCCACAGACCTTATGGTCCAGTGCAATACAATCAAGAGCTTGCGTTGGGCCTAGAAAGCCACACCTTGCAGATGCAAGGTTAATGTATTACCACTTTGTAGCACTGACAACAAATGTGAAATGACTACAAACTACAGAGACAACTGTTAATATAAGTAGAACATAAACGTACTTCTACAACTAGGAATCACTTCTCCTGTGGAGAACTGTTGTTAAACCATAGGCATAAACCACAATTTCTCTAATGACAAAAAAAAAAAATATAATTCTTTAATTTTCAAGACGACAATTTCTGATGAGCTGACAAGTTATCACTGGATGGACATTGGTACTATCTTTTTTTCTTTTTTTAACTGGTTCCGTTCATCATGGGTGCACAGAACCTGAAATATTTTTGTTTGGTTAAACTGTTTGCTGCATTTGAAATGACTTCGCACCTCATTTTGGATCAACTGAAATTACTTTTCTGGCCAATAAACTATGTGCCAATTAATCACTTTCTTTTGGACTGCTTTCGATTTCAACCTCATACCTCCAGACAATAATGCTTTATTGCTGAGAGGATGAACTTTTGAGAAGATAAACAATCCCAGCTTCCACTGACTTGATTTTCAGTTGTGAGTGTTTGTATGTGTGGGTGTTTGTATTTTTCTTATCTGATAGTCAGAAAATGAACACGTGGACTTATCAAACATCTACCAAATATTTTTAAGTGACATGCATATCATGCAGGAAAGCAGACATAAGGATGAACAGTCTTCCTGCATAGCACTGCCTAGGTTGGCATCTTATTTTTAATAGTAGCCCTTACGTAGCTCGCAGCAGGCCTTCCAACTCCAAGATGAAATAAGGAAGGAATACAATAAACAGTTTCATTAAGCTACACAGGCCTGGTTCATCTCTGATCACTGCCTACGCTCCCTATCAAATGAAACACTATCTGTGGGATGTATTCATGTAATTAGAGACCACTGTGATAAATATTGAAAAGAACACTCATGTAAAGTCACATAAGAAATCAAAAGACATTTTTTGATGGCTTGATTTTGAAACATAAATTATGTTCTATTGATTCATCTGTAATATCCTTGATTATTTCTGAAGAAAAAAAGAGGACAGTAAATTATTCTTGGACAAGCAATAATCTCTCTGTTATGTGCCAGCAGGATGAAGGATTCAACTCTGAAGCGCCAACTCCATTATGTAAGTCTGCATCCCTTGAATTATAGGGCTAGCAGCAATTGCAATTAGCAAGAGAAGGCATAATTCAGGAAAGGGCTGTTGGACAGTTTTCCAGGTCTGAAAGAACAGATTGAGAAATGCTCCAACTGGGACTTTTCAGCCCCGAAGCAGATGACTAGGAAGAATCTTCTGGGCCTTCTGACCATAACAAAAGGCCTGCCTAGTCAAAATAAATATATAAATAAATAAAATTAATCTCTCCTCTACATGCAGACACAGTGTCTGTTTCCCTTCCCTATAAGCACAGTGTCCGCTGCTACAGTTTTGGCAATTGCATGAGCTCGGCCCCAGATTAGACTGTTTGTGCTCAGTTATTTTCACACACTGCCAAAATTTGCTGACAACACCAGGAGAAAAAAAGGGAAAGGAAAACTGGTGATTTTCAACAGTTTATAACTCAGCTCAGCCTAAGCAGGTTTTTATGGGACAAAGAACAGAGATTTCTCTGTAGACAGCACTTTATTCCTGCCTAATTTAAAAGATTTGCTGTGAATGATGGAAACATTAGAACTTCTTAAAGAAAACATAAAAAAAAAAAAAAATCCTAGCAGTTCACTAGTACTTTTTTTACAGTAGATCATGTTTAGTGATATAAATAGAGAGACCATTATCTACCTCTCCAATAATTATTTACAACAAAGTCGGGGTCTTTTTAAGAAAATGAAAATATTGAACTTAAAGGAAGAGGGTTTCAAAATACATAGTATTTCTTTAAGGAGTGAAACTTCTTCCTTGGAATAATTCACACTTGTGCTATTCTAGTGCCACAGTATTCCCTAAGGAGTGTGAAATGATCTTCTCAGGGTTACAGAGTCAGTAGTAAACACAACTTCTACTCTAAGAAACACTATTTTAGAAATGTATTTTCACTAACATAATATCTAACAACTTCCTATTACAACCTAGAGGTAACTTTCTGGAGTCCCCTTGTTGCTGTAACACTTTCTTTCCATATCTAGAATCTCCAAAAGCAACATTTCCTAAGCTATTTTTCTTGTATGCTCCTCTGCCCCATTAGCTGACTGCAGGGCCCAGGCTGTTAATCTTACACCTCTATCAAATCTCAAATGTAATCAGTGCTGCTTTTGAACATCTCAAATTTTTCCCAGTGAAGCATGCTGTAAACCTTGGGAAACAATACTGCTTTACTGAATCTTTGAATGGATTCTGTACAGCTGTTGTATTCTGTTAAGGATACCAAAACCAGCCAATTGCTTCACAAAATTGACCACTCATTCAATTACAGTTATTTTTGAGTTGAAATATTAAGAAACATTTTAACAAAACTGGAAAACAGATGACAAGCGTGCTCTTCATAAAAGGCATAGGCTGGGAAAGTAGGGCAACAAAGAATATACTGGAGTTTCTGTATATAAATATAAGATATTTAATTGACTGGGAGTCCTCAGTAGAGACTTGTTTGCAACAGAGCCTCATGGTGAGGGTGAGTTTTTGAAGCTTGGATGCTTTTGGCATCTTTATAGATCTTTAAGACAGACCAGCTATGACTGAAACATGTTCAGCTAGTTAACTATACAAATGTAATGTTTTTTCCATCTTTCTCTCCATGTGCTGACAGCATTACCATTCTCTCCAGTGTTCTTCCTTCTGAGGTACAATGGATCTACCAGTTTATGCAGTTCCTGATACTACATTTCAGTACAACGACTTTCCAACAATAACTTACTCAGCTAAGAGAGGTCATCATTTAAAAGAAGGGAGTACTTATATTAAAGGCTCTAGAGCTACACAATTCCAAATACATTTCAGGATATACCGTACACTACGTGTATATTTTAATGAGAAGGTTTGGCAGAGCAGTTCGGCAGAAGAAAGTACTGCCAAGTGATTGGATATGGGATATATCTCCAGTTCCTTTGGATTCCCACATCACCTTAAGAACTATTCTTCCCATCCCCCCAAAACACCAACTCTTAAGGCAGTCAAATTTATAGCTCAATAAAACTTTTTATTAAAAATAAAAAGTGTGGCTTTTAAGTACTTCAGTCTTCCAACATCCTTATGCCAGGTCTAGATCAGGCTGTTGTAGCTGAATATGAAGCTGGGGACGCTTGGCCCACTTTACACAGCACTGCTAAGTTAGAGTTTCAAGATCTAAGCCACCTCTCTTTCCATTTTGTAACAGCTGTTTTTCTATCCTTTCATTAAACAAAAAAAAAGAAAAGAAAAGAAAAGGAAAGAGGCTAGTGTAGAAAAGTTAAATAAATAAATAATGGCTCACAAAACCACAGCGGAGGAACCGCTGCTGGTCCTGCCAATAAAAACGTTCCTTCTCTTCAGGGCTGGCTAAACAACTGAAAGTGTTTCTAATGAACTGCTGGCAGCACTATCCATCATTGCACTAAATGGATTCATGTCTCCCTAAACTGAGGATAACTATTTATCTATAATGCACGGTCAGAAATTAGGAAGCATTTAAGCCTTAGAGGTCCAATTCTTCACTTCTTCCCACCTCCTCAAAGCTTGGTTTTATTCAGGACTCCTTATGCAAAGATGACAAGAGAAGTCTGACTGATAAAGAACTTCAAACTCTGTTCCAGTGCTAATGAATGACCCACATGAGTTTGAAAAATACGTTAACAGACCAGACATCTGCACTCTGATTTTAGCATTACAACTACCTGACATTATGTTTATCTCTTCCCTCTTTCCTTTTTGCCATTTGTTACAATGACTTGTGTCTTACCTTAAAGTAGATTATAGGCTACTCAAAGCAAGATGGAACGTTCAAAAGACACACAAAACAATTCAATCCAAATAATTGTTTAGGATCTTTGAAAATGCTATTATGCAAAAACCAGTAGTCTGCTGCAAACAATCAGAAGGAAGAAATGTTTTTGAGGTCTAACAAAAGTGTGAAAGCAACGTAGTCAGAAGTCACTTCTGAAGGCTCAACTGACTGGATAGGTAGCTGCTATCTACAGAGACATATTCATACAGTGGGTTGTCTTCGGAACACCAAGGATCAGAGGAGAATTCAGAGATATCAATAAACATGCCTACAAATAACAAAACGAAACACTTACTTCATCTCCAGGACTTCCTCCAAATGTTTCCTTCTTTCAGCTCGTAGGTTGGTCAAATGAGTTTCCTTCTCAGCCAAAGACTGCTGCGTAGAGGACAATTTTGCTTTCATTGACTCCAGCTCCTGCTTAACCTTCTCCATGGCCATCATTAGCTCTTCTACCTAAAGCATTTTGGGGGAAGAGAGGAGGAGAGAAAAACAGTGTAATGTGATCAGCTGGAACTTACTAAATGTCACAACTAAATTGGAGCACAAAGGTTACCAGTGCATGTGCACTGCATAACACTTCTGCAGATGGGAAGTGTCATCTAGTGCTGTGGACAGTACATCTACACTTGACTGAAGCAACATTGCAGTCTGTGATTTAACATAGTCTGGTCACTGGAACGTTACCATTACAATACCAAATTACAAATCTTCAAGTATTTCTATTTTACAAAGTGTACCACAAGGATAAAAAGATGGCCTACATGTATTAAAATTAGCCCAAACAAATGCAAGGTATTAAATGGAATACACTGATAATATACCAGAAGTATAAAAAACTTTCTCTGTAAATGATGCCTAAAGAAAAACAACATAAGCACTTCAAGAACGAAGGTAATGTTTCCGAAACAGGGAGAGGACTGGGTTCCCATGAAGATGTGAGTAAGACTACTTCCCTCAAAATATCTGTTGAACAATGCTTATAGGCACGTTTTGTGATTTAGCAACATAAAAGACATTAGAAGAGTTGCTAATGGCAGACAGGTACAACAGAACGATGCTCATATGTTTGTCAAATGGGAAAGGTTCAGAATTAACATGACTGTATATTCTAGCACAGATATTACACAGATAATTTTATTTCACACTTGGATCATATTGTGTCTTAGAATTTATCACTAATTAACATGCAAATCCACAATAAATGCTCAAGTATAGCTACACGTAACATACAAAAACTTCTGGATATTCTTCTAATAATTTTATAATAATGCTTTATGGCACACATTACTTTCACCGACTTTTTCCATAGAGATTTTCTCTATCACAACCAAGTGCTCATAAACAATTTTATAATGCGCTTCAAATGGGAGAAACTCAGATGCTACTATTGTACATAATCAAGCATTTGTACAAATTTAGTTCTGCAATACAGCACCACACTGCATTTATATCCCTGCATAAAAATCAACTTGTGCTCCATCCTGGAATCGAATTACTGAAATTATATTAAACTCAGTTTCTACTTACAGGTTTTTACAAAGAGAGTTGTGCACATCACTCGCTATACAGGTGCTGGAGGATGGAAGGTATGCAACATACCAGCCCTTGCTTTAATAAATCCTGTACTCCTAAAGGCAGAGCTAATAACTCAGGACAAACGTGTTTAACAAGATTGGTTTTCATCCTCCATCACTGATAAAGCAAGAAACACTGCAATTCAGAATTAGCAGATTTACAAAAATCTAGCATAGACAACGTGCAGTGCTTACTGCAGAAAGCATATCTATTTCCATTCAAATGCAGCCGACCAACATTCTTCTTATGCCCAGCAAATAAAGAAAAAAATAAAATATGCAATTATCAAAAACTACCCAAAATGTACAGCCAATAATTCATCTAGTAATCAACAGACCAAAGGGGAATTTCAGTGACACATAGTCCCAAACTGGCTAGTATGCATATAATAACCAAACTTTTCCTGTCTTATTAGTGTTTAGTGTGCAAAAAAAGATCAGAAACTCTGTCAATTTTTAAAATGAAAACTCCATAAAATGAAATAGAGAAATAGGTCAGAAAGGACTGCAAAGAAAAACTGCAGAAACAATGAATAGCAAAAATACTACTAGGATGGAAACTGATGCCTAGAAAGAGAAAAACAGCAACATGCCAGGGAAGTGAAGGTGTACTAGTGTATCAGCTTCTAGTACATCATCTTCTACTTCCTTTGGGTTGATTTGAATTACCTACATAAATATTTTCCTTTAAACTGAGAAGAAAAGAGGTACGCCAACTACAAAACCCTCTGCTTGTAACAGAAAACAACCTCAAGTAAACAAGCCCCCGGCCAACTGCAACAATCAAGATGGCTTGTGTCAATCTGCCAGTTGCCAAAATAAAACAATCTTTGAATCAACATCTTTTCCGTAATCAGGTTTGAAAGATTTCTAACATCCTTCATTCCATTCCCCATCACCACGATTCACAATGCTAACACGGAAAGGCTGGTTTGATGCAGATCTGTAGCGCAACAACTCTGGGCCGTTAAGAAAACACAAGGAGGCTCGAGGCCGATATCTAGGTCAAGGCTCCTGGCACTAGGTGGCAAGATCTAACTGCAGGAGTACTTGGCAGTAGTGGTTATTGCAGGTACTTAAGCTGTTCCTCATTGCTCCATTTGGTAATGCTTTTAATTCTGAGGTTATATTTTGTATTTTTGCAGGTTAACAGAAAATTGATCTAATCCTGTATTAGGAATAGCTGGAATGCAAGTGGCTTTTAAACTGTGCCAACAACTTAGTTTGTAACTGCCATTTACCTCCCATCCTATCCAGAAAGTACCATTCGTCACGTGATTTATTAAAGACAAAATTCACCAAAATAGTGATGACTGCATTCACAATAAAGACTTCGTTGTTCAGATTCATCAAGTTATAGATATTCCATGGGAGCATTTCAATTAAACTTCTACAAAACAAAACATTTTATTTGGCAGCTTATGAATCTTAGTGCAGACCTGTCTGTGTATGTTCCAATAAGCAGTCCTGTGAGAAACGATATAGGAATATTCACTGGAAGCAAACTGCTTGCAAAGCACATCTAATTTAGCCTATACAAAAAACTTCAAATCTACCTTTGATTTTTTTTTTTCCCCTGAGAACAGCTAATTATATAATAAAGAAAAAATATTTGCCAAGAACCAGAGTTCTTGGCACGCTGAGACATTTTCAGAGACATGCTGTTGACATTTTCAATTTAACTGTAGGTCACCTTCTGCCCTGTCAGTTATAACTAGAAAGCTTCCATTTCAGGAGGTGTAAGGAGTGCACTCTTGCTCCTCTTTTCTCTCTGCTGAAACAATCTTATGTAAAGCAGAGCATATCTTTGCCTATCTACGACTCCCCTGTGATTCAGTTCTCTGTAGACAGGCCTGAAAGGCCTTCAGGTATTCTGAGCAGGATGGATCTGCAGAGAACTTAAACGGAGACTATTTTTTTCATTGTTTTTAAGCACTAAGTGACCCGTGCAGGTGACAGCTTATCTTTAAGTAAGAACATGAAGCTGAATCAAGTTTCCATTGGAAGAGACAGCTCCTGAGAGACTGAATAAACTTTGTGAAAGAGGGCAAACTATGTAAATTAGATCAGTATGGGAATCACAGTAACAGAAAAGGGAAATGTCAACAAAGGACAAATTTTTTACGTAGTATTACATCTCCTTATAAAGCATGAAAGCGAGGTTTCAAAGCGCATGACAAAGGGACTCGACTATTACACTAAGAACCCTACTCCTAAACTGGAGATACAGTACTTATAGCTTAATATTTAATTACATGCCTGAAAACAGACATGTTTTTATGTTTCTGATTTAAGGAAAGAAATTGCTTTTCTTTCAATATACATACAGACACAGTGGGCTATGGGATAGCTGCTTGCATTCATTATTGTGTCTCAAAAATTCCAGGCAGAACACAAAATTATGGAATTTTAGAAACTAAAGATACAAATACCAGCATGAGCAAATAATTTTCCATGAGCATTGTATAAATCAGACACTAGAGATCTTATTTCAAAACCACCTCAGCAGGCTAACTTGTATATTTAGAATTATTTGCTTTCTGAACATAGACCTTTCTTGTACAAACAAGAAATTAGCACTACAAGACAAAATGTACTAGAAATCTGTACTTTTGCCCAGTATGAATTAGGCCAGCAAAACAGAAAGTCTTGCAATTACAAGTCAGTAGTAAGAACACTACAAGGACTGAAAAAAATAATTAACATTTCTCAGAAAGTGCAACTCTTTCAGAGGACTCTCCTTTTTTTACAGCTCTTGAGTTTTTAAACTGTTTTTCATTACCCTGTGTACGTTACTGAAATGATGAAGGGACTGCAAATTTCTGCATTATCTTTTACTTACTTGAACTGATCAGACTGCAGTACAGAAGGAAGGGAAAAAAAGACATGAAAAGAAAGACAAAGACAAGAGTTCTGGCTCCATGCAAACTTATTTGGATCCCAGAAATTTTTCCCAGAACAGATGTTAAGACATGGAAAAAGCACGGGCCAGGCTTGGGACTTAAGTATGTAATTTAACTGCCTCAAGTAACATATTACAGGGAGAAAGCACTGAGTCTGACATAACGTGGATTGCCAGCAGGACCAGATGGTTTGCTTAAATCACAAGCTAATAAACCTTTACACAAAATAAGAGGGAAATGAATTATGGTTTCATCATAGCCCCATTTTCGTTAAAGCAGTAGGGTGGCTTGAGGTACTCTTAAAGACTATATACAAGACACTTAACTAAATTCTTGGCTATTCTGAATTAAGGGAATAACTTTCAAATTCTTATAGATATTGGGAAAGCTGTTAGGCATAGTTTTTTGCGAGCTAAAAATATCAGAGGAAAATGAGAGAAATAAGTAAGCAGTAACAAGAAAAATCTTCCCCCCTCGCCTCCTCCCCCGATAAAATTAAAATGTAATTTCCCATTTGTAAGGTAAGGACAGCCCTCAACTAGGAGAACAGCTGAAAGCTCTGCCACACTGACAGCAGAAGGGCATAAAGCAGAATGGCTCTGCCCCACCACACAGGTTGGAGCTCTGGCTTCAGTTCAAGCCCCCCTTGTTCACCACCAGTGCACGAGCACCCATACGCCTGTAGGTGGACAGAAGAGTTAGAGACAAAAGACTACGGTCTGAAAAGCTGCAGGATACTGCAGTTGAATGCAAATTTTCTTACTGCTGTGAAAGTGAGATACTTAAAACAGTTGATGTCTCTTGGTTCCATGAGTTGGTCTCTCAACAAAACTTTCGTTATAAAAAAAAAAAAGGATCTGAGAGTGAAGAGGACTTAATGCTCTGTGTTGCTCTTTACTGTCTCCACTGATGGCTCTAGGCAATGAAAAGCACTAATATTAGACAGATCACATATATGACGTTACCATGTTACTCCTGCAGAACCCACAGAAATAGAAATACAGGAGTCTTTGTTATGAAGTACGTTACTTGAGTATCAATCAAGAGCGCCTTTTGCTCATACTCTCAGAGCACTGAGCTCTTGCATGAAGGAGGAGGAATGAAAATTCACAGATGTTTGGAAAACAGAAAACTCCTGAACCACCAGACTTCAGGACTGAATAAGTCACAGCTGTGTCTTGTTAGCATGTTTGGAGGTAGCTTTGACAGTTGTATCTTCCAAATGAGGGCCATAAGCCATATAAATAAGCAACGGCCTACTGCTGGGACAAGAGCTCTTGAGAAGGAAGCAATAATTGTCTCTGCTTAACACATACATACAAAATATTTGAGTCAGGGCTGGAAAACATAAGTGAAAAACTGAATTCTGATTTCTATTGAGGACAGAAACCTGTTGTAGTCTCTGGTATCTGAAGACTGTAACAAGTTACAATTTTATTTCTGCATTTCCTTCAAGGGGAAACATTATCCAATGAAATATTCTCGTTACGTTTTTTAACCCTTGCAACCATATCGAAGGAAGGTGTCCTGTTTTATTTTATGTGGATGTACAGTCTTAGGAAACTGTCTTGTGTTTATCTTCTGTGGCTGGCAATAAATGTTTCCAGCCCCTTGGGAACACAGCAGCAATCACTACTTCAAGGGATAACAATCTTGCAAAAGACCTGGATTTTGATCATCATTTAAAAATCTCTACAGAGGCAGAAAGACTAGAATTTAGTACATTCTGCACAGTTTTGCACACACTCATTTAGCACAACTTTTTACATTCAAACAAAATCTCTAGAACTATGGTTAATTCATGATACTCTGGCCACAGCTTTAAACATGAAGTCTGCAAAAGAACTTCACCTTTCTTAGGGTACATCTACTCTGTGATGGCTGCTAAGGTAGCAGTAGCAATTGGGCGAAAGGAAGCTTTTCAGCTGAGACCAACTCCCCAAGGATTTCAGCAGTTTTTTTACAAGCTTTCTGTAGAGCGTGCTGATTTCCATTTTGCTGCATTTTAGACAGTTTCAGGTTAACTAGAATATGTCACCACAGCAGACACTTCAGACATAACTGAATAATATTCCAAGTAAATATTTAATGCTGTGCTACATAGCATAGCATAGCTTGTCAATTTATATAGCATAGATTGATTTTCCAAAGAGAAAAATTCTAGGATGACGTATTAACTCAGCACAAGTAGTGAAAAAAATGGTATGCTAATTCCACATACAACTTTAACACTCTTTTCCCAAAAGACATTAAGGATCGTGAACATAAATACATGCAAGCACAGTTATTATGTGAAAGCACATGCATTGCCACATGAAGGCTGAACATGTGGCTAACCGAAGAAGTACAGGCTCCTTGGTGAGCTCAGGAGAAGCTTCCACCTCTACTAACTTGTGGAAGTAAATCTGTAGCACTGTAGTTCACAGAAAGCAAACAGCAGAACCTAGACACAACAACTAAGTAATCCCACCGTACTGAGCCAACTGGACTTAGGCTGAAATTCAGTGAAGGGTTTGACGAAATCTGATGGTAAACAGCAGTACAGCAAAGTGTCATGGTTTCAGCTGGGATGGGGTTGACTTTATTGCTAGCAGATGGTGTAATGCTATGTTTTGGATTTGGGATGAGAATACTGTTGATAGCACGTTAATGTTTCTTTTCTTGCACTTCATGGATTTTGGAGAAAAACAAATTCTATTAGAAAAAGAATACATATTTTTAAATTAATGAATCTAATGTAGAATTCTAATGAGCTTTTTTAATGCTTTAATCTACGTATCAGTGTATCACACTTGCATTTAAAATCACAGCTAAATAACACAACTGGAAAATGGAAAAGAAATTCCAAATGAAAAATGCACAACACTGGCTTTAAACAAATATTAACACAAATATTTGGTTGGGTCCTTACAATTCCAAGCAGGCCTTCACGTAACCAAATCTGCATGACTTTCTCCTTCAAATCAGACTTGAAGGCAACTCAAGAATTTTCTTTTCTCTTGAGCCACAACAAATAAAATAGTATTTAGAGGTAGATACTTCAGAAAATAATATAACAGGCAGAGGGACACCTGTTTGCATGATTTCTCTAGAATACTTGACTATAGTAAAAGGCATAATGTCAAATCTGTGTTTATCTATTGAACAATAAAAAGGGATAAAAATCCAGACAAAATCATCTTAAAATCAGCATTTGCACCAAATTTCTATACAATAGTTTCCATCAGTATTTCTCATTTCATTAAATGAAAAGTTGATTTATATGGAGAAATGCTCAATGTACATTTTGAACAGAGGTTAATTATCCTTTCAGTGTCCACAATTCTCCTAAAAGTCATCAAATTTTGCCCACTTTGCAACCTTAAATGAGTGCAAGAAATTAAACAAAAGATTTAGAAGTTTTTTCCCCAAAATGTTAGAAAAAGATCTCTGTCCCAAAGTCTTTGAGCACGATTTTCTACTAATCATTTTTTCCCCTATTCATTCTTTGCTACTGGAGGCAAAAAAACCTACCTCCCCAACCCCCCAAGTAGGCACAGCTGAACACACCTTAGACAGAAAATAAAATTTCCACTGTTATACCTCTTAAAAGGTAAGTTACTGAATACTGAAGGAATTACAAGTTATCCCTGACATATTGAATCACCCTTCCCATGTAAGGAGTGTGACAATATAAATCTCGGTATTTTAAAGGAAGAGGCTACATAATACATTTAAATGCCAGAGGAGAAGAAGTAACTTTAGGGAGAAACAGTGCTTCTAAAAATAACTGCAAACATTGACAAGGACACAGTGCACAGGCAACTTTACCTAGCCAAAGTGCTTTCTCTAAGCAAAGGAAAAGAATAATAAAAAAAAACTCTTGAAAAATGATGGCAAAAACTTCAGGCTGACAACTTAAAAAGCACCTAAAACAATTTCTATTAGTAAAAGAAATTAAAATATAAGTTTTTCAAACTTCTCATTAGGAGATATAGAAGAAGAGACAAAAAAACATTAATTAAAAGCAAGCTGTCCAGCATCTGTTACAGAGAAGTCAGAATTCGGACATTTCTAGAGTTCTCAGAAAACACCTACAGGTAAGTGGTTCAGGAGAAATTCCACTTTGTATTTTCCACTTACAGGGACCGGTAGTAAGTAACTTAATCTGTCAGAATTTGTGCTGTGAGATAACTCTGACACTCAACTTATTTTAGAAAATAATTTAAGTCTATTTCACTAACAGAATACTCAGCAAAAAGGGTGTGTGTTTTAATATATTTTGCATTTTTAGAAGATCACAGAATCACAGAATGGTAGGGGTTGGAAGGGACCTCTGGAGATCAACTAGTCCAACCCCCCTGCCAGAGCAGGGTCACCTAGAGCAGGTTGCACAGGAACGTGTCCAGGTGGGTTTTGAAAGTCTCCAGAGATGGAGACTCCACCACCTCTCTGGGCAGCCTGTGCCAGTGCTCTGTCACCCTCAAAGTAAAGAATTTCCTCCTCATGTTTAGGTGGAACTTCCTGTGTTCAAGTTGGTGCCCGTTACCTCTTGTCCTGTTGCCAGACACCACTGAAAAGAGCCTGGCCCCATCCTCCTGACACCCACCCTTTAAGTATTTATAAGCATTGATAAGGTCCCCCCTCAGTCATCTTTTTTCCAGACTGAAGAGACTTGACACTTGACAGAGATACTTGATAGGACAGAGTCCAATAGGTAACAATTCTGTTGTAAGTGTAGTTTCTATTCTTACAAGAAAAGGTAGTCTAAGCAATACATGTTACAAAGTTAAAACGGGACCAGAATGGTGGTATGATGGAAGGGCAAATCAGAGGTATCACTCAAAACTTGGCTAGAATTTCTGTGTAGTAACTTATGGGCAAAAGAAAAGGCTCTTGGAGGCTTGTATTCTATATTCAAACCTCTGCAGACTTTGTACATACAATAGGGAAATCCTGGTGAACAGGAGATGGGGAAAAAGGAGAGAACTGTGAAGGAGGCTCTAGTTGAGTTACTAACTGATTTCATATTTATTTTTCCTTAACAAACAGATGTGAATTTTGAAGCAGGAACATATGATAGAGAATTTCAGGAGTCTTGTAATCAACATAGTTTACAGGCAATATGTGCCTGAAACAATATTAAATCCTGCTGAAATAACTTATAACAATAGTGGCAGGAAGGAATTAGTACAAGAAAACACATTTAAACAATACGTTACTATTACAATATTCAGTATTTTATTTTTTTCTCAAAAGGCAAAGCAGAGAAACCTGCCATGTGTAGTATAAAAAGATACAGTGTATGAACATGAATATAACTATTTATAGGTCTATATACTTCACCTGATTTAAAATTTCCCACTGAGAACCGTAAGTTCAAAAAGAATTCATGGAAGGTGTCAAGATCAGACTGCTAACTCAGAAATTTCACTTTAAGTAACTACTTAAGGAAGGAAGGAAGGAACAGGTAATGGCCAGTGTTTCATGTGTTTATTTGCCATAACATTTTAGGGTAAGGAGTTAGAGGTTAGCTGATATTATATAGAGTGAGAGTGCATTTAAGCAGGAGTTGATATTCATGAGAGAAGAGAGCTACACTACTATCAGCAGAAATACTAGTTAAAATTCTAAACCCTACTGCTTTTCAAATTTGAAGGAAATAAGATAGAGAAACATATGTTGCGGTCAGGCAGTGCACCGTCTCACTTGTAGAAATAGCAGCCTGTTGTAAAGGCCACAATAACGGCTTCTTGCAAGAATAGTTTTAGTAATAATACTAAGCAATTTGTGACTCCATTTGTCAGTCCTGCCCCCACAGTTCAATGCCTCTTCAGATGTGCTTCAAGTTCTGCATAAGGATCCACGAACCAGATCAGCTAAAAAATTCCTTCAAAAAATAAAAATTCTTATAATGAATTAGGTCACTGCTCCATTTCACAATGTGGCCTCAGAAGGACACAGGCTGGGAGAACTGAAGGGACATGCGCTGAAGTATGAGGATGAAAGTGAGCGAAGAGAGGGAGGGTTCAGGTATCTTTGGTGAGTACACATTTGTGAACTATGCCCTCCAATAATGAAGGCTCAAAATGCAAATTATTCTAGTATTGTGCTCCTTGAGCCCTGGAACTGACACTACTTACTATTGATTGACAATGAATCACAGAACCTGAACTTCCATTTCAATTTGTTCCACAAAGGGCCTTATTCTTTCATGAAGATCGAAACACGTTTCCAGCTTTGTTCCGGGAATGGTGCTGATTATGACTAGGTCAATATAGAAGATAACCTCCTGCCTCCTGCTGCAGGAGAAGGGATGGTAAGATGCACCAGGACAGTGAAAGAAAGTGTGTGAGCAAGACAGGGCCTTTTGTTAAAGACGACCTCCAGCAGTATTTCCTAGGGAAGTAAAACAATTACTGTATTTCTGAGCAGGGAAAACATATTTAATTCCTTCTTGTCTTCAGCCTTATGGAGAGTACTTAAAAAGAAGTCTCCATACACCTTCTGACCTTTGACATAGAGGGCTGAATTAGTGGGATCAGCCATAGTTGTACATAACCCCACAGCTGTAAGGAATTTACAGTAATATTTACATACAAGATTTAGCAGGTGCACCAACAAAACCAGGTGAATATGTTAAAAAGAACGAACTTGGAGAACTTTCAAGTCTTTATATCTATGTAAGACTCCGTCATCTGCTTTCCGTATGGCAGGGTTTCTGTTATACAGAAGAGTAAAGTTAATAAAACTATGCCCAATCCAATGGGTGCACTGCTCCCAGCAGGAAATGCCTGATTTTATTTTTGTGATAGATGAATGAAAGGACAGGTCTAAGATCCTGAAATAAACAGAAAGCTTTAGTCATCTGGAGACATCTTGCCATATATAGATTGTGTATTAACACAGTTAACCCACTGCCACAGTTAATACATACTGCCAGGATGTTTTCAAACACTGGACTAAGGAGAGCAAGATTTTAATCTGAAACGATTATTTGAGAACCATGAAATGCCAAATAGTTTCATGGACACTGTAATTCAAATCTGAAGCCTGTAAAATAGCAGGAAACCATACATCATGAGATAATGGAGGGTAAGATTACACAACACAGGGCTACAAAAACAATATTAAATACTGGGGCAGAGGTACACACAAATGAGATGTCCTCATACCTTGAACCACTTAAAGCCAAAATGGTTGACTTCATGCACTGATTCATTAAACAGCTTCAGACAGGCAGTGAGGTGGTAGAATGGTAGAAAACAAGATAAACAGAAAAGAGGAAAGAAAAAGCATGCAATTAAATGCAAATTTTAGTCAGTTTGGACAACATTAACATTTTAAAAATCACACATAACACTCCTACTTGGTCTAAGAATGATCCTAGTCTATTATTGTTTGTAAAAATCAAAGGATTTGCCATTAATATCATATAGAAAATAGAGCCTTGCATTTTAAAACTCTAAAGCCATCTACGGGTGTCTTTCACAATTCTACAAAGAACCTCCGCAGAACATAGTGAAACAAAGAGGGCATTCCTTTAAAGTAATTTAAGGAATACAAACTGAAAATCATTTGAAGAGAAGTCTCCTCCTCATCTTGGATAAACAGCTACTTGCCATCACTCTGTTACTTCACCGTATTTAATTGATACGAAAACAAAATCCTGTTGGACAAAATGGGGCACAGCAGCTCTCCCAGTGCTGACTACAACAAGACACTCCAGTTGCTTTTCCTTCATGCTGTCTTGTTGGTCATATTTTAAAAGCTGTAATTGGTCAGAGCTGGCAGTTTAGTTCTTCTGTTGGAGTAAGACACTGCTGTCAATCAGTGACTGCACAGACGTTGACTTTTGCCTCTTCCGATCCCACTGCTTTCAATCCATCCTTCTTTCTTCTCCTCACTTCTGTACACACCATTACGACCAAATGAATTTCTCTTTTACGATGCTGTTGCCCACCATATTCCACCGATCTTTTCCCACAAATCTTACTCATCTTGGCCCTCCTTCCTCTCCTTTCAATCCCTCTCACTGATCCTTATGGATTATTGACCCTCAGGCTGAACATTTCCCTGCCTTGCCTCATCTTTCAGATTGTACACCCAATTCCAATTCTCTATTCACCAGCTATTTCCCTTTTTCACCAAGCTCTGACTGTCTGGTGTCATTGTGTGCCTCTCATCCGGCTTTGCTGGTGAATTCTTTGGAAAAGTCTCCTTACTGCCAAATGTGATTCTGTGTGATTCTGTGATGTGAAATTTGTGCGTATTCCCAAAGCACGATTCTCTTTCTGTGTTCTTGTTTCAGAACACCTCGTAACTAGATAAAACTTCACTTCTATGACGACAGTTCCCTATTTTACCAACCCAGACTTATTTCTTCTCCTCTCCAGAACAAACCTGCCGCTAACAGCTCACGGTGGACAGACATCTATGAAGAGCTCATGCTCAACAGGCTAAAAAGATGTCCTCCTTTCCATCCTGTGACTGAAATCTTCCTCACTACTTCTTTTCATCCAGGACAGAACTTTCTTATTTTTGTTAATCTTAGTAGTATCTTTGATTCAAACCTCCTTTAAAAGGTTATTTTGAAAAACTTGCAGAATTTCTCTTATGGAATATCTCTAATTTAAGACTTTTCTGACTGCATCAATCATGCAAGTTCTCTGGTGGGATTTCTTCTGTGTTTGGACCTATGCAAAACACTTCTTGTGCAAGTTGCACCCATTTGTGCAGTCATCTCCTTGTCTGTAGCTTTAATCGTGTTAATGCTACTAGCACGGCTCTCTGCTAGTGAACGAAATGTAAGCTACTCATCCTTTGCAAACTGTACTCCACCCACCTTTCAATGCTGACATGACTTGTGATCATCCTCTAATACAAGCCTACATTATGCGTACAATTGGTAAACGTTCATCTTTGTGCTCACTTCCCTGACTTCAGATACCTCTAACCCCTACAAAATTAACACTCTCTGCCTTCTTCAAAACCTTGCTTCAAAAAATTCACTAAGCCTTATGCATCTTGTTCTGCATTTCAAGCACAGGCATCAGAAAAGGGTAAGTTCTACGGGCTTCTAGATGCTCAAAGAATATAAAAATGCTCACTTTGTCTAGTAACAATGAAATTAAAACATCGTGACATACTAGGCATCAAATCACATACTATTTTGTTTACTTTTGTGTCTCAGCACAGAACCTGCTCCTTTGTGAGATACATATTTTCCTTTCAAGGGGATCTGATCTTTGATGTGGTATTCACTACCTAGTTAACATTTCTATTTCACGCAGGTTTTTCTAAAGGCTACAAGAAGTTTGGAAAGAAGGCATGCTTGAAAGTGAAACCCCTAACATTGCCTAGGATCTCAAGGTACAGCAGATTTATCCTCAATATGTCTATCAGCAAACAGCTGAGCTTGATTCTAGCCTAAAGAGAAACAGTTGCTTTCTTCCTGAAAACTTGGATTATCACTAAAACATAAATCTCTTCGTAGTTAAAGTATGCGATATAGGAACACACGTTGGAAAAACCCTCTTAAAACATTTAAAGTGCAGTTAGTCAGAACTTTTTTATTTAAACAGCAAAGATAAAGAGATCGTGCTGTTGCAATGCAACTGACCAAATGCTCTTGTTTGCTAATTACAGCCAAGTAGGGAACAGTGAAAAACACTGAAGAGGCTCACAAAAAGCACAGTAAGAATGTCAGCTGCAGCCTCTGCTTCAAAAGCTTTATCAAAATCTCACGGAATTTTGTTCACTACGTATGGTATGTTTTCTTGATGATTACTTACATGAGTTAAAATTAGGCACATACACAATTCTTCGGAGTATCTCATCAGTGGCACAGAATCAGCTAATACATAAAAGTTTACACTTGTGGCTTCAAAACACAAGTGTGCATTTTCTTTGCGTATGCTCGGCTCAAGCCAAGGGATTTATCCCTTTACCCAGTTGTTTTGCAAGTGTAACGAGACTTTGGTCCATAAACACAACAACGCTAATAAAAATCATTGTCTTTAAATACATTCAATGAACAACAACACAGCGAACCTAAATATGCTTACACATAGGAAGACAGCTTTGACAGACAAGACAGATCAAAAGAGTTACTACTTAAAATAACATTTTAAAGCTCAGGATACCTTATATTTCTTTTTAATTTCAAGAAAACCTTACCTATTAAATACAACTTATCATGAAGGCTTTGCAGACTTTATGAGTTCTGTTACCTAACGTTGGAACAGAGATACAAGACCATCAAACAAAACCAGCTGTGTTTCACAGTAAAGCAGGGAAAATAGTACTTTACTGTCTGGTTACTTTCCTAAGAGGACCACCAGTGACTTTATAAGATTGCAGACCTGTTTCTCAGCATTGATCCTGGCTGACTCCTCTTGTGCTAGCACCATTTCTCGCTCTGCAGTTATCTGAACACTTTCTCTGAGTGCCTCTTCCAATTCTTCAATCCGATCATCCTTTTTACGTAGATTGTCCTGGAAAATGACGGGAGACTAGGTGAAGATGAGTTGTTTGGAACTAAAGCCTTTTAATCAACCAAGTTTTACGCCAACCGAAATGCTTTTCTCCCTCCCAAGGTGCAACTGCAGGCAAATTATCTTCACGCAAAAGAAAGAAAGATGAAGTGATGCAAGAGTAGGAAGAAGATTACAGTAAAGAGAAGGAGAAAGCTAGCAAAGCAGGACCTCAAAGCAAGAGTGCTTGCCCTCTGTGTTGGACATACCATAGTCCTGTCAGATTATACAGCATAGATAAGCAAGGGTTGTTGGTAAATAAAGATTAGTAAGCAGTTCCAAAGAAGCAGAGAAGCCAGAATTGGTGGGAAGGTAGCTGGCATTCAGCATTGCCCATTTGCTCACACATTCACCAGCAGGCGTGGTAAGAAGGGAAACATAGCACTGCAGTTTGGAATTTGCCATTTCCAGGTTAAAAGGGAGAAAAACAAACATTAAGCAACAGAGTTTTCCATTGTTCAGATTAAGTCTTTAAGGAAGTTTCTCATCAAAAACTCTCTAGAAATTATGAATGGTTCACCTGGGCTGTCTGAATCTCAGACACCCAAGTATCAAGACTCCCTTAAAATTTATTCTTCGGTTAAGAGCATCTTCACAGTTGCAAGTTCAGATGTCCCACATATATTCAAAGACATATATTGAAGAAAACTGTATTGCTCTTCAGAAATATACTGTTTCATTGGTTTATACAAGCAGTATAACTTAGAAAAATGGTATACAAAATTAATGGTATTGTTATTTGTAAAGGAGACCCTCCTTATTTTAATATTGCTAAGAAAAGAAATGTCTATCTGCTGCTTCTGTTGAGGCAGCTTGGACAAAAGACTGCAAAGCAGGTTGTCCTGACAGGTATATTCATATACCTGTGTCTTGGATCATGGCTGCTTAACAAATCCATCAGAAATGAGCAGCTTGATGGAAGATTTCTGCATTTCTTGTCTTGCAGATTGGTTTAGATCATAGGGTTCAGATGAGATATTAATGCACATTTAAGTTACCGCATGGGCTTTTTAGCCGTCTTAGCAGCAGTGGAAGAATCAAAAACCTTTCCCTTTTTTTTGCATTTTGCTTTTTGTCAGATTCACTGTTTTGTCTTCTGTCCTTTTGTATTTAGGACTGAAATTTTCCACTGTTTCTCTGAAAGTGTTTCACACCATATAAAGAGTAAGGAAAAAGATGAGTGACTTGGAAAAAATTTGACCTTGCAACCTTTATAATGCAAAAATTAGTCACTGGAGTTTAAAGAATGAACCTGACTTATTCCTTTAATTCCTGCCTTCTAGGGGGGGGGATACATCACCAAGGATACTTCTTGCATGAACACCATTTCTGGCAGTCTCAAAACTGCCACTTTCAATGAGAGTGTTCCAGCAGAGGTGCAAAGCTTTGTATCAGACCAGTGCAAGACCTCTGGTGCCACTGCCCTTGTGTAGAGAAGGGCTAGTATTCAAGCACCGGCACAGGCAACAGTATTTGTTACGCTTTGCAGGCAGAGGAGCTTTCTGCTGATGATTACTTTCCAAAGTGGATTCACGGGGCAAATAATTGCTGATTTCTAAAGAAACAAATGGAGACATCTTCATTTCAAAAATAGGAGTTGCAGAACATATTTCCACATTTTTTGAATCTTTCTGATTATCTTCCAAAACTACTTTATGGTTATGATTAGCTGAACCAAAGACTTATTCAAAAGATGAATAACAAGTTTACAAAAAACTCAGCACAGAGTATTAACCGTGCCAGACATGAAAAGTATTCACTTGCCTATCTGCATCACACAATAAATATCAACTGTACTTCTTGATATATTATTCGTGGATAGCCAAGGAAGTGTGGAAGTGTCGCTCTCCATTTCAAACAACAGAAGTGGGAATGGTGTTTTGAACAGTTGCAAGTAAAATGGAAAGTGCCTTAAAATAAGAATGGATTCTAACACAAAAGGTACGTACACTCTTCATCCCAGGCAAACATTTAAGAGATGAATTTGACACTGTATTAACCTTGACACTGTATAGTCTTCTATTCAGACAGGCGAATTCTTGAGGGACAGGAGGAAGAGCAATTGATGGTACAAAACTGATCAAGACAGTGACACGTTACCTGTGGCACACAGGTACACATTCAAAAGTCTGCATTCATATATAATTAACTTTTCCTAAAATAATATGCAAACTTTTACATATACGCTAGAGGGTTGCAAGTTAAAAAAATCCAGCGTTGACTTATACCTTAACAAAACCACACTGATGCCTGGCAGGAATAGCAGATTGTTGCTTACCCAGATAGCATCTCCACCAGTGCAGAATAGTCTCAAGACACTTTAAAGTAATTATTTTGTTTATAGTTCCTTGATTCATGACTAATTGATTAGCATTTGAATTATTATTTTTAAAATACAAGCTGCTGTTTCAAACAAAACATAATAATAGAGAAAAAGTAAATAAAAGCGAACCAGCATTTGCCTTTTAACATACCAGCATGTTTTTCCAATTGTTCGGCTCTAAACTCTGAAACATGACAGGCTCGTGCTGACCTTCAACCTATGCTGCTGCTTTCCTCTTTTTAGTTACATGAAGTATTCCATCTCTATTGTGATAAGCATTAAACTCCGGAGAAGAAATTCTGTTAATTGTAACTACAGTGAAAAGTTTTCTCCTGCAGTGACTGATCCTCTGAAGCAGTGGGCTAGAGTACAGCTTGAGTTGCTTCATACATACATTAGAATGTGACACTGAGGGCAATTTTATCTTCCTGTATTTTGATAAAATTGCAGAACGATAAACAGTGGCACTCTACTTCCATGAAGCTTATACAGATGACTATTCAGAAAGAAAAAAATATTACTTACCTGTACAGTAATTGGCTTCTTCAAGATGTATTACCTGTCCAAATATCGCTGTGACCCTCCCTCCCTTCTCCTCCTCAGTCCCATATGCATGAGATTCCACAGCAGAGGTGGAGTTAAACTGGGAGAGAGGAGATAGCTCTGCCTTTATGCTCAGTGGTGGCAGCAAAAAGAAAATGAAAAACCCATTTGACACTGCGGGACTGCCAAGAGTTCAGGCACAATAAAAATTTTAGCTACCCATACTATGATCCTGTAGCTGATTCGTTTGCTGATGCAAAACTCATTCCAATACATGTCTGTCTGCAAGCCTGAAAGGAAAAGGAGGTGTGACTGACGCACATTTCTGGGCTTTTTCTTTCACTTCAGGAAGGAAGTGGTAGGATGTCCAAGTGATGCATGTTAAAAGGATGTATCAATTTAATCTATCCTGCATTCAGGTGATGTGTAATCTGCCATGAAGTTTTAGGAAAGGGAATGAAACTGGATACATGTTTTCACCGAGACATTTAAGTTAAATTAAATCTGAGGTATCCTGACAAACTTCTTCATAACCATGTCCTGAACTAGACTCACAAAGGTCTTTATGGCCTAATTTCACTCTTTGAATTGGAATGAAGATGGATTTCTCTAGTTAACTCTTGGGCAAGATTAGTTAATAGTTTCAGAAGACAATGAAATGTTTCTTTTAACTGTTAAAAATATTTCTAGGCCTAGCCAATCACCTAGGCAGGGAAAGACCATTTTCATGTAACCCCGTAACTAATGTGATAGCACATTTTGCCTGTGTGCTTTCATAGACCAGAGGGGAAGAACACAGTTCTGGGAGAGTTTCGAACTAGGAATCAATTATTTCTTAAACAGTGAAATCATTAAATCATTACAAGCACTTATTCCTGTGAACTATGGCTCTTTCTTATTGTGTATTTCCTCAAGAAGCCACAACCTAGATAAAGAACATAATGATAACGATCTCAGTCCATTTTAAACCGAATAAAATTCTCCCTAGAAAGAAAAATCCTCCTTTGTGAACTAACCTTCCACTAGATAAGTGGAACCTGGGAACTCAAAGACTGTCAGCTGCTTCAAGTACTACTTAAAGCTTCCTCCTTTATACAAACTGTAATTTAGTTACTGATAAAACAAATTCTTCACCTACATTTGTGGGCAGCCCATCTACAAATGTTAGGAAATGTTCCCAGTTTAAACACACATGGGGGCCTATTAACTGTAACTCTAAAGTGCATGCTGGTTGATTAATATGCATTTCTTTCAAAAACTGGAATCTTACTAAGTTTCTTCCATAAAGTTCCCTTGCTTTCCATCTTCAGCCATAACCAGTACCAAATGTGAAGAGGAAAAATTGGTTCTTCTGTAGTCAGCCCATTAACTGAGGAATTCTGGCTTGCCATCTCAGGAGTCTATCAAGAGATGCCAAAAGACACTCATTGAATTATGGAAAGTGGGTTTCTGCAGTGTTGGTTGAGCTGCTGCACTGCTGAACCCAGAAGGAGAGATGCTATGCCAAAATCAGAAGGCTACTCTTCAGAAGAGGACAACTGATGAAAATAAATCCATTTGTTAACTAATCACTGTTTTTCTCTGAAAAATACCTGTAAAAACCTGCAGACCTTGTTAAGAAGGTATTGAAACTTTAAAGGAATATACAATGTGGTAGGGTACCAAAAGGTGCTATTACAGTTTCATTTGATTTCAGAAGCAAACAGTCATGGGGTCTTAAAGCTCAGGTAAGCATAGTGGATCTCCTTCATTTGGTTCCACATGCTTATCAACTACTTGAAGAAGTTTTTGAACAAGAAAAGCATGCAAAATTGTCACTCAAACGGAGAAATACCTCTTACACTGATGAGACAATAACTTGACTTAACGGGTTTTCAATACGTGTTGGTTAAATGCTGAAGGCCAGAACACCATGGTACATGACCCAAATGGTAGTTACCAGAGAACCTAGCTCAAGAAGAATGTTTGGGGTCCCTGTGCAACTCATCCAAAGCAGGGGATGTCCGTGGTGATTCGTTTTTCTCTCTGTATTCAACACCATTTGCTGAAGAAGCTGGCAATAAAAAAAAACAAAAACGCAGCATGCTGTCTTGAAGAGTGGAATAAGATTATAAATTCCTGAAGAAGGCAATACCTTTAGGATAGTGTATAGCTTGGTACCAAGACATAGCATGAACCACAAATAAACATAGATTCAATACTAAGGAATCTGAAAATAAAGTACCAGAGAGGCAAACTACCATGTAAACAGCTGCTACTATATATATTGCTGGGCATGAACAAACAGTGGAGTTTATAGAATAACTACAAGTACTAATGCTAGCATTATCAGTGTTGCATACAGCTGTCTTGATGCCTTCAACTGGTAAAAGAACTGAAGTATCGGGGGTTACCTGTGATGGGGAAACCTCTGTCTGTCTAGGCAGAAGCTGGGTATATCCAAGTACTAGGTTTATATGAAGTCCCTGTTTCACACAGAGTGAGCTGAAGAAAGCTTTTCAATAAGTACAGCAACAGCATATAATTATCAAAGTTCCTGAAAGAAAGGAACAGTCTGAGAGCTGAAGAGACAGAAACTGCCAAGCAGGAGCTCCTCGACCAATGTTTCCTCATCTTTGGCGAGATCAGACCTGAGATGCACGATGACTATCTCATTAGGACAACATGCGTCAACATCTGGAAAATTGTGTCTGCCAAATAAGACACGAGGATTGGAATCCAAGCCTGACAAGTTGCATAAATGCAGAAAAATAACTACAGGAGACAAAAGGAGAAAAACTGCAGTGGAAGAATTTCATTCCACTGGGGCTTGAGAGGGAAGCGCGACAAAGCTGGCCACAGCGCTGCATATGACACATTGCAAACACAATGGAGAGCAGAAGGTGATGAGTACATTCTCCTAAGAGTACTACAATAGAAAAAGAGAAGGCATGTAGATTCAGAATATGCGTGTACTTGTGGATCATCAGTTGAAGAAAGAACAAAAGTTTAACTATAGTAAAAAGAAAAAAATGATAAAAATTATTTCCAGACATGATAAATATAATTGAAGCAGTGCATTAAAATTAGCATGGTGCAGAAAAACAAAGCCAACAGTTTATAAGAAATGGCCAGTGAATTCCTCTTTTGAAATAGAAAAGTAGAAATTTAAGTGGTATTTGGACAGCATTGTCCCTTGGGTATCATTGCTGGAGAGCAGGAGGACACTCAAGAATGATGCAGGGCTAAAAACGATGCTGCTGACAAAAATAGCTGCACTTGTGTACATGGGAAGGATGCACACTTTAAATGTTACACATATGGACAACCACTTGAAAGAAAATAATTAAATGTGCTCAACCACTGAAGTTAACAAAATGCACAAGAATGAAAATAGGAAGGCAACTGCTCTACCCTGCAAGAAGTCCTCATGGCTACCTATCTCAGTAAGAAAGAAAGTAAAAAACCCCACCCAGGTAGTATGTCTGTAAAATATCACAAGTTAATCACAGGAGACATGTTGGTGTCAAGATTACTTATATACAAGCTGACTGAAGTGATAAGTATCTCTAAAAAAATGGTAAGAAAATAAATACAGAACTAATTCCTCCATCAGAAGTTTTCTGAGTGCATTTCTGTTCTTAAACATATAAGTCACAAAGAAGCATCAAAAAATACATAGGAAATGACAACGCTATACAGTGGCATTAATGGCATTTAGTTATCACTAAAACAAATAATTTTGAGGTATCTCAAGATGTAAATAATGTTCCATATGTGATACATATATAATCCTAAGGACAAAACATGCATGCGTTTGTCCCTCAAATATATTTATATGGAAGAAAACCCACTCAAACCCATGAAAATTGGAAAAGAAATGTATCAACTCAAAAGACAGACCATGACAGATAATTCCAAGGTACATATACATTACTATTAATGCATCTAATGTAAATGAAAGGGAAGTGAGACGGGAGAAAAGAAATCTTAGTGAAAACTTAGTGAAAAGAAATTCTTAATTTTTCACATTGTCTATTTCTTGAACACATATAAAGTCCTTAACAAAACGTGTGCATATCACTATTATTGCCTGAAAATTGCTACAAATATATTGTATACATTTGTTACTTTCAAAAAGTGTTTCCAAAATATATAGCAGTTTTGTTCAACATCAGGAGCAATATGAAATACACAGAGCTTGCGGTAACAATAAGAAAGGATCCTAATCAACACCAGTTGAATTATGTCCACCATAAAGCTCTGTAATTCCAGTATCTTTCTCTGCTAGTGAGGAGGAATTCCATTGCAACCTATATATTTATACATTTCTTGAAGGAGAACAGAGAGGAAGGAGAAGAAAAGGGCAAGCAGTTAGAGACACTCTTACACAGGCCTAAAATGAAAAGGCAGAACTGATTATTCCTATGAGAAACTGGCAACTCTCTTCCTGATAGCTGCCATGCTTTTGACACTTCTTTCCTGTTACTCTAAGCTTGGCGCTCCTGACACAGCAATCCGTTAGCTGTGTCAGGATTGTATAGGCACTTCTCATTAGCAACAACTTAGACAGACTAAAGGACCTTGCCAATACCAACAACCAGGTTTACCATTTAGCAGCTCACGCAGGGTGCCAACAGCTTTAACATTTTGCTTCAGCTGTTGCGAATTACCACATTTGTATTTTTTAAAACCTAGAGGGACTATGCTTCTATCTAACCACAGTGGGTCACTGCACGGACTATTGGAATGAGACTCAAGGCTGGCAATACAGCTGTGAAAATGTTCTGAAATGAGCAAAAGCAATAGGTATCTGTAACTGATAAGGGGTTTTGTGGAGTTTTTGGTTTGTTCGGGGGTTTTTCATATTATTTGTTTGTTTGGGTTCTTTAGTTGTTTTTTTGAGAGGCTAATTGGGGAAACGCTACTGTAAAAATTTTTCTTCTTCACACATAAATCAATACCATGACTCGAGACCCCTAAATTGATATGGGATTACAGCACAACTAACTGCACGATTAATACAAAGCTCGGACCCATACATTATTCCCTTGATACAGCCCTATTCCTCTGAACTCTCCTTGCCAATGTCAGTCCTGTCATCATCATCATCGTAGTAATATATCACAGTAGTTTTAAGACCTACCTTTCCTTGCTCATTTTCAATCATTCAGCAAAAAAGAGCAGCCGAAGCAGCACGCACAGCCAGCCAGCCATAGAAGTTCACTTCCCTTGTCTTCCCTCTTTTTCACAGCTGAACATAGGACAAAAATTGCTAGTGATACACCACCACTGAGGATATGTACCCAGCGGGTGATTCCACTGAATCTCTCTCGCTCTCTCAATTTCAAAGGGAATTCCTACAATCACCTCAGTCGCATACATTCATTTTAGTCTTTAATGCCCCTTTCTTGATTTTCATCAAAGTAGAGTAGCTATTGTATTTGTGCTAGGAATTGCTTCCTGTAAAGCAGCCATCAGTTCCTGGACAGGACTAACAGTCTAGTGAGATGCTAATACCAACCACTATTCATTTTACTTAATGTAATTAAAAAAACCCCAAAACTCCAGACATGATTACTTCCACCTTCTCCTATCTCCCCAACTTCAAACTAGAGATCATCAAAACAATTTCACATGTCAGAATTAAATTATCAATGGGTCTCACACTGTCTGGGAACAGCCCAACCAACCCACAGTCCCCCTGGAAGCCAGATGCATCAAGAGAAGTTAATTTCCAGGAAAAGGTCTGTCTCAGTACAACCTGGATTCAGCTACTAACCAAACATATATTTAGGGAAATTCTTTGCTTTAAATATTAAAAACAGGTTTCTGTTCTTCTCAATACCTTTACCAGTAAATGCACAGATCAGCCTTACCACTGTATCTGAAAATGTAAGGATACATTTGAAGACAGGAAGTAAACAATAATAGAAACTTTAAAAAAATTCAGCAAGGAAGGGTCAGGAAGAAAGGAATGACTTAGGTGTGTGGCAGCACTCAATTCATATGGACATATGGAACATGAAACCAACTAGATATGACTGATAAGAACAGAATACTGAAAAGAAAAAGGTAAAAATTGGAATTTTAGATACTAACATCATCAGAAAATCATGAGTTTAAAAACACTGAAATGAAGTACTTGGAAAAAAAAAGCTTCTTATATTTTCACTGTTAGATTGATAATATCATTTGAACAGGCAACACGGCACCACAGCACTCAGAAGAATTACCATTTAAATTCACTGGCATCAAAACCAAAAGGATGGGAAAGTAGAAACTCTTCACGTTCTGAGAGATTCTTGCTTCTTTGTATGAAATTCCAATTGTTTCTATAAAAGTCTGAACTAGTTCAGTGGAAATAGAAAAATAGTTATTGTTTTTCTTTAGCCCTAAATATTCCAAAATGATCATCTATTGTTCTCAGCCTGCAAAGCTGGAAAAAATACTCCCTATCTCCTGTCTTCACTCATTTCTTTTCCATGTTCAAGTGTTTAAATTTATTTAATATCCCTTTGAACTGAAGCTCGTCCTTATGTTTACTGCTTTCTTCCTTTTCTACTTTTGCCATGTCCTGTCTGTGGTGGATGGCCCACATCATTGCACATTATTCAAGAGGTCAATGCACTGCTGATGTATATAGTGGCATAGTGCTATTTTCTGGTTTGTCCTTTAATATTTCTCAACATTGGTTCTTTTGGGGTTTTTTTGGTTTTTTTTTTTTTTTACAGTTCTGCTAACTGATGATACTTTCATGAAAATGTTTATTCTAATTCCAAGACTGTTGTCATATGGTAATACAGCTAGATCAGAACCCATCATTGTGCACCATTAAGACTGTTTCTGCTGACATATATTAATAAATACTTATACTGAATTTTATCTGCTATTTTATCCATGAGTTAGAGTTATAAGATACTTGTGTAGCTGTATCGGCTGTCCTGCATTTAAGTATCCTGAAAAAAATCAATAAATATAATTCAGAAATTTAGAGAAATTTAGTTTCATTTACAGCAAATATTACATTTGCCATTTTTAACCAGACACATTATCTCAGCATAAAGCAATAATTGTTCCATAGCACTGGGACATAAAGACATACGCACTTACAATGCAAAAAAAGTATAGTTTAAGAATACTCAATGGTTCTTCAAAAGGAGGAAGAGAAAAGTACATGGGTGGTGACTGGTATGGAGAAGAAAGCTGTGCGCTAGGAGGGCATGGATAACTGTTGTTGGGACACTGAATTCCTTTAGCTTTTATACCCTTGCTTTTCACGACCTGCTTTGGAAAATCAGATGACCTCAAAGATACCAAGAAGTAAGTAGAATTCAAACATTAGCAACAAAAACACCACAATGTCCTAAATTGAATTTGTTGATGAATTTTAACTGACTACAGACATCTTCTAGAATGTTAAGGAGATAATCCTCCTTTAATCATCAGTAAAAGACTAAGTGATACCAATGCAGTTAGTTTTTCCCACCAGCTGCATTCAGATCTGAGTGTACCTCAAACAAAATTCAACAGCTGAAAGGACTAAATACTGAAAGCTGACTTTTAGTATTTTACAACCTTCTGTCAGTTATGAACACACAATTTACAGACTAAGCCTCAGTCCCTGCTAATATTTGCACGTCACAGGAAGAGTGGTTGTTCTGATATATCTTAAGAGTGTGTGCCTTTTAGCCAAAGAGGAAAATTTAACAGGGAAAGTGCTAATTAAAGGCAGAATAGGCTTGTTTCTATAGAAAAAAGAGAGTACTTTAAGGGTGATGGCACTTTGAGTGGCTTGGTAAGCAAGATTAAGGAATAATACTGAATTAGAATTATGTGAATGAAGTTTATTCCTACTTGAAATTGATTAGAGATATTTTTTTTAAAGGATATGCTGAAACATTTGTTGCCACACGTACAGAACTGAAAAAAATTCCATGTGTATTAATTGAAAAAAAAATAATTCCTAATTCTGTTTGGTTTCAGGCCATCACTCCATCCCTTTTCCTTTTCTATTGGGCAAAACAAGAATAAGGCAGAATGGCACTTTTATTAAACAATGAGACTTGAAATGAGCTGCAGCAATTGGGAATTTTAATTCTTGGGGAGAGATGAGTTAGAAACAATTTTCAACACAGCGAGTATTAAAAAAAAAGCCTAAGTGAGAGAGGGGAAAAAAAACAGAAAGGGGAAAAAATGCAAATTTATTGCCATTTCTCAGGCTCATGAAATCGGACACCAAAACGAAGAGAGAGCTGTTCTTCCCCTTGAATGTACTCCTATTGTTTTGCTTAAATCTGGCTCTCAATGTTTTCTACTCTCAAGAGAGACCTCCTCACAGGAACCACACCATGTTGTCAACAGTTACATTAATCTCTCTGACAGTTTTTAGGAAAGGAGTTTGAACTCAGATACTAATCTTGGGTAAAAAAAAAAAAAAAAAAATCCTTGCAAAAAACATCTAGTGGTTAAGTTTGTTGGCACACATTCAGCTGTCCAGTCTTCGCTATACTTAGTTTCTGGCATATCATAAAGGGTACCAACCCTGCTCCTTGCCAAACAGGCAAGAGAGTACAAATAGCAGATTTCATCTTCCACTGACACCTAATGTTTCTGCAGAAAAGACTGGGTGAAAGTGTGTCTGGAGAATAATATTCCTGACGGATCACAGAGAAACGTTAGGATGTAGGGCGTCCTCTTTCCTCTATTAAAAACTCTCAAGCCATATAATGGCTTTCTCTCACTACAAATCTCAATTTGCAGTTAAGGAAATACTGGGATAATTGGGAGACTGCCTAATGCTGGTTGTAAATAGCAACTTTCATGAAATTTTTCCAGCTGTCTGTTCAAAACTGCAGAGCATTTTTACATTATATCAGAAGACAAAGTCAAATGGTTCATCTTTTTTAAAGATGTGAATACAGTGAATACGGCTACCCCAAACATAATAAATGTAGGGTAAACTAAACTGTAAAGTGAAAACAAATAGAGCAGATGGCTAAGTGTCTATCCACGGATATGCTTATCCATTCCAAATGTCAAGTCTCTTCAAGCTTAGTTTCTGTAAATGTTATGGTAACAAGTATTCTGTAAGGAGTGCTCTCTTCTGGTCAAACACAGAGGAAGGTAATTCCTTAACAATGTATTTAATGTCATAAATATAGATTATGTAGAAGTGACAGATTCTGTCTCTATAAGAACCGCCATATCAAACCTAAGAACAAGGTCATATATTTATTCTAATATTCAGAAATGTATATTATATTGCAGATGGAGGAAAAACCTGCATCGCCCTTCTTTAGTAAGACAAACAAACAATTCATATAGCAACAGAAAAATCAGTTGCTAAGACAAATAATTTTCTGTTAAAAAGTATATTATTTCTGTTGTTGCTTCAACATGCAACACCGCACACACAAGCAACAATGAAGTTACTCAGACCTTGTAAACGTTCATCAGAAAAAATGGCTTTACTAAAATAGAAGACAGGGCTGTCCCCCAGTTTGCTCGTGGCTTACAGCTCACACTGTAAGAATCTCAAAACACCAAAATCTCATATATCCAAGAAAATTAATAAATGGGAGAGACAAGCTTACACTTTCTTAATGGTCACTGATACTATACACTCTGTACACAGCTGTTCGGAGAAATACAGATATCAGATTTCTGTATGGAAAACTGGGAAACTGGTATTAGAAACAGACACAGGTAAATAACCTTACCGCTTGCCATGTAGAAAAGTTTGTCTTGATGAGATTCCTTTTAGTAAATGGAGAATTTACTATCTTGCAAAGTCCATCAGATCCACGTGCAAAAGGATAAGATATGAAAAGGACTACCGTTCTTAAGAACAGGACCTAATCTGAGCAGATGCCGCAGGGCTTGACTTTATTCCCTCTTGTTTGTCAAGATATTTTTCCTACCTTGTTGTGTTTACTTTCTGGCGATCTGTTAGCAAGTCTTCATGACCTTCCTTGAAATGTAGTTGTACTTTATGTCTTCAACAGGGAAAAGGGAAGTAACCTTCCTTTTTAGCTAGAAGCTCATTTTTATGTGACTACCGTCTTGCTGAGATGGAAATGCAACTGTGTAATTTTTACATGAAAACGTAATTTCATGATACTGCTATTTCATATTCTGCACTAATTTTTGGTACTGTGCAGTATTTCTTCAATGAACTAGAATTTCTTTCCAGTCCTCTTTCTGTGATGATAAATGATAAAAATTATTAAAGTAATAACAGTGTGAAAATTCCTAAGTCTTTTTTCCATTAGAGAGCATTGCAAATGAAGAATACCTGAGTGTTTTCCATAACTACTATATTACTTCACAAAGACATAACAAAATATGGAGCGAGGCTGTCTCTTCATCATCCATACACTATCTACTTCATATAAGTAGATATATCCAGGAATGCTTAATTATGAATTTTGAATTCCCCCAAAAGAGCTAAAATTCAAATTAATCCCTACTGAGAAACTTCCCCTCACTATAAGTCACAAAAAGCCTAGCTAAAAGGTCATCATTTCTGGAACTTCTCCCAGACATCCAGGAAAGTTAGGAAAAGCTCTCTTGACAGGGAGAGTTATGACTTGATAAGAAAAAGAGCTAGTTTTTCTCCAGGCGTCTTCCAGGGTTAAGTATTTGTTTGTATCTATAGTAATTGCACACACTGTGCTGAAAATCACAACCCCCTAGGTAAACTTTGAATGCAACGTTTGTGGAACACTGCATTTTCTGTCTTATTGTAAAAGCTGGAAATTAAATTGATACTGGACTACTACATCACAAACAAATCACGATGCATATTGAAGTCTCTACTGCATATATATATCCTGTTTTCTAATGCATAGCCAGCTGTCGCAGAATCTCTAAAAAAGGGTTGAAGGGTCAGTTGATCCCAAAAACACCTACTGACTACCATTGCCTGTAGCTCAAATGAAAAAGGAGGAATAATTTTCATACATTTATTCCATTTAGGTTTTTTTGAGGAATGATTGTTCTTTGGAGCCTATATTTGTTCATACCTGTTGCATTTTCATTAACAAAAGTACTACATAATACTGAGAGACAGACCGTACAATTCGGATTCATATATTCTGTGAACTCAGAATCACATTTCTGCTTAATCATCAAGAACATGTAACAGTGCTAAGTTTCATCCTTTATAGTGAGCTAGGAACGATCTGGTGACTAAGAAGAAAAAGTTAACGATTCAAAAAATGCTAACAAATTTCTTAAAAACTGAATTACAAGGCATTTCAGTGCTTTATGTCACGACTTCTGTCCAAGAGGACAGAAGGAGGATGAGCTAGAACTGAATATACCATTTAGTGAAATTATAGCCACCTGCGTAGGAGCTAATGGCACCTAGTCAGGCCCAAGGAACACTAACACCTACAAGGCTGGGCAGTGCAGAGAATTATCCAGGGACAGGGAGGCCAAAACTTCTCCCTGATGTAATTAATGTCTAAAAAGTACTGGGAGAGGAAGGGAGAAAGCACATTTTGATCTGAATAATTCCCAAAGATGGATCTGAGCTCAATGAGAAAACACAGGTCTGATACGTCAGACTCTTCTCTGGAATAAATCCTGCAGATGTGAGATGGCATTAAAGAATAGATTTCTACCAGGCTGAAATGCAGTAGCTGACAGTTTCATGGGCCTCAACATGTTGAGCTGTGCTATCCAAGGGATAAAGTACACTCCACTCAGCTGGCAGGCAAGGCTGGAATCTGATATGGCAGTGGTCTATATGGAAGAGAAATTAGCCAGGAACTCAGCACTTGAAATTCACTTATCCCAGGAAAACATGTAACAGCATTTAACTAGCATAACCGATTTGCTTCAAAGCTGATGATGCCTAGAAAATTATGGAGGAAATAGGGGATGTTACGTTTGGAAAGCTTTTCTTTAAATCTAACCATTTCTTCAGAACACGCCATCCAAAAGCGAGTTCATAGATTAATTAGGGAAGCATGAGCTCTCTTTACTAACAGCTGAAAGACGGAAAACCATCATTTTCATCACAGGAGGATGGTACATAGGAGGGAGGTATTACCATCAAGAGATCAGACAAAAAAACATCAGTCACCCTACCGCCAAAATCCAATCATAGCATGTCAAGAGGAAATTCTTCAGTAATTTAAGACCAGATGTACTGGACTTCACTTGGCTTTGCAGATTTTTGAATGTTGATACTCACTGTGTGTACAAGCTTCATAACAAATAGTTCTTGATATTTAATGAATTTAGAAGGTTCATTTGATGAGAAGGTATTTAGCTACCTATCCATTTCATCAAGCTTTGTTTGGACCCCAGTGAAAGCATTACTGAACAAAAAATTGCACATTTCTTTAGATTGAAAATTCAGTTCTTTCCACTAGAAGGACATTTTTCCTATTTAATGTTCAATATGATAAGATGATTTTATAATCAAAAGGAACAAACAACATATACTTGCATATATAGTTCATAGATTAGGAATTATACATTAAATCATCTAAACTTGTGTGTGAAAAAGAAGAAAAAATAATAAATTTACTTGTTGCAGTTATTAATGAAAGCATTCAAATATCTTTTACACAGTTTCTGGACATACAGTTTGTCAGCAGCAATGAGAGACTGATGGATAGCTGCTGTGATACAGATCGAGTAGTACACAACTCCATGCCACAAGATATTCTGAAAACTCCTCCTAAAATCTCTGGAAGATGCTGGAGTGATAGGACAAGAAAATATGCATGCTACCTTCCAGATGTCTGTTCCAAGTACCCATTCAAATATCTTGAAATTTCAGTAAATGTTACCTTTTTTGACAAGACAGTATATCAATTCCTTTTCAGAATAGCCAAGCTTTAGTTACATGAAGCAAGAATTTTCTACTCCAGCCCAACAGCTTGGTTTTTTTATCCTGCTTATAGACCAGACACTCGTTAACCTCTCAAATCCCTGGAGAATTGTGGTTTAAGGGAACCCAGGAGGAAAAGACAAATTTGGAAAGCTATTTATCCATCTCACTAGAATTGAGACATTATGGTTTTCATTCTTCCCCCACTCCCCAAAATACCAAATTTCCATCATCAGAGCTCTCTGAATAAACGAACATTTTGTTACTGGACTCAGGAAGAAAGAAACCACATGCCTGTTAGGGACAGAGAGAGAAGGAGTGGAGTATGTGCTTGGGAGCGTGTTTATTTGACTGGATTGCAGACGGTCAACCGAAGAACATGCAGATCGTATATTTTTAAGCATTTCATAATGTCTTATTATTAATTCCAGCCAAAACCACCAAGACCAAAATTATCTGAAATTGGTGCTTGTGTGTCCTGACCCCAAAGCCAACAATGGTTGCATAAAAAAAAAAAAAAAATTAAGAAAAAACCTACGTTCCTCTCAGGTTTAATTTTTTTTTTTTAATCGATTAGAAGGCAGTGCCCTTTAGAGTCTGTGGAGAAGACAGGTCTCCATAACTAACAAATTGAAATGTGGTCCTGGGTAAATTCTACTTCCAGGAAACCAAAACGTTGCAGTCCTTGAGAGAGGGAGGCTATAAGCAGAGGGCTCTTCTAAAGGAAGGAGTTTTTATTGAACCTGTCACTTGTCATTAAACACTCCATATTTTACCTTAGCCTGATATTTTCATTAGAGCATACAGACCTTTTTCATCTGTGAATGAAAGCATTCCCTTCAGCCTCGTGCTGAATATGGGGAAAGACTCTCTAAAATCGAGCCCACCCAAACAGGACAATTAGGTTCACAAAAGCAGGAAAGGCACCAGGGAAAAATCAAGTAATATTAATACTATGATAACTTAAACATTTCATTCTTGACTATCACATCCCACTTCAATCTTAAATTCTTATATGCATTTAGTAATGTCTATTTTCAATCTCAGAAATACCTGCACATTATAAATACCTGCGTATATAAAGCAACAGACACCAGTGCAGAACAAAACACAAGCAAAGTGGAAAAAAGTACGTACTGCTGTATAGACATCTCTAATTGGAAAACCTGAATGTAAAAAAGTAAAGATAATAAAATTATACACTGACATCTTTATTCTCAACTTTAGCTTGCCTATTAGACCACCAAACTACAACAAAGTTACACTGGGGAAAAAGAGAAAAATATCAAAAAACTTGGCTTCCTCAAAAGAGACAATTGGCTACTTGTTTCTTGTTCCTAAATGTAAGTTCGATACTTTGAAACTAAAAAAGAGGAAACATTTAGAGTAAAATTATGCTAACTATGCTATTCATAGTTTTATACCTATGATCTCTCTACTGCTAAAACACTTTATAAGTAAAGAACTGGATAGTACATTGCAAGGACATTTTTAAGTAACTCTGCCACAAAGCAGCATCATTTTTTGCCACCTACTTTCTTAGCAAAAGCTGCCTCACTGCTGCCACCAAAGCTGTACAATCTCTTTGAAGTATCAGAAACTGGTTAAATAGCTTTAACAGGACTTAAAGTTATCAGTAACCACAATATCACTGTCTGCCCATTGTTAGGCGCAGCTGCACAAGTACGATACGTAACTTGCTGCTTCTTTAAAAAAAAAAAAAGAAGAAAAAAAAGAGAGAATTTTAGTATGCAAATAGGAGCTGAGAGAAAACAAATTTCATTTTTTTTCCAATACATTCCATTTGTGTAAAAGAAAGAAAAATGAAAAGGGAAAGAATAATTGTGGGGGAAAAATCCAGAAAAGAAAGCTACACCTTTTAAAATCTTAAAGTGCTACGTAGAAGCAAAAAGATGATCTTGTGGAATGGCACCATTTGATAAATACACCATGCACATAATTACAACACAAATGTTAAATACCACTTATCTTTTCAAACTTAAAATATAGATTTACTCAAACGAAATTACAAATCTAACCAAATATTATATTAGTTTTATGAATTTTTAAAGACGCTTCACAAATACCAGGAAGATTGTGTTATTTGAACTTAAGTGGCCACATAACAAGAGCCTTGTGGATTGCCATAGCATTGCCACCACAAAACCCATTAGCAAACGTAGAAATCCCACATCCCAGCCTTTTATAAAAGTTTGCAGTTATGAAATCATTTTCATACACTTGGAACTTAACTACTTCAGTGCCCTGCACATACAGGACTGGAATTGAGGGGGGAAACCACAAAACTGTGCATCTGAGAGCATTCCACATGGACACTTGTTTCTGTGGTTCCTTCAAAAGTTCTTAAAGAGTTGAAACTATCCCTCTGGAATTCCACAGAACAGAGTAAAGAAGTATCTGTTTAAATTAAGGAGGGGATTTATCTGTGCTAGTGAACTATTAGGATTTATTCTGTGTCTTCATTGTAGATGTATTAAGATATGTAGCTGGTAACAAGAAAAAGGATTTAACCTAGGATAACAAAGGAAAACACCTATAAGAAGGCTTGCTCTCTGAAGATTTAAAAAATAATTTTAAAAGACCTCAAGGGTAGATTATTGTTTCTGTGTTTATTTTTACCCACCAAAAAGGAAACTTGTGTTTGTAAATTAAGGAAAATACAGGCAAATATCTATTACCTCCTCACTTAGCATCATTGTACCTTTGCTTTATTTAACATTTTTATGACAGCACTTGAAAACTTACCATTGGATAAACCATCTACAGCTAATATCAACATATAGCACACTGAGAGATATTTGGCTTGACTTCATACCGGTGACTTTCATATGCCTCAGTAGATTTGAGGTAAGCAGATAATTCAGTGGGGCAGCAGCATATTATCATTTCAGAAATAAAGCGAACTGAGTAGTAAGCATACCAAGAATTCATGAGGTAGAGGAGGATCTCGCTGTCAAACAAGGATGAGTAAAGACAGAAAACATAGTCCTCCAGTTACACCACAATAATTTCAATCTACTGTAAGAATACTTACTTGGTTGTCTTTCATTTAGTGAGGAAAAAGCACCAATGTAAGGTAAAATCAGCTGTGAAAATACACAAAACAGCTAAAGAAAAAGGCTGTTAGAAGAGCAGCGAAGAAACGCCACACCAGTCTCAATACTGAAAGGATAAAATTATTGCAACAATGCACTTCACTTCATAAGCAAATTGACAGTTAAAACTACTTTTCCCTTTTATGAAAACAGAGTAAGCTATGAAGGCAACAGAAAGGATTGTTTCTTTGAAGTGCTCTCAGACAGATGTGTCCTTTTAAACAATCAGTAACAAATTTCTTATGTAAGTTGAATTACTTAGGTAATTCAATTCCCGTGTTACCTGAAGCTGTTGGGAGCTGTCATTAAGGTTATCCTCTCGTCTCCTGGCCTCCTCCAGCATCTGTGCACTCTTCTTTTTCTCCACTTGCTCTTTGTGCTTCAGATTTGCTACCTTCTTATTTTGATCTTTAACTTGCCTGCAAAAGAGAAGAGCACTCAGAGCACCATCCAGAGCACACTTTCCGTCAGCCCCAGCGCTGGGCAGATGGACTGGGGAAGAGTGGAACCCTCAAGTACCATCACTTCATTTGCAGAAGGTCACCAAACTCATCCTCAAGTGTTACCCTCAGCTGTTGATTCAGACAAAAGAATGTATAGTTTTGCTCACTACCATTACCCTAAATGTGAAAATTTCTGAAGCAAACCCCTTAATTATTATTTAGTATAAACTATTAATCAAAAGACGCACCTGCCCTCTTGTGACTATGTAGTATGTGCTACATAGAAATGTTTTCTCTGTTCATACACATATGTACATATAAAAAATGCAGACATCTAATAGCTTATTTTGTTTTGGATACCACTATATCTGATGTAAGGAAAATAGGAGGATCAAAAAGAAAAATTAATGAAGCATGACTTTAAGGACTACCTGCAACAACGAAGCAAAACTACTTCTTTTCAACCTCGAGTTCTACTTGTTTGCTAGATATTTTGAAGGATTTCCTATCCTTTCTTTTTACAGAAACAAGACAGAGCAAGTAAGAACAAACTATTTCAGAAAACGTGCATAATTTCCTTTTCACTTGCATCTATGAATTATTTTTGATGATTCTGGCAACTACCATTGCCTGCAGACAGGGTTTGGCCTTTCTGGGCATTAAGACACATGGAGTATTGAATCTAATTACAGACCCTTTAATCTCAGCCTCCTGACCACAGAGAACTTATGTCTAAACTTTTAGTCCAATCAAAACAAAACAGCCTAGCTTTGCTTCCTCAGCCCTTTTCTCCATAATTATATCTGGAGTTTGGATTTTGGAATAAAAGACAAATTCTTTGGTCGTAAGATTTCCCCAAACATCATGCAAGTAGTAGAGAGGGCTCTTTAATTTACTGTTTAGAAAGCAGAATGATATACTAGGTTCCTATCTGGTATGTTATCCAAGCAGAGAGGGAAGAATGTTTCTTCTGTATTTCAGAAATACTTTTAGAACAGATCACAAACAACTCTGCTTTAATATTTTCTTCATAACTCATAACAAAAGTACCATCAAGACCATATCTCTTTGTGATAGTTATGTCCAAATCATGTGGCATATGGCTAGTCAGTGCTTTGAGTTCTTCCAAAAAAATGTAGGTTCAACACTGAGCTCTGCTTTTTGCAATGTAAGCCAACTGGAGCTGGGAAAATTGCAAAGACTGCAAATTTTCCTTGGTGCTAAACAAACTTCTGTTAGTGTGAAAAAGTGCTGATGGCCTTCAGAGACCAAGAAAAAAAGGAAAGTCCTTTTCTGATGATGTTAAAAAATTATTGGCATACTTAACTACCTTGTCCAACAGTTACAGCTGATTTGAGTCAGAATGCTTTTTAAACACAACCAGTATAATTGTGAAGTTATTCTAACCCAGTGTTGCATGCTGGCAATGGGCGTATTGCCCAGTTTCAAACCAGACTTGTTCAGTGATTAAACAACTTATTGGAAATATTATGTTGGCACCAACTCAGCTTGTACAATACATGGTTCTATCCGTCCAATAAAATAAACATAGAAAGTACAGCTAAGTCAACGCAGAAAATGAAAATATGTAAGCGCAACCCATTCAATTCCATATGAGAATTCTTATTCAACTTCTAAATTAAAATTAGGGGAATTAATTATTTTTTATACACTTGCAAACCCAGATTCACCTGTTGGGAAACTGGTCTTTGTTACTGTAATCTACTGGTTAGATAAAAGAAAACAATATTAATAAAGCCATAAGCCCTCACCAAAATATGTCTGAAGTAGATCATCTCCCCACAGTCCGAAACATTTTCAAACAAAACACACATTTCAAAGAAAAGAGTAATTACAAAGATATATTCTACTGACATCCACCTTGAAATTACCTACTGTTTGTCATACTCAGATCAATCCTCATAACTGTCCTACTGTTTGGAAACTTGAATTCCTGTGCAGGGCACAACTATTGCTCTACACCTTTGATGTTAAAAAGCAACCAAAGTTTGGCAATAAACCTTTGACATGATAGAGGTATCTATGGCATTACCTAAAATTTCCCCAACTATTTAACTATATAAACTGAGATGGTCTCATGGAACTAGAAATCTGTAAGTTTAAAAGACTTGCAGTCATTTGATGCATGAAAACACATCTCATTTTATATCAATGCCCACGGTACCAAATGATAATTCTCACTTCTACTCTCGTGCAAAAGGTTTAGGATATACAAGCCCAGAGCCCTTGAACATTTGCACCATGAAAGTTGTGTACAACTGTACAGTGATTCTGTAAAGAATCCTCTCCTGTCAGATAACTTTCAGTCTTCAAAGCCAAAGTCAGAGAATCATGTTTTTATATATCCAAACAATATTTTTAAAATATTTAAGATACACACACACACATAATTTTAATATCAGAACTCAAAAGCTTGATTAATAGGAATCACCCAATTAGACAGTTCTGTTGCTATTTTGAACGCTGAAAAGCTACTGATGATTGTTGTAGAACAATTTCATCTTCACACCACCACTGGACAATGTGCAGAATCGGACCTCGTACTGAACTGGTACAATAAAGCAAAATACACAAAGTATGAGTCTTAAGTGAGCACACTGCAACTGGTACATTCTGTGTGGAGACAGCCAAGAGGAAGAGACAGATTTGCCATAATGTATGTGCACCAGGAAACTAATTAGGGCTGCAGAAAGAAACAAAGCTCTGGAATTCCCTCAGTTTGAGATCTTCATTTTGTAAATTTAATGTTCTTTTAACTCTTTCGAATGCAATTACACATACACAGCACATAACCCTGTCAAAGGGACAGTAAAGTTTTAAAGAAATCCTTCATCTGTAAGAGTATTTTTATTAAAACTGAAAAAACTGCACAAGATTAAAGATAGCAAAAAGAGAATTAATTAAGTACAATGATGGCAACAGCTTGGAGATTTATGAGGGTTTTCTAGAAAGCATTAGTGTTAGCATGTGCAGCAACTGAGCAAACACCAATTTGCAATGTGCACGTGGAATTCTCATGATAAAATAAGGAGCACATGACATTCTGAGAGACACAGAGCATTACTTATTACTATAAGTACATATTCCTACTGAAACATCTTTTTAAAATGGGACTACAGAGAAAGAAAGAACACTGGTGATTCTAATAAAAATTGGAGAGCCAGTTCACATTCAATGAGATAGAACTTTAAAGAAGGATATCACTGTAACCAACAGAAACAATAAGAAAACTAACAAAAGGAAAACTACCTCATCTCAGAAGATGTTTATTCTCAGTCACCCTCAGATCAATAATAAAAGATGTTCTAGTCGCATATAAAAGAAGAAAAAATCTAATGAGAATGTTTATTATGTTGAATTACAGTAAAGAATTCCACTACTTTTGGAAATAACAATTTCTTTTGCATTTTTTTAATAGCAATTTTCAAATAATTACTTTTTTTGAGGTATGGCTCCTAAAAAATATAGCACTCAAAAGTGAAAAATCTTTTCCATTGCTTAGAATCTTTCTTCATTTCACAATATGTCATGCAAGTACTGTTACAAGTGAATATATCAGAGGAAAGGAAGTAGAATCAAAATCAGGCTTGTGATTTACAAAAATAAAACCCAAAGTCCTGCAGCCAAAGACAGGCCAAGATTTTAAGAATGAATCATTTCACATCCTTTGATTTTGGGTGCCTAATTTAAGCCATATGCCTGCTTATGGAAAAAACCATAAGATTTCTCAATCTGGACACTGAAAATAACTATTAATTTCTATTAATTAATTTTAAAAAGCCAAGACCTTTCCACTTATCTACAAAGTTCTTGAATTTCCAGTGATGAGGTACAGCCGAACACCATGGGGCATGAATTAAAATAATCACAATAAGCAATAAAATTTTTCAAATGAGAAGATTTCACATTTTAAAATAATTTTAAAACAGGAAGACGGACATAAGCAATAGAAAACCGGTGGATCATTAACCACATCTGAAAAGTGGAAAATCACTTTATTGCCTGTGAGTCCTTTGGAAGAGTTTCCCTCCCTAATGAGATAAATTGCTTTATAGGCTCTATTATTTTATTAACGCTTTTAGGAAATTATTTTTTTCTGTACTAATGCAAATATTTTTTGTGCTTTAATACTAATCTCATTATCTTTTACCAGAATGCACATCAGCATATATAGCTGTTAATTCTTTCCTCATATGGATTTTCATGCCACATGTTAATGTAATGTGAACGATTATCCTCATCTGGTTATCTTTTCTGGCGTAATTTCAAATATTCTTCTTGTAAAATAAAAGGTGACAAAATGTGAACTGAAAATATATGTAAGTTAATTTGAATTTTATAATCATATTTTAATATATTTTTCCATCACAGTTATGCACCTAACACACAACAGTGTTTTTCTAATAATCCAAGTATAAGTATGCATTTACAATGCATTTGAACCACCACAGGAGCTTACCTTCAAGATAAAATGTATATACACACACACACTATATTCCACCTAATGAATACACACACTGGGAAAAAACATACAGATCCAGTGCACAGCTATAGAAACAGTCTGTTTTATTCATCAGACTTAGGTACTCAGAAAATATTTCCGTGTGTCAGTCAGCCATGTCAGAAAGATTGTTTAGCTCGAGCCCTCATTGACGTAGCGTTACCACCACCCACAGGACAGTCCACTGCTGCTGCAGCTAGTAACCCTAATGGACAGATGAACATTTGCTTCAAAGCACACTTTGTTCCTCAGCATAAGTTAAATTCATGCAATAAGTCAACATTACTGAAAAAACCTGCAAAGAAAACTGTATGCAATGAAGTACTATATTATTTAGTTTAAAATTGCCAATGTGCCTGGTATTATGAAATATTAGATTCTACAATGTATGATATAGAATCATAAAATCATTGAATATCGCAAATTGGAAGGGACCCATAAGGATCATCGAGGCCAACCTCCTGCTCCTGGCAGGACTACCTAAAACTAAACCATATGACTAAGAACATCATCCAGATGCTCCTTGAACTCTGACAGCCTTGGTGCCATGACCACTTCCCTGGGTGGGTGCCAAGACCCATCACCCTCTCAATGAAGAACCTTTTCCTAATGTCCAACCTGAACTTCCCTGATGCAGCTTCATTCCATTTTCCCTCACCAGAGAGAGGAAATCAGCACCTCCTCAAAAGCACTTTGTAGTCCTAAAGGACACAGAAGAGCATATTTATTCACTTGTGGAATGAAATGGAGCAGCCACCTGAAAGACTGTAACACTACAGCAATTTAGGTCAGAGAGCAAAACACACTACAATGGGAAAAAGTTCTGGAAGGAAATGCTGGAAGGCAGGAAGCAATCAGCTAAGTTGCCTAGACCTTTATTAGTAGTCTTGTTCATTAATGATTAGATGGGTGAGAAAAAATGGAAACTTTTACTGCAAAAAAATCAACATCAACACAATGGGATGCTAGTGATCTGAGTTGAACTGATTTAAAAGTCACAGGAAAGTGTCCAACTTACTACATTATCCCCACTATTTCCTTTATCACTTCTTTGTTTGTAAGGTCTGCCCCACCAAATATTTTAGCTGGCCATATCCTTAACCTCAACTTATGAATTTAAAAGATCATAAACACAGTGACATCACTGAGTTGTTGGGTTTTGGGTTTTTTTTGTAGTTTTGGTACACAAAGAAAAATATTTACATTCTGGGAAGTATAATAGTAAAAAGCCAAGGAGAAAGTCTTCCCAAAAATGCTACTTTGTTTTGAAAAAATAAGGAAAAAAAACCTGTTCTGAAAGGTTTTGCTGTAGCTTTTAGTTGCTCAAAACTCACTTTACCTTACCAGTGTTTGATCACCAAACCACGGAGAATAATGGCAGTGTTTGGAAAGCCAAATCGCTTAACCTCAAGAAAAAAGAAAGTGATGAAAGGAAGCTAAATAAGTGATGAAGGAAACAGGACTGACCACATCACACAGTCCCACCACCACAACTGGGTGTCTGATTGACAGTCAGAGGAAAGTTGCCAAAGGCTGAACAGAGTTCCCCGTCTTACGCATTACAAAATTAGGATCAGGGAAGTTACACACTGCTGAAGATCTACATGGAATTTAGTATGGCTGAATTTATTTTTTTAGAACAGTACGCATTACATAGGGCTCTTCCTTTGCTTCATTGAGCTGTATCTAGCAATCCCAGATCCTTACGTAGCTTGTCACTATTCTTCAACATTATACTAAGGTCAAAAAAGGGTGCATTAAGTTACTAAGAAAGAATAATTTCATTATGCTTTTCAAATGGCTTCGTTTAATATTACTGCCTCTGTTGCACATTGCATCCCAACTAAAAGACCAATCAATATACTTTCAATGAGTTGCTCTTGTTCAGATGCACAGCTGGCAAACTCCAGCACTCAGTTACCTCTTCTGCTTGTGAGTCTCTCCTCCCACAATCTCTCATCATTTTGTTATACTGTTCCTCGCTGTTCTGTGCCATTTATATGACAAGGTAACATATGCCAATGAAAATATTAACAGACCCTGAAAATTTTACTGGTCTGCTGTATGTGAGTCAAGATGTCCCACAGTGGCTTTAAGAGATGGGGAGGGTGGACTTCATTTCCTGAAGCTAGGAAACTTTGATTTTTAAAAACAAAGTGTGTGTTCAGATCAGCACTGGAGGAGGCAAGGCATGAAGACCAAAAAGGCTATTGGAAACCAGCTTGCCCCAAATTTTATGAACAGGAGCCTAATACTGTCTGAATCAAGAGGTGTGGAAGTCAAAGACTAGAAGCAGATCTCAACTCTACACTGGTTGTCCTCTTTCCTCAGTGTTAAGAATTATCTGCTCTTTTAAAATATATTAGACTTAACTAAAGGCCTTCAAGCTCAGGTCTAAGCTTCTCTAAGGTAAAACGGTCAACTGTCAAACACAATAACCTCTCACATTTGCCCATACAACATGTAATTATAGGTTAATAAAATATTTTTTAAAAAAGTTTTTCTCCTCTTGTATTAATCTCTCTGATTCAGTCTAGCAGAAAACCAAGAAATATAATCAAAACCACACATGCTAAATCTGAATGCTACAGGTGCTTCCACTGTGAAAAGTTATTTCTCAGCAATCAGTATGGAACATGCATTTATGGAAACAATTTTCCTGATGATAGAGTGAAATGATGAAGCATCAACAGTTAGTGAATTTAGAGAAAGGTACATAATAAATACATGAGCAGAAAGAGAAATCTAACTAAGGATGAGAAGCACGTGTCTCAAAAGCATGCTCTAAGCAATATCAAACTAATCTATTTCAAGGAAAATAAACTTATTCTTTCCTTCCACTGCTTGATTGAACAAGACCAGAATAAACCAGGCTACTCTCCAGTCATGAGGCAGTAGCCCAATTACACACAAACAATGGTGAAGTCAAATGCTGTGTCTTTGTATTCCCAAAATAATTGGAACAAAAGACCAATTTAACCACTGGCTAAAATTGAGGGATTAAAACCAGAGATTAACAGAAGTGTTTTCGTTTCAGTTCAAGAAGTTGATATCAAATTAAGCAAACCAAAGGTTCGCTTAATACAACATACTAAAACCAAGAAACTCTAAAAACTTCAGGTAAGCATCTCTTGTTTTCACTAATCTGTAATTCCAGTTTTGTAGGTAAAATCCACTACGCCTATTTGCCCCATTTACATGCAGCTAAAAACCTAATGTGCAGCTTCCCAACTATTTAAATTCCTAGCATCTATTTACTAGGAAGCAAGTTTTGTGATAAAAATAATGAATACATTACCATAATTTCGTAACTGATGTCAAATTCGAAAGCAGGCTTCAGAGATTAAATATCAAATTAATTATATGTCAAGTTCTACAATTATTTTTGAAAGCTGACAGCAATTGAACTAGAAAAGAGACCTTTAACCTTGAAACCTTGCAACATTTAGTTTTTATTGAAGCTAAGAGCATTAGAAATACAAACTCGAGGTGAACTCTGGAATAAATCTGTAAGATAACGATATGGGCGTTCCTTTGTTAAGAGAAATATTAATGCTTTAAGGACCTTCATAAAAACATTCAGTAGTTCGACAAATAAGTTTGTTCTGTTGTATTTTTTCTTCTGCTTTTGTTAATTGAGCAAACAGATGCAAAGCCAAAAATGACATTTATAAAATGGCTGATTAGACCTCAATGTGGATTCCTTCTCCCTGCAACACGCTGGGTTAGTTGAATTTGGCCCTAACAGTGTGGGAAGAAGTCCCAAAGGTGCTGTTCTTTTTACCTTTAACTCTAGTGCACAAGCCAACCGCCCTCTGAACAGATCACACACAGCCAGTCACTCTTTCTGCTCAAGAGATTTGGCTGAAAAAAGTATTTTCTAAACACCAATAAAATCTTCCTTATGAATGGCATTTTATTGAGGTTTCAGAGATTATTTTTGTGATCTAAGATCACACGTGTCTCTTAACCGCAGTTCCACTAGCCAGAAAAGAAAACAGATCACAATACAGCAGTTGTTTTCTCTCATATGGGTATGCGATCTTTTCATTCCTGCTAGAATAATACCTGATAAAACCAATAATTAAAAGAAAAATCCAATGTAAAAATCAGCCATTGAAACAATCCCCAAAATTAAAGACAATGTAAGGAGAACAAAATTTTAAAAGCAAAGCATTTAAGAACTATGCTAGAGCAGCTTTTGTTTGCCTTACAGCATACACCGAACAAGCTATCAAGAGAGAAAAGTCCTCTTTTAAAAATTTGCAGAAATTTAGGACAACACTTAAATATTATCCTGTCATTTGGAAATTGCATATGTTAAAGAATCAAGATATGTCTTACGCTTGCAAGCTGACAGCTACTGAAAATCCAGTCTTCAGCAAAAGGTGTTAAACCAAGCAGTTGCCAAGGACAAAAAAGAAAGCACAGTGAATGTACCAACTTAATGGAAAAGGATTTCTGATATAAAAGAAAAACATGCATAATAACATTCAGAGTCTTGTTCTAAGAAAAGGATGTGAGGACAGCGATGCTGGCAGGAGCATTCTGAAAAAATGTAAACTGGTCCACTTCAGGGCTAAAAGACTAATGATTTTATGTCACTGAGATGCCCAAATAAAAATCATATATAATTTAGCTTATCTCCTTAAAAGCAAAACTGTTTTCAAGAAGAATCTTTCAAACAGATTCTCTTCATAGATATGAAAAGCATTTACCCTGTTAGCTATAAAGAAGGTGTACCAAATCTGGTCCAAAGTTGGCCATTCCCAGCGACTATACTGGGAAAAGTACGCAAAAGGATGGGGTTGATTGAAAAGCAATGTTATCAAGCTGTACCTTGCTGCACCATCTTCATTATTATGAGAATCTGGGATGGGAAAGTATACAACTCTATTTTGGTATCCACTGGGTGACACCAATTTCTGGTAATGAATGCAGACCACAATGTCTCTCAGAATGGCATGTTTGGCATATTTCTTTCGGGTGCTTAGCAAACAGATTTAGTAAGAGGTATCTCCTCCTATGAAATACATCCCGCAGCACTGGCTTTGACAGCTCACATCAGGTTAAGATGAAGAGTGCCTACTGAGATGATTTGTTACACGCTTTTGACTGCCTGCAAAATGAGGGATAGTAGCATTATTTGTCATAAATATACCACATGCAGGGCTGAATAGCCTATCTAAACAGTGCAGATGGCTTAGTTCCTCCTTTGCTGATATAGCTGTAATACCGTCTTCTCAATCTGTCAGCTGCAGGACTCCAGAATACAGCTAGGAATACTTTGCAAGTTGAGCAAACGCCACTGGGTTTCTGGAGGACTCAGTGACAGTTGCAAGAAACATTTATGAGTATCTCTTCATGAGAGGTAATACGCATGGACAAGTTTACTGGCTTAGCATTTGAGAAGGGATTTCTACCTTTTCACAGCAGGTGGATCTGCTACACAGGTAGTAAGTATGTCCATGAGTGTTTTGAATAAATACATTTTTTTTTAACATATTCTGAAGGAGCACAGGAAAAAAAATAACTGGTGAAAAGATGCCCCATGTTTCAAACATCTGAAATATACTCTCACTGATATCCTCAGTGATCACAAAATTCATAAATTATTTCCAGTTTGGAGTATCTACCGAGGAAGATAAATTCTTTATCTAGACAGTTACACTACTCCAGTGAACTACTTTTTATTTGGTGACCTTGAGATAAATCGGCAAAATTAAGACTTTAATTGAGCCCCTAACCAGGGCAATTGATTTGATGTAGCCTGTCACTGAGATATTTTCTATTTCCCTTCAATGAATTAATCTTCCAAGTAACTGGGGAACACTTATAATCGTTAGGAAAGATCAACAAAATAACAGCCTTTGCTGTCAAGAAAAATATTCCTAGCATAATCTCATATCTTTTCTATAAATTTTCTGTCTTTTTATATGAAGACATACATTGCAGGTTGAGAGATTTAAGCAATGTTGAAAATCTAATAAAGAATTACTGAGGCTATGGTCAAAACAGTATACAGAAAGACAAGAAGAGAGTTCCAGTCCCTTTCTACTTTGTAATAAAATTTCTCTACTTATAATTCAAGAAGCAGAGCCACACACACTTACTCAGGAATCCAATTTAATCAGGAATAAAGCCTTAAGCTTTGGAGAACTATGCACAAGACATGCTACTGAGACCAGCAGGAATTGCTGTAGTTTTACAGGTTATGCAGCACCGATACCCAAGTCTCCCAAGGGCACAAGAACATCACAAAACCTTCACTGGTGGTGCTAAGTTTCAGTTTTAGAGGCACTGAGGAAATCTTTGCTTCTGATCAGGGTGCATGAGGAGACCGAGGGATGGCAGCAGTCTGATTTGGATGGGATCTGAACTGCAGCTACTATAGGGCAAAATTCTTTTGCCTCAGCAGGTATTTATTCTGAGCAAAATAAACTTAAACATGATAGTAAGAATGGTTCTGAGTTTGGGGATCTGCTGTTTCTTTAAAGACACAGAAAAGTAGTAATTTTTAGGAAAATTTAATGCATTCAACAATAGTGTGATTTACCTATAGAAGTAAGGGTGGAAAATTTAACGAAAACAGATGATGCTATAAGAAGTCTCACAACATAACTTAGGAGAATAATTAGAATAAGTTGGGAATAGCATGTACCTACCCCTTCTATTTACTATTAGCCAACACAGTAATACTTTAAAATGATCTTCCAAATGTTTGGCTTTTGTTCACACTATAACATTTTTGCCCAAGTTACAATAACATTTGAAGCTTTAAGCATCCGAAAATACAAAACAGACTCCTTCAGCTACATTTCAGCTGTTATTTGTTCACGTGATCCAAGAATACTCAAAAAGAACACGGAAATTAGCAGTCAAAGGAAAAAAAAAAGTCAAAAACTGTCTGCCATGCCCCATCCCTTTGAGCAGACATCTGCATACTCCATATTAAAATGTGAAATTTCTGCTGAAAGAAAGAGATAAGAGAAAGGGAAGAAGGCATGTCATAAACTAAGGAATAAAAACAACAGATATTTGCATCTCACTGATAACCTTTATAAAATAACATGGTCTCTACAAAAACTATGCCTATTACTTATAATGAAGGGAACACTCCCCCTTTAATTGGGAGATATGATCATGAAACATTTCCTTTAAGAAGTAATTACATAAAATGTTGTGGTTATTACATAAATGTTGTACTCCAAATGCACCAGAACCCCCCATTTTTTCACATTCCAAGTTGGTGGCCACTTTTCGAGTATAAAGTGTCATTTTGCAGTAGCCTAATAAAGTTTTTACTAGTAACTTCATTTAATGCTCTCTCTCAGTTTTTTTTTTCATAAAAGCAAATGATGAAAAAGAAAAAAATATTTTCTGTGTGCAGTGCAAGAGAACAGGGAGCATGCAAACAATGCTAAAAGAAAAGATACCTTATGTTGACTGAGGTATCGATCCTTTAAAATATGTTGACCTGTCAAATACTGAGAAAGTGTTTGCTCTTATAGCCTTTATATATATATTGCTAGAAGGAGTTAGCAACAAAAAAAATTATTTCTAAACTGTTTATTCAGGTCTCTGTGACATTGCTAACATATTCTACTGGTATTTTCTATGCAAAGTGAAAATTACACACTGAAAAATGAAGTGAATATGTGTATCTATCTAGTAACTGGTTATAAGTTAACAGTATTAGTGCTGTTACTTATTTGGTACAATTACCTGAGGAATTCAGGCACATCCAGCACAACCAAGAATCCTACCAGCTGAAAATTCAAAAATTAAACAGAATACGCTTCTTTTTTTAAACACTGCAGACTAAAGGAACTAAGTGAGCATATAATGCAGATTATTACAGAGTACGGCAGGCCTAGAGAAAGAACTAAACAACACTGAACACAATATTGATAAAAGAGAACATGTATGACTGGAGATGCTCCCAAAGGAATGTATTTTCAAAGATACAGCATCCCCACTAAAGCCTGCCTGGCTAGGATTCTTCACCCTTACATATACTTGTAGGGTAAAGTTGCTTTATGTCACCTTTCTTTTAAATCCCAGCATGTGGGACTTCATCAAACATGGCATGAACAACTCAAACCATTAAAAACGCAAGGGGAAGTCTGCAGACAATCTGAGTTTTGCCGGCATTCAGAATGGAAACAATCTGGTCAGTGCTATTACTGAAGTTGGACTGATGCTGAAAGCTAAGGAAGACATGCTTTTCAGAGCTACCGTCTGCGAGCTACAGTAGTCTGAACTGACAGAAGCCGGAAGTTTACATGGTAGAAGGGAGCTGAACAACACAGGGGAACAGCAACTAGTAGGAAAGGAGCCTCAATTTTCTGTTGGCTTGGCAGCTTTTGTGATCTTTTGTTAAGGCTGGCACTGAGCACGCCGGCTTGGCAACTGCCAGTTGTTGGCAGCTGTTAATTTCTAGGACCAAAGGAGGCTCTTCTGGTCTATCTACAGAGAGTATTTTGCAACCCCAATTTCTAATTCTTTCTCACCCTTGTTTTTTAAAAAGTGAGATAGGTTACTTGTAAAGATAAGTTCATTCCAGAATGCTTGAAAGAAAGATGGTGGAACTGAATCACTCCAACGCCACTGCAAATGCAGAGTAGTAAAACCCCACACTGTCAGATCTAAGGTCCCTGTCCCAGTCTAAGCCCTCAGCCAGCAAGGGAAGCTTACAGAGAGCATATAAAAACCACAGGAAACAGAAATAATTTCTAATTTTATCTTTTCTGATTCTATGAACATCAAAAAGCTTTGAGAGCATCTGTATTTGGGGATGGAGGAAGGGGACAGAAGTAGGAGGAGCTACTATTGTCCTCAGGCATTGCATGTGTATAAAGGCAACATTAGAAATCTTAAAAGAAAAATGTCTGGTAAAACTATTATTTATGAGGGGACAAGCCTACTAATATCACACTGACACGTATTGAAGTGATGCATTATCCCAGAAAGCAGCAATTCTTGGGGCTCTTAAAAATTGATTAAAAACTGAGAATACAACTAGAAATTTGCAAGAAGTGCAAATATTGAAAATCCCTCCCCTTATATTTTTCTTACTTTTTTCTTTTCTTACAGCTGTAGTGCTATAAAATAACAAGACAATTCTTGTTTATCCTATTTTTCAAGGTCAATATTATGCAGCAAATTCTAACCAAAACCACACAAATATTGTAGAGTTTGTCCAAGAATACAGATTAACTTATCACAGTAAGTTAGAACCATGGAATCATTTTGGTTGGAGGGACTTGGTTGGAAGCCTCCTCCTAGAGAAACTGATGCATCACATTCTAGACAAGTGGTCTGTGCAGTGGATGGGGAACTGGCAGACAGGCTGCACTCAGAGGGTGGTGGTAAATAGCTGCTTTTCAAACTGGCAACCTGTCACAAGTGGGGTCCCCCAGGGATCGATACTGGGCCCAATGCTGTTTAATATCTTCATAAGTGATCTGGATGATGGGATCAAGTGTACCCTGATGAACTTTGTTGATGATACCAAACTAAGTGGGAAAGTGGACACTTCAGAAGGGAAACCACCCTGCAGGAAGACCTGATAGGCTAGAAGAGTGGGCTAATAAGAACCTTAATGAAGTTCAACAAGGACAAGTGTGAGGTCTTGCACCTGGGAAAACATAATCCAGGAGTGCAGCACAGGCTGGGATCTACCTGTCTGGGGAGCAGCTCAGTGGAAAGGGACCTGGGGGTCCTGGTGGACAACAAGCTCAATATGAATGAACAGTGTGCTGCAGCGGCAAAGAAAGCCAGCAGGATGCTGGGTTGCATCTACAAGGGCATCATCAGCAGAGATAAAATAGTCGTTATCCCACTCTACTCAGCACTTGTGAGGCCACACCTGGAATACTGTGCTGAATTTTGGTCCCCACTATACAAAAGGGATGTGGACAGCTGGAGAGGGTCCAGAGGAGAGCCACCAAGATGTTCAAAGGACTGGGAAGCCTGCCGTACAAGGAAAGGCTGAGAGAATCGGGTTTGTTCAGCCTTGAGAAAAGAAGGCTTAGGGGAGACCTTATCACCATGTTTCAGTATTTAAAGGGTGGCTACAAAGAAGATGCAGAATCCCTTTTTACAAGGAGTCACATGGAAAAGACTAGGCATAATGGGTACAAGTTACTCCAGGGGATATTCCGATTGGACACAAGAGGAAAAGTTTTCGCCATGAGAACAATCACCCATTGGAATAATCTCCCCAGGGAAGTGGTGCATTATCCCAACATCAGACACTTTTAAGATTCAGCTGGGCGGGGTGCTGGGCCATCATGTCTAGACTGTGCTTTTGCCAAGAAAGGTTGAACCAGACGATTCCTGAGGTCCCTTCCAACCTGATATTCTATGATTCTGTGATCTCTGAAGGTCATCTGGTTCAATCCCCTGCTCAAAACAAGGACAAATTAGAGCAAGTTGCTCATAGCTTTGTTCAGATGACTTTTGAATATCTCCAGTGATCAAAACTCCTCAGCCTCTCCGGGCACCTGTTTCAGTATCTGACTACCATAATTGTGAATTTTTCTCACCAATTATCTCATTGGAACTTAGTCTGGAACGTGTTGCAGTTTGTGTCTGTTGCCTCTCAACCTTTTACTGAACACCTCTGAGAACAATCTGTCTCCGTCTTCTCCGAATCTTCCCATTAGGTAGCTGAAAGATGACAGTATGATCTCCCATAAGGCTCCACTTCCTAGGCTTGAACATACCCAGTTCTCTCCACCCCTCCTTGTATGTCACGTGCTGAATCACCTAGTCATCTAACTGGCCTTCCTGCTGGATTCACTCCATTATCCCAATGTCTGTCTTGTACCTGAAAGCCCCAAACAAGATGTAGTATTCCAGGTGCAGCCTCACAAGCGCGAAGTAGAGAAACAACCATTTCTGTTGACCTGCTAGGTGTGCTTCTGCTAATACAGGCCAGCATGCATTTGGCTTTCTTCACAGTAACGTGACACTGTTGACTCAAGTTCAACTTGTCCTCTGCCACCCCATGGTCCTTCTTTATGAACCAGCCTTCTAACCGGTTGGCCCTCAGCTGGTACAGATGCGGGGGTTATTCAAACCCAGGTGCAGAGCTTTGCACTTGCCTCTATTTAACTTAGAATACAATCATAGAATTGTCTAGGTTGGAAGGGACCTTTCAGATCATTTACTCCAACCACCAACCTAACACTGACAAAAACCATCACTAAACCATATCTCTAAGCACTGTGTTTACCCATCTTTTAAATACCTCCAGGGATGGTGACTCAACCACTTCCCTGGGCAGCCTGTTCCAATGCTTAATAACCCTCTCAGTGTAAAAATTTTTCCTAATATCTAATCTAAACCTCCCCGGCACAACTTCAGGCCATTTCCTCTTGTCCTATCACCTCTTACTTGGGAGAAGAGACCAACACCCACCTCTCTACAACCTCCTTTCAACTTCATTAAGTTTCTGTGAGTTCATTTCTCCAGCCTGTCAAGGTCACCCTAAATAGAAGCCCTGCCCTCCAGCATATACTCCCCATAATCACTCCCTCAGTTTGCCATCATCCATGAAATTTTTGAAGGTGCATTGTGTCTCATCATCCACATCATTAAAAAGACATTAAACAGTACTGATTCCCCTCTGAGCCAGTCATCTCATCACTGAAGGCAATCAGGTTGATCAGGCATGATTTGCCCTTGTAAATCCATATTGGCTGTTCCCTATCACCTTCTTGTCCTTCAGATGCTTGGAGATGGCTTTCAGGAGGATCTGCACCACAAACTTCAAGGTGGGCATGATGTTTGCCATCATGAGGATGTTTTCCTGACAGCCATGAGCTTTTGAAGATGATAGAAGTCCTTGCTATGACATCAGCTGGCTCCCTCAGCAACCTCGTATGTATCTGATCTGATTCCATCAATGTGCATATTTCTAATTTGTTTAAATGGTCTGTAACTTGGTCTTCCACTTCTGTGGGTAATGCTTCACTCCTGCAGACTCCGCCACTATGCTCAGGGATCTGAAAGGAGTCCTTATCAGTAAAAAAGGAGGAAAAGAAGTTACTGAGCTCCTCATACTTTTCAGTGATCTTTTAAAAATGTCTGCCGCCCAGCTGGGTTCTCTGTAACTATCATATTATTGCTGAGTCCAGGGTCTGTTAAAGCTTTTGGTACTGTCAGTTACGGAAACATTTGCACCAGGACTATTTTACCATAGACACATAAATTCCCTGTCTGTCCATATACGTACCTGGCTTTTAGAGTTTTAATAGAAATAAAAATCTAGCGATTTGTGGAGATAAATTTTTACACAGAAGTTAGCCATTAAGGAAGAAAAATAACCTTCAGATTTTATTCTTTTGACTAATGTGATGTGACACATATGGGTTAGTCAAAATGTCTAATGTTGCATGAAGTTTGAATGATAATTTCACTTAATCTCCTGATGATGACATGCTAGGTAATTTGTTAACTTTGGGATATAATAACGTAAAGACACGTTTTAAAATGTATTCTAAATAATGTTGTATTTTGATGTTTCAAATAGTATGGTAAAAAGACATCTTTTTTCTTATATCCAAAAAGAGCCAGTTGTGAGAGATTCCTCTAATCTCTCAGAGTGTTCGACTCAGAGCTCTTCAGAATTCATAGCATACTGTTGACATACAAACATCCCCCCTAGTGCCATATCCAGTCACGTGTCTTCCTAATGCTACCTCAGTTTGAATTCCCACAGGAAAGCTGCGTGCTTTGTGAATACATGTACTGAAAATAGAGCATTAACACAAAAAGGAAAACAACTCATCAGTGTCTTGTATAATTGAATTAATTTCAGCAGGAAATAGGAAAGAAACCAGATCATATGAGACTGCAGAAAAGGGAGAGAATTCTGAGATGATGTGCAGCTGTGAATAATTTTGCTTTGTTAAGATGCAGTGAAATGAGGCAAGAAAAAAAGACCTTTGACAGAAAAGCTACAGATTCCACTTCAAACGGAGGAAGAAAGCTCTGATAATCACTATAACTAAAGCAATCCCACTGACCTGTTTTAAGGAAAACCACAGTTCTGTTTTGTGCCCTACTCATCACCACCCAACCTTCAGAGCCAACAAGTCTGATGCCTTCATTTCTTCCTTTCCCCACTATCATCTTGTGGATGCCTTACTTCTCACTCACAAGAAATAGAAAACTCTTACAAGCTGAGTACTTTTTAATGTAAAGAATTCCATAAAGCTGTTTTTGCTCTACATAGAAATAAAGAAAAAATACAGAAAACAACTATTAGAGGTTGTTATTTTTTAGATGATGAAGGAAATTTAAATGGAAACTTCTTTGAACACAACGTATCTGACTTTGCTGAGCTAAAATGAGCCACTGCTGACTAGACATGCTTAACAGTTTTATCATTTCCTCATGTGCTTAATGAACGTGGTGGCAGAATGAAGACCAGAGTCTCCTGAAGGTATGAAACTAAAGAGCCAGCGAGTGAAATTTCTCCTGGCAGCCCAGGCACTGACTCAGTACTCAGATGCACAGCTTCCTGGAGATATAGTATATGGCGCAGTGTATATATTTTGGTCACAACAAAAAACCCACAGGTATCATAGACTATTTGCCTGTAACTGTTTTGTTTTTTAATAATTATTGAATAGTATCCTGAGTTTCCTCTATTTACTTAACTTTCTACGCGACATTATCTGTCATTTTCTTATAGAAGAATATGTTTTAAATATTCCTTTGGTGGTTAGATGTGTTCTGTTTAACGTAAATGTAAGACTCTGGAAAAAGGACTGAAATTATCCCCTCAGAGTCAGCATTTTGGCTTTACTTTCATTTTATAAGGCTACACTTGAGTTGCTACGCTGACATTTAATTTTATGTGGACACTCACAGCAGAGACTTTGATTTGGATTCAGGCCACCAGTCTGCACTCATCTAATCACCAAACCACTTTGCTTTGTGGAAATAAGGTTTACAGTATGTTTTTTTTATTACTCCCTATTGCATCATATTCTCTTTGGTATAGCAAGAAATCCAGAAAACTTCTTTCTCTTAAGATCTGGATTACTTGCTTCAAAATATGACAAGACAGTACAATTAACCATGTGATGTAAACTATTAGACAATCTGACAGTACAAAGCAGGACACCAGAAGACAAGCCTCATGTCCTACAGTTCCAGGTATTTTTCCATTCCAGTGCTATGCTACGGAGAAAAATTGTTGATAAATAGCATGTTCAATGTTATTCAGCAGACAAGATATAAATAACAGTGATAAATTAAAGCTAAAAGCAAAAAAACCCCAAAACCCAACAACACAGTTAAGCTGTTTGTTACCCAATTTGAAGCTAGAAATCTTGCTTTTGCTTTATCAATGTAGCTCATTCTTTCCTTGAAAAGTATGCAGTTGCTCACTACAGCACCTGATTTTTTTGGTTGTGTTATCTTTTTCCAATCTCAACTTTTGTCACACGTATAGATAAGAACAACTTAAAAGAACTGTAGGTTATGATGTGGTATTTTTCTATTTTTTCCTCTGCTGCATGTAATGACAGCAGAGTAGTATTATTTGGCTTGTTACTCTTGAACTCAGCATTGGATAGTTCTTTATGTAAAGCTGTCATCAACAGAGACGCTTAGGAAAAACTCCTTATGGAAAACTGCTTTAATCCCCATGCCTTCCAAGTCTATTTTATTTACTATGAAGCAGTATGACATCCACTCTGGGCCCTGAGACTTCCGAGCAGTAAGCACATGTCATAACAGCAACAGTGATGCGGATTACACTATTACGTTCTGGTTCACTGAGTTTTATCAACAAGAGAGAGAGGATGAAAGCTTAATAGATCAGAAAATTCAGAGGTTTTGCACTGATTACAGTAAGCAAAGCTGTTCTTGATGAGAACAGGTATAATTCAGAGTATTTCTTCCTGTTTCTAGAAGACAGACATACCTAACACGTGTTTTCACACATTCAGTTCTTTTGCAGGAAGACGCATTTACTTTAATGTCTGAAAATGTAACTGCTTTACACCATTATGAGAAAAACGCAGTTATGGTTCCCATAGTAGCTTCCAGTGTAGAATGTAACGGCACAGAACAGCTATTTTTTCATATGTTGCAGTTAACGGTAATCAGGCAATCACTGAAATGCACAGGAAAGAAAACGAGTGCTACTGCGACCCCTGTAATTTTCCTGCTTGTCCTTAGGAGAACCTTTTCCTTGTGTTTTTGGCCAGCAGGGATTTTGTAGTTCCAAGAGCAGTCATTCCACCTATTCCCTTACACTCTTGATTTATTTTAACAAATATATGAAAAACCTCAGTAACATAGCAATTAATGATAAAAAAATGAAGAAAAAATTAAAAAAAAAATCAATAAAACTGCTAAAAAACTATAAGGACAGAATGGACAATCTGTTTAATGTCTTCTCAGAAAACTTGGCCACCTCAAACTGCAGTCATATCTTCTCTAGCCAAATTTTACAATATGGTCTAAATGAGAGAAATGAAAGTTATAGTTACATTGTTTGGGGAAAGAGAAATCATGCCAGGTCTCAGAAAAAACACATCCAAACCAAAAATAGTTCCCGCTCTTGATCATCATTCCAGCATAGGTGCAGGTATTGATAAAAACCTATAGCCATCTGGATTGAAGCAGAAATATTTTGACAGATGGATTGTGTAACACTTAGGACTTTATCAGCCAAATAAAGCACAAACTCCACTCATGGTAGCAACCAGCAAATACAGACTACCCAACGGAAGTCCTGTTCACGCAAGAAAAGACACGGTGTGTATTTCAGAGGAGAACGCTCACAGGGCAGAAAAGCTTCCTGGCAGTTCTGTGCTTTGGGATCTGAAAAAAGAGGGTCATTCAAGGACAGCCCTCCTCTCCCCAACAATTACAAGTATGCCAGTACGGCACACTGAATACGGAAGGTATTGATGGACAACAACATGATTAACTTCCAATCTTTTTCCAGTTTGTGGGAGGAAGGAAAATACGCAGCCAAGGCCGCAAGTGCAACGTCTGTGCCAAACCAAGGTCAGAATGCTGACACAATTTAAAGGCGTCAGCAGCATCGCAGCATCGTGGGATTCCACTCACCACCACATTTTTCACAGTGTTAATCAGGAATAGAAAAGCCGGATGTTGGTCGATAACTCAGAACTTCAGTCATTAAGTAGTGGCTTTCTGGGCAAAGGCACTGCCTGAAATAATTATAATCATTCCTTCGTCAGGAGTCACAGATGCTTTCTACCAAACAGACGTTATCAGCAAAGACTAGAATCCAAAATGGTTTCAGAGCCTTTTAAAGGCAACTGGGTGTCATTAGATAGTGTACTCTGACTTGTTTTATGTAGGCCACAGTAGTTTACTCATAGCTATTCTATTGAAATCACAAAATCTATGTTTAGCAACTACTATCAAAATATAAAAATAAAAAATTGAGCCACAACTGAAAGACTTCAAAATGTAGTCTCTTGGGAGGTATTTTTCAGTAGTGCCTTCAACAAATTTATCCTCTTGCTAATTTACTTATCCTTAAGCCTCAGGCGTTGGTTCTTTCTGACAGCACAACACATTCAACTGCACCAAAACTACTTCTGCAACATCACTGCAAGGTTTCAGGCATGGATGCAATGATAAAAAAACAACAGTTAAAGTATGGATGACTAGTATTTTAAAGTAACTAGTTCTGTACTCAGTGGCATGTATCAGAGAACATGGCTATTAGTTAATCTTTTTTCTTCTTGAAGTAACAGCTAAAACCAGTAATATTTAAACTGTCTTGCTTCAGCTTCCTGTTCCTGTAGTTTTTTTCCCTTGAAAGGCTTCATTGGTAAGTCTTCCCCCTTCTTCCCAGTGATTTACAGTGGTTTGATACAAATTCTTTCCTTCAAGTACAAGTTTCTTCTAAACGTGCACCCTATCCAACCCATCCTCCTACACAGAATTAACCAAATCTCCGATGTTTTATTTTGTAGATCATGTAATCTGATGTGCAGTCTTCTGTGAGATCTCATTTTTAGCTGAATAGTCTTATACAGTCTTATAAACACCCTTATTAAAAGTGAATACTGACCTTGAGGTGAGGCTGAAGGAAGCAGCAAATCCAGGAAGGAGATGCGAAAGAAAAAGAGTTAAAGCTTGTGAAAACAGTGTCCAGAGATAAGGCAGTTCAAGAATACAGGACAAAACAAGCAGATTTAAATCAGGTAATGACACACAGACACACAATCCTTCACAAACACAGAGCTGCATGTTTTATAGACATCTAATTCAAGAAAAAAAAAAGACATTTATATTAGATTACACCATTTCATTTAGAGGCAACTTTCTGTAGAGAAAATAGTCTCTAATACATAACAGTTCTTGGGAAAGGGGAATAAGCCAACTGTAGAAAACTCAGGATTTACATCACTTCACTAGCAAGTATCCTTCTTCCAGAATTCTAACAAACATTTTGAAAATGTGGAGTTTGACTATCTAATGTGTCCCTTTATGCCATTTTCTAGGGGCTTATTTTCTCTCCATAAGCAATTTTTTCTACTTTTCCTGCAGACAACCCAAACTTGTCAGAAGGGAATAGAAGGGCGAAAAACCCCAACCATGGAGGAAAGTCTTTAAGTCCTGAAGACTTGTCAAAGCTGAAACTACATCTTAATTTTGACATTGAAGTCATCCCTCCAAAAACAAATACAAAAAGCAGCTGGCTCTTCTTCGTGCAATGTCGCTGTCTTAATTCTCCTATATAAGGTGCAATCTAAAAACAATAATGACCAAACAGGCATATATTTGACAGTTCTCTCCAACATTGCTCAACAGCAAGATTGACCAAGACAAAATGCTGGAGTTCCCTGTGTGTCATGAGGTCCCATAGGTTCATTATTGCTCCCCTCCCTCCCCCCTCAAATATCTCCAATATCTTTTCATAGGCATCTGCTGTCAATTTCACTGATAACAGCAAGGTAAGTCAACAAGAAGCCATAAATACAGATCTTTTTCATCTGATTTTAAACTTTATCTTTTTTTCAGAAGAGAGGAGAGGAGAAGTAAATATCCTGCTGTTCAAAGTGGCAATTTGGCTTCTGCAACATATGTTGTACTTCTCCCATGGCAAAATTTCACTCTAAAAAGGCATGATATGGTCTGGAGAAAAATATTTCTATAGGATAGGCTAACTGCTATATGGTTTATTACTCTTGGTATAGGGAACCATGTAAATGACATCTGAAGTCCTTATTTTTGGCATAAATTTTATAAACAACGATGTAGGATATTGAATTTGTACAAGCAGCAGTTTCAGAGCGAGGTACAGCTGAGAAGCGTATCGTTGGTCTGTAACAGATAAACTAGTGTAGATACTTTTCTTTGGCTTTTAAACTAACATTCTTCAAACTAAGTTCTTCAAGGACAGCTGCTGTAAAGGCTGTGTTATTTGGGGATTTTGGGAAAGATGAGACTTGCAAAATGCCAAATACCACACCTCAGTGTTTGATCTTGAAGTAAGTTATAATGTTCCAAAAGCCTCAGTTAATTCACACAGAAAAGTGTGAAACTAACAATTCTTTCTGACTGAAATTCAAGAGTACGCTCTCTAAGCTGAGCTGCAGAACTATAACTGGTCAAACAAAAATTTAACAAAAGGGAACAAAAAAAGTGAAAATAAATGCTTGGTTAGATATGGGAATAAATAAGGTAAGGAGAAAAAAGCTATCTTTTTTTTTTTTTCCATGACTGTTATTAAATCCAGATTACGAAAGTTTAAGACTTCTCATTCCGTGTTTCAGAGACCCTTTGTAGTTACTGTCTTATTGTAATGATGTTGTGATATTGTTTCTTCAATTTAACACTGAAAAAAAGTACAGGCTAGAATTCAGGATAGCTCTGTAGAATTTGAATGAGCAACCCTGTTTTTTCAACTGCTATTAAAAGAAGCATCTTTTGCTGGCACAAGATGAAAGCAAAACAATACCTGAAATGCTGAGGTCACATGCAATTTTCTGTATGCTACAGAAGTATTATTTAGCCAGCTGCACAGGACTCGAATGGAGAATAATTACTGCTACATCTTCATTTTGTTATGGAATAAATTATTTCTTCCAAAGAAAAATACATTTTGTGTAATTGCTAGGCCCTTTTTCCATGTTTTTTTTTTACAGGAGTTCAAAATATTTTTTAAAATGTGGATTTTAGGATAATCTTAACATTTATCCAAACAGAGATGAGGAATATGTCAGCTTTGGAAGTACGTTACAATCAGAAAAAAATCTGGAACTGTGCCATCACTCAAACTAAAACCGAGGCAGATATCTGAAACTGCCAGCTATCAGGACATCAACGGGGATCTGCTACAGCCTGAAGGTGAAGCCTCAGTGCACGGGGCTACATCAGTGAAATTGAGCAGAGGAGCACAGCAAGCATCTGCCCCAGGAAGCAGCCCCAAGCAAGCAGGATCAGATACATACTGACACATGCCCGTTACAGAGCAAAATAATAATTTTCAGTTCGTACTATTTCCCTTCGAGCAAGAACACACACTTGCAGCATTCCTTACAAGATCTAGCAGCAGCGCTTCTGCCCAGCCCCATTTACTGTGTACTCCGATGCAATAGTCACACAGGGAGACAACACAATTGTAACACCAAAAGGTAGTCTTGGAGAAATCCATTGTCTTTTAAATCCGATTGTTGGTGAGATGTGAAGACTTTAGTATTTTAATTAAAGAAATATATATATATTTAAAAAGCTCTTGATTATTCCAGACATAATTTTTTCCACATACTTGTACATTATAGGGAGTGGAATGAGTCTGCTACATCAGTCTCAGATGTACTTAGGGAGAAGTTTATGTAATGATTTCTAGTCAGTCTTTGAATTCTGCTTGTTTGACAGTGAGTGATTGTGTATATTCACTGCTTTGTTGTTCCTTCAAAGTAGTCTGACAGGCATTCATATGCACTTGATCTTCCTTCTGTCAGTCAAAGCAGAAAGGCTATTTATGTTTACCACTTTTGATACCTTTTCTTGGTAAAAGAACGATGGCTGGTCTTTTCCTTTCTTTTTAGTTGATATTTATAGGGACAGAGAAGAGATGGAGAGACAGAGAGAGGGAAGGTTTGTGTGTGCATCCATGCACACATGCATGCACCATCTAAGAGCACAAACATGACCACAGACGGCCATGGAGAATTAATGTTGCTATTTCACTGGCTTACTTGGCAATTACTGAATTTTAATTTTGTTCTTACTGTAGTTCAAGACAATGTAAGGATCTGCCACTTTTATTTTTACTGTTTCAGTTGCATAAAAGGGCGGTTTTGGTGGTGACTGAAACAAAGCTACAAGACAACTTTTGAAGAGATGCAGTCAAGGCAGGTAACACCAAAACCATGATATGCAGATGAGGCTCATTATTTACAGCATTTTCTTTCTCCTCTGATTTTATAATTACTTTAATTACATCATAGCTCTTAGACTCTACTGATCTAGCAGTTAGATTGGGAGATATTTGCTAAATAAACCCCATAATTGCTACAATGCAGGCATAGTATAAATCATCAGATGACAACTCCTAGATTCATTACAGATAATAAAGTTAGGTGTGAGAGGGAATGCTTGATAACCACCTTGACTTAATGACAAAACCAAACAGGACTTTAATGCTACAGGAAATCTGGCAGAAAAAGAAGCCTTCAGAAAAGTTCACAACCAGAGCTTCTCAATGCTCGTAAGTACTTCTCTAATGTAACATCCTTCTTGCAGGACTGAAGATCAGATCCTTGGTCTTGGAATAGTAAACAAACCCCAATGCTTTCAGTCCATCGCTGAATTTAACAGAGGAGATGGTCTGTACTCAGGTCCGTAGAGATGAATCACTGCTTAATAGTCCTGCCTGCTTGAACATGGAAATAATACTAGAGCAAGTACCCAGGCTTAGCTGGCTCAATGATGGGCTAACACAGCAAGCTCATTCGGCCAAAGCCTGTACCAGCCCTGACCGTCTCACCGGCTGGACTAATTGGGGTTCTTTGACCTTGGTTTTTAAACCAGCTGTTTCTGCAATATCACAAAGTTTCAGTTTCTCCCAAAATACAGGAAAAGGGAGAGAATGGGAAATAAAGGACAGCTAAAAAAAGAACAAATGGAAAAAGGATATCCCTTTATATGAAAAAGGTGAGGATGGACTGAGGAGTCACCGTAAAATCGCTATGATGGCTTTTTATCTGGTGATCTCTACAGATGGATTTGCAATTACTGGCAGTGTCTCTCTCTCTCTCTCTCTTTTCTTTTCTTAGTTGTAGGTTTCAAAAGTGATTAGTGAGTTTGAGTGTTGATCTTAAGGCACTTTAACAAAGGTTGACTTTCAGAGGGTAGACACTTGCTTTCTGAAAATTGGCATACTTTCAAATGTCTGAAGTTAAACAACTGTAAGTAAAGGTGCCTGCATGTTATATTCTTATCTGTTTAGAGTGGTTATTTGATATCAAATGTATTATTTTTTCCTCTGTAAAACCCGCGGTGGGACTTCAGGCCTAATGTTCATTTTGAATGAAGATAAAGCAAGACTGAGAAGAAGGAAATGACTTCCTCATTTCTTAGCTTGGAAATGATGAAAATCTTAATATTCAATAGATCTGTCTGCTCAGAGGTGGAGCTGGACTAACTACGGGTCTGACCACTTCTTTCCATTACAAGACCTTGTTCTCAGTTGCTTGCCAAATATTAACAAGTTGTGCTGAAGTTTTCCATGACGGGTGTTAGCCTCACCCAGGATTTTTTGGGGACAATTTAAGCTACCTCCTTCACAGACCATGGGCAGCGTTCTTGTGGAAAAAATTGGTTCACGTGTTTAAAGACTGTATCACTTTACTGTGATACACAGGCTCACATAAGAGGTGAATTAAAATTACATTGCAATCTTCATTTTGGACAGTCCTAAGTTTTGAGTTATTTACATTAGAATCTTAATATTCATTTAAACTAGGGATTTTTGAGGTAAGTGGATGAGAAAAACCAACAACAACAAAAAAAATTCTGCCTTGTAATAATACCATGCAACCATGAGATAAACATATGTTATTCGCTTTTATGATTTATGGTGCCAAAATGGATTATAGTGTTTCAAAGTGATAGTTAATTATTCCAGTTTTTCCTACACCTGAATCAGAGTTCAATTTATTTTTGGAGGACTTTAATGAGCTATGATAATAGAGAATTACAGTCACACCATCTCTCAAGTTGAACTTTAATGGTGTTGATTATGACTTTATAAACACCTTCTGTTCTTTAATTTGATAGCGTTCCTTTTACCTTGATTTACTTATATGCCCTGATGTGGTTCTTGTTTGGGAATTCTCAAAAAAATATTATAAATTCACACAAACAACTAACTTGAAAACCAAAGACAATTATTATAAGATACGAGTAGTGGCTTGAAAATATGTATTTCAACTTCGGATTGTTGACTTAAGCTTAGGGCATAATTTACTAGTATAGTTTCCTTTACACTGTTCTAGGAAACCATAAAGCTGATGGAACATGCAGTTAATTTCTCTCTCCATCTATCCTTCACAGGCCACTACACAAACATATCACCATCCTATAGACATACTGAATAAGATACCTCCTTCTACTGTCCACATTTGTCAACGCTCCTTCTAGATCACCCTATGTTTTTAAATCTTATATTTTTATTTACTGTTGAGAAGAAATATTTAAGATAAGAAGTACCTTTTGGCTGCTACACATCAAAAGTTCGAAGGTTTCTTCTTGAACAGGGCATTCTTAAATTCTATTTAGAGAAACTCCCCCAAATCTCTCTCAAAATAGCCATCATTTCCAGCTGTCCGTAATGGGACTGCTGGTATTTCAAAGTCAGGCACTGTCTTACTGGTTCCCAAATCAAAGTCAAGTTTCCTTCAGGAAAAAAAATGTTGGTACCCTATGTCTTTACAAGGACTACCTATCATATATAGTGAGCATGTCAATTTAAAATCAATTTCAAGTCTGTGACTGGAACCAGGACTTCCATATATATTCACTCAGTGCTTACTTCTGAAGCAACACATACACATATATCTACTGCACCTCTCAAGTACATACAGAGCCAGTTCTTATTTGCAGAATATATGCACACAAATATCTCTGTGTGTAAACTCCCCATCTGAAGGCTGTGATGGCCATGCCCCAGACAATTAGCATAAATTTTCGTTCTTCTCTCTCTTTTTTTTTTTTTCTATTACAGGATAATAATTGCAATAGAACTCAAGAAATACTGACCTCTATCAATGACACATTTTAGAACACTTGAGTTTTAGCTGGTTAAGGCAGAATTGATAGCAGAGCTTAGAACCAAAGGTAAAACACAGCAAGAGAATTAGAATAAAAAGCAACAGCTTCCGTCGAGTTTAAATCAGGGAGAATAGCAGCAAACCTCCTTTGGACTGTGGTCAGAACCACTGTGACATGAGTTGAATGCAGAGACTGTTAGAACTTGTACTTGACATAACTAGTTCCTGTTTGACCTCAGAAAAAAAGCATAATTGCAACAGACCCAAACAGCAGCAGCAGCAGCAGCAGCAGCAGCAGCCGGGCAGCCAGCAGTGACATTCCACCCCACAGGAAACAGAAGCCTTATACAGAGCACTCACTTTCCCAGGAAGTCCCACACAAACCCCCCTACGTGTTGCGGTGCAGGGACTGACACCTGGTAGGGAGGGTGCAATTTGCGGGAGGCGTGCTTTCTGAGAGAAGGCATAGTCAAAAAAAACCCCGCACAGTACAAAACAAAACAACTCGTGGAACCAGGACGTGACAGTATGAACGGAAAGAAAAAGCAAGGAAGGAAACAGAACACAAAATGAAAAGTTACAGAGAGACAGGAGATTGTGGAATGGCAATACAAAAAGCAAACAGTTAGTTATAAAGAAAGTGAATAACCAGACAGCTACAAAACCCTCTACACCATCACAGTCCAGGGACAGAAACAAAACTTTTAGGGTTGTTTGCCCACAGAAGAAATGTGGACTTATGGCCCACCGTCCTGTAAGAAGCAGCAAAATCCTGCCTGCAGGGAATATAAATTAATGAGTTTGTGCTTTCAACCTCATGTTATCTCTATAGAGTATTTTTCAGACTTCTGCATAGCATGCACCATATTTAATACATTATTTTTTGATATCTTTCCTCCCATTCACAGCTGAAAAACAACATCCTCCACCCTTTAATTGCAACAGTTACTGAAGACTGGAAGCATTTCCCTCCATTTGAATTTGAACTGAAGGCAGCTTTGCCATCACTGAAAAGGCTTAGGAGGACAGTCTCCTGATTTTCATTTCATCTTCCTCTCCTCCTATCTTTTCTCCTTCTCTGTTCCCCTATCCATACCTCCGTAATAGGCGATTCATTGCCTCTCTTCTATGGATGAAACTGTGTTACTATTTCTCTACTCCTGACAATGTAAGGTCTAGTTGTCACATATTACTAGCATAAGGAAAAACTCTAGGGAGAGACTCTCTTTTGAAAAAATCCCATGTTTTGTAGCACAGTTATTCGCTGAACGTGACTTATTTCTTCTCATCTTGCTCTACATGTAATTATAACAGTTTCTGATAGGCACAGCAATATTCGCTATTTTGCTTGCTGACAAATGCTTCTGCAAGCACTATGGTTCTTCTTTGCACAGCAGAGTTTGAAAAACTGTAGAAGCATTAGAATTCAAGATCATTTTTAGCTCACTCTGCACGGACCACAGTTTAGGAAGGACTTCTACAGGAAACCAAGACTCCAGCTCTAAAACATCCATGTAACATGCTTGGATATATCAGTTCAGCCATGAAAGAATATTTTATAAACAACCATAGTAGATAAAATTAGGACCAACCTATACATTTAATAGGCACGTTAAAAACTCTGTGTAAAAACTCACAAGGAGAAAGCAAGCTTCCAGAGAATAGGGGTGTGGGAGAGCAGTTGAAAACAACTAAGGCCAAATAAAAAGTTCAACAATTATTCAGAAAAAGAGAAATTACTAGTCAAAACCTTATTACAAAGTATCTGAAATCTTGTATCTTTTTCTCCAGTGCCATGACTATATTACAATTCCACCTGAAAAATACTTTCAGGTGTTGATACTTTGCTAATTCACCACACTAACAGTATGCAGCTTAGGTCTCTAGATCTTGAAGACCTTTTCCATTTCCACTTACAGTGGTTAGAGAACATGAATGTTCTTTTTTTCCCCCCTTGATTTACACAACTGCTGGCAATCGTATGATAACAAAAGTAGTTTTTTCTTTGACATAACTGAAATACCTATTCTAATCACTAGAAATAAAAGAAGACATATTCTGTTTTATCTTAGTACTAGTAGAAAAGACAGAAAGTTGAAAAGAGAGAGGACCATTCTCTTTTTTTTTAATAAGAGCAAAGATCAGGTGGTAAGAAGGAATGGATAGCACTGAATAGTCAATGTATTCACCAAATTGTTATGGAATGATGTCCAGTCATTTTGGGGGTTTTATGCTTTCATTGATATAGTAAGAATTTGGTCTGTGACTGAAATAGCAAGAAACTACCACTTTAACATGATAAACAATAATTGCTTTGCAGATCTCTAGAACTGCATCTTTTCAAAGGAAAAATTCCTTTCTAAGTCTCTGAAGACTGTATGCCAATGCTCTTATCTGTAAAAGAGAAGGAAGCCCATCTTCCTTTCTTTTATTTGTTATTTTTGCTTTGTAGACTATAAACTGTTTTGATTACAGGCCACTTATATGTGTTTGACATTGCAAGCCCCAATCTTGATTAGAGTTCCTGAATGCTAATGCAATTAAAAAACCAGAATTGCATTAAAAGTGTGCATAAGAAAATTCTCTTCCTGCCATACCAATCTCCTCTAGGAATCAGGTTGAGGAATGATAAATATTTCTGACTTGCTTTTCCTAAACAGTAACTACTTCTGCACACAGAAATAATTCAGGCACTATGAACATATTTCTTCCCCGTACCATACTTCTAACAGAATTTTGTTGCTTATACCTTGATCCCTAGTCAACTTACATGCTGCCCTAAGATGATGACATGATGAACTTCACACCCAAGATGGGCACCTCTAAGGGACTGAAAAAATCACCCAGACAAACATGACTTTTAACTGCTATTTAGCTTTTTCGTGTCTATGCTTAATGCACCTACTCTATCAACCTTTGCCTGAATGATCTGCTGGATACATCATGTATCAATGAGCTGAAAGTTATACCACTTAGGAAAAAAGGGAAGACAGTAAAAAAGGACATATCCTCACTTTTGGATATTCAAGATTACACCATAGGTATAAAGAATTTTGGTTAAATAAAATAACATCTTAAACAAAGCTAACAGAATGCTGCTTACAATTACAAAGAGAGAAGAAACCCAACTGCCAAGTTGAATTGTTTCACAGCTCTGTCACTTTCAAGAAAACAAGAATGGACTTCTTAGAAAAGATGTTTTCAAATCATTAGAGGGGCCCATAATTTGACTATCATCAAGCCAATGAACAATAACCATTGCCATTACTCAGAACCTGGTATGTCCTCTACTTAGTTTCCCTGATCTTCCTGACACTAAATACAAAGCAATTAAATAGTGATGGGACAGAAATTAGAAAGACTATTGCAGCACAAGGCAAATGGGAATAATCAAATTTCCATTTTGCGGTTCCAACTTAGTGATTCTTCATGGTGGATCGTAAAGAGAAAAAAAAAACCAAACAGGTATTACTGCCTAGAAACTCCCTCTTCACCCACTGTAGTGTGAGAAAGTGACAGAAAACAGAATCTGTTTCAGGTATTTCCCAAGATCTTCTATTTATGATGTGATACAAATGTCATGGAACCATAATAAATTATAATTTTTGTTTGGGGTACCGAAGTCTAGGAAAAATATCTGAGCGTCCTGGCTACAACAGAAGGATGGAAAATGCTGAGAAGCGCTGAATCACATTTTGTTTGGACACAAGCAAATCTGTTTATTTGGCTTCGCATGAGCCAAAGTTTACCTGTGTCCCTACCAGTACAAAGAATTTCAATGTCACTTGTCTGAAGAACCTGAGTAACTAGTATGGCAAGCGCTTAGAAGTCATTTTTCTTATCTGTCTTTTTTGAGAACCATGCCTGAGGAATTTATTAAATCAAGAGAACAAATTGTTCTCCAAACACACCACAGCGTTGGCAACTTTTCCTACCATGTCCATTCCCTTACAGATCTATCTGCTCTTCTAGTTCTATCTATATCAGCCCTATTTTTGAGCAGCCAGGTAATGAAAGCACACAGTAAGACACCTTTTCACTTACAGTTTACCAAAATAAAGGACTAAAGGCAGAAAAACTCTAAACAGACTTTCCCAAAACAGGCACAAAATGGACTAAGTTATCTCTAACTTTAGTCAGCTCTTTTGCTCCTCTAGGAACTTTATACCATTCTCACCTCTCCAGTTCTGCTATCTTCTTATCCTTATCATTCTTCTCATTTTCCATCTCTTTCAAGATTTCAAGAAGACGATCCACTTCAGCTTGAGCCTTGCTAGATTCTTCCCGGTACCGTGTTACCTCCCTTTCCAGCTGCTGCATACGATCACTCAGCTCCGGGCTGGCCCTAGCCTCCAGTGTTGCTTCATGAGCCTGTAAGAAAAAGGTTCAAGAAAAAGCACTTCATTCACACATATGTATTTTACGGATACCATGATGACTGCAAAACACTATCTAGATATCTATTTCAAAATTGCAAGATTAATTATTACACAGAAACAAATATACAGTGCATATGCAACTTTTAAGTATGGGGAAATACTTTCTAGGAAAGTAAAATTCAGAAAACAAATCTGATTTTAATTCAGTCTAAAAAAATTAAGTGATTTTTTGATCTGAAAGAATTGACATAAGAAGTAAAAATACGAAAAAAGTTAAACTCCTTTGAAAGGAAAGAAAAAGCGTGTGAGTGGGTATAAAAATTCTTAAAGTACACTTCTAAAACAGTGGCATGTCTGTAGAATTAGTTGTCTGAGGTATTTTTAACATAAATAATCTAGAAAAACACATCACAGGTTAATAGCCTTCAATAACTACATCCGCATGCAAAGCGTCAGATAGATTTGCACAGATGGTGCTATGTGCTGAAGTCCTTGCTAGTCATCTGAGCTGTGAAGACTAGGACTACAATGAGTCTGACTACCTACTGAAAGTATCTTCACCTAGCTATCTAGGAAATATGTTTTTTAAAAATCAGACTATGAGGACAAAAAGCATCAGAGGACTGAGGAAAAAATGAACCCAATTAAGAGGTTTTTTTAATTATTTTTTTTTAATGGATTGGTTTGTTAATTTCTTAGTAAAATTAATTCAACAGTTCCCAAACATACTAGAGATAAGGAAAAGGCGGCATTTATGCTGGAGTTTAAACCAGCAGTCTAAGGAATATCTTTTCATTCTCCCCCTGCCCCTCTGCTCTTGGATCTTGAAATGTTGTTTTATACCAATTAAAGCTCTTTTGGAATGGCTCAGATTTGCTTTTGTGAATAGCAGGTTTGGTGGAGCTATTCTGCCAACCCAGCTTGCCTGCAAGCTCAGGGCCTTTCTCTTCTCTGAAACAGACCTAAAACAGAAAATAAGAGTACAGAATTTTCCTGCCCCTCTGTGTGCAGCTGTGGAGAGTTGTTTTACAAGCTGCCAATGTTCTGCTCCAAAGCACAGTAAGCCTAAGTCAAATAATATAGGACTCTGTTGCTTTTAAAGGTAATTGGACAGAACTGTAGCAGCATAAACCTCAGGGTCAGAAGCTGCTGCTTACAAAAGACCAAATAATAGCAAAAATAAATTTGGCTAAAACTGTTTAGTTATTCAGTAAAATAAGACTGGTGGAAAAATATCCGTTCACTGACCCCAACATTTTTGCCTTGAAGTCCCTTGTTTTTAATTAGGTCCGTTAAAGCCAAGGCCACATTTCAGTAAAATCCAGAATCTCAGAGCAGAATATTCTAGGACTGAAGAAGGCCTTTCTTTACTGGGACTATAACCCTGGGATGGATCTTGGTTGTCCAAATACTGGAATGCTTCATATTCCAGGGCCTTGGCCCTGCAGTGGCCTGCTTGAGGGTCAATGCTAAATTGTTTGGGTTTTCTTTTTTTTTTTTTTAAGCAGGAATTCCAGAAAGCTGGAATTTTATCCTAGAATGAGATCCCTTGGTCTCCCGGGCAGGTCTCAAGAGGAGTGCCCAACAACCATAGAAGTACAGAACTCCTTCCTGAGGCAAAGTGCGAAGGGACACTTAAAAGGCTCCCCACTTCCGAGACTTTCAAGTCAAGCCCTGTCGCTCCTCTGTCACTGAGCTGTAAAGTCTGAAAATTCTGCTTCTGAGCTTCTGACTGAGACCCAGCTCCACATGCATCCCTGGAGAGCCTGGAAGCTTTGAGAAACCTTTTGGAGGTAGGGTTGTGTATGCTTCCAGATTCCTTACTGCCCCATAAGCACTTTGAATTATAAACCCTTGGAAAGGACTCTCTAAGGAAAGTGGAAGTCTAAACAAAGTGTTGCCAAGATGATGGCAGGAGGACACTGCAGCAATGAAACTGTTAAGCGTGCTGGTTCCATGAAGAGCCATAAGCATCACGGAACATACTCTGCTTTTGAAGAAGAGTGTTGGTGGGTGTTCCTGAAATGCCTTACTGGGATTTCCAGCCTGCAGGAAAGCTGAAATATTTGATTTCATTTCGTTTTCAACCTAAATTTCAAAACAAAACCTCCATCCTTCCCTCCCAAATACTGTTTTGCAGGAACTGGGAATCTGGTTTTTTTGGCCATCTATAAATCTGCTGGGGGGGCATCTATATTCTCCTAAGAGACACTACGTATAGAGTTAAGTCTGGTTTTCACCAGACACAGAGCCTGAATTCTTCTCTACTGGTTTTAGGTATGTTTCCAACATCTCAAATTGTTTGTTTTAACAAATACTCCTCCAGGCTCTTTAAAGTCATCCAAAATGCATAATCAGATAATCAAGAAACTTCTTTTTAAAAAAGTAAAGCTAGGCTGTTAGCCTAGATTAATAAACTGTCTAATTCAAAATAAGTTATAAGACCTAATGCAATTCTACTGTTAGGACAGTCCTGATTTATATTACTCTGTGCTAATAAAAGCATCTCCACAACAACCCAAGAGACACTACTGAGAAGAGGAAATCAATTTTCTTTTTTAGAAAATTAGCCAGCAAGTCAGTGTGTCTGGTTCTTATAGAACGAAAGGGCTATTTACACGACATAAATTATTAGTTAAGACATGTAACACATGTTATTTGTATATAATGCACGTAAGTATGGATACTTTCACCTAACACAAAGAGAACGTTATGTGATACGGTGTAAACTGGAGACCACTTCCTGAGTTGTGAATTACTGACTGAGTGACTTTGGTCCATTTTGTGGGTTATGTACAAAATACGTGTTACATGACCATATCTAAAATCCTACCGGATTCATTTATTGTATAGGAAAGAAAACCAATGCATTTCGAGGTTTCCCACAAACTCACATCAAGATCTGGAACAGAAGAAATTGGCTACCTTCCCAATGCAACATTGTGTGAAATAATTCAGTATTATTTTTTTTAACCAAAAAGAAAGTTAAACACAAATAATGAATTCCTATATTCACAGTAAAAAAAACCAAAACAAAATACCACGCACAACTTCCTCTGCCCACCAAAGGTGCACAAAAATTCCAAAATAAGGCAGTAATTTCATTTTCAAAACAGAATGGAAATATAAAGTGACCAATGCACCAAGACAGTTTCTGCTGTATTAAAAGACTACAAGAAGTGCATTTCGATAGGTTCAACTTTCAGCTCTGCCACCTCTTAGCATAGCTACTAACAAATATGCAAATGTATAAAAGTATGATAACAAGATAAATAAACTGAAAAAGCAGCTTGCCTAGGGTTAAGGGAACATTGCATTTTCTCCTCTGACAAATAAGAAAAGGTATGTTTATAAAGGCCATTGAGTTTACCTGATTACAGGCTATTTTAAACCTCTTAACTGTTACCACTGACCCTGTCATTAGCCCTCCATGTCTGTTCCAGCGTAGAGTCAAACAGGTGAATTTAAGCTACTTCCAAGAGCACAAACTTGCATGTTTGATTCTGCATTGATATGCATAAGAAACTGTCACATTTTAGCTAGACAGTAGCACCTTCTTAAGCTATGTCTTTATTAGCAAAGCTCATCTGATCAGTATTAATCTTTGCCAGTGTGAATATAATTTCAAATTCTAAGTGGTTCAGGACTGAGAATAGTTTAAGGTTACTACTCTGGATATGCTCTTAAGAGTGACTATAAACTAAGAGGGGGTTTAATGTCTTTCTGCTTTTCTGCTCTTAGCCATCATTTCCCATCTGGAATGCGGTAAGTGATGGGGTGAGTGCTTCAGGTACCTAAAGAATAAAAGAAAGAGTGATTGTTCCTCAAATAAATGTAACATAACGTCTATTGCTTCCACAGAAAATCAGCTGACAAAGCCAACTTCTACAACTAAAACAAAGATGACCAATGTTTCACAGAAATAAGCACTGTTTACAGATGTAAAGGAGAAGACGACAAAACGTATTTAAAATAATTTTCTAAGTTGATATTTCTTGTGCCAAAAAAATCTTTACTAAGAGGAAAGGTGATCTTACACAGCTTAAAGTGTGCCAGAGGCAGGGAAGAAAACCACAGTGAAGATCTACTTTAAAAGTTCTAAAATGTAAGTAAAAATTCCAAACATTATGACTAAAATTCCAAATCAATATTCCTAAAAGATTAACTAAATCAAACAGCAAATAATTCACAGCAAACACATTCTACTTTTACCTATGAATTGAGACAGCAAATTCAGTTTAACATTTCACATACAAATGTTGCCAAGAACTTTTGGCCACAAAGTAGAAGTTCCCAAGAATCTGAAATCCCATTTTAATCCACCCTCCTACCTCCAAGTGTGCCTCACATCCCCTAAAAATAGTAAACGCACAGACAATTACAAAAATATATGATGACTATTTACTGCTAAAGACAAACACATATAACCATTTTCTTTATTTTTCCTATTGTGAAGGCAGCAATTCAAGTGATAAACGTGTGCGCTGCCTTCTGTCATGTCTTTATTAGTTTCAACAAAGTTACAAATTTGAAAAACAGCCAGACTTGCTCCTCCTTTAGTTCCAACACTCTAAACACCATGTGCTCTAACAGCTTTTCAAAAAGGCTGTACTGGAAGTCAGAGGCTCAGAGAATATTCTGGTACCCTATGTACCAGAAAAACTTGAGTCTGTCACAAAGAGTTTTTTGTTAACTTATTATTGACAAGATCTTTTAAATGGCTAGTCCCTGTTAACGTGACTGTAAATTTTTGACACTGAATAAGCAAGCATTTGGTTGGAATAATTTAATAAAAAAGGCTGAAAGTCTATGTAAGAGAAAGATGCCTTGAGAAAACCCATTACTGAAAAAAATCATATCTTCAGAAAGATATGAGTTCCCATTGTCGTTATTAAAATCAACAATTTGCTCTCATTGGAATTTACACCAACACAAGAGGTCTACAAAGACAGGGGGGAAATGCGCAGATGACGGCTGTCTTTGAGAGCATACTTCAGCCCCCTGCCCCATACGTCCTCTGAACCAGGATTTACTCACCTGGCCACAGGCTACTATTTTACAGAAAACAGCACTTCATTCAATGCACAGAAGGGAATTACTCAAGTAGTGAGCAGATATTCGGTATTTGTTCTTTGATATTCAGGTATGGCTCTATGCCTTATTTACTCTAAATTACACAGATGACACTAAAAAAAAAATAAATCCCAATTTTCTTTCTGTCATACTAATCACGACTATAGGTTATTTCTTGGCAAACGATAACAAACTTCACTTCTCAACACCACCAGAGGGAAATGAGGATGCTTTACCATACCTGTTGTGCAGGTGAAAACAAAAATATCCTGCCTTACTCTCTTAATGCATTCCTACTATTAAAAAAAATAATCTATCATCTAATTTCTCTAGATGATTACCATCTTCCTTAAATAACTTTGGCTCATTCTTTGAGCATTTTTTCACACAATACTGAAGACTGCAAGCATCTGGCAGAGAATAATTTAGTTATAAAATATTATTAACAACTACTTCACAATGGAAAATGAGAAAGGCCACACAACGTTGCATTGGCCATTTCCTAGCTTTTGGATATTTAATTTTTCAAAATGAATGTTGTCTTAACAAGGTTTCTGGGAGGGATAGAGTACGTAAGTTTAATTTTTTAGGTATAACAAAATCAGGGGGAAAACCCCTCCAACTTTCTACTGCATGAGATGATGCTGACATTCTCATGAACCATCAACAGGACTGGAACTTTAAAAGCCACAACACAACCTCACAACCTTTCTCCTCTATGTTGGCTGTATCATATTGGGGAATAAAACACATAGCTTGTTCCCACATTTCATATTTTCTGACTTTAGAGTAAGGGAGAGTCTCAGAAATTGTAGAGTGTTAAAAAACACATGTATAGTGTTAAAAAACAATTTAAACTAACATATTTCTATATTTTGTTCTCGAAAACAGTGAACTATTATGGATGAGAGTTTCTTTCAAAAAGCCACAAAACCAAACAAAATCTCAGGCTCAAACAACGTAAGAAACTTCAGATAGAAGATTTAAAAGGTTTTGCAAAACCATAAACAATTGATAAAAGAATCTATTTAATAGAATGCATTAAACAAGTTTAATAACAGACTGTACCAGTGTAATCTACATGATAGAAGGCTGTCAAATTATTTTAAAGTGGAGGAATGTATCAATTTACCAGAAAAAGTCTTGAGTCTCCTTTTCATACCTGAAAACAAAATACCTTTGGGAAAAAAATATTCTGTCATGAAATGCTAAATAATTAAATCCTTCAAATGCCACATCCACTAATCTTATATCCTTTAAGAAAAATATGTAATTTTTTCCTAATCTTTGTGCACCAAATACCTTAGAATATTTATTAATGATTGTTTTTACATATAATAAAAAACTCAAAATGCAGTGTGGGAGTTTTTATGCCCTAGTTGACTATTCATTATTATTTCTGACATTCCTAACAAAATACTTTCCCCTATTGCACATAGAATCATAGAATCGTCTAGGTTGGAAGGGACCTTTGAGATCATCAAGTCCAACCGTTAACCTAACACTGCCAAAACCACCACTAAACCATGTCGCTAAGCACCACGTTTATCTGTCTTTTAAATACCTCCAGGGATCGTGATTCAAGCACTTCCCTGGGCAGCCTGTTCCAATGTGCAACTCTTTTCCCAAATCTAGTCCCATAAATGCATTGTATTATCTGCTCTATTAAAATAATTTATAATACAGGATGTTGCAAAAACTGAACTATAAAAGCACCAGGAATTCTCTGACTTTGAGACAATGACTGTCGGGATACACGGCTACATTTACTCTGAACGTTGCTGAGAGTACCACAGATACCAGACTTCTGAAAGTTTTGTAACACGATTTTTGATGCACGCAGTCACAAAAGAAATCTCTGATGAAAAACACCTTGGATTACATAATTTACAGTGTCAAGATATTATTATACAAACACTCCTTGAAAGGAGTGCTCTTTGACATCAAACAGAAGGCTGGTCATAGGGTCCAAAATTAAACTGACATAGTACCAGTGAGCTTAATGGTTACACAAGTTTTTAAGCAATCTTTTAGTTGCTGTAACTTAATTATTATTTCTAATGCGCTGCTGTACATGGTGTTACAGAATACTTTCACGCAAGAAGCTTGATTCGCATAGAAATTCTACATTCTTGCTCTGAAAATGCACGGACAATGGAGATGAAAGGAAAGCTACAGGACACTTCAAGCAACTGAAGCAAAGGGAAACAAAAACATTGGCACAATATTAAGCTGTCCAAACAAAACCCAAGTTAGACTAGTGCAGCCAAAAAGCAAAAGCAAAAGCCTCCTAAGGAGGCTTTTTTTGAGCATGATGGGGTCAGACATACTATAGCATTTTGTTTGTATCCACACCATCTAATACCCACTACTGAAGTAATTCAGCAATATACCTTGTGTTGGCCCAAATATAAAAGCAAAGGTGAATACACATGCAACACAGAAAATTAAATGGGGTTGGCAATAGCCTCTCAGATTGCCAGGGAACTTACTGGCTTGGAGGGATGGCTCAATAAAACTTCAGGATGCTAAAGGAAGAAAGAAGACAGGAAAAGATGGGGAATATTTGGGATAGGAACAGTGTGAGAGAGAAAAAGAAAAGATGCAACAAGAAAAGAATTTAAAATAATAGCTGCAACATTCATTTACTAGGACAACAGAATCCTAATTTGTGGTTTTAGCATGTATTACTAACCAGCTTTTGAAACATGAGAAACATGGAGTTACCCTCGTGCAAGTTCCAAACTTGATCTTGATTTCTCAGTTTAACAGTTTTGTCCAGTCCTCAAATACTTAACATAGTTCTGTGTTTGGGTTTACAGATGAAAGTTGTATAGGTCGAGCAGGACCTTCTAGTGCTTCACTTATATCAATTACAAGACAGCTAAATGGTTTAGAAAACTAATTCAGTAACTGGCATTATCTAAATGCTGAACATAATTGCTGGTTTTTTACTTTAATTTTTACAAGACATCCTGATTTCCCTGGTATCATTTTTCTTTCTAGGTTGCTGTCATGGTTTCATTTGGGATAGAGTTAACTTTTTTACCAGCAGCTGGTATAGTGCTATACTTTTGGATGTGGGATGAGAAATACTTTTGATAGCGCACTGGTGGTTTTTGTTGTCACTAGGCAGTCAAGGCCTTTTCTGCTCTTTGTATCGCACCACCAGCGAGTAGGCTGCGGGTGCACAAGAAGCTGGGAGGGGACAGAGCCAGGACAGCTGACCCCAACCGACCAAAGGAATATTCCATACCATATGATGTCATGCTCAGCATATAAAGCTGGGGGAAGAAGGAAGGGGGGGCTGTTCAGAGTGATGGCATTTAATCTTCCCAAGTAACCATTATGCATGATAGAGTCCTGCTTTTCTGGAGATGGCTGAACACCTGCCTGCCGATGGGAAGTAGTGAATGAATTTCTGGTTTTGCTTTGCATGCGCTACTTTTGCTCTATCTATTAAACTGTCTTTATCTCAACCCATGAATTTTTCCTCGCTTTTACTCTTCTGATTCTCTCCCCCAACACAACTGGGGGGAGTGAGTGGCTGTGTGGTTCTAGGTGCTAGCTGGGGTTAAACCACAGCAGTTGCTATGCTGAATATATAATTTATTGTCCCTTCTTTAAAAAAACAAATCACCAGTTGAGAACAAAAAAAATAGTATTTCTATCTCATCTACCAAAATTATCAGTAATATTTTCAGTTGTGGTAGGAAATCCATATTCACAAAATTAAAAAGCACCAGAGCCTGCATTACACTAACTGAGCTAAATCTTGGGAAACGTTTTGGATCAACATTTCATTCAGTAATATTTTTCCTGTCTTTTGAAAGATACTATCCTCCTGAACTTGGAAGAAGAACACCACAGCAGAAAAAAACATCCTCTGAGCAAGCTTGTTGAATCTAGAGATATTTTCCTGGCAGGGAATCATTGCCAACATTCTGTGATGAAAAGTTCCTAGAACTGCACACCAAGGGGAAGTTTGTTAACATATGGTTTTGGACTCTTTCTTTTCTCTAACCTTGATCCCTTTTTCAAATAAGGAAAATATCTTTAGGGAGAAAAACTATGCACTGGAAATTAAGACAGACAAAAATCCGCTCATCTTTGCTGGAACAAATTCTAATATTAGTTGGTCTCTCCCAGATTAGAAAAACAAATGAAATGAAGCATATTGTCTGGGAAAGACAAGACAGAAAAAGCTAGGAAGAGTGTGTCCTGAAGAAAAACTAGAAGAAAACCTATTCACTATAAAACTATTACATTAAAATAGAAGTTAGAAAGAAGATTTTCCTAAGGAAAAAAAAGCCACAGGACATAAAACCACTTCACAGAAAAACAGGCAGAGAACCCCCTGTGTGTGATTTCCCTCTAATGATTCCATCTCAGCAAAAAAGAGACTATTTAAGGCAGGACACCAGGCCTTGTAAACTCAACAGGGATTTATGGCTTGCTTTCAGCATTCAGAATCTCCCATACTATCTCCCGCTGGCAGTAGGCTGACAATTGAGCATAGAAGCAATGACAGCAGACTAATTAGAACATTAAGCATACAGATTTGCATAACCATAGTATAATTATTAAAATACCCAACCCAGAACATGAAAAACACTGCAGTTTTATTCACTGAGACAGGGATCAATATAAAACAGTCATTAGTAAGAAGAGGAACAGTAACAATGAGAAGTGGATACCTAGAGTCAGACACTGGAGACTGCTTACATGGAAAGAAACTGCTGCACTCCGCTTGGTTAACAAGATTTCTTTTAAGTGTAAAGTTAAATACCCTTTACGGAAAAAGTGTGCCTTCTCATAGGCTCACTGTTTAGAGATTAGCAAGAGTTTTTTTCCAAGGACCGCCCAAATCTTTTTAATCTAATGGCTTAACAGTAGTCCAATTCAGTCTCTTTTGTCAGCTTCTTAACTTCTAAGGTTAATAGATTTAACTGGAAGTACTCAAACTGTTCAGTGGAAATAAGAGGCAAGGGAAACAAGATAGATGTTAGACACATCTCTGTTCAAAATGTAAGGAAAGCAACCTAAAAGGAAAAGCTTTTTGCCATTTGCTGTTGAGTTACACAAGAAAGTCTGTCCTGCATATGTCTTATGCAAAACAGCACTAAGATAATGTAATAAAACTCAACATAATAAACCTTTAATTCGATTTTAAACTGAATGCTCTTATGTAGCCATTAGTTTTAAGGTTAATTGTGACAGTTATTTGCAATGGTTAACAATGTAGATGTGTAAAACTGAGGTTTTAGAAGCTTTAAATTGGAGCTGGATTATCTATCATAATTAATCATAAAATAGTTTGGGTTGGAAAGGACTTCTAAAAGTTATCTAGTTCAACCTGCCTGCAATAAGCAGGGACATCTTCAACTAGATCAGGTTTCTCAAAGCCCCATCCAACCTGACCCTGAATGTTTCCAGGGAAGGGGCATCTACCAACTGTCTGGGCAGCTTGTTCCAGTGTTTCACCACCCTCATTGTGAAAAATTTCCTCCTTTTATCTAGTCTAAATCTACTCTCTTTCAGTTTAAATCCATTATCCCTTGTCCTAGCACAACAGGCCCTGCTAAAAAGTTTGTCCCCATCTTTCTTACGAGCCCCCTTTAAGTACTGAAAGGCCACAACAAGGTCTCCCCAGAGCCTTTTCTTCTCCAGGCTGAACAATCCCACCTGTCTCTGCCTGTCCTCACAGGAGAGGTGCTCCAGCCCTCTGATCATCTTTGTGGCCCTCCTCTGGACCCGCTCCAACAGGTCCCTGTCCTTCCTGGGCTGAGAACTCCAGAGCTGGATGCAGTACTCCAGGTGGGGTCTCACCACAGAGCGGAGGATGTTTCAAGGTTAACAAGGAACTAATCCACCTTGAAAATGTCAAACTGCCTGAATAAATATACAATGCGTTTAAAGAGAGAAAGCCTTTTAAAAATACATTTTTCTACTTTTCTGCAAGCGACAAAAAAAATTGGCAAATTAAAAACTGCCGGAAAAACTTACTCATAAGTATAAAACATATTCAAGTGGTTGCTAACTATATTTTCTTGAGTAACTAAAAGTAACTGTGACTTGGTTCTAGAAAGCAAGGAGGATCAGTGGTAGAAGTGGGCTCTTTCGTACAGCATGAAAGCATACTTGGGTCCGAGAGCTTTGATTCCTTTATAAAAAGCCATTGTGGACTGACTTCTTATCACAAAAAAAAAAAAAAAAAAAAAAAAAAAAAAAATCTTTCTATTGAATTTGAATTTTCCCTTGAATAAGAAGAATGCAGTAGCCCAACCCACTGTTCCTTAGAAAAGGAACAAGGTATTGATGGTTTTGTCTCAGTAAGACTTTCAAGAGAGTACTTTAGGGTCTCTGCACAGGAAACAGTTGTCCAAATGCCCTAGTAAACAATAACGCCTGAAGCAGAAGAGCAGATACCCAGAGTATTATAGAAGGGCTTTATACTGCACATAGGTAATGGCAGACTATCAATTTTATTTGCTTGTAGGACTGAAACCATCCTGACTGAATAAGGTTAGGTAGCTTCTTTGGATGGGAAGATGCAAATCTATTTGTGTTTACAATACAATGAATTTATATTCATGATTTTTCTCAGAACCAAATTAAGGATACAGTTATTTGTGCCATAGCTATTCTGTACACTTAATAGTGCTATTTACACTTGAGCTATTTTCCCATTTTAACCCTCAGGAAAAGGATCACAGGAGAATAATTAACCCTCTTAACTATTTCCTGAAAAAAAAAGAGATTAGATTATAAAAATATATGGTCTTATGAACTGTCTCAGTGTCTTTATGTAATGTTCCTGGATGCCAGCTATTAAGAACAATCCTCTCTAAAATGGAATGAGCAGAGGTAGGCCTAAAGGAATTATAACAAAGAGCAGCCATCACAGTGCAAATTGACTGCATGTTCACCTTTTAGCTAGCAGTGCTTCACCAGATTTGGTGGACCTCCACACCCACTTATACTACTGATATACTCACTGCTTGTAGTGAGGAAAGCAATCTCAGGGGAAGCAGTGAAAAGCAGTACATTTACAAATGCTAAATATAAAGATGTATTCCCTAAATAATTGAATATCCAAAACTGCTTTTCTCTCCCTGTAATTACTTTTTAAAAAAAAAAAAAAAGTTTTATCAATGTTCTCCACTGAAGCTGTCTACCTACAAACTAATACTATCATCCAAATGCTAAAAAAATCTCTGGCAAATTGCCAAATCTTAGCTACAATATATTCCTCAACTCATTATCAGTAACATACAAAGTGTGAAACTGCAATTCATAACAAAAAATTCAAATGAAAGGGCCCTTCAGGACTTCTGAAATACTCACCCACTGTATGGTACACTGAATGAGACTGATTAAATGTGCACAACTATCTTTTCTTGCTATTGTGCTTTGTTGATGCTGAGGAACAGAACTGTTTATTTGGCGTAATAGAATTAAAAAGGGCAAACAGGGGTCTGGATATGCATATATGGAGTTTCACTGACACAGAAGTCTCATGTGCATTAACACCCACACAACAGAAGTCCTAAACAAGTCTTAACTGATGATTCAAAATTTGATCTCACATTCATTTCAGGAACTAGGACAGAGTTCCAAACTACAGCACAGGCACTCTTCCTTTTCCTGGGCAGATGCAAAGAAACAGCTAGAAATACACAACCCAAGACTTAAATGTCTTCAAAAAATTGTGTTACCTTATGTCATGTTCTAATGTTATAAACAGAAGTGTTATCATTATTTCAGTTAGTGTGTTTTGTGCTTCTTCATCACCTGCTCTTTTAAAATCAAATCTAAACAGTGCGGTATTTATGCTACTCACTGCTAAAATAAAGAAGGCTTGCAATGCAAATGTCACCCAAAGATTCTGTTCAAATGAATTAGCTTGCTTGTAATAGAGTATCATTCTTCTGAACAGCAAACTCCTAACAAGGTATCAGCTCTGACTGGCAATGAGATTAAAACAAAAGATCACACACTTCACTGATGATATATTCTTTTCATTTGTTTTTCTGCATTCCTATAGGGCAGGCCAATCACGCATCTGAATTTATCGCACTAACATCTACGTGCATTGATAATTGATATGTGAAATGTTTAGCTGTTAAATTTTTAGCTGTTACGCCAGCTTAATGGTACAATTACTGCTACAAACTGTACTGAAGCAGACTAAATCTTTAATTCCTAGTACCTGTTAAAAAAAAAAGTCAGCAGCACTGTTATTGCATGTAAATGAAGTCCAAAATTAGCTGCAGTGTCTGAAAGTTATTTTCTGATGGGCTTTGCATGGACACAACTTCACAGTACTTACTGAAAAGAATTCACAGAATCCAAACTTAAGACCCAAACTTAAGACCCAAAGCGTAGACATGGCCAATTTGTCTAACGCTGAATGTTTACACCACTTATACAACTATGAAGTAAGATTACCTTCTTCAATTGAGTTTCCATCTTCAAACATTCTTCCTTTTTCTGTTCCAATGCAATTTCCAGTGTCTTGAGTCTGGAATCTTTCTTCAGTCCTGATGAAGCTAAGGATGAAGCATGTTCCTTCAGATCCAGTAAGGACGACTAAAATAAAAGATGTAAAATAACTATCAAGTAAATGCTCTTTATGTGCAATAGCTACTTTCTTTTTTGTCTTTATTTTCTTCCTATCACTTCACACTATGTTCAGGATCCAACTTAGAACAACATATTTCATCAGGATGTTTGTGACAATGCCTTAAAGACAGCTTGATTTAATTCAGGTCTTCAGTATCAAAATAAAACCTTGTTTAAATTAATTTTAAAATCATGTTTAAAGAGGAAAGAGTCTGTAAACCGGAGCTAGTGCTTCAGTGACAGTCATGTTTAAGAAAAAATAGTTTTAATTAAAATTTTATTTAGAAATCATATGTGGTTAGCAGATTTGGCCATGGTATCTAAAACTGAGTGTGTTCAAAGCTTTTCTGTACACAGCTGCTATGAGGTGAAACTGATTCTTGCTACCTGTTTCCAAAAGACATCTCAGCTTCTTGTTTTCTGAGACGTTTTTGGGTTGGTTTTTTTCCTGTCAAATGTTGACTTCCACATAGACAAAAATCTTAGCACTTCCTGGGTGCATATTTTTTGTATTGTTTTACTTTGAGTTTTGAAAAAAGATTGTAAGTAGACTTGAATGTTACAATTCCAAGAGGGGAAAAGGGAACGTTTATATTTCTCTAATATAATCAGGTTAATTCGTCTAGCCAACTGGCTCATTACCAACAACTAACTTAATTATCAAAAAAGGACCCTTCAGAGTCAAAAGAACTAGCTGTGTTGTTTGCATAAATGAATAAACATTATCTGTGTGCTTTTGGCACCCACAGCTTTGATAAACCTCTGTCCTTTCCTCCCTATATTTAGACAGGAACAAGCTTGTTCTCAGCCTTCAGTTGCCTATAGGCATAGCTCCAGTAAACGCTATCACTGACCATCGGTCATTCACTACTAGTACAACTGACTGCTGCAAATAAGGGGACTGTGTGCTATCCGTGAAAGGGTAGTTCTGAAGCATTTGTGCTTTGAAAAATTCTCAAACAATGTATTTTACTAGATAAACTTGCTGAAGGACCATTACTATAAAGGAACATTTCTCTCCATCCAAAATATAACACATACATATACAACAAACAGTTCTAACACAACAGATTCATTCTGCTGGTCAACCTCTTTCTCTGTGAGATCTCCTTGCAAAATGCTGACTTTCTCTTTCAGGTCTTTAATATCTTTTTTGTAGTTGTCGATCTCTTCCTGTTTTTCTCGTTCATCTCTGTCACGTGTCTCTTTTAGGCGCTCAATGGTCCTTTCCTGACAAAAGAAAGCACTCTGTGAAGAAAAGCTCTCTTACTTCAAATTCTGAGACTTCTTATCACACCACTTCTTACACATTGTAGACAAGGAGGAGTGTAGGATATTGCCATTTTCTTTTCTTTACGGTTGTAAAACAGATCCTCAAGAAGGAGGAAACTTGAGAAATCTATGGATTCATTGCTAAAGAAGCACGAGGCTTTCTGTATCTCTGAAAGTTCACACTACTGTTACAAAGCAACACAATGTATCTGGTCCTGATAATCAAATTTAACCAAGACCAGGATACTTTACATATTGCTTCCTTATTTAAATCTTATTTTTCCAAAATGTACAGTTAGGTTCCCTTCAGAGAGGAAGGGGTGTAATGCATATGTGACACCAGGATCATTGTGCTGTAAGAAAAAGCAACAAAACAACCTTTCTGTATATCAGGTATCAATGGAGCTGTAGTTATCTTGGAAGCTGAAGGGATGCAAGTGAATTCCCCAACCCCAGGGAAAGCTTTACACCAAACTACATTTATAGAATCTGATAAACTAAAGGAGCTTTAACCTTGGTTCTCCAGGAACCAAGAAAAAATATACAGTAATTCCAAAAAGTTGCCCAACCAGAACAGTATAGACAAGGCTGTTCCCTCAGTCTGCTATCTCCTGAGAACTGGGCAAGCATTAAAAAAAAATACAATGAGAATAATAAAGCTGCAAATAAAGTGAGACTGATATACAGCTACATCAGGACATCTATTCATTTTAATTCAATATTGGGAACTAAAACTCAATTTCATGCAGCAAAACTTTAAAAACAAATTTCTTATTAAAATATTGGAGAAGAGAAGATGAAATATTAGCCAGATTTAAAAAAAAGGGAAAAAGAAAAAGAAAAGAGCAAGAGAATCCACAGCTGAAATGTAAGGCATCCCACAATCATACCAAAGATGCACCACGTAAAGAAACGACAACGTGAGAATACCAATTTGTTTTAGACAAAATGATGACACGTAGCTAATGGCTAGAGCAATAGCTTGTGGCTCAGCTCTACCCTCCTGCCCTCCTTCCCCCCGGCCCTGCGGCGGTGCCCCGGGCTGGCTCCGGGAGCGGAGCCCGGCAGTGCTCCGCGCATCCTCCAGTGCCCTCTAGCGAGGGACCCAGCCCGGCAGCACCCGCGCTCCCCTCATCCCTCCTCCTCCTCAGCTGTTGGGGACAAAGGCATCTGTGGCATCGCATTAGAGACGTCTTGTTGAGGGAGCCCGGGAAACACACGGAAAAGCCGAATTTAGAGAGGTTATTAGTAGAAGGACCTTTCGAGGAAGAGACTTCGGCTTTCCATACTCACTTTTTCCGCCAGTGCTTCTTCCAGCGTGGTCAAGGCAGTGTCAGTGTTTGTGGTGTCGGCCTGCAAGGATTTCACTCGATCCTTTAAGCTGCTCATTTGCTTCTCCTTGTCCCTTAACTGTTCTTGAAGATTTTCAATCTTAAAGAAGGAGTAAATGTTAACAGAATAGCAAGCAAAACCATCCAAAAATCATCTTAGTAGTATATTAAACTCTTTAAAATATTCTTAAAGCAAAGGAAGTACGCAATGGCCTAGTTCCGATAATCCTACGTCAAAACATCAAGCAATGCAACCAAAACCATCAAATATTAACAAGGAATCAGTAACCTTTCCAATAATCAGGAAAGGATTCAGAGCAATAAAGTCTAAGTAATATTTACAAGAACAACATAAAGAAAGGGTATAATTCCTCATTTCCGAGGACATTGGGCACTGTGTGACTGAAAGATGATCGATGTATTAATACAAAAGGAAAAAAGCTGAGAAAAACATTACTGCATATGTAAACCAAAAGAGACACTTGATAATTAAGAAGTTGTGAAGAAGTATTATTTTAAGTATTTCCTTTAGTACTGTCAATGTTGCTTCTTCATCTTATGTGGTGCTTTGCTATATGATGGACTAACACGAAGTGTCATTCCCTGGGCAGAAAATACATCAGCCCTGTTTTCTGCAGGTGTAGAATGTGATCAGTTTATGAGCTTGGAATACATCTTTTGACAGGCTGAGAAGACCTAATGCTAAACACATTCTATGCAAACATACACATCACAAGAAACAGACACATTATCATTATGACAACCCGTCAAAAACAAATTTATCAGCAAAGGATTAAACTGGGTACAGATTTCTCAGTTGCTTCCTTTTTGTTGTTGTTTCTGACAAGTTCTTCTTGCATTAGCAAATGTACATCATAAATTGGTGAACGTGTGTCATGCAAGGTACCCATCTCCAAAACACTTGTAGCAAGATATTCTTTTAAAGACGTTTGTAAGAAATAACATAACAAGACAACCCCAAAGGCTATTCAGTCCAGTATTTAGTAAACTTTCTGAAACCATTACTAGCCTTTTTGCTTCACCTGTCAAACAGCAGTTAGCAGCTCCTCGGTTAGTGGAAATACAGCAACTATCCCCAGGTTTTACTCTTCAGCCATGGAAGAACTGAGCTGCTGTGATCCCAGAGCAAAGGCTTAGACAGACATATCCGCTACTACTTGGCTATCTCTATTAAAATTACCTCTGGAACACAGTTTAGAAAATGGTCGAGAACTGTAACAATAAATGTAAAAGATTTTGCAGGAGGATGAACATTAGTCACAAATAATGTTAGATGTGCTACAAGCTAGGAAAAGCAACCTAATTCAGGGAACCCCTTGTAATGTTCCTCTGTAACCCATGGCCACGGAAGGAGTCTCCTTCTGTGTATAGAGCATAAGATTCTCCATACCTTTTTTTTTTTTATTTCTCTTAAGTGAGTCATATAAACTTAAGATCCAGCTTTGTACACAACCTATATATTACTGACAGCAGAAGAATTGTGTAAGTTTTTCTGTTGTTGTTTTTTTAAGGAATGGACTGAAATTGGTTTTGGTTTATCTTTGTCATTAGTTTCTACTAGAAAACAGCATTAAGCCTCCAAGTTATGCTTAAAATTTAAATCTGAGCACAACACAAATGACTCTACAAAACAAGTTTTAAAGAGCACCAAAAACCCATGACCAGTGACATACCATGTGAGTTAGAAATAACTGTAAGAATTGAAAATTCCTTCTTTATACACTCATATCTCTTATTTAATGCCTCAGTAGCAGACGCTTGTAGCCCATGGAGCTTCAGAAAGAACCCTACTAGTTCTGACTGAAAAGTTCTCCTGGCGCCCACACGTACAGCCCCCGAGGAGGTAACATCCCCAAGAGCAGCCTACGTGGCTGCTTTTGACCTTAGGAGCTTTCAGTGTTGTCAGCTGTCTAGACAGGCTGGCTGTTTAGACAGCCGACCATGAAAATATACTACAAAGAAGGCTCAGCTATTCTTAGACTCGTGTTTACTTCTGGAGGCGAAACACTCTGGCAAAGGCTCCAGCTGGCTGAAGAGGGGATAGTGCAGGGTGACTTTCTGCTGTGAGCAAACCGTACGCAAGGGACAGCTAAATAATTCAGCTTCAGCATATATTAAGGTGCTTGCCAAGGCAGCACAAGCGTTTGCACAAGCACAGCATGCATTTTCATGTTTCAGTAGCACTGTTTACTGTGACCAGAGTAAGATGACAGCTGTACGAGAGTACTATGTATGACTGACGCGTCTTCCCGTTACAACTGCACCCTCCTGTATATTAAAAAAAAAAAAAGTAGTATATAAAAAGTGTGAACCTTTCTATACTTTGAGTCTACATGCATGCTTTGTAGTCAGGAGTAATTAATGACTTTTTTTGTTATCCTCCAAGAAGCAGCAAGTACATTGAAATGTTCCAAGTCACACTAACAGCAAGGAACTACCAAAAAAAAATACCAACTCCAAAAGCCACCTACAGCTGTGTCTTTTGTGGGGTCAGATAATTGGTAGTCCCCAAACAAATACATGCCTTTAAACTACATAAAATTGGAACTGGCACAATGTGTCAAAATTGAAACATTTGTATAACGATAGATGCAAAATTTCCTTAAGAAATCATGATCAACAATAAAATAATTGCTTTTATTCCATTTTTCTCCCAAACTTGTGCTATTGTAACAAATAATAACTAAACTACATGTTCTCCAAAATTAAATAATCTGAAGAAGAAAATAAAGAATAATCTATACTTTGTCCATATAATTATTTAATTAAGAATGTTTCTACTATGTCCTTTGCAAGTAGTTTGAGAATGCTTTTCAAAAAGAATACATGACATATGTCATATTGGTTTTACCACCCTTTTTTCCTACCCAACCCCCCAAAAGAAAGTAATTCTGAACAAATCTTAACTAACTGATAGAAATAAAACTTACAAGGATTGAACCAGCACTGTTTAGTCTTCAAATATTTGGAAAACAATGAATTTCCTCTGAAATGTTCTACAAACTTAAGGAATATATATTACTGTACAAAATTTCTAGAAAGGAAAAATAAAAAATAAATACTATTATTAGATTATTAACAATCTTTATTCTTGCCATATATACTTATTTTGAAGGGTAAAGACAGCAACCTATTGATAACTTAGCAACACTAAGCTTACTGTAAAGGTACACATACATACACTGGAATCATCTGGTCTGCATACCGATTTCCTCATCAGTAATGATTTACTGAAGTCTTTTTCTCCAGCATTACCAGTTGTCAGGCACTATCATGTTTCAGCCTGGGTGATTTATTCCTAGTTGTGTGGAACTAATTATTTTGCCTTCCAGCCCTGAAGTACAGGAGTAGAGGCAAGAGAAGTTTCCTCCGGCATTCTGTTCCAAAGGCAAGGAAGCATGCTACTTTTTGCAAATACAAATCTCACTGAAAACCCCAAACAAATTCCAATTAAAAACAGCCCAAGGACTTAAACGAGACACATCTAGTCTAATAAGTATCAAGGCCACTAGATTCCCAAATTCTTCTAGTTAGAAGTTACTAGTAGATCCTTCGTATTGTGCTTCAACCAAGAAATCCTTCTGTAGAACAATCATCAACCCTAGGATAGGTGTAAATTGAACACTTAGAAAACAGTTTCTGTTGTACCTGTGACTTCCGAATTAGAATAAATGAAGTGGCTTTGTGAACTGGTTGTTCAATCTCTATTTCTGCCTTACACACACACTGTAATTGGAAAAGATCCTTTTTTTCTTTCTTCCAAATATTTGTTTTTAATCAATGATCGACACTTTGCAATGATAACTCATTTCATCACCTGGGTTGTACCAGCATTAACTGCATTTATGTTTCATTTCCCACTTTCAATTGTCTTGCCATACTGTTTCCTCTAAAAGGAATAAAGTGGTGAAAGAAGAAAAAGTCAAAGTGGTAAAAGTCCTTTAACTTAGTTCATTATGAGACAACAAGAAAAAAGTGAAACAATACTCTTAAAAATACGAAGATCCAATAATGTTTGGACATATTTTAAAAATGCAAAATGTCTATGTTAAATTCAACATGTTTTCCAACTGGAGAAAGTTCATTGCGTATTACACTGTTTGTGTGTATCTCCAATATGTAGTAACTAGCTGCATTACTTATCTGCAGACAAATCTTTCACTGTATGTTTTTCTATAAACAGGTGAAAATGCTTATACTCTGCACTTGACTTCCCCAGTGCAGCTCCGCAAAGATTGTTTTGATCAGTAACATGACAACTTCATGACAATAGACACTGAATATACGGAAGACAAGCAATTTGACACTCGATAATATCTCTTGATTGTATTACAAGAGCAGATGTACAAAAGAATATCTCAGGGTACTGCTAAGCCTCCCACTTTTTCAATCCTAGCTTTCACCCATGTGGCAGCAGTATTGTAAAAAGGATGTAAATAATCATGTGGCTTGAGAGGTTTTCTGTTCTATTCCTATGGCGTAGCCATCCAAATAAACAAAAACTTCACGAGCTGTGAGCTTTCCAAACAGTTCTTCCTTGGTTTTGTAAAGGCACTATGGGTGACGCCAGCTCCAGGGTCAATGACTACAGGGAGACAATGGATTCTCACCTATCACAGACAGAGATGATTTTTTCCATGTCAGGAATATTAACATGAGGACAAAAAAAGCTATTGTGGAAGAGAGAGTGGGCGAGTAAGCAGGTATGTGATGACAGAGCAGCTACAATTCTGTCTGGTCAGAGACATGCCGCTCCCTTCAATATAAGATAAAAATTTGACAGCCTGAATTCATACTTGATTTTGCTGGAATCCCACAGTATTTGAGAAACTGAGAAAGGTGAGCTTGCATCAAAATCAGCAAGAGACCATAACAGTTACAACTGACACGATCACGTAGTTGTATCTGACATAAAAAAAAAATTGTTGCTTCAAAAGAAGGGGTAAGACATTCACTCTAGAAAATTGCAATGGATCTGAAGAAATTTTGTTCCTAAAATGTATTAATGAGAGGTCACCTTAAGTCCTGAGAGACTGTTCAAGAAAGCTATACTACTGTATTTGTAAATATTACTGTGTTTTGGAAAGTCATATTTTGGAGACGATAATGAAGGCCTCTAAGTAGATATTACTGGTCAGTTTTAAAGATTAAGCTCCAGTTTTTATAAATGTCACACTGAAAAGCTGATCATTATAATTGTCTTTCTATTGCAGATCTTACAAAAGTACCACTGCAACAGTCGTGCACAAATTGCAAATATCTACATTTAGTTTAGTGTTAACAAATTCCAGGACGGGGGGGAAGTATAGCTCACCATTGCATGGATGGAAGCAAAATTTGATCTTTTGTATGTGTGTTGTCTCCATTTAAACCTCCAATATCAGGTGTTGCTTGTAAAGTCCCCAGTGAAATCAGATCTGTCACACGAGTGAATATCATGTTTCTGTATTGAATCAATTAGACTAAAATTAGTCTTCTTGCTATTAATTTTAAAAGTTAAATTCCCAAGACTAGCAACAATGTATTGAAGCTGAATGAATGCTGAAGCTCCAGGCACACCATGTCTTGTTGCGAGGGTGAGATTTTTAAGTGGTTTTGAAGTTCAGGATAGATCAAAACAATTTCCCTTTTTCAGTAACATTTTGGCAAACAGAAGTCAGAGTTCCTTCCAAAGTTCAGCTGCATTCAGTATGCTCTTCTTACTTTATGATCTGATCAGTTGGTATAAACATGGTTAAACTGTTGTCAAGTTATCTTCAGAGATTCTTGTTCTTGAATCATCATACTAAAAATCATCTTCAAGTCATTTGCATATCAGTTAATTTAGTAAAGTTTGTTAAGCATAAAGTAAACTAAAGACACTATGAAATGCAAGATACCAGTGGTGGTCTCTCCCTCTCTTCTTAAAGAACTTTAAATTCTGGAGTCCCGTTTAACACTTCAGTGCAGAGATGGAGAACTGTTCAGTTAAGCAGCAAACACTTGTTCAGTTTACATTAATTTTTCTACCCAGTAAAGACAGGATTAATTTTTATTTTGCCTCCCAAGAAAGTTTTCTTCTTCGATGCTTATCCAAAACATTACTGTCTTTGCAACATCACATTGGAATATCATTGCGCACTTTGGAAATGCCCTGATGTTGCTGAACCTAACGTAGTGGGATTCTGTAACACCTTTAACTGGTATTGGAGAATCTTATGCCAGGAGACTCCTTCAGTGGCCATGGGCTACAGAGGAACACACTGTTGGCTTAAGAAAGAGAACCAGGCTAGAGGGAGTGGGGAGAGCATGGAGAAAGAAAGGACAAAAAGAGAATCTGAGATGGGGGAACTGCAGCATAGTGATGCATCTTACACAGTCATACTTATCTCCTGCTACTCAGATCCAGTTAAAATTCAGAATAGCTCCCATAAAAAAAAAAGTTTCTTCCTTTTTCAGAAGATAAAAATCTTTTTGTCATTTTTACTCTGATGATCTCCAATCTGCAAAAAGTCCTTTGAAATTAGCACGAAGTTCTACAGTGTTAATTTTACAAATAAAGCATTTTGTTGCTATGCAGCTTAGAAAGCACAAAGAATTTATTTTTGTGATTTCTACTTAAAATAAAACCTTAATTATCAAATAAATGTATGGACCACAAACAGGCACATTGTCCCTGCTTCAAAAGGAAGAAACTTGCACACAGAGAAAACAAAGCTTAAAAAGAATAATCTATGAATTGCAGGACACCTCAGGCAATTAACGCTTTATTTTTGACCTAGCTTCACATGCACACTTATGCAATAAGGTTGACTTGAGAAAAAGGAAGAAGTGCTGCTACAACAAAAATTGACTTAACCTGTAAAAACAGTTAATTATTTTGTACCTTTGGTGAAGGAGCAACAAACAATTGACACTGATCCAAAAGACTACTCTCTTTCCAGAGCTTTTTCATACAAAGTTGCTTTGTAAGTGGATTTATATGAGTCAGAAAAATAGTTCAGCTATGCTTACATAAATAATCTCTAAGGACATTTCCATCCCTTTGTTTCCTTTTGTCCTCCTTTCCTTTGCATACCTAATCATCCTCTGGTAGCACCAGTTTGCTGACAGATCACTGCAATGGACAATTAACAAGAACAGTCACCATAAACTGAATTGCAAGTATAGTATCTTCTGAATAGTAAAGAATTTTTTCTGTACTGACGTATTCCCTATAAAAAGACTATTTAAACCAGATGTTTGAAACCATATTCTCAGAACATTACTATCATGTTAGCAATCCTTTTGTCCTGCTAGTAAATACCTTGAATTTCCTTGAAACCTTCTAACAGAATCCTATCACTCAAGTTTGCTGTTTCTGAAAACTGATACTGAGAGGCATTTTCCTCACAAGCTTCTAAGGAAACTCCAGCATAATTCAAGTCGGGGGGGGGGGGGATAAAAAAAAAAGAAATTAGTACCCCAAGACTAAAGATTTTTGAGCTCGTCAATGACCCGAAATTCACATTTTCAGGGGAGCCAATGTATACATTCTTAAGCATTGTCTCAGTTCCAAAGCATTTGCCTAGAAAAAATTCTGCATTAGCAACGACTCACATCCTTAGACAGCTGTAAACCAGTTAAATTTAGTTAAGAAATTGCTTAATTCTGAGAAGGATCAATAATATCAATAGCCTAACCTAGTCAAAAGGAGAGTCTTTGAATTTAAAATCCTATCATGGACACTGGTCAATACAAGAGAGGGTTTTGAAGTGAGCGGAGCAGGGGGAGACACTCTTTCCAACCTACTGATACTGGTTATGTCTCAAAGCCTACAGGTTTTAATATGAATGAACAATACTTTACGGAAAATGCAAATCAAACAGCAAAAGTATAAAATCTGTAAGAGATTTGTTTCGGCAGTGTGTGAGCCAGTTGGTTAAGTACATATGTTTAATTACATAATCCACAAAAAAAACCCCGTCACTGGTTTATCTTAAAGCTTCAGTGGGTGACCGCTTGTTTTTGCTGGTATTCATCAGCTAAGAGAATACATCCATTGGGTTGTTTGTTAAAACAATTTGTTGGTTCCAACTTGAGTGCAATACTTTCATTCACCCAAGTAATTCAAAACAGAGTATTGCTAACATAAACAGCAAAAAAATAATTTCGTTTAGAGTCTTCTCCTCCTTTTCAGTGAAACACTAAGTTTACATATTACTCATTTATTTCATATATGTTAAAATGTCACTTATACTAAGAACGATAATTGAAATCACCTGGTAATTTATTTCACAATCTAATTACGGATAACATCCATTTTGTTGAAATCCTGGCCTAATCATGCAGAACAACATCATGCTAATTCTCCTTTCAGCTGTCCTGACACTATGAAGCAATCTCCGTGACTAGGCTTTCTAAAGTTTTGCTCCTAAGACCTACCAACTACAAATGGATTAAAAAACCAGACTGTTTTGGGGCTATTTGCTCAGTCCTGTTCTGAGTCCCAGAAAAGGATTTGACAATAAACGTGCACAGATATGATTTAGGAAAGTTCATTACAGAAAAAATACAAATACTATAATTTGGAGTATTTTCATATTGATGGTTCCCAAATGTTTAAAATAAGGAAAACCAAAACTACTCACTGCAGAAGGCTGATAGAACAGGGGAAAAAAATGGAACCAGTAAATGTTAACTTCGATTGATATTCTGTTTTGTAAGAAGCAGAATGAAACAAAGAAGTTGTGACATTGCTTTTCGAATAGCTCAAGCTTCACAAGGTTATATAACATTTAAAAAGTGCCAAGTCAAAAACTTACTATATTATGAATTAAACTTTTTTACTTGGATAGATCAAGTACAGTGTTCCATTGATTATTATTGTGAAGCAAATACTCTTTATTCTATGGCAACTTAATCTCATATACTCAGGAGTACTGATGCTATTTTCCTGACTTGCTTTAGTTTTTGATTTTGGTTCTACATAGAGTAAGGATACTATAACTACTGACACATCCCTGCTTAGATACATACACAGTACAGTGCTACATAGCACACTGTTATTACAGAAAAAAGGGTGACAAGAAAAGACATGAAGAAAGGAAAGGCTTAACTCATCACAGCACTGCAATACCCAAAAATGGAAATCAGGGAGCAGAAAAGACCAAACATTGAGGCGGACCGATGGACAGGATGGGAACATGGGATTTAATGTTGACTCTAAAGGAAATCCTCACCGCAAACTAATCTCCATTTACATTATCATTTAGGATCACTCAAGCAGAAGGGTGCACAACTCGAACAATGATTGTAAATGAGATTTGGATTCAGACACTGAATTACTTTGTCCAAATCACTGATTTATTAAAGTGATCAAAGAAATACTGAAAGGTAAAACTGCCCTAAACCAGAGGGGAGAGGTCTGGAAAGGAAGGATGCTTGTAATCTCAGTGTAAAACATGCCCAGTCAACTGTGATTGTCGCGTCATTCTCCTAGAAAGGATATGGAGTGATGAATAGGAAGGGATTAGGAAGTCATACTGTAAATACTAAACACAAGAGTGTGTGTGTGTGTGTATTCTTCAACATTTAGCTATCACTGCTCTTACAGTATTACTTCAGAACACACAGTGATAGGTGACAAAATATCAAACTCTCAAATAAATTTCTTTCATGGCCTGTGCTCAAAAAAAATAAAAATTTAAGAACTCAGTATATTAAATTACTACTATCATTTGATTATATTTTTCCCATTTGATACCACAGACTACTTTAGGTAAATCAACACTCCAATCTCTACTGAAAAAAAAAAGCTGAAAGGGACAGAAAGTGGTCCTCTTTATCTAGAAGTTCTGTGCTTAAAACCATCCTCCATCCATCTTTGCCGGAAGGTACGTAAGCACTTCATCATGCAGAGAAGCATCCTAATAATCAAATGCATGCTATTCTGGGACAAGGTGATCTTAGTTTCTCTTGGTGACACTACTCTATACTGACCAGTTTTCTTATCCTTTGGATAAGTGAAATCACAGACTTGAAATCTATTCATATACTTGTGCCTTTTGATAGTCCTAATGACTGTATAAATATTGTGCAGAGACCCAGCTTAGAAGACTGTCTAGTCTACTGGATTCAAAATTCACTCTTGAATCCAGGAAATTATTGATTTAAACTGAAAAATTACTCCTTCCTTGTTCTAGTGAAGATCCCTAAGTTGGCTAACGCAACCACTAATGTCTGTTCCAGACACCACTCAGACAAGCCCCCCAGGGGCAGAAAATGCCTGTACGCCTGGTGACCAAAGCGTTGGAAATTGTGAAGTCTTGCAACCCAGAGAGCAATGAAAAGCCATATGAGGAAGACTGATGTAAGCAACCTCAAAAATGGCATACGCCCTTGCTTTTCCTGCCTCTTCAATCATAGGGAACTTTGTATTTGTCTAGTATGACAGTGAATACACCAACAAAGCTTATTAGCTTTATCTTGCCAGAAAAACTACATGTTTAATTTATAATGAAGCCAAGAGGCCCCACAGTTGGCTGTTTTCCCAGATCCCTTCAAGAAACCAGAGTCTGTCAGTCCCACTACCTATGAGTAATGTTCCGTCTTGCCAATCAAGAGGTTATCTCAAGGTACAAGAAGGACATAATATTAAAATGACTGCTCCTCTTTGAGGGATACGAAAAATAAATAAAAAAAAGAAAAGATTCCTTCCGTATATGACAGATTTGCTGAATTGTAGTTTAAGATTTTTGGTGTGCTGGAACACAGATAATATCAGAAACTCCAATGGAGTTTTCTTGTAACTTCGCTATTGCTATCAATCTTACGTGAGACTATTACAGCAATGTGTATCAGTTTAAAACCCTACATTAGCCAGCTACAATAGCTGAACGACAGAATTAACATCGTTAACCTCACAGTCCTGTTTTCCTTCTTCATTTGAACCTACTTATCTAAAAGGAGGAGCAGATATTAATTATTTCAGAAAAAAAATGAAATCAAGTACTTTAGTTACTAAAGGTAACAGCCAAGATTCTTTAATAACATCAATATAAATTGAGAGAATGCTCCTTACATTATTAGATCTCAACATAAGAAATTGGCTTGCTATCTTTTGCACACATCAGAAGAACATTTGATTTTTTTGAAAGAATATTACCATACATCTGGGAATATAGGTACATATGCTACATATGATCCAGATGTTTTTATTTTTATTGCAGTATCACAAAATGATCCAAGGAAAAGAGGGGGTTATATAAAAATAAAGCAGCATGTAGTCCATTTACAAATTCTAATTTATAATATAAGCAGGCATAAAAATTTATTTTGAATTGAGTAGGTTCCTCTAACATAGCTGCAGCATTGGTAACCACAACTGTGTACTAAAAATTACTGTTATGGCATAAAATTTGTTCTGCATAATATCAATTTTTCAAATTTAACTTATGGCTCCACCACTAGTTTAGATGTCCCACATAATTTACTAAACAATCTTCAAGTGCATGTTAGGCACCTATAAATAAATTCACTCACAGATTTCACTGCTCTGAAGTTTAGTAAAAGTGATCCTTATGCAACCCTATTCAAAAGCTGTCTGGACATGGTCCTGTGCCACTGACTCTGGGTAGCCCTGCTTGAGCAGGGTGGGTAGACAAGATGACCTCCGGAGGTCTCCCAACCTCAACCATTCCATGATTCTGTGAAGACAATTTGCCATAAAACTATAAATGCACTGAACAAAGGCCCTTAGGAATAGAAAGTCTCATGCTTCCTCTATTGATGTTCAATGCAAAAACATCTTACAGTGTTCTTCAGCAGTAGAAGTCTGTGCTTAGGACAACTGTACTAAGTCTATGACTTCTTGCTTAATGACATAAAGCAATTCAAACGCTTCACTACAGTGCCAAAAATGTCCAGGAGGCGATTAATTGTTTTCAATAACTAAGTATGAAGTATCCAACAGACAAAAGGGAATTTCACCCAGTTAGTACAAGTGATCATGTACTGTTTATTATAACCTAAAAAAGACACCTGTTACTATAGACTATTAACTCACTGATGAGGGCCACAACAGCACCCAACTTAGAGCTGTGAATTGTGTGCTCCTTTGGAAACCAAAAGCCCTTACAATGAGAATGCTGGAGTGCGCTTCTAGCTACAAGGCATCTGCCATTGTAGGCAGATTAGGCAAGAAGATCAAAAGTATATTCGTTGGGTCAGTCCCTGGAGAACACACTGTCATCTCTACCAGCACCTGTAAACTATGGACTATCTGCCATTGAAAATACTGTCTGAAGCTAAGCTTTTGGACCTTTTAGGACCCATATTCCAAATTAGACAAATGTATGTTATTATATGGCTCAGAAATAATCAAAAAAGATCAAATCTCACAAGATAAAGCCTCTCCTGAGAGAGAGGGGATCTTGCTGACACTGAACTTGAAGTTGCTGTAATAAACTCTTTAAGATCTGTACAGTAACCAGTCACCTTTAAAACTAAACTAGCAAAGAGTTGAAAAGTGGTATGAAGAAACTGAGGTATTTCCCTGCCCTAATAATGTCCTATTAGCCATACATTCATAGAAGCAAAAAAAGACACACCATGCCATCTGAGCTGGGCTGCAATTGCTCTAAAAAGTCTCAATGGATTCTCAGAGAAGTGGGAAATCAAAACGGAAGGGTAAGGATCCTATTTTTAAAGTGGTCATGGCTTACTGTAAAACCAAAAAAATTCTATGTTGTGTCCTCATTTCCCATGTAGAAATTAAACAACTAGGCTCCTTCCTGAATGGCAGAAATGGAAAAAATCTCACAGTATAGTTATGATGAATTTGAACTCATATAGTGAAGCCTCTCCAGTCTTCTTTGGCACTTTCATTGCCACTACAATATTTTATCTAATGGTATTTTGACAGGGATGAAGGATTAAAAGTATATCTAATTTTTCCTATTATTACTCTAACTGAAGATAATACTTCTATCTAAAAATCTCATCCTACGTGGTAAAGCAATTCTGAGAGGATATTCCTGAAAAGAGAAGGGACTCTAGCATCTTGGAGACACAGGGTAACGAATTAGACAGAACAGCTCCTGGAAATTTCTAAGAGTCACAAATTTCAACTTTGTTGTTATATTCAGTGGTAGTCAGCAAACCTATAACAGAAAGGCTTGAATAAAAGAAAAAGCAACAGCAGAAGAGGTCTGATAACCCTTCAGGGACAAGGAGAGACAAGTCCCCTATGACCCTCCAGGACACATCTTTGAGGTCACGTCTGTCAGTTGTAGTAAAGAAGCTGGCACAAGCCTGTGGGGACTTTAGGTCTTTTTTGTGGTGTTTGAAATCTCTGAACTGCCTTTGGAACCAGTTCAGTGGCATGCCTTGAAACCTGGAGTAAAAGGAGAAGTAGTATGACTTTTTCTGCCAGAGACAGATATTTACAGAAATACTCTTGTGTTTCCACTGCTTGTTAACCCCCAGAGTTCCTGAAGAAAAGTAGCTATTTCATCAGCCCTAGCTGAGCAGAAAGCCCTGCAAATCTTCCTTCTACCTCCTTGAAGAAGTTGGGCTGATGAGCAGACTAATATGATCCTGGAGCACTGTAGGGTGCTCCCCCCTAAATCGAGCGTGTGAAAAGAGAATAAGCTTGCCCACAGGTATATTACACAGGAAAAAATTATCCAGTATTAAGTAAGACAGCATGTGCTCACTCACTTTGTAAATGTACACGCGAACCATCTTTGTTGGGGCAGTCTTACTTTGTTCTTTTCTGTATAGTTTGTACAACCAGAGACTTGGACAACATGCTGCAGATTTGAATGGGCCATCGCCTACAGTGGTAATACCGTAGGATTTTTAAGCACTAAATGTCATCGTAGAGAGTCTCAAAGGGATATCTAAAAGTCCATCACGCATTTTATTAATTCTTAGAAAACCATATATTCATTCATCTGGTAGGCAAGTTCAAGGTCACACCAGGTAAGATGAAAATACCATAAACTGAATTACATGTTTGAAAATGCAGTTTCCTTCTCTGTGCTCTCTCATCTCTTCAGGTTTGGAGCAGAGGAGCTGCCTGAGGAGGTAAATACACTTCACAGATGAGGGAATGGAAAGAAAATAATCTTTAGAAGTACAAACAGTGAAATTTAAAAGTTATGATTACTAAACCAACACTGCTGTTGTAGTAACTATGATCACTACTGGTTTTAAACAACTGAGTTATAAATTCTAATTGCAGTTCCTTTCTCCTGCCATACAACACACTATTTGTTATCATTAAGCATAAGATATTTATTTTGATTTCTGAGCTTTTTGAAAAGCAGAGGGCATTTATTTCCGCTGGAGAAAGGCAATGCTTCTTATCCAAAAGAGCAGGAAAATTGCATTTCGAGTCTTTCTGAACACTAGCTAAACAACTAACGTCAGCACAGCCACACACAAACAAACAAACAAAAAAACCCAAACAAAAAACCCAAACAAACAAGCAAAAAAAACCCACCCTGTGTTCTTCCTTTACTTCATCACAGGTCAACTATCACATGCATGGGGAGCTGCCAAAACACACTGCTATGTTCAGACACTAAAACTTGCATTTTATTTGCCTGCAGCTGCATTGCACAATGAAGGGAATGTTAACCACCCCTCCCCAGGACAAAACAAGACCTCCCCCCAATGCAAGGGGTGACTGATTCACTGCTTGGTTTGTTTTTTTTTTTTCCTATCAGAGTAACTGTTACTTATCTTTTGTCCCAAATGCTATTTCTCTAAAATGCTTTGATTGCAAAGTATTCATTTCTTTTTTCTTTTTTCCTATTCCTTTTCATCCTGGTCTACCAGCACAGACAGATAGATGCGGCAAAGAGAATAATGAAGCACAATTTAACGTTCTTCAGGTTCAGGTTTCAAATTTGCCCGGTATGGTCCCCATTTTATTTTCTGACATTGTCTCCCCTTGCCTGGAGTTCTAACAACTTAAAATGAGATTTTATGCAAGATTTACTTTCAATGAAATGAGAAAAAAAAATCCTGAAGCTCTATATAACCAAGTTTTTGCATCCAATATTCAGACATAAAGCTAAAATTCATTTCTGTAGTCTTCAAATTTCTAGCATTTGCCCTATTTCTATTGTCTGAAATAAAGGTGCTACCAAGCAGCATCACTATAGGAGCTTAGAACTGGAAACATTCCAGAATTTAAAATGTGAAGCATGTGGTTTCCTCAGCAACCTGGAACATGTATTTTGGTGCCTACTGGGTATCAGTAGTGATGCCAATTGTCATGTTAATTTTTCAGATCTTTGTTGCTCATAATCTTCTGTGTCTTTTATTTGATCTCTGATTGGCCAGTAAATTTTCATTACTTTCTTTATCTAGATTTCAGAGTGACCAGAAAGTGTACTTTCTAGTTCACCACATTTAATCAATACAATAATGTTATTAATAGCTCATAAAACAAACTGTGTAGTGGCCTGCATCAATGAATCCAAACAGAGACCCAAGAGTAAAGGATGCATTTTAAATCATTTCTGTTTCAACAACAGAAATTGTAGAAATTTAGTATAGCACAGTTTTGGCACCACACCAAACAATTTCTTGTCAGCGTCATCAGAATAGGTGATTACACATCTAAAACAGTCACAGAAAAAAAAATTAAAAAATTCTGAACAGAAGTCCAAATGCCCAGCATAGCCATGTATCATTTGGCTATGGTTATATTACTAGTAGTAGCGATCTCTCTAAATTTCAAAAGAAAGTAAACAACTTTTCTCAAATGGGTAAGTTATGTAAGTTAATGATTTTTCAACAAATTCTTTTATTGTCAACATCTTTATGATTTTGGCTTTTGTTACAAATTTTCTTTTTACCTAGCATTAAAAAAATATTAGTGTTCAAAATTTTGTTCATTAGATTACCCACTGCAAAAATATCCTCAAATCTGAATATATGCTGAGAGAAGAGTACTTGGTAAAAACTAATTGAGTAGTATCCACTAATGTAATTCTTAATTTGGTTAAATTCCTTCAACACGCCAACACCTGTACCCCATACCTCCTCATAACTGCAAGCAGCAGTTACATGCTGCTGCTTCTGCTTCCAAATATCCATAGAAAAATATTTCTTAACACTACACAAGAGGACAAGCTTTTTTGGTACCACATGTCTTTTCATAGTCTTTCACTGCATTCAATTAAAATGCCTAAGTACCACTTAAATCATGTTGATAAACTTAAAACAAGTGTTTAATATCAGATAATTGAGCCAGTAAAAAAAAATAAATACTACTGTCTATGACATCTGAAGGTACTTTAAACATCTAGCTCTTCCATTAGAATATACAGATTAAAACCTGATGTCTGAACATGCCAGTATATAACCAGAGGGAGGAATTAAAAGACTATTGTGCATGGAGGCAAAAGTTGAGAGGCTGCACTTTTTTTTTGTTTTTTTTTTTTTTGAAAGAAAATAAAATTCTGAACTGTCCTGGAAGGTCTGGAAGACAGCACTTGAATAAAGCAGAAAACAGGCTGTGCACTTTAATAACAGGCTGCGCACTCTAGAAATGCAAAATAGAAAAAGTAAATCAGAGTTTACAAGCTATATGAGAAAAACATCTACATGAGAGGAGCTACAGGCTTCTGAAGTTGCAGGCAAGAGGGCAAGAGGGCAGAAATAGCTATCCGTACAGTCAAAAAAGGACATATATATATATATGTATCAGATAAAAATGAGAATTCATAATTTTCTCTAGCACCTGAAACAGATTTTATGCAAGTTCTCATGACTTCCACAGTATTTCGAGAAAATCAGACCTGTCCTCCTGTAGGTATTTTCTCAAGCTCTGCTTTTCTGTGAAAAAGTGCTAAAGAGAACAAGAAAATGCAAAGCCCAATCTACAGAAAATCCCAGACTTAGTCTTCGATTCCAGGGCTGGAGAATCAGTTAAAAAATTCAGTTAAAGACATCCTTCCTAAAATATAAAAGGACTGAATTTGTGCTCATTTACCCTATTTTTACAAAAAATAAAAAGAAATTCCATGTTGCACCACGAACCTCAGATAAAAGCCACATTCTCCATAAAAATATTCTATGTTTGCTAGTCATAGAAACTAAAAAAAAAACCTTTGGATTTAAAAACTTCACAATTTAACTGTTCATGTTAAAGGAAATAGTTCCAACAACTTGAAGGCTGAAGCAAATTCAAATCTCTGCACGTGATTCTAGTTAGCAGCAGGAAAGTGATAGTTTTCTATAGATAGCTTGTATGTTTCTTTGTTTAAGAAGCTCAAAGACAGGTTTACAGAACAACTCAAACTGCAGTTTATTATGGTAGTGTTACCCTCTGCTGAGCTATCTAGGAGAACAAGACCTCAAAACCCTTATATCTAAAAGCTTGGTCCCCTACTTTCCAGTGTCAGGAGACCAGGTACTTTTACTTGAAAGCAGCAGCAGACAAACCTCAAAAAATAGGCTAGCCACATGAAGAGACAAGATGAAACTGCCTTAATATGCTTTACAGTGGTCTCAAGAAAACAAGTATAAAAAAAATGAGCGAAAAGAGAACCTTTAGTACCGCCTATAAATGAACGAATGAAAGATCATCCTAAAGAGTTAAGTAGAGTACATAAGAAAACATGTGAAAAAACAGTGTAAGAGTAAATGGACGTAAAACAACCTCACTGACATTTAACATTTACGCAAACGTCAGATTCCCCATGCCTTGGTTAAACATTCAGCTGCGATCTCAATCAATGTTTGGATTGTGCATGACCAATTTTGAAAATAAAGAGAAAGCACTGCACAAAAATTAGAAATCTCTAAGTGTTTCTAAAAGGATGAACAGTCGAAAAATGAGACCATGAAGACTGGGAATTAGGGCTCTGTTTTAGAATTATTAATGACTTATTTATGGCTAAACTCCATGTCTGAACTTCCATTCCTGCATGACGTTTGCTGTAACAGAACTGAACATGACCTAAACCCTCATGATTCATAGCTATATACTAGAAGAAAAGGCATTGGCCTGGCGTCAGAAATCAATCAATATTCTGAACTATTAAAATCACAAGAATTCCACAGAGTTGCTTAAAGGTCTAGGAAAAAAACCCCACATTTACAGCCAAATACATTGAATACAAGCTCCAAGAGGAGCTTCTCTAAAGACACAGAGGAAAAAATATTCTGTAAATTAAAATTTATTGCGATACATGCATTTCTCCCTTTTTACCATGTGTAGCAGCAATTTAGAATATATAGCGTGCAATTTGCAAATGATCATCCATAATGACATTCATTGCCCCAGGACTCAATGCCCCGTGGGAAACCTCTCTCATTTCCCTGACAGGATCTACTTTTTTTTATCCAGACCTCCCCCATTTCACTGATAAGGTCTACATTTTCTTTTCCAGAAAGATATGCAGGACAGTCTGAACCCTGATTATCCTATTCTAGCAGTTCTCAACAAATATTATGTATGATAAAACAGCGTTTCCAATGAGAGTTATACAAAGTTCTTCCTGAACTTTTCTCAGTAATTTACACAGGAATCATCCTAACTGCTTCTACTGATAGAATCCCTCATTCATTTAGTCACATACTGAAGTCATACTCATCCAGTGCCCTATGCTTCAAATCAGCGTGGCTTTGTTAAGGTTGTGGGTGTGAAAGGATTATTTTTTAAATTATGTGACCTCTGACAAATACTTTAGTCATTGTTACTGGTGAAATGAAAGCATTTTTTCTTCAAAACTTCTAACGGAAATTCATCATTCACCGATTTTCTATTACATGAATGGAGTCAATCATTAATCTCCAAAATGTAAATTCTAGTTCAGCTTTTTTGACACACTTAGAAATTGAGACACATCATAGACATGGATCTGACTCAGACCTCTACAATCTTACCTTCTTCTGAAGAACATTAACTTTGCGTTCCTTCACCTCTAACATGTCCTTAAGGTCATGGATCTCTCCTGCTTGAGTCCCCTTCTCCTCTGCCATCTCCTGAATCTGCTTTGTCTTCTTATTTAGCATAGTCTCCTTCTCTTCCAGACGTAATCGCAACGCATCCACCTAGATTCAGACATGAAGAAACTGGGTTTGTTTAGCACTGAAGGAGAGAAATTTTAGGAAAGTTAAACTACACTTCCACAAGAGAGTGACTGCTGTCAAATTACAAATAGATTGAAGAAACTAACATCCCTTACTTTAAGACTTCAATGTGCATAAGCTTGTGATAAAACAGTTATCACAAATGGTAGGAGACTAAACAGTAAAAATAATAAAATGTTTTATTCCCAAATTATATGAGACTAAAGCTCCTTCTTGGAAAATCTAAAATCATACTTCTAACATAACTCAGTCTTGTAAGATACAATCTGGAACTTTTTTCATCAAAGTAGAAGCCAACACAATGTATTGTTGAGAAGTTCTCTTAAATGTAGGAAAACTGACCCCTTTATTTGAAACATTACTAATGTTCAGAGATTTAAACACTGACTATTAGTACCAAACAGTCACTTGGTATTCTAGGTTTTAATAAGAGTATTAGCTCAGCCTGGAGGTAATGAAAGCAGGGGTCTTTGTGGTCACTGCAGATCAAAACATGGAAAGTGGGTTACCTTAGGATGGCTAAGAATATTTTGGCTTAAATAGCAACTTAATAGTTTAAATGTAACATGCATTTTCAGCAGGATGCATTTTTATATTAAAGACAAAATGGAACAAATGACGCAGTACAGGGTATTGTGGGTGCAATGTGGACGCATAAACGTACTTAGAGCTCCCACGGCCTCAGTAAGTTTAGAAATACACTCTGGGAATTCTGTGGTATCCTCAAACTAGAAAACTGCATGTTGAGAAGCTTTTGCTTTTCCTTCTGCATTTCTCTTACACAAATGAAACACAGAGTTCACAAGACAAAAGAAACGGGAGAAGGAATCAGAGCTATCTGAATATAAATTTGATGAGGAGAAAAAGGTCACTACAGAGCACAGACTAATCTCAAAGACCATTGTGGAATACGAAATCCAACACCACCAACCTGCTCGAGATACCAAAGAAACCCACTGACCCCTATCCACTCAGCATTCAGACAGAGCTCAAATCTGCCAGCTTGGCTGCTAATCTTATTTGACAGTATCAGATTTGGTTCCTGTTAGCTGAATCCATTACAGGACATCAGTCACACAGAGTAAACAGGGTGATCAATGAATTTCTTGGTCCTTCTGCACAGCATAGGCTAGCAGAGACATGAAAAGATGACTTGGACAACTCCAGCTGGGGAGGGAATTTAGGTAGTCACTATGCTTACGGTATTTTGAGCAACATTTAGTTTTAATGTGTTATTCTAATTCCACTCTACTTCGATTTGCTAATGGAAAAGTTGCCTCTGAGGCTCTACACTTACAGTGTGTTACGCCCACAAAACCCTTTGCTGTTTTGTCTGATTCCTTTTGCACAGAGCAATAAGCACTTGCCAGTGGGGAAAAAGAACTGCCCTGCTCTCCCCATCAGCACTGCAGTCCCGCTGCCACCTCTACGTCTGGAGCCTCCTCACTTACACATACGTTATTAAAATCACATTCCTGACCTCTCACCCAGCAAGTGGGGCATGGAGTATATTCTGCAGAGATATTAGAGTACCAGGTACTACCCAAATATGATTTATAGAATTGCTAGTGTTTGTAATGAAAAGTTTAGCAGGTGGATCAGGTTTTGTCTTCTTTTTAAAAACACCCAGATTTATAGATTGATTAGGTATGTTCTTCTCTGGATATCTCTAATATTAAAGCTTAGAGTCACTTTCATTCGTTCTTGAAGGGAAACTGAAAATCTGCCTCACAAGCAAATCCACAGACTCTCAACAGTTGTGTTGCAAAATATTTGAGACAGTCCAGATGCCTACAGCACAGCATTAAGTGAAAAGAGAACATCTGCAAACAGAAATTTATCCACAGAATGCTTTCCATTTTCTGATTGATTATTCTCTTTGAACTCTGTATTAGCTTACGGTTTGGGGTAAATTGCATTCCTGGTTTTATTTGTGTGAGGTCCCTGCCTAGGAAACCACAGAAAACACTTTCACGAATATTTTCAAAGGCTGGCAGGACACACAATCATCACCTTAGCACTATTCCTGGCAGAACACTGCACTTGTTTATTCATGTCAGCTCGGTTTATGTATGGCATCCTCCCACAGTGACAAGAATTGAGGTCTGTGGGAGTCAGGTGATGCCAACTTCAACAAACTCAGCTTAAGATTTTCTCTGCACATGGAAACAACTAGGCAAACAGCTACAGAGGTGCTGACGCCCCTTTCTCCTGACTTCTGCGTCTTGGATGGTGTTGTCTTAACCCTGGGTTAACCTAAGTGCTTTCACAGTAATAGACTGCCATGTCTTTAATTATGCATAGCAAGTAAAATCTTACAGTACAGCTCAGGCAATTGCTAGTCCTTCGTATAACAATGGGATTGCTAACTTGACCTGCATGTAACATCCAATTTCCTGTGAAGTTTTAGCAAAATAAGCACATTTATTGCCACCTTCAACACAATAGCCTTCCTATGTATAGGTACAACAGGTACCTCTTCTCAGCTGGGTACCATACATAAGATTTAAATTTCTTCACTGTAAGAACCATGTGTAAAAAGCTGTGCTGGGAACCATTGATCTGTCTTCACAGAATGTTCCAATAGCAGTAAATACTACTCTATGGCTCTGTTCCTAATATGTGTAGCCATACGTTAAGCGTGTAGAATTCTAAATTTCAAAGGAAAACTAGAACATTAGTAGCTCCAATGACTACTAGAATAAACACAATAAATGACATAATATTTAATTTAAATTTACTCTTAAGCCTCTTTTAAAATCTTGTGTTCTGTAATTAGGTGACAGTCTTAGGGAAATCCCTAAAATGTCAAAAGTCCACAGTGAGTTTCAGAACTGACTCAGGAGCCTGAGTCAATAGGACTTAGGTTGCACACATCTTTTTTCTCACTTTTACCATCACCTTCACCGTACAGTAGCAATCAGGGTGTTTCAGTGGTGCCCAGTGACAGGACAAGAGGTAATGGGCACAAACTTGAACACAGGAAGCTCCACCTAAACATGAGGAGGAACTTCTTTACTTTGAGGGTGGCAGAGCACTGGCACAGGCTGCCCAGAGAGGTGGTGGAGTCTCCATCTCTGGAGACATTCAAAACTCGCCTGGATGCATTCCTGTGCACCCTGCTCTGGGTGACCCTGCTCTGGCAGGGGGGTTGGACTAGATGATCTCCAGAGGTCCCTTCCAACCCCTACCATTCTGTGACTCTGTAATTTTACGACACTGGTGATTCCCACTCAGGTTGAGGAAGATTTCAGTGATGCCTAGAAAAACCAATGCTCTACTCTTTTTCTGAGACTGATTCTTCCCATCCACCTGCCACCTGCTGCTCAAACCATGGCTGAACTATTGATTTAGATGAGTGAACCAAGCCATACTCCATCCAGTTACATAGAAGGTACAGTCTCCCATATGTTATATCCAAGCCCGGATTTCTCTGTAATGGCAAAATTCAAAACTTTTATCCTCTGTTGGTATGACTACATTAATGGCAGCAAAAGGAACAGGCAGAATATCAATCCTGAAATATGTATTTAGAGCTTGCTGTGGTTTCTAACAAGAGCCAGCTACTTTTTAAAGTAGATGTTGAAGTAATTCTATCTATGTCAGCACTCAGAATTCAAAGATAATTGAGACATGCACAGAGGAAGACATAAAATTATATTTGGTATGCGAGGTGAAATGTTGCTTTTATCCCACTGTAGATATCGCTACGTGAAGTCTCCAAGTACCTCAAATGAGTATACTTTAAAAAGCAAACACATCATACAAACACAATAAAGAGTTAAGCTGCTTTCCTGATAGCATAGTCTGTAATTAAGACTTAGAAGCTATATTTACTGACTGACTTTGAATTCAGCGCTAGTTCACAAGACTTAATTCTCTATTTTTGAAATTGATATTTTTTATTTATTACATTAAAATTGACACTTCACCTTCCTAATAAAATTGTAGCAATATCCAGTAGGGTCTGTAGAAGAACTGAGAGTGAATTCTTTATGAACATACAGCTCCCAGTTATCTGGACAATTTATTCTGATTACATGACCATGCCATGGAGCAGAGGCGCACACACCTGGCTTTGTGCAGAGCCTGTTTGGTTCTTGCTAAGGTTATAAATTCAATGCAGGACAGATGTGCTGCTTCCAGGGCCGGCTCAGGTCAGAAATCAGTTCAACTGTTCATCCACAACCTCTAGCACAAGGTATTAAATACCTAAACACAGCTACTCAGTTCTGTGAGCTGAGCTTAATGTTTGCAGGTGTCAGCATAGATCTTCATGTAGCTGGTGCTACCAAGTCTTGTTAGAGACACTCAGCTCCCATTCACACATTCCTCACTAAGTGTGACCCACTCCCTAACTGTCTCTAATTTGGGACAGTCTACTATAGTTTCAAAATGCCAGTATAAGCCCCAATAAAGACAGACCCTTAGAGAATTTTATGTTCTGCTGAGACATTCCGAGCAAATAAAATACTTCCAGAGGACTAGATTCATTTTTCTACTGAATAGTAATCTGAATTGACCATATTGAACAGACCAATTACAGAACCATACCAGCTTAGATAGTATACAAAACCAAAGGGGAATGTTGTCACTGATTAACTTAAACTCCCACTGAAGCCACTCTCTGGTACTGACCTAAGCTAAAGGGCTCATTGGGCAAAACACAAACCTTACATGGGTAAAGTCTTAATTCCAAAATAAACATTGATTTATTTTTTGTTTTGTTTACAAAGAGATTGCACATTTTTAGAGCTATTTTTAAAGGTTCCTTCACAAATTGAAAAGTTAACCACGATATCCTCTCCACCCAATAGCCCTCAAGATAAACACCCTACAAACAGCTCACTGTTCTTTGTACCTCTAGTGTGGCAGGTGGCAAATCCATTTTTGAGATATTACACCAATATCTTTTCCCCATCTACCTGCAGTTTTCTTTATGAGAAGACTAAAAGGCAGAGGCTTATGAAGGTATGTATGCTCTTTTCTCTCAAAATGTTTATTTAAATATGACTTTAAAATACCAATCCTCTATGAAGATGTCTGCCAATATATGCCAAAAAAATGCACCTCTCCTCCTCCTCACAACTCTCTCTAGGTGTCTTGAGAGAAGCTAGTTATGTTTTAACACTGACCAGTGCTGTCAGCAAGTGAGGCCAGGCAGGATCGCACATTCCTACCCTATTCCTCGTGAAAACTCTTATATAGAAAGATACCTTTTCCTTTAAAAAACAAAATACATCCCAGGATGCAACGACAAACATCTCAACACTGTATTTCATTAGCACACTTCAGTCTTATACTTGAGACTATCCCTTGTGAAGACAGAAGAAAGGTAACTTAGTATGATGACTTAATTGTTGAGCTTTCTGTCAAGAACATCAGCAAGGATGAAAAAGATGTGATTATCTTTCAAAAAGTATAAATATCTTCTTGGAATTACATAACATTCTCATGAATATAAACGGATCATTCTAAATATCTACGCTGATACAATGGAATTGCCTGATAATCAACAACACTTCATAGGTGTTAAATCCATACCAGATTTCTGCATCTTACTGTGGAGAACATGATAGACACTATTGAATCCATTAAATCTATCATAAAAACATAATTCTAAAACAGCATCATTAATGTTTTAGCTCCACAGCAACTCCTTACTGAAAGACAGACAGAAAATCATCTTTCTCTGTTACTGTAGTTGTTACGTTTCACCTACAATATCTGGAAGCAAACTATGTGAATAACCTAAAATCAGTAAGTAGAAAATATATCTCTGTCTTTCCCTCCCCCCTCCTTCCCCTCCTTTCAGCCACTTTTTATTAGTAAAAAAAGAGATTGAATATTTTGGAGGAAGAATCCAATTTGGTTTTGTATTGTGCTGTTATGAGAATCTCATTTGGAAGAACCCAGTGAAGAACAAATATTCTCAATGATTATTTAGTAATATTACAAGTTAGAGAGCAGAAAAATTTTCTATATTAAAAAATTACTTTGGCCTTCAACTAAAATAAAACCAATATGTTCTGAATAACTATCAGGAGTATCTATCAATGGTATATAACCAAGACTTTATGTTTTTAAATATTTGGTTTAAATTCCATACATTTCATTTGAATAAATACGTTTAGCTACCATAACAGCTGCAATTATAACCATCTACTGAAGTCTTTTAACTTGTTAATCAAGTACATTATTTCAAGAACTTCATCTCTCATGGGCAGAAAAGTGCTGCTTTTTATCATTTAAAAGTAAGAAGAGGAATGTGTTTCCAGTTTTGTAGGTTTGTCACGATACTGCAGTGACTTAGTACATCTATATTCTTTTCAATCACTGTAATGGATGAAAACCGGCAACTTACATTTTAAAATATTTACCTAATACATACTTCCAATGATATTTTGAAATGTAAATATTTTTTTAAATAAACACGTATAAATCTAGGGTACATTCCTGATCAGCAAAAAGAAAAGAACGAATTTAATGAGAAGTTTACAATTGTAAACTAGCATACTTTCACAGTTATACTGAATAATGCAATTTCAACTTCTACATAAATCTGAGAATAATAATAAAAGCCATCTTCGAACATCAAAAGATAATTACTAGGTAACTTGATTTCTGCACGTGGACAAGGCCATGTGCACCCATACGTTCACTGAACATGGCTAAAGGAAAGCTACATGAGGGTAAAAAGGTCAAATAAATTTTCTTACACTCTTGTAATACAGAATCTTTCTACCAGTGTTACCCACAAATTTTCTGCATGCCTACTTCACAGTTCCTTAGGCTTTTCGCTGTTTTAGCTGTAACAACACAAATATTTTTTTGATGCATGACTGCCATCTTTTGGACTTCTACTAACACTGCAAATTTCCAAGCCAGGGGATTGAAATGTCTTCATACAACATTTCATGCTTGTTCTTCAAGCACATCCAGAAGCAATAAATTTATGCTATACTTATTATGCATTTGATGCTCAGATCTACACTTGTGTCTTACAGAATATGGGAATTTATTAAGCATTTGTTATTGAAACACAGTTCTGAAAATATTTTTCCTTTATCTTGGAATATGCATCATAAAACATGAAAGCCCATATTTTCAGGTGTAAGCAGAGGCTTGCACGCAAGAGTTCCCATACATGCTGACAGTAGTCGTGAAGCCTCAGAGTAGTTGTATACTACTGGAACGCTCTTCCTTTCTCTGCTCTCTTTTAGCTACAAGGTCATCATTGAAAATAAATCCCCGCCCCAGCCCAGGCACTGCAACTTCCAATTTAGCTGTGCCTAGGAAAAATAATATTAATGACTGCATGTTAGTGGAGCATGTCATACAGGTGTGTATTCATCCACATGTGTGGATGAATATGTGCGCGCTTACACACACGTATTTGTCTCTATGATCAAGTCTCAAAAATAATCGAAGATACAAGGTGCTCAGAACAAGCAGTATTGAATGACTATGGGACTGTATAACCTAAGCAAGAAGAAAAGAAATGATGCTTTGTATCTCTTTCTCTATGAAAAGTCAGTAAGTACAAAATTGCCCATTTCACCTCTGTCTGAAGGATGGCAGCTCTTTGCTCTTTAGCGGTAAGAGACTCTTTCAGAACTTCAATATGCTGCTTGCTGTCAGAGAACTGATTTGTGAGGGTCTCCAGCTTTGTCTGCAAGGCCAGCAACTCGGTATCTTTGCGCGACAGCTCCTGTTTCACCTGACCAATCTGAAAAAGAAAGAAAAGATAGGCAAAGAAAAAAAAATTATACCTTCCTTACAAAAATAACTATAAATTCACGTAACTACTAACAAACAGTATGATACTCTAAACTTATCCCATGGAATTGTAAAGACTTCAGTTATCTTGAATGCCAGACCAGCAAAAATTTGTGGCAAGGAAAAAGAGGGGGGAGCAACAGCATCAATTATTCAGGAGAGTTTCTTTTTAGCAGGGATAAGTTTTTAATGAAGATGGAGCAGAACTGTAATGAGAAAGTACCCTTACCCTGTCATATCAGAAAAGATGAGATACCTACAGGTCTCTGTCAGAAACCTGATGTTTACTTTGAAATGTCAAACCAGCGGGTTTCCATTCATCTCTCCATCTATCAATCCAGCCTCATGCTTACAGAGTAAAGACACCTTTACTTTTCCCACAATTTACAAAACCAGCATTTCAATCTTCTAAGAAATACCTTTTAATTTATGGAAGCTTCTTAAAGCAGATGCAAATATACATCAAAACAACATGAAAACTGTTTGTGGAACTGCACTTCGCTGAGAGTAATTTCCTAGATTTAATTTAGTGAATTAAAACAGTGTGGAAATGCCAATTTATTTTAGAAAATGTGGGTTAGATTTTAATTTTAAAAGACAAACAGTAAGAAATGTTAAAAATTAAGCACCGAAATGAGATGAAATCTCATTCTAAAGTGCAATCATTACTGGACAATTTTGATGTAAATCTGAAGAAAAAAAAATAAAATTAAAGAATTAAAGAGGACAGGGAAGTCTAAATGTAGACTTACTTTCTAGTTCGTCTTTGATACACGTCACAGAATAAAATAGTAGTATTTTAGTTTTACATATTATATAGCAAAGGTGGACATAACTCTAAAGACTAATCAGTTTTCCCTTTTTTAACTTGAACGATTTTGTTTGTGACATTAAAAAAACAATCCCTCAGTCCTAAAGGTATGTTTTCCAATGCTTCAAAACAGAAACGAAAGGACATCACACCCTAAAAAATTGGCCAGGTCATCTTCCATTTTTGGGAATGTGTCAAGAACAAAGCTACATTCATCTAAGCTATAATTTATAATTTTTTTTTATTTTTAATTAGAATAAATGCACATACTAGTAGAAATAACTGAGAGGAAAAGCTTGGGTGAATGTGGTTTTATCTTGACAACACTGTTGCAATAATGGGCAATTAAAGAAAGAAAACTTTACCGAAGAATATTAAAGTAGCATCAAAAGATGTCGTCAAGGACTCCTGTGTTCCAGTGTGAAACACCGTACGTGATGAGGTAAAGAAGAAGGGGAGTGGAAGGAGGACATGTATCTCAAAAAACCTCACACAAACTCATTTTTGAAAATGGAATAATGGGAAGAAGTATGAGAAGAATTTAAGTTACAGAACTATTCAACAGTTTATTGTTCAGTTAATTCAATCATACTAGGTTGTTTTTTTTCATATTTTTACTAAAAGCAAGTATGTCCACAGAATGATTTCACCACCTATTTAAGTTAGATAGAAAAGTATTGATGCTAGCAGCCCTATTTCTGCTGTCAGCTACTGGCCAAGACAACCAGTTGCACAATACTGCTAGGCACAGCAGAATAGCTGGGAAGAGATGAACTATTTACTGCTAGTTATGTTTTCCGGAGTGTCTAAACACAAAAACCTCCTTAAAAATTTCAGATGACACAAACTTTTTCAACTAGTAGGTAGCCTGAATTATAGTAAAACTTTCTCAAACCAGTTTGGTCTTTCCTTGAAAAGATAAATCCTTTTTGAGGTCATCTCAGAACAAATGTTTACTCTAAACACTTGTGTTTTGGTGAAATGCCCTCATCTAAACACAACCACATTTCATTACATTAAAGTTCCCAAGTAGCACCCTAAGATGATTCTCTCTGGAAATCCCCATCTCAGAGCTGTAAACCCACACTGCCGATGTGCTAAAGCTCTTTAGGAAAAATGCAGCGCATACCATTCCAAGTTGCAAGGGAAGTTAAGGCAGCGTTAAGTGCTCACATCTCTCTCCTCGGTGAGACGCTATGATCACTCAGCAAATGCATTAATTTCATAGCAAAGGAATAACCTAAATTCATGCTGGTAAAATTAAACAATCAGTTTTAAAAAGCGTTCAGCATCCAGCTTTGGTTATTTTTTTGTGAAACACAGTTGAGAGGGTTCAGCACATGTTTTCAAGTTATTTTTGTTATACTTAGGGAAAGCAAATCTCCTTGAAAGTCTGGCCCCAAAATGGGTGCTGAATACTTTTGAAAATCTGCTTTGATAGAGAAGAATATGTTATTGCTAAAACAGGTCATACCATTAAAGAAATAGTAACAAAACAAATATAGATGTCAGTTGAAGAGTGATGTTATGGACACCAAAACCATGTGAACAAAAAGGCAGCTAGGAGGCTGAGCAGGCTGTTAGTTCTACTGTTACATCAAGTCGTAAAGAAGGTAAGATAAGAAAAGCTACCCCGAAAGCCAGAGAGCTAGCAAGCCCCAGTGAATGGCCACTGCACACAAAAGATAAATCTTACTGCAGAGACCTCGGCCTGGAGACCAGCCACTCTTTTTTTCAGGTCCTCCCCTTGAGCCTCTTTGGCACTTAGCTCTTCCTTCAGTTGCTCTACCTGTCACGACATCGTTATGCTTTTAAAATATTTATAATTTGTCAACTTCTAGTTAGCCTGTTTGAATCCAAGTAACTAAAAGTGACAAAGAACTGAACAGAAGGATGAACACTGCTCACTCATTTTCTCTTCCGTTTGTCGTTAGGTCTTCTCAAGTTTACTGTCTCTGTAATTTCACAGGCTGCCAGACAAGAATTTGATTATGAAACAAAGATGTATAGTTATGGTTATGTTTATATATGTCAAATACGGGGCACTTGACCCAACGGTTTTGAAACTGGAATTCATGAGGAAATTAGGACAGGAAAAGGGACATTTTTCAGTTTAATAGAAATAAAGTTAATTGTCAATATACAGCCACGGATGACTATGCAACACAATACTGAAAAAATAAATGTTCTGCAATTAAAAAAAGAGGTAAGACAGCAAGATATCAAGATTGGAGCTGGCTAAGAGTCATGAGTGAATAGTTATCAAAAAGGAACACATTTTCTGCAGGAAAATAAACAAGCAGACACAGCAGACGGAAGAGATCCAGATACTGAGTAGCTGAACAGATCTATAGGCCTACAGAGGAAGAGGAGAAGGGGAAATTGAAGAGTTGCTAACAAGGGAAGAAAGAAAGAAGGAAAGAAGAAAGGAGGGAAGGAAGAGGTGCTAAAATCATTCCTCCATTCCTAATTTGAAGCAAGTACCCTTCAGTTCCTAGAAGCAACTCTGTAGGATAAAGGGCAAAAGAATAAAAGAACAGGTCTGGTTATCTTGAGGTAAATTGGTGAGCTGAAGTGAGGGAAGTGGAAGAAATACATACTTATTACACGTTTCTACTTTACGGCAAGTAATACTTCTCCAAGAAACTTTCTTCGGCATTATTTTTTGGACAAATAATTTCAAGCAGGACAAATGCAGTAGGTTACAATTGTTCAGGACCTAGTAGAGTAATTTTCAACCTCTGTTCCAGGGATTTGTACACCATTGTATACTGCTTGCAGAGAGTGCACAAAACCTAACTAAGAAAAGCAGGACTGCTCACAATATACTTAAATTTACTGTACGAGGTGGCCTGAATCTTCATTAGAAAACATTAGGGACCACTAAAACACTGAGAAACACTTCTTTGGCAGAAACAAAGAATGAATTGACTTTTGGCTACAGACAATTCAGCAGCCAGCGTCCATCTTTACGCCTGAGGATCAACATGTCTCACTGCTGTATTTGTCCTGTATTCCCAACAGCATAAATTAATGTTGGCACCATCACTGTTGTAGAATCTACTCCTATTCTGACTCCACTACTAGAAGAAGAGTATAATGGAAAGCCATTACAGTGACAGTTCACACCCTTTTCAGCCCTTACATAATAAAAAGATTTCCTAGTTTTAGTACAACAGTTGCAAAAAGAAACACTCTTTTTTTAATAGACTACATTTGAAAAGACACTAGACCAAATAAAATCTAAAACTATAAGGGATTAGCAATGATCTAAAGAGAAACACAAAATCCTTCTGAAATAAAAGAAAGTTAGATGCGACAGTAAAAGCAGGATTTGGGCCACTGACCTTACTGAACCACCATTATAATATTTTCAAATTTGAATTTAAAATTCTCTTAAATATTTTTAAGTTATTTTACTGGCTTCATTGCAGAATACAAACAAATTCTGTTTCCCAGCACTTAAATGGGAACCCAGACCGTAACTCCTTACTGAAGTATGAAAATTTCTCTCATCTGTTTGCTAAGCTCAGTTTATCTTACTACTGTCATTTGTTTTCTCAATACCTTATTTTTCATGAATTTGGAATGACTACGGTACACCTCCATTTGCTTCATTTCCTCTTCACGCTCCTCTGTGCTCAGAGCTCCGTTTGACTTCAACATCTGAATCTCCTCTTCCAAATCCCGGAGGCCACGCTCCATGGAAGAAATTTTTGAATCCTGACAATGATTAGAAGAGACAGATAAAGATACAAAGTTAGATACAAAGTTAACATACCACTGGAGTGAAAAAAAAAAAAGGCAATAATTTGTTGGACATGTACCTGCCCTTGAAATTTACTCCAGAAATCAGTCTACACCTCTGGAGTGTAGACTGAGTGCTCAAGTACTCATGTTTCAATTTTTTGTACCTTTCAAGGAAAGCAAGAGTTTAGTACTAAAAGAAAACAGGGCTAGAAATTTAATTCTAATTGAATGAACAGCAAAATGTGACTGCAAGAATGGCAAAAAAAATGGGTTTGTGCTACTAGTAATTTAAGTGGGATCAAAAATAGAGAACACAAAAAGCACCATAAGCAAGGAAAAGATGCAACAACCTAGTTTTGAGTGGATAAAGCATCAGAGGATCCTTCAAGTATTCTGTCTCATATCCACAACATATAAAACATTTCCATGGTTAAAAAAATATACATGTGGAAAAATAAAAAAGTCAATCTACCATTATCCTCATAGTTTTACAGGACAATGAGAGGTTTTCAATCTACTTGGTTTACTGTTTCTTTCGAAGTCTGATGTGTTAGGAACAGCAAGAATAGATTCATACAGCACACAAAGCTTCATGCATACTCATAAACACAGATATGTATTTATGAACTGTAACCTCTTAAAGAAGTCTATTTTTTTTGTTTCATTTCTCCAGAATATTCTGTCTTTCCTGAAATACAGGCAGGAATGGAGGAAGCTATCCTCCATTCATTCATAGACCAATCCTTCATAATTTCTTTTCTCTGGTAATAAAAGCACTGCTGAAAAAAAGTGTGAAAGATTTTCATATATATGTTTTCATTCATGAGATAAGATTTTTCTAAAGGACCATTATGAAGATCTAGCTTGATCTCTCGCTTAATTTTTTATGCTTAAGTTAAAATCAGTAAAGTAGACTTTTGCAACAAAAAATTAGAAAGGTAGTAAGGTGAAGTGTTATGTTGCAATTTACAACAGTATTTAGTTTTGGCTCTCGCATCATTTCCCAGAAATACCAGTGTTCCTCTTTTGATAGTAAAGACAGCTTATTGTTACCAGATGGTCAATTAGTTTTCATTACTATGGATGACAAAGACGACTAATAAAAGAAAGATGGCAAGTGAAAGGCTCCAGAGTAGAAAGATGGGAAATGACTATTGAAAACATTGAAATGGAATGAAAACAACTCTAAGGGAGAAAAAAAAGAAGGAAAATAAAAGAAAAAGGCACAGATAAAGGAGGGAGAAAGGGAGAATAAGAAAATGGAAGAGAATAGTTTGCAAAGACAGTTTCCAATGTTTTAACTGCATTTGTCCAAACCCTGCCTGATGTAATTTATGGACCATATAATATGAAATATGATTGTATAAAGCTGTGTAAACCACATACTCCACTTGTGGCTCCTGAGCTCTTGGCAAATTGCCATTCTTCCATTAGATACTTGAGTTAATGGTTTAAGAGTTCAATCACAAATTCCTCTAGAAAAGTTAGGTTTATGATGACATACAGACATCTTTCTAGCTATACAACCCATTCTTTAAGTGAGTTTTAAGTCCGCAAATCGCTAACTTTGTTGACACACAGAATGCAAAGCAGTATTTCAAATGTTGGTACCATAAAAAGAAAATAA